>OY730482.1:3468025-4668025 GCA_963422695.1 Xylophagus ater
CTTCGTTACAAACATACAAAAATTCAAATTTTTTAAGTTTTAGTAGGCATGCCTAACTCTTTCTAGCAATAAATATAACCTATGTTACTCAGGGATAACGTAGCATACTAATGGTGAACGACTTTTTGAAATCGGTCCAGTACTTTTTGAGTTTATTCGTTACAAACATACAAAAATTTAAATTCTTTAAGTTTTAGTAGGTACCCCGAACTTTTACTGGCAATAAATATACCCTATGTTACTCAGGGATAATGTAGCATTCTAAAGGTAAAAGAATTTTTGAAATCGGTCCAGTAGTTTTTGAGTTTATTCGTTACAAACATACAAAAATTCATATTATTTTGGTTTTAGTGGGGATCCCTAATATTTTCTAGCAATAAATATACCCTATGTTACTCAGCGATAATGTAGCATTCTAAAGGTAAAAGATTTTTTGAAATCGGTCCAGTAGTTTTTGAGTTTCTTCGTTACAAACATACAAAAATTTAAATTATTTAAGTTTTAGTAGGGACCCCTAACTTTTTCTAGCAATAAATATACCCTATGTTACTCAGGGATAATGTAGTATTCGAATGGTGAACGATTTTTTGAAATCGGTCCAGTAGTTTTTGAGTTTCTTCGTTACAAACATACAAAATTTCAAATTATTTAAGTTTTAGTAGGGACCCCTAGTGTTTTCTAGCCATAAACATAGCCTATAATACTCAGGGATAATGTAGTATTCCACTGGTGAAAGAGTTTTTGAAATCGGTCCAGTAGTTTTTGAGTTTCTTCGTTACAAACATACAAAAATTCAAATTATTTAAGTTTTAGTAGGGATACTTAACTTTTTCTAGCAATAAATATACCCTATGTTACTCAGGGATAATGTAGTATTCCACTGGTGAAAGAGTTTTTGAAATCGGTCCAGTAGTTTTTGAGTTTCTTCGTTACAAACATACAAAATTTCAAATTATTTATGTTTTAGTAGGGACCCCTAGTGTTTTCTAGCCATAAACATAGCCTATAATACTCAGGGATAATGTAGTATTCCACTGGTGAACGATTTTTTGAAATCGGTCCAGTAGTTTTTGAGTTTCTTCGTTACAAACATACAAAATTTCAAATTATTTATGTTTTAGTAGGGACCCCTAGTGTTTTCTAGCCATAAACATAGCCTATAATACTCAGGGATAATGTAGTATTCCACTGGTGAAAGAGTTTTTGAAATCGGTCCAGTAGTTTTTGAGTTTCTTCGTTACAAACATACAAAAATTCAAATTATTTAAGTTTTAGTAGGGATACTTAACTTTTTCTAGCAATAAATATACCCTATGTTACTCAGGGATAATGCAGTATTCTACTGGTGAAAGACTTTTTGAAATCGGTCCAGTAGTTTTTGAGTTTCTTCGTTACAAACATACAAAAATTCAAATTATTTAAGTTTTAGTAGGGATACTTAACTTTTTCTAGCAATAAATATACCCTACGTTACTCAGGGATAATGTAGCATTCTAAAGGTAGAAGATTTTTTGAAATCGGTCCAGTAGTTTTTGAGTTTCTTCGTTACAAACACACAAAAATTTAAATTATTTAAGTTTTAGTAGGGACCCCTAACTTTTTCTAGCAATAAATATACCCTATGTTACTCAGGGATAATGTAGTATTCGAATGGTGAACGATTTTTTGAAATCGGTCCAGTAGTTTTTGAGTTTCTTCGTTACAAACATACAAAATTTCAAATTATTTAAGTTTTAGTAGGGACCCCTAGTGTTTTCTAGCCATAAACATAGCCTATAATACTCAGGGATAATGTAGTATTCCACTGGTGAACGATTTTATGAAATCGGTCCGGTATTTTTTGAGTTTCTTCGTTACAAACATACAAAAATTCAAATTTTTTAAGTTTTAGTACGCATGCCTAACTTTTTCTAGCAATAAATATAACCTATGTTACTAAGGGATAACGTAGCATTCTAATGGTGAACGATTTTTTGAAATCGGTCCAGTACTTTTTGAGTTTCTTCGTTACAAACATACAAAAATTCAAATTTTTTAAGTTTTAGTAGGCATGCCTAACTCTTTCTAGCAATAAATATAACCTATGTTACTCAGGGATAACGTAGCATACTAATGGTGAACGACTTTTTGAAATCGGTCCAGTACTTTTTGAGTTTATTCGTTACAAACATACAAAAATTTAAATTCTTTAAGTTTTAGTAGGTACCCCGAACTTTTACTGGCAATAAATATACCCTATGTTACTCAGGGATAATGTAGCATTCTAAAGGTAAAAGAATTTTTGAAATCGGTCCAGTAGTTTTTGAGTTTATTCGTTACAAACATACAAAAATTCATATTATTTTGGTTTTAGTGGGGATCCCTAATATTTTCTAGCAATAAATATACCCTATGTTACTCAGCGATAATGTAGCATTCCAAAGGTAAAAGATTTTTTGAAATCGGTCCAGTAGTTTTTGAGTTTCTTCGTTACAAACATACAAAAATTTAAATTATTTAAGTTTTAGTAGGGACCCCTAACTTTTTCTAGCAATAAATATACCCTATGTTACTCAGGGATTATGCAGTATTCGAATGGTGAACGATTTTTTGAAATCGGTCCAGTAGTTTTTGAGTTTCTTCGTTACAAACATACAAAATTTCAAATTATTTAAGTTTTAGTAGGGACCCCTAGTGTTTTCTAGCCATAAACATAGCCTATAATACTCAGGGATAATGTAGTATTCCACTGGTGAACGATTTTATGAAATCTTTCCATTAGTTTTTGAGTTTCTTCGTTACAAACATACAAAAATTCAAATTTTTTAAGTTTTAGTAGGCATGCCTAACTTTTTCTAGCAATAAATATAACCTATGTTACTCAGGGATAACGTAGCATTCTAATGGTCAACGATTTTTTGAAATCGGTCCAGTACTTTTTGAGTTTATTTGTTACAAACATACAAAAATTTAAATTATTTAAGTTTTAGTAGGGATCCCTAATTTTTTCTAGCAATAAATATTGCCTATCTTACTCAGGGATAATGTAGCATTCTAAAGGTGAAAGAATTTTTGAAATCGGTCCAGTAGTTTTTGAGTTTATTCGTTACAAACCTATAAAAATACAAATTATTTAAGTTTCAGTAGGGTCCCCTAGTTTTTTCTAGCCATAAACATAGCCTATGTTACTCAGGGATAATGTAGCATTCTAAAGGTCAAAGAATTTTTGAAATCGGTCCAGTATTTTTTGAGTTTATTCGTTACCAACATACAAAAATTCATATTATTTTGGTTTTAGTGGGGATCCCTAATATTTTCTAGCAATAAATATACCCTATGTTACTCAGGGATAATGTAGCATTCTAAAGGTAAAAGATTTTTTGAAATCGGTCCAGTAGTTTTTGAGTTTCTTCGTTACAAACATACAAAAATTTAAATTATTTAAGTTGTAGTAGGGACCCCTAGTTTTTTCTAGCCATAAACATAGCCTATAATACTCAGGGATAATGCAGTATTCTACTGGTGAAAGATTTTTTGAAATCGGTCCAGTAGTTTTTGAGTTTCTTCGTTACAAACATACAAAAATTCAAATTATTTAAGTTTTAGTAGGGATACTTAACTTTTTCTAGCAATAAATATAGCCTATGTTACTCAAGGATAACGTAGCATTCTAATGGTGAAAAAATTTTTGAAATTGGTCCAGTACTTTGTAACGAAGGGGGGTTGCACATATTAGGGGTTTCTGTTGAAGAAGCAAATCCCCTGATGACCTATTTAGCATATCTTCTTCCTTGCGAGGAGAAGATATGAGATGGTGCAGCAATGTGAGCAGCTAAAAGGCTGCACGCCTAGCTGATCGCACTAGCTAGCTCGCCGGAGGGGTGGGTCGCTGCTCACCACCATCTGTCATCGCGTTACACATAAATTATATGCGTGCAAGATGTGTGAAAACGTCGTTAAGACTTTATAGTGATAGCGCGAGCTATCAAGGAAGGAAATTCGGTTTTTGCGAGAAAAAAACCGAATAAGGGGGGTGTTGGTTAATTGCTGGTCACCGGAACTTGACCAGCCGTCCGCGAAAGCCTTGCGAGGCATGTCGGGGCCGATTGGCAAAGGTGTTAATGCCAACCGGTCTTTGGGGCACTACCCTCCCACATGGATCGACAGCAAAATGCCGATCCCCGTATGTCCCTGCTCGCCCCTGCAAATGAGCATGGACCCTAATTTTGTTTTTTTTTTCTTTATGCCCTCATCGGCAGCACACCTGATTCCCCTCTCTCTCTATCTTCTTTCCTTTCTTTTTTCTTTTTAAAAAAAAACCATCACCGCTTTTCAACTTTCAAAAAAATTTAGAATTCTTTATTAAATAAAAAAAAAACCTTCAAATTGTTTCGAAGATACATTCGATCGGGCCAAAACCCATATTACATTATTTCTTAGATTTCAAATTATGCATTATATCATATGTATATATATATATATTATGTATTACATATATTTCCTTTTTCTTTTCTTAGATCCTATCTTATAGAGTTTAGAAAAACGATCGTTTTTCTTTTTTTCTTTTTTCTATTTTCTTAGCTTAAGTGATTATTAGAGGAAATCTAATGTTTTTTTTATATATTTATATTTTACTTTAAAAAGGATAAAAAAATGAGAATTTGAAATTTCCCTTTTGATTCCAATATATTTCTTTTCTCTTCTTTGTATGAACCCCTCTTGTATAAATTATAATGTACTCCCCAAGAGCAACTTTTCCACAAAACAAAACCAAGAAAAAAGAATGTAACTAATATTAGGAAAATTTCATATTCTATGGTGAATTTTAGCATTCTTCTTTTTTCTATTAAACTTTAGGTGCATTTAGATATATATTTTGTTGTTTTTCCCTTTTTGGGTTTATTAATATTATTATTATTTTTTTTTGTGTACAAAATTTATTAAAAAAAAAAAATTAATTATAACAAAATTTTTGGCGAAATTTTAATAGTGCATGCTTATATGACTGACCACAATTTAGTTGGATGAATTTGGTGTTGTTATTTTATTTATTTATTTTCTTTTTTTTTTTTTTTTTGTTAATTTTAATTCTCCTTCTTGATTTAATGAAAATTTGTTAGATGAGAACGCCAGCCCTGATGTTTTTTTTTTTTCCAAAAAAATTTTTTTCTGCGCAATAAATTGGATACTACGCCACTGCAATATATTTTCCCTTTTGTTTCACATTGCATATATATATATTGTTGTCGATTTTAGTGTTAGCATTAATCTCCTTGCGCCGAATAATTCTTAAAGATGGCTCCAATCAAATTTCCCTGTTTTTATTATTTTTTTTTTTTTTTTTGAATGGCTTTAGTGCCCAATGACAAATTTGCTAGTTATTAATAATTATTTTAACAGTTACCTTGGCTGTGAAGAAAATCTTACAGAAACATCACCATTTGGTTGTATTTGAATGACGCTTCCCCTTTTTTTTGTTGACTCCATTTTAGCATTTATGGCCTCCAATAAATCAAAGTTCCCGTACAGCTTCCAAATTGTTTTTTTTTTTTTAATTTTTCTTTAAGGTTTATGGAACACAATTTTAAGTCTTACTTTAAGAAATTAACACAAAAATTCACAACAGTAGGAAAAGCTATTTTATTTATGGATTATATATCCATTATTCAAACAATTTCTATTAACAAAAAAAAGGTTTTTTTTTTCTTTTCGAAAATAAAAAAAACGTTTCATATTCTCACATGAATATAACATTCATCTTGAAATAATTACGCGACACCAAATTTTTATTTACCGAGAATTAATACTGGGTTTTTTTTTTTCAAAACTAACTAATTTAACTTATCTTTCCGTTACTCTATATTCAAAAATTTTTTTTCTGGTAACCGTAATATTTAAATAGTGTTGCCGTGTAGGCGTAAAATTATAAGTAAGCGTGTTGCATTAGCCGCACGTTACAACTTTTTGAGTTTATTCGTTACAAACATACAAAAATTCAAATTATTTAGGTTTTCGTAGGGATCCCTAATTTTTTCTAGCAATAAATATAGCCCTTGTTACTCAGAGGTAATATAGCATTCTAACGATCCAAGAATTTTTGATATCGGTCCAGTAGTTTTTGAGTTTATTCGTTACAAACATATAAAAATACAAATCATTTAAATTTTAGTAGGGATTTATAATTTGTTCTATCAATAAATATTACCTATGTTACTCAGGGATAATGTAGCATTCTAAAGGTCAAAGAATTTTTGAAATCGGTAGAGTAATTTTTGAGTTTATTCGTTACATACATATAAAAATACAAATTATTTATAATTAGTACGGTCCCCTAGTTTTTTCTAGCCATAAATATAGCCTATGTTACTCAAGGATAACGCAGCATTCTAATGGTGAAAAAATTTTTGAAATCCATCCAGTAGTTTTTGAGTTTCTTCGGTTCACACATAAAAAAATCAAATTATTTAAGTTTTAGTAGGGATCCCTAACTTTTTCTAGCAATAAATATAGCCTATGTTATTCAGGGATAATGTAACATTCTAAAGGTGAAAAAATTTTTGAAATCGGTCCAGTACTTTTTGAGTTTATTCGTTACAAACATACAAAAATTCAAATTATTTAGGTTTTAGTAGGGATCCCTAATTTTTTCTGGCAATAAATATAGCCCTTGTTACTCAGATATAATATAGCATTCTAACGATCCAAGAATTTTTGATATCGGGCCAGTACTTTTTGAGTTTATTCGTTACAAACATACAAAAATTTAAATTATTTAACTTTTAGTAGGGACCCCTAACTTTTTCTAGCAATAAATATACCCTATGTTACTCAGGGATAATGTAGCATTCTAAAGGTGAAAGAATTTTTGAAATCGGTCCGGTAGTTTTTGAGTTTATTCGTTACAAACATACAAAAATTCAAATTATTTTAGTTTTAGTGGGGATCCCTAATATTTTCTAGCAATAAATATACTCTATGTTACTCATGGATAATGTAGTATTCGAATGGTGAAAGATTTTTTGAAATCGGTGCAGCAGTTTTTGAGTTTCTTCGTTACAAACATACAGAAATTCAAATTATTTAAGTTTTCGTAGCGACCCCTAGTTTTTTCTAGACATAAACATAGCCTATAATATTTAGGGATAATGTAGTATTCTAATGGTGAAAGATTTTTTGAAATTGGTCCAGTAGTCTTTGAGTTTCTTCGTTGCAAACATACAAAAAATTCAAATTATTTAAGTTTTCGTAGGGACCCCTAGTTTTTTCTAGCCATAAACATAGCCTATAATACTTAGGGATAATGTAGTATTCTAATGGTGAAAGATTTTTTGAAATCGGTCCAGTAGTCTTTGAGTTTCTTCGTTACAAACATACAAAAATTCAAATTATTTAAGTTTTAGTAGGTATGCCTAACTTTTTCTAGCAATAAATATAACCTATGTTACTCCGGGTAATGTAGCATTCTACGGGTGAAAGAATTTTTGAAATCGGTCCAGTAGATTTTGAGTTTATTCGTCACAAACCTATAAAAATACAAATTATTTAAGTTTCAGTAGGGTCCCCTAGTTTTTTCTAGCCATATCCGTAGCCTATGTTACTAAGGGATAACGTGGCATTCTAATGGTGAAACAATTTTTGAAATCCATCAAGTAGTTTTTGAGTTTATTCGGTTCACACATACAAAAATTCAAATTATTTAAGTTTTAGTAGGGATCCCTAACTTTTTCTAGCAATAAATATACCCTATGTTACTTAGAGATAATGTAACATTCTGAAGGTCAAAGAATTTGTGAAATCGGTCCAGTACTTTTTGAGTTTATTCGTTACCAACATATAAACATGCAAATTATTTAAGTTTTAGTAGGGATCCCTAATTTTTTCTACCAACTAATATTGCCTATGTCACTCAGGGATTATGTAGCATTCTAAAGGTCAAAGAATTTTTGAAATCGGTTCAGTAGTTTTTGAGTCTATTCGTTACAAACATACAAAAATACAAATTATTAAAAGTTTTAGTATGGATCCCTAATTTTTTCTAGCAATAAATATTCCCTATGTTACTCAGGGATTACGTAGCATTCTAACAGTGCAAGAATTTTTGAAATCGGTCTTGTAGGTTTTGAGTTTATTCCTTACAAACATATAAAAATACAAATTATTAAAGTTTTTGTAAGAATCCCTAATTTTTTCTCCCAATAAATATACCCTATCTTACTCAGGGATAATGTAGCATTCTAACGGTAAAAGAATTTTTGTAATCTGTCCAGTAGTTTTTGAGTTTATTCGTTACATACCTATAAAAATACAAATTATTTAAGTATTAGTAGGGTCCCCTAGTTTTTTCTAGCCATAAATATAGCCTATGTTATTCAAGGATAACGCAGCATTCTAATGGTGAAAAAATTTTTGAAATCCATCCAGTAGTTTTTGAGTTTCTTCGGTTCACACATAAAAAAATCAAATTATTTAAGTTTTAGTAGGGATCCCTAACTTTTTCTAGCAATAAATATAGCCTATGTTACTCAAGGATAACGTGGCATTCTAATGGTGAAAAAATTTTTGAAATCGGTCCAGTACTTTTTGAGTTTATTCGTTACAAACATACAAAAATTCAAATTATTTAAGTTTTAGTAGGGATCCCTAACTTTTTCTAGCAATAAATATTGCCTATGTTATTCAGGGATAATGTAGCATTCTAAAGGTGAAAGAATTTTTGTATCGGTCCAGTAGTTTTTGAGTTTCTTCGGTTCAAACATAAAAAATTCAAATTATCAAAAGTTTTAGTATGGATCCCTAACTTTCTCTAGTAATAAATATAGCCTATGTTACTCAAGGATAACGTAGCATTTTAATGGTGAAAAAATTTTTGAAATCCATCCAGTAGTTTTTGAGTTTCTTCGGTTCACACATACAAAAATTCAAATTATTTAAGTTTTAGTAGGGATCCCTAACGTTCTCTAGCAATAAATATAGCCTATGTTACTCAAGGATAACGTAGCATTTTAATCGTGACAAAATTTTTGACATCCATCCAGTAGTTTTTGAGTTTCTTCGGTTGACACATACAAAAATTCAAATTATTTAAGTTTTAGTAGGGATCCCTAACTTTTTCTAGCAATAAATATAGCCTATGTTACTCAAGGATAACGTAGCATTCAAATGGTGAAAAAAATTTTGAAATCGCTCCAGTACTTTTTGAGTTTATTCGTTACAAACATACAAAAATTCAAATTATTTAGGTTTTAGTACGGATCCCTAATTTTTTCTAGCAATCAATATGGCCCTTGTTACTCAGAGATAATATAGCAATCTAACGATCCAAGAATTTTTGATATGGGTCCAGTAGTTTTTGAGTTTATTCGTTACAAACATATAAAAATACAAATCATTTAAATTTTAGTAGGCATTTATAATTTGTTCTATCAATAAATATTACCTATGTTACTCAGGGATAATGTAGCAATCTACAGAAGGTCAAAGAATTTTTGAAATCGGTAGAGTACTTTTTGAGTTTATTCGTTACATACATATAAAAATACAAATTATTTAAATATTAGTACGGTCCCCTAGTTTTTTCTAGCCATAAACATAGCCTATGTTACTCAAGAATAACGTAGCATTCTAATGGTGAAAAAATTTTTGAGATCCATCCAGTAGTTTTTGAGTTTCCTCGGTTCACACATACAAAAATTCAAATTATTTAAGTTTTAGTAGGGATCCCTAACTTTCTCTAGCAATAAATATAGCCTATATTACTCAAGGATAACCTAGCATTCTAATGGTGAAAAAATGTTTGAAATCGGTCCAGTACTTTTTGAGTTTATTCGTTACAAACATACAAAAATTTAAATTATTTAAGTTTCAGTAGGGACCCCTAACTTTTTCTAGCAATAAATATACCCTATGTTACTCAGGGATAATGTAGCATTCTAAAGGTGAAAGAATTTTTGAAATCGGTCCTGTAGTTTTTGAGTTTATTCGTTACAAACATACAAAAATTCAAATTATTTTAGTTTTAGTGGGCATCCCTAATATTTTCTAGCAATAAATATACTCTATGTTACTCATGGATAATGTAGTATTCGAATGATGAAAGATTTTTTGAAATCGGTCCAGCAGTTTTTGAGTTTCTTCGTAACAAACATACAAAAATACAAATTATTAAAAGTTTTAGTATGGATCCCTAATTTTTTCTAGCAATAAATATACCCTATGTTACTCAGGGATAATGTAGCATTCTAACGGTAAAAGAATTTTTGTAATCTGTCCAGTAGTTTTTGAGTTTATTCGTTACATACCTATAAAAATACAAATTATTTAAGTATTAGTAGGGTCCCCTAGTTTTTTCTAGCCACAAATATAGCCTATGTTACTCAAGGATAACGCAGCATTCTAATGGTGAAAGAATTTTTGAAATCCATCCAGTAGTTTTTGAGTTTCTTCGGTTCACACATAAAAAAATCAAATTATTTAAGTTTTAGTAGGGATCCCTAACTTTTTCTAGCAATAAATATAGCCTATGTTACTCAAGGATAACGTAGCATTCTAATGGTGAAAAAATTTTTGAAATCGGTCCAGTACTTTTTGAGTTTATTCGTTACAAACATACAAAAATTCAAATTATTTAAGTTTTAGTAGGGATCCCTAACTTTTTCTAGCAATAAATATTGCCTATGTTATTCAGGGATAATGTAGCATTCTAAAGGTGAAAGAATTTTTGTATCGGTCCAGTAGTTTTTGAGTTTCTTCGGTTCAAACATAAAAAATTCAAATTATCAAAAGTTTTAGAATGGATCCCTAACTTTCTCTAGTAATAAATATAGCCTATGTTACTCAAGGATAACGTAGCATTTTAATGGTGAAAAAATTTTTGAAATCCATCCAGTAGTTTTTGAGTTTCTTCGGTTCACACATACAAAAATTCAAATTATTTAAGTTTTAGTAGGGATCCCTAACGTTCTCTAGCAATAAATATAGCCTATGTTACTCAAGGATAACGTAGCATTTTAATCGTGACAAAATTTTTGACATCCATCCAGTAGTTTTTGAGTTTCTTCGGTTGACACATACAAAAATTCAAATTATTTAAGTTTTAGTAGGGATCCCTAACTTTTTCTAGCAATAAATATAGCCTATGTTACTCAAGGATAACGTAGCATTCAAATGGTGAAAAAATTTTTGAAATCGGTCCAGTACTTTTTGAGTTTATTCGTTACAAACATACAAAAATTCAAATTATTCAGGTTTTAGTACGGATCCCTAATTTTTTCTAGCAATCAATATGGCCCTTGTTACTCAGAGATAATATAGCAATCTAACGATTCAAGAATTTTTGATATGGGTCCAGTAGTTTTTGAGTTTATTCGTTACAAACATATAAAAATACAAATCATTTAAATTTTAGTAGGGATTTATAATTTGTTCTATCAATAAATATTACCTATGTTACTCAGGGATAATGTAGCAATCTACAGAAGGTCAAAGAATTTTTGAAATCGGTAGAGTACTTTTTGAGTTTATTCGTTACATACATATAAAAATACAAATTATTTAAGTATTAGTACGGTCCCCTAGTTTTTTCTAGCCATAAACATAGCCTATGTTACTCAAGAATAACGTAGCATTCTAATGGTGAAAGAATTTTTGAGATCCATCCAGTAGTTTTTGAGTTTCCTCGGTTCACACATACAAAAATTCAAATTATTTAAGTTTTAGTAGGGATCCCTAACTTTCTCTAGCAATAAATATAGCCTATGTTACTCAAGGATAACCTAGCAATCTAATGGTGAAAAAATGTTTGAAATCGGTCCAGTACTTTTTGAGTTTATTCGTTACAAACATACAAAAATTTAAATTATTTAAGTTTCAGTAGGGACCCCTAACTTTTTCTAGCAATAAATATACCCTATGTTACTCAGGGATAATGTAGCATTCTAAAGGTGAAAGAATTTTTGAAATCGGTCCTGTAGTTTTTGAGTTTATTCGTTACAAACATACAAAAATTCAAATTATTTTAGTTTTAGTGGGCATCCCTAATATTTTCTAGCAATAAATATACTCTATGTTACTCATGGATAATGTAGTATTCGAATGGTGAAAGATTTTTTGAAATCGGTCCAGCAGTTTTTGAGTTTCTTCGTTACAAACATACAAAAATTCAAATTATTTAAGTTTTAGTAGGTATGCCTAACTTTTTCTAGCAATAAATATAACCTATGTTACTCCGGGATAATGTAGCATTCTACGGGTGAAAGAATTTTTGAAATCGGTCCAGTAGTTTTTGAGCTTATTCGTCACAAACCTATAAAAATACAAATTATTTAAGTTTCAGTAGGGTCCCCTAGTTTTTTCTAGCCATAAACGTAGCCTATGTTACTCAGGGATAACGTGGCATTCTAATGGTGAAAGAATTTTTGAAATCCATCTAGTAGTTTTTGAGTTTATTCGGTTCACACATACAAAAATTCAAATTATTTAAGTTTTAGTAGGGATCCCTAACTTTTTCTAGCAATAAATATAGCCTATGTTACTCAAGGAGAACGTAGCATTCTAATGGTGAAAAAATTTTTGAAATCGGTCCAGTACTTTTTGAGTTTATTCGTTACAAACATATAAAAATTCAAATTATTTAGGTTTTAGTAGGGATCCCTAACTTTTTCTAGCAATAAATATACCCTATGTTACTTAGGGATAATGTAACATTCTGAGGGTCAAGGAATTTTTGAAATCGGTCCAGTACTTTTTGAGTTTATTCGTTACCAACATATAAACATGCAAATTATTTAAGTTTTAGTAGGGATCCCTAATTTTTTCTACCAACTAATATTGCCTATGTCACTCAGGGATTATGTAGCATTTTAAAGGGCAAAGTATTTTTGAAATCGGTCCAGTAGTTTTTGAGTCTATTCGTTACAAACATATAAAAATACAAATCATTTAAATTTTAGTAATGATTTATAATTTGTTCTATCAATAAATATTACGTATGTTACTCAGGGATAATTTAGCATTCTAAAGGTCAAAGAATTTTTGAAATCGGTAGAGTACTTTTTGAGTTTAGTCGTTACAAACATACAAAAATTTAAATTATTTAAGTTTCAGTAGGCATCCCTAATTTTTTCTAGCAAAAATATAGCCCTTGTTACTCTGAGATAATATAGCATTCTAACGATCCAAGAATTTTTGATATCGGTCCAGTAGTTTTTGAGTTGATTCGTTACAAACATATAAAAATACAAATCATTTAAATTTTAGTAATGATTTATAATTTGTTCTATCAATAAATATTACGTATGTTACTCAGGGATAATTTAGCATTCTAAAGGTCAAAGAATTTTTGAAATCGGTAGAGTACTTTTTGAGTTTAGTCGTTACAAACATACAAAAATTTAAATTATTTAAGTTTTAGTAGGGACCCCTAATTTTTCTAGCAATAAATATACCCTATGTTACTCGGCGATAATGTGGCATTCTAAAGGTGAACGAATTTTTAAAATCGGTCCAGTAGTTTTTGAGTTTATTCGTTAGAAACATACAAAAATTCAAATTATTTTGGTTTTAGTGGGGATCCCTAATATTTTCTAGCAATAAATGTACTCTATGTTACTCATGGATAATGTAGTATCCGAATGGTGAAAGATTTTTTGAAATCGGTCCAGCAGTTTTTGAGTTTCTTCGTTACAAACATACAAAAATTCAAATTATTTAAGTTTTATTAGGGACCCCTAGTTTTTTCTAGCCATAAACATAGCCTATAATACTCAGGGATAATATATTATTCTAATGGTGAAAGATTTTTTGAAATCGGTCCAGTAGTATTTGAGTTTCTTCGTTACAAACATACAAAAATTCAAATTATTTAAGTTTTAGTAGGCATGCCTAACTTTTTCTAGCAATAAATATTCCCTATGTTACTCCGGGATAATGTAGCATTCTAAGGGTGAAAGAATTTTTGAAATCTGTCCAGTAGTTTTTGAGTTTAATCGTCACAAACCTATAAAAATACAAATTATTTAAGTTTTCGTAGGAACCCCTAGTTTTTTCTAGCCATAAACATAGCCTATAATACTTAGGGATAATGTAGTATTCTAATGGTGAAAGATTTTTTGAAATCGGTCCAGTAGTCTTTGAGTGTCTTCGTTACAAACATACAAAAATTCAAATTATTTAAGTTTTAGTAGGTATGCCTAACTTTTTCTAGCAATAAATATAACCTATGTTACTCCGGGATAATGTAGCATTCTAACGGTAAAAGAATTTTTGTAATCTGTCCAGTAGTTTTTGAGTTTATTCGTTACATAGCTATAAAAATACAAATTATTTAAGTATTAGTAGGGTCCCCTAGTTTTTTCTAGCCATATATATAGCCTATGTTACTCAAGGATAACGCAGCATTCTAATGGTGAAAGAATTTTTGAAATCCATCCAGTAGTTTTTGAGTTTATTCGTCACAAACCTATAAAAATACAAATAATTTAAGTTTCAGTAGGGTCCCCTAGTTTTTTCTAGCCATAAACGTAGCCTATGTTACTCAGGGATAACGTGGCATTCTAATGGTGAAACAATTTTTGAAATCCATCAAGTAGTTTTTGAGTTTATTCGGTTCACACATACAAAAATTCAAATTATTTAAGTTTTAGTAGGGATCCCTAACATTTCTAGCAATAAATATACCCTATGTTACTTACAGATAATGTAACATTCTGAAGGTCAAAGAATTTTTGAAATCGGTCCAGTACTTTTTGAGTTTATTCGTTACCAACATATAAACATGCAAATTATTTAAGTTTTAGTAGGGATCCCTAATTTTTTCTACCAACTAATATTGCCTATGTCACTCAGGGATTATGTAGCATTCTAAAGGTCAAAGAATTTTTGAAATCGGTCCAGTAGTTTTTGAGTCTATTCGTTACAAACATACAAAAATACAAATTATTAAAAGTTTTAGTATGGATCCCTAATTTTTTCTAGCAATAAATATTCCCTATGTTACTCAGGGATTACGTAGCATTCTAACAGTGCAAGAATTTTTGAAATCGGTCTTGTAGGTTTTGAGTTTATTCCTTACAAACATATAAAAATACAAATTATTAAAGTTTTTGTAAGAATCCCTAATTTTTTCTCCCAATAAATACAGCCTATCCTACTCAGGGATAATGTAGCATTCTAATGGTGAAAGAATTTTTGAAATCGGTCCAGTAGTTTTTGAGTCTATTCGTAACAAACATACAAAAATACAAATTATTAAAAGTTTTAGTATGGATCCCTAATTTTTTCTAGCAATAAATATACCCTATGTTACTCAGGGATAATGTAGCATTCTAACGGTAAAAGAATTTTTGTAATCTGTCCAGTAGTTTTTGAGTTTATTCGTTACATAGCTATAAAAATACAAATTATTTAAGTATTAGTAGGGTCCCCTAGTTTTTTCTAGCCATATATATAGCCTATGTTACTCAAGGATAACGCAGCATTCTAATGGTGAAAGAATTTTTGAAATCCATCCAGTAGTTTTTGAGTTTCTTCGGTTCACACATAAAAAAATCAAATTATTTAAGTTTTAGTAGGGATCCCTAACTTTTTCTCGCAATAAATATAGCCTATGTTACTCAAGGATAACATAGCATTCTAATGGTGAAAAAATTTTTGAAATCGGTCCAGTACTTTTTGAGTTTATTCGTTACAAACATACAAAAATTCAAATTATTTAAGTTTTAGTAGGGATCCCTAAGATTTTCTAGCAATAAATATTGCCTATGTTACTCAGGGATAATGTAGCATTCTAAAGGTGAAAGAATTTTTGTATCGGTCCAGTAGTTTTTGAGTTTCTTCGGTTCAAACATAAAAAATTCAAATTATCAAAAGTTTTAGTATGGATCCCTAACTTTTTCTAGTAATAAATATAGCCTATGTTACTCAAGGATAACGCAGCATTTTAATTGTGCAAAAATTTTTGAAATCCATCCAGTAGTTTTTGAGTCTCTTCGGTTCACACATACAAAAATTCAAATTATTTAAGTTTTAGTAGGGATCCCTAACGTTCTCTAGCAATAAATATAGCCTATGTTACTCAAGGATAACGTAGCATTTTAATCGTGACAAAATTTTTGACATCCATCCAGTAGTTTTTGAGTTTCTTCGGTTGACACATACAAAAATTCAAATTATTTAAGTTTTAGTAGGGATCCCTAACTTTTTCTAGCAATAAATATAGCCTATGTTACTCAAGGATAACGTAGCATTCAAATGGTGAAAAATTTTTTAAAATCGCTCCAGTACTTTTTGAGTTTATTCGTTACAAACATACAAAAATTCAAATTATTTAGGTTTTAGTACGGATCCCTAATTTTTTCTAGCAATCCATATGGCCCTTGTTACTCAGAGATAATATAGCAATCTAACGATCCAAGAATTTTTGATATGGGTCCAGTAGTTTTTGAGTTTATTCGTTACAAACATATAAAAATACAAATCATTTAAATTTTAGTAGGGATTTATAATTTGTTCTATCAATAAATATTACCTATGTTACTCAGGGATAATGTAGCAATCTACAGGAGGTCAAAGAATTTTTGAAATCGGTAGAGTACTTTTTGAGTTTATTCGTTACATACATATAAAAATACAAATTATTTAAGTATTAGTACGGTCCCCTAGTTTTTTCTAGCCATAAACATAGCCTATGTTACTCAAGAATAACGTAGCATTCTAATGGTGAAAGAATTTTTGAGATCCATCCAGTAGTTTTTGAGTTTCCTCGGTTCACACATACAAAAATTCAAATTATTTAAGTTTTAGTAGGGATCCCTAAATTTCTCTAGCAATAAATATAGCCTATGTTACTCACGGATAACGTAGCATTCTAATGGTGGAAAAATGTTTGAAATCGGTCCAGTACTTTTTGAGATTATTCGTTACAAACATACAAAAATTTAAATTATTTAAGTTTCAGTAGGGACCACTAACTTTTTCTAGCAATAAATATACCCTATGTTACTCAGGGATAATGTAGCATTCTAAAGGTGAAAGAATTTTTGAAATCGGTCCTGTAGTTTTTGAGTTTATTCGTTACAAACATACAAAAATTCAAATTATTTTAGTTTTAGTGGGGATCCCTAATATTTTCTAGCAATAAATATACTCTATGTTACTCATGGATAATGTAGTATTCGAATGGTGAAAGATTTTTTGAAATCGGTCCAGCAGTTTTTGAGTTTCTTCATTACAAACATACAAAAATTCAAATTATTTAAGTTTTAGTAGGGATCCCTAACTTTTTCTAGCAATAAATATAGCCTATGTTACTCAAGGATAACGTAGCATTCTAATGGTGAAAAAATTTTTGAAATCGGTCCTGTAGTTTTTGAGTTTATTCGTTACAAACATACAAAAATTCAAATTATTTTAGTTTTAGTGGGGATCCCTAATATTTTCTAGCCATAAACGTAGCCTATGTTACTCAGGGATAACGTGGCATTCTAATGGTGAAAGAATTTTTGAAATCCATCTAGTAGTTTTTGAGTTTATTCGGTTCACACATACAAAAATTCAAATTATTTAAGTTTTAGTAGGGATCCCTAACTTTTTCTAGCAATAAATATAGCCTATGTTACTCAAGGATAACGTAGCATTCTAATGGTGAAAAAATTTTTGAAATCGGTCCAGTACTTTTTGAGTTTATTCGTTACAAACATATAAAAATTCAAATTATTTAGGTTTTAGTAGGGATCCCTAACTTTTTCTAGCAATAAATATACCCTATGTTACTCAAGGATAACGTAGCATTCTAATGGTAAAAAATTTTTGAAATCGGTCCGGTACTTTTTGAGTTTATTCGTTACAAACATATAAAAATTCAAATTATTTAGGTTTTAGTAGGGATCCCTAACTTTTTCTAGCAATAAATATACCCTATGTTACTTAGGGATAATGTAGAATTCTACGGGTGAAAGAATTTTTGAAATCGGTCCAGTAGTTTTTGAGCTTATTCGTCACAAACCTATAAAAATACAAATTATTTAAGTTTCAGTAGGGTCCCCTAGTTTTTTCTAGCCAGAAACGTAGCCTATGTTACTCAGGGATAACGTGGCATTCTAATGGTGGAAGAATTTTTGAAATCCATCTAGTAGTTTTTGAGTTTATTCGGTTCACACATACAAAAATTCAAATTATTTAAGTTTTAGTAGGGATCCCTAACTTTTTCTAGCAATAAATATAGCCTATGTTACTCAAGGATAACGTAGCATTCTAAAGGTCAAAGAATTTTTGAAATCGGTAGAGTACTTTTTGAGTTTAGTCGTTACAAACATACAAAAATTTAAATTATTTATGTTTTAGTAGGGACCCCTAACTTTTTCTAGCAATAAATATACCCTATGTTACTCGGGGATAATGTGGCATTCTAAAGGTGAACGAATTTTTAAAATCGGTCCAGTAGTTTTTGAGTTTATTCGTTAGAAACATACAAAAATTCAAATTATTTAAGTTTTATTAGGGACCCCTAGTTTTTTCTAGCCATAGACATAGCCTATAATACTCAGGGATAATATAGTATTCTAATGGTGAAAGATTTTTTGAAATCGGTCCAGTAGCATTTGAGTTTCTTCGTTACAAACATACAAAAATTCAAATTATTTAAGTTTTAGTAGGCATGCCTAACTTTTTCTAGCAATAAATATTCCCTATGTTACTCCGGGATAATGTAGCATTCTAAGGGTGAAAGAATTTTTGAAATCTGTCCAGTAGTTTTTGAGTTTAATCGTCACAAATCTATAAAAATGCAAATTATTTAAGTTTTCGTAGGGACCCCTAGTTTTTTCTAGCCATAAACATAGCCTATAATACTTAGGGATAATGTAGTATTCTAATAGTGAAAGATTTTTTGAAATCGGTTCAGTAGTCTTTGAGTTTCTTCGTTACAAACATACAAAAATTCAAATTATTTAAGTTTTAGTAGGTATGCCTAACTTTTTCTAGCAATAAATATAACCTATGTTACTCCGGGATAATGTAGCATTCTACGGGTGAAAGAATTTTTGAAATCGGTCCAGTAGTTTTTGAGTTTATTCGTCACAAACCTATAAAAATACAAATTATTTAAGTTTCAGTAGGGTCCCCTAGTTTTTTCTAGCCATAAACGTAGCCTATGTTACTCAGGGATAACGTGGCATTCTAATGGTGAAACAATTTTTGAAATCCATCAAGTAGTTTTTGAGTTTATTCGGTTTATACATACAAAAATTCAAATTATTTAAGTTTTAGTAGGGATCCCAAATTTTTTCTAGCAATAAATATCGCCTATGTTACTTAGAGATAATGTAACATTCTGAAGGTGAACGAATTTTTAAAATCGGTCCAGTAGTTTTTGAGTTTATTCGTTAGAAACATACAAAAATTCAAATTATTTTGGTTTTAGTGGGGATCCCTAATATTTTCTAGCAATAAATGTACTCTATGTTACTCATGGATAATGTAGTATCCGAATGGTGAAAGATTTTTTGAAATCGGTCCAGCAGTTTTTGAGTTTCTTCGTTACAAACATACAAAAATTCAAATTATTTAAGTTTTATTAGGGACCCCTAGTTTTTTCTAGCCATAAACATAGCCAATAATACTCAGGGATAATATAGAATTCGAATGGTGAAAGATTTTTTGAAATCGGTCCAGTAGTTTTTGAGTCTATTCGTTACAAACATACAAAAATACAAATTATTAAAAGTTTTAGTATGGATCCCTAATTTTTTCTAGCAATAAATATACCCTATGTTACTCAGGGATAATGTAGCATTCTAACGGTAAAAGAATTTTTGTAATCTGTCCAGTAGTTTTTGAGTTTATTCGTTACATACCTATAAAAATACAAATTATTTAAGTATTAGTAGGGTCCCCTAGTTTTTTCTAGCCATATATATAGCCTATGTTACTCAAGGATAACGCAGCATTCTAATGGTGAAAGAATTTTTGAAATCCATCCAGTAGTTTTTGAGTTTCTTCGGTTCACACATAAAAAAATCAAATTATTTAAGTTTTAGTAGGGATCCCTAACTTTTTCTAGCAATAAATATAGCCTATGTTACTCAAGGATAACGTAGCATTCTAATGGTGAAAAAATTTTTGAAATCGGTCCAGTGCTTTTTGAGTTTATTCGTTACAAACATACAAAAATTCAAATTATTTAAGTTTTAGTAGGGATCCCTAACTTTTTCTAGCTATAAATATTGCCTATGTTACTCAGGGATAATGTAGCATTCTAAAGGTGAAAGAATTTTTGTATCGGTCCAGTAGTTTTTGAGTTTCTTCGGTTCAAACATAAAAAATTCAAATTATCAAAAGTTTTAGTATGGATCCCTAATTTTTCTAGTAATAAATATAGCCTATGTTACTCAAGGATAACGTAGCATTTTAATGGTGAAAAAATTTTTGAAATCCATCCAGTAGTTTTTGAGTTTCTTCGGTTCACACATACAAAAATTCAAATTATTTAAGTTTTAGTAGGGATCCCTAACGTTCTCTAGCAATAAGTATAGCCTATGTTACTCAAGGATAACGTAGCATTTTAATCGTGACAAAATTTTTGACATCCATCCAGTAGTTTTTGAGTTTCTTCGGTTGACACATACAAAAATTCAAATTATTTAAATTTTAGTAGGGATCCCTAACTTTTTCTAGCAATAAATATAGCCTATGTTACTCAAGGATAACGTAGCATTCAAATGGTGAAAAAAATTATAAATTCGCTCCAGTACTTTTTGAGTTTATTCGTTACAAACATACAAAAATTCAAATTATTTAGGTTTTAGTACGGATCCCTAATTTTTTCTAGCAATCAATATGGCCCTTGTTACTCAGAGATAATATAGCAATCTAACGATCCAAGAATTTTTGATATGGGTCCAGTAGTTTTTGAGTTTATTCGTTACAAACATATAAAAATACAAATCATTTAAATTTTAGTAGGGATTTATAAATTGTTCTATCAATAAATATTACCTATGTTACTCAGGGATAATGTAGCAATCTACAGAAGGTCAAAGAATTTTTGAAATCGGTAGAGTACTTTTTGAGTTTATTCGTTACATACATATAAAAATACAAATTATTTAAGTATTAGTACTGTCCCCTAGTTTTCTCTAGCCATAAACATAGCCTATGTTACTCAAGAATAACGTAGCATTCTAATGGTGAAAGAATTTTTGAGATCCATCCAGTAGTTTTTGAGTTTCCTCGGTTCACACATACAAAAATTCAAATTATTTAAGTTTTAGTAGGGATCCCTAAATTTCTCTAGCAATAAATATAGCCTATGTTACTCAAGGATAACCTAGCATTCTAATGGTGAAAAAATGTTTGAAATCGGTCCAGTACTTTTTGAGTTTATTCGTTACAAACATACAAAAATTTAAATTATTTAAGTTTCAGTAGGGACCCCTAACTTTTTCTAGCAATAAATATACCCTATGTTATTCAGGGATAATGTAGCATTCTAAAGGTGAAAGAATTTTTGAAATCGGTCCTGTAGTTTTTGAGTTTATTCGTTACAAACATACAAAAATTCAAATTATTTTAGTTTTAGTGGGGATCCCTAATATTTTCTAGCAATAAATATACTCTATGTTACTCATGGATAATGTAGTATTCGAATGGTGAAAGATTTTTTGAAATCGGTCCAGCAGTTTTTGAGTTTCTTCATTACAAACATACAAAAATTCAAATTATTTAAGTTTTAGTAGGGATCCCTAACTTTTTCTAGCAATAAATATAGCCTATGTTACTCAAGGATAACGTAGCATTCTAATGGTGAAAAATTTTTTGAAATCGGTCCTGTAGTTTTTGAGTTTATTCGTTACAAACATACAAAAATTCAAATTATTTTAGTTTTAGTGGGGATCCCTAATATTTTCTAGCCATAAACGTAGCCTATGTTACTCAGGGATAACGTGGCATTCTAATGGTGAAAGAATTTTTGAAATCCATCTAGTAGTTTTTGAGTTTATTCGGTTCACACATACAAAAATTCAAATTATTTAAGTTTTAGTAGGGATCCCTAACTTTTTCTAGCAATAAATATAGCCTATGTTACTCAAGGATAACGTAGCATTCTAATGGTGAAAAAATTTTTGAAATCGGTCCAGTACTTTTTGAGTTTATTCGTTACAAACATATAAAAATTCAAATTATTTAGGTTTTAGTAGGGATCCCTAACTTTTTCTAGCAATAAATATACCCTATGTTACTCAAGGATAACGTAGCATTCTAATGGTAAAAAATTTTTGAAATCGGTCCGGTACTTTTTGAGTTTATTCGTTACAAACATATAAAAATTCAAATTATTTAGGTTTTAGTAGGGATCCCTAACTTTTTCTAGCAATAAATATACCCTATGTTACTTAGGGATAATGTAGAATTCTACGGGTGAAAGAATTTTTGAAATCGGTCCAGTAGTTTTTGAGCTTATTCGTCACAAACCTATAAAAATACAAATTATTTAAGTTTCAGTAGGGTCCCCTAGTTTTTTCTAGCCAGAAACGTAGCCTATGTTACTCAGGGATAACGTGGCATTCTAATGGTGGAAGAATTTTTGAAATCCATCTAGTAGTTTTTGAGTTTATTCGGTTCACACATACAAAAATTCAAATTATTTAAGTTTTAGTAGGGATCCCTAACTTTTTCTAGCAATAAATATAGCCTATGTTACTCAAGGATAACGTAGCATTCTAAAGGTCAAAGAATTTTTGAAATCGGTAGAGTACTTTTTGAGTTTAGTCGTTACAAACATACAAAAATTTAAATTATTTATGTTTTAGTAGGGACCCCTAACTTTTTCTAGCAATAAATATACCCTATGTTACTCGGGGATAATGTGGCATTCTAAAGGTGAACGAATTTTTAAAATCGGTCCAGTAGTTTTTGAGTTTATTCGTTAGAAACATACAAAAATTCAAATTATTTAAGTTTTATTAGGGACCCCTAGTTTTTTCTAGCCATAGACATAGCCTATAATACTCAGGGATAATATAGTATTCTAATGGTGAAAGATTTTTTGAAATCGGTCCAGTAGCATTTGAGTTTCTTCGTTACAAACATACAAAAATTCAAATTATTTAAGTTTTAGTAGGCATGCCTAACTTTTTCTAGCAATAAATATTCCCTATGTTACTCCGGGATAATGTAGCATTCTAAGGGTGAAAGAATTTTTGAAATCTGTCCAGTAGTTTTTGAGTTTAATCGTCACAAATCTATAAAAATGCAAATTATTTAAGTTTTCGTAGGGACCCCTAGTTTTTTCTAGCCATAAACATAGCCTATAATACTTAGGGATAATGTAGTATTCTAATGGTGAAAGATTTTTTGAAATCGGTTCAGTAGTCTTTGAGTTTCTTCGTTACAAACATACAAAAATTCAAATTATTTAAGTTTTAGTAGGTATGCCTAACTTTTTCTAGCAATAAATATAACCTATGTTACTCCGGGATAATGTAGCATTCTACGGGTGAAAGAATTTTTGAAATCGGTCCAGTAGTTTTTGAGTTTATTCGTCACAAACCTATAAAAATACAAATTATTTAAGTTTCAGTAGGGTCCCCTAGTTTTTTCTAGCCATAAACGTAGCCTATGTTACTCAGGGATAACGTGGCATTCTAATGGTGAAACAATTTTTGAAATCCATCAAGTAGTTTTTGAGTTTATTCGGTTTATACATACAAAAATTCAAATTATTTAAGTTTTAGTAGGGATCCCAAATTTTTTCTAGCAATAAATATCGCCTATGTTACTTAGAGATAATGTAACATTCTGAAGGTGAACGAATTTTTAAAATCGGTCCAGTAGTTTTTGAGTTTATTCGTTAGAAACATACAAAAATTCAAATTATTTTGGTTTTAGTGGGGATCCCTAATATTTTCTAGCAATAAATGTACTCTATGTTACTCATGGATAATGTAGTATCCGAATGGTCAAAGATTTTTTGAAATCGGTCCAGCAGTTTTTGAGTTTCTTCGTTACAAACATACAAAAATTCAAATTATTTAAGTTTTATTAGGGACCCCTAGTTTTTTCTAGCCATAAACATAGCCAATAATACTCAGGGATAATATAGAATTCGAATGGTGAAAGATTTTTTGAAATCGGTCCAGTAGTTTTTGAGTCTATTCGTTACAAACATACAAAAATACAAATTATTAAAAGTTTTAGTATGGATCCCTAATTTTTTCTAGCAATAAATATACCCTATGTTACTCAGGGATAATGTAGCATTCTAACGGTAAAAGAATTTTTGTAATCTGTCCAGTAGTTTTTGAGTTTATTCGTTACATACCTATAAAAATACAAATTATTTAAGTATTAGTAGGGTCCCCTAGTTTTTTCTAGCCATATATATAGCCTATGTTACTCAAGGATAACGCAGCATTCTAATGGTGAAAGAATTTTTGAAATCCATCCAGTAGTTTTTGAGTTTCTTCGGTTCACACATAAAAAAATCAAATTATTTAAGTTTTAGTAGGGATCCCTAACTTTTTCTAGCAATAAATATAGCCTATGTTACTCAAGGATAACGTAGCATTCTAATGGTGAAAAAATTTTTGAAATCGGTCCAGTGCTTTTTGAGTTTATTCGTTACAAACATACAAAAATTCAAATTATTTAAGTTTTAGTAGGGATCCCTAACTTTTTCTAGCTATAAATATTGCCTATGTTACTCAGGGATAATGTAGCATTCTAAAGGTGAAAGAATTTTTGTATCGGTCCAGTAGTTTTTGAGTTTCTTCGGTTCAAACATAAAAAATTCAAATTATCAAAAGTTTTAGTATGGATCCCTAACTTTTTCTAGTAATAAATATAGCCTATGTTACTCAAGGATAACGTAGCATTTTAATGGTGAAAAAATTTTTGAAATCCATCCAGTAGTTTTTGAGTTTCTTCGGTTCACACATACAAAAATTCAAATTATTTAAGTTTTAGTAGGGATCCCTAACGTTCTCTAGCAATAAGTATAGCCTATGTTACTCAAGGATAACGTAGCATTTTAATCGTGACAAAATTTTTGACATCCATCCAGTAGTTTTTGAGTTTCTTCGGTTGACACATACAAAAATTCAAATTATTTAAATTTTAGTAGGGATCCCTAACTTTTTCTAGCAATAAATATAGCCTATGTTACTCAAGGATAACGTAGCATTCAAATGGTGAAAAAAATTATAAATTCGCTCCAGTACTTTTTGAGTTTATTCGTTACAAACATACAAAAATTCAAATTATTTAGGTTTTAGTACGGATCCCTAATTTTTTCTAGCAATCAATATGGCCCTTGTTACTCAGAGATAATATAGCAATCTAACGATCCAAGAATTTTTGATATGGGTCCAGTAGTTTTTGAGTTTATTCGTTACAAACATATAAAAATACAAATCATTTAAATTTTAGTAGGGATTTATAAATTGTTCTATCAATAAATATTACCTATGTTACTCAGGGATAATGTAGCAATCTACAGAAGGTCAAAGAATTTTTGAAATCGGTAGAGTACTTTTTGAGTTTATTCGTTACATACATATAAAAATACAAATTATTTAAGTATTAGTACTGTCCCCTAGTTTTCTCTAGCCATAAACATAGCCTATGTTACTCAAGAATAACGTAGCATTCTAATGGTGAAAGAATTTTTGAGATCCATCCAGTAGTTTTTGAGTTTCCTCGGTTCACACATACAAAAATTCAAATTATTTAAGTTTTAGTAGGGATCCCTAAATTTCTCTAGCAATAAATATAGCCTATGTTACTCAAGGATAACCTAGCATTCTAATGGTGAAAAAATGTTTGAAATCGGTCCAGTACTTTTTGAGTTTATTCGTTACAAACATACAAAAATTTAAATTATTTAAGTTTCAGTAGGGACCCCTAACTTTTTCTAGCAATAAATATACCCTATGTTATTCAGGGATAATGTAGCATTCTAAAGGTGAAAGAATTTTTGAAATCGGTCCTGTAGTTTTTGAGTTTATTCGTTACAAACATACAAAAATTCAAATTATTTTAGTTTTAGTGGGGATCCCTAATATTTTCTAGCAATAAATATACTCTATGTTACTCATGGATAATGTAGTATTCGAATGGTGAAAGATTTTTTGAAATCGGTCCAGCAGTTTTTGAGTTTCTTCGTTACAAACATACAAAAATTCAAATTATTTAAGTTTTAGTAGGTATGCCTAACTTTTTCTAGCAATAAATATAACCTATGTTACTCCGGGATAATGTAGCATTCTACGGGTGAAAGAATTTTTGAAATCGGTCCAGTAGTTTTTGAGCTTATTCGTCACAAACCTATAAAAATACAAATTATTTAAGTTTCAGTAGGGTCCCCTAGTTTTTTCTAGCCATAAACGTAGCCTATGTTACTCAGGGATAACGTGGCATTCTAATGGTGAAAGAATTTTTGAAATCCATCTAGTAGTTTTTGAGTTTATTCGGTTCACACATACAAAAATTCAAATTATTTAAGTTTTAGTAGGGATCCCTAACTTTTTCTAGCAATAAATATAGCCTATGTTACTCAAGGATAACGTAGCATTCTAATGGTGAAAAAAATTTTGAAATCGGTCCAGTACTTTTTGAGTTTATTCGTTACAAACATATAAAAATTCACATTATTTAGGTTTTAGTAGGGATCCCTAACTTTTTCTAGCAATAAATATACCGTATGTACCTTAGGGATAATGTAACATTCTGAGGGTCAAGGAATTTTTGAAATCGGTCCAGTACTTTTTGAGTTTATTCGTTACCAACATATAAACATGCAAATTATTTAAGTTTTAGTAGGGATCCCTAATTTTTTCTACCAACTAATATTGCCTATGTCACTCAGGGATTATGTAGCATTCTAAAGGGCCAAGAATTTTTGAAATCGGTCCAGTAGTTTTTGAGTCTATTCGTTACAAACATACAAAAATACAAATTATTAAAAGTTTTAGTATGGGTCCCTAATTTTTTCTAGCAATAAATTAGCCTATGTTACTCAAGGATAACGTAGCATTCTAATGGCGAAAAAATTTTTGAAATCGGTCCAGTACTTTTTGAGTTTATTCGTTACAAACATACAAAAATTTAAATTATTTAAGTTTTAGTAGGTAACCCTAACTTTTTCTAGCAATAAATATACCCTATGTTACTCAGGGATTATGTAGCATTCTAAAGGTAAAAGAATTTTTGAAATCGGTCCAGTAGTTTTTGAGCTTATTCGTCACAAACCTATAAAAATACAAATTATTTAAGTTTCAGTAGGGTCCTCTAGTTTTTTCTAGCCATAAACGTAGCCTATGTTACTCAGGGATAACGTGGCATTCTAATGGTGAAAGAATTTTTGAAATCCATCTAGTAGTTTTTGAGTTTATTCGGTTCACACATACAAAAATTCAAATTATTTAGGTTTCAGTAGGCATCCCTAATTTTTTCTAGCAATAAATATACCGTATGTACCTTAGGGATAATGTAACATTCTGAGGGTCAAGGAATTTTTGAAATCGGTCCAGTACTTTTTGAGTTTATTCGTTACCAACATATAAAAATTCACATTATTTAGGTTTTAGTAGGGATCCCTAACTTTTTCTAGCAATAAATATACCGTATGTACCTTAGGGATAATGTAACATTCTGAGGGTCAAGGAATTTTTGAAATCGGTCCAGTACTTTTTGAGTTTATTCGTTACCAACATATAAACATGCAAATTATTTAAGTTTTAGTAGGGATCCCTAATTTTTTCTACCAACTAATATTGCCTATGTCACTCAGGGATTATGTAGCATTCTAAAGGGCCAAGAATTTTTGAAATCGGTCCAGTAGTTTTTGAGTCTATTCGTTACAAACATACAAAAATACAAATTATTAAAAGTTTTAGTATGGATCCCTAATTTTTTCTAGCAATAAATATTCCCTATGTTACTCAGGGATTACGTAGGATTCTAACAGTGAAAGAATTTTTGAAATCGGTCTTGTAGGTTTTGAGTTTATTCCTTACAAACATATAAAAATACAAATTATTAAAGTTTTTGTAGGAATCCCTAATTTTTTCTCCCAATAAATACAGCCTATCTTACTCAGGGATAATGTAGCATTATAATGGTGAAAAAATTTTTGAAATCGGTCCAGTACTTTTTGAGTTTATTCGTTACAAACATACAAAAATTCAAATTATTTAGGTTTCAGTAGGCATCCCTAATTTTTTCTAGCAAAAATATAGCCCTTGTTACTCTGAGATAATATAGCATTCTAACGATCCAAGAATTTTTGATATCGGTCCAGTAGTTTTTGAGTTTATTCGTTACAAACATATAAAAATACAAATCATTTAAATTTTAGTAATGATTTATAATTTGTTCTATCAATAAATATTACGTATGTTACTCAGGGATAATGTAGCATTCTAAAGGTCAAAGAATTTTTGAAATCGGTAGAGTACTTTTTGATTTTAGTCGTTACAAACATACAAAAATTCAAATTATTTAAGTTTTAGTAGGGACCCCTAACTTTTTCTAGCAATAAATATACCCTATGTTACTCGGGGATAATGTGGCATTCTAAAGGTGAAAGAATTTTTAAAATCGGTCCAGTAGTTTTTGAGTTTATTCGTTAGAAACATACAAAAATTCAAATTATTTTGGTTTTAGTGGGGATCCCTAATATTTTCTAGCAATAAATGTACTCTATGTTACTCATGGATAACGTAGCATTTGAATGGTGAAAGATTTTTTGAAATCGGTCCAGTAGTTTTTGAGTTTCTTCGTTACAAACATACAAAAATTCAAATTATTTTGGTTTTAGTTGGGATTCCTAATATTTTCTAGCAACAAATATACTCTATGTTACTCAGGGATAATGTAGTATTCGAATGGTGAAAGATTTTTGAAATCGATCCTGTAGTTTTTGAGTTTCTTCGTTACAAACATAAAAAATTCAAATTATTTAAGTTTTAGTAGGCATTCCTAACTTTTTCTAGCAATAAATATACCCTATGTTACTCAGGGATAATGTTGCATTCTAAAGGTGAAGGAATTTTTGTAATCGGTCCAATACTTTTTGAGTTTATTCGTTGCAAACATACAAAAATTCAAATTATTTAAGTTTTAGTAGGCATCCCTAACTTTTTCTAGCAATAAATATACCCTATGTTACTCAGGGATAATGTAGCATTCTAAAGGTCAAAGAATTTTTGAAATCGGTCCTGTAGTTTTTGAGTTTATTCCTTACAAACATATAAAAATACAAATTATTAAAGTTTTTGTAGGTATCCCTAATTTCTTTTCCCAATAAATATAGCCTATCTTACTCACAGATAATGTAGCATTCTAATGGTGAAAGAATTTTTGAAATCGGTCCAGTAGTTTTTGAGTCTATTCATTACAAACATACAAAAATTCAAATTATCAAAAGTTTTAGTATGGATCCCTAACTTACTCTAGCAATAAATATAGCCTATGTTACTCAAGGATAACGTAGCATTCTAATGGCGAAAAAATTTTGGAAATCGGTCCAGTACTTTTTGAGTTTATTCGTTACAAACATACAAAAATTTAAATTATTTAAGTTTTAGTAGGTAACCCTAACTTTTTCTAGCAATAAATATACCCTATGTTACTCAGGGATTATGTAGCATTCTAAAGGTAAAAGAATTTTTGAAATCGGTCCAGTAGTTTTTGAGTTTATTCGTTACAAACATACAAAAATTCAAATTATTTTGGTTTTAGTGGAGATCCCTAATATTTTCTAGCAATAAATATACACTATGTTACTCAGGGATAATGTAGTATCCGAATGGTGAAAGATTTTTTGAAATCGGTCCAGCAGTTTTTGAGTTTCTTCGTTACAAACATACAAAAATTCAAATTATTTAAGTTTTATTAGGGACCCCTAGTTTTTTCTAGCCATAAACATAGCCTATGTTACTCAGGGATAACGTAGCATTCTAATGGCGAAGGAAATTTTGAAATCCATCCAGTAGTTTTTGAGTTTCTTCGATTCACACATACAAAAATTCAAATTATTTAAGTTTTAGTAGGGATCCCCAAGTTCTTCTAGCAAGAAATATTGCGTATGTTACTGACGGATAATGTAGCATTCTAAGGGTGAAAGAATTTTTGAAATCGGTCCAGTAGTTTTTGAGTTTCTTCGGCTCAAGCATATAAAAATACAAATCATTTAAATTTTAGTAGGGTCCCCTAGTTTTTTCTAGCCATAAACGTAGCCTATGTTACTCAGGGATAACGTGGCATTCTAATGGTGAAACAATTTTTGAAATCCATCAAGTAGTTTTTGAGTTTATTCGGTTCACACATACAAAAATTCAAATTATTTAAGTTTTAGTAGGGATCCCTAACATTTCTAGCAATAAATATACCCTATGTTACTTAGAGATAATGTAACATTCTGAAGGTGAACGAATTTTTAAAATCGGTCCAGTAGTTTTTGAGTTTATTCGTTAGAAACATACAAAAATTCAAATTATTTTGGTTTTAGTGGGGATCCCTAATATTTTCTAGCAATAAATGTACTCTATGTTACTCATGGATAATGTAGTATCCGAATGGTGAAAGATTTTTTGAAATCGGTCCAGCAGTTTTTGAGTTTCTTCGTTACAAACATACAAAAATTCAAATTATTTAAGTTTTATTAGGGACCCCTAGTTTTTTCTAGCCATAAACATAGCCTATAATACTCAGGGATAATATAGTATTCGAATGGTGAAAGATTTTTTGAAATCGGTCCAGTAGTTTTTGAGTCTATTCGTTACAAACATACAAAAATACAAATTATTAAAAGTTTTAGTATGGATCCCTAATTTTTTCTAGCAATAAATATACCCTATGTTACTCAGGGATAATGTAGCATTCTAACGGTAAAAGAATTTTTGTAATCTGTCCAGTAGTTTTTGAGTTTATTCGTTACATACCTATAAAAATACAAATTATTTAAGTATTAGTAGGGTCCCCTAGTTTTTTCTAGCCATATATATAGCCTATGTTACTCAAGGATAACGCAGCATTCTAATAGTGAAAGAATTTTTGAAATCCATCCAGTAGTTTTTGAGTTTCTTCGGTTCACACATAAAAAAATCAAATTATTTAAGTTTTAGTAGGGATCCCTAACTTTTTCTAGCAATAAATATAGCCTATGTTACTCAAGGATAACGTAGCATTCTAATGGTGAAAAAATTTTTGAAATCGGTCCAGTGCTTTTTGAGTTTATTCGTTACAAACATACAAAAATTCAAATTATTTAAGTTTTAGTAGGGATCCCTAACTTTTTCTAGCAATAAATATTGCCTATGTTACTCAGGGATAATGTAGCATTCTAAAGGTGAAAGAATTTTTGTATCGGTCCAGTAGTTTTTGAGTTTCTTCGGTTCAAACATAAAAAATTCAAATTATCAAAAGTTTTAGTATGGATCCCTAACTTTTTCTAGTAATAAATATAGCCTATGTTACTCAAGGATAACGTAGCATTTTAATGGTGAAAAAATTTTTGAAATCCATCCAGTAGTTTTTGAGTTTCTTCGGTTCACACATACAAAAATTCAAATTATTTAAGTTTTAGTAGGGATCCCTAACGTTCTCTAGCAATAAATATAGCCTATGTTACTCAAGGATAACGTAGCATTTAAATCGTGACAAAATTTTTGACATCCATCCAGTAGTTTTTGAGTTTCTTCGGTTGACACATACAAAAATTCAAATTATTTAAGTTTTAGTAGGGATCCCTAACTTTTTCTAGCAATAAATATAGCCTATGTTACTCAAGGATAACGTAGCATTCAAATGGTGAAAAAAATTTTAAAATCGCTCCAGTACTTTTTGAGTTTATTCGTTACAAACATACAAAAATTCAAATTATTTAGGTTTTAGTACGGATCCCTAATTTTTTCTAGCAATCAATATGGCCCTTGTTACTCAGAGATAATATAGCAATCTAACGATCCAAGAATTTTTGATATGGGTCCAGTAGTTTTTGAGTTTATTCGTTACAAACATATAAAAATACAAATCATTTAAATTTTAGTAGGGATTTATAATTTGTTCTATCAATAAATATTACCTATGTTACTCAGGGATAATGTAGCAATCTACAGAAGGTCAAAGAATTTTTGAAATCGGTAGAGTACTTTTTGAGTTTATTCGTTACATACATATAAAAATACAAATTATTTAAGTATTAGTACGGTCCCCTAGTTTTCTCTAGCCATAAACATAGCCTATGTTACTCAAGAATAACGTAGCATTCTAATGGTGAAAGAATTTTTGAGATCCATCCAGTAGTTTTTGAGTTTCCTCGGTTCACACATACAAAAATTCAAATTATTTAAGTTTTAGTAGGGATCCCTAAATTTCTCTAGCAATAAATATAGCCTATGTTACTCAAGGATAACCTAGCATTCTAATGGTGAAAAAATGTTTGAAATCGGTCCAGTACTTTTTGAGTTTATTCGTTACAAACATACAAAAATTTAAATTATTTAAGTTTCAGTAGGGACCCCTAACTTTTTCTAGCAATAAATATACCCTATGTTACTCAGGGATAATGTAGCATTCTAAAGGTGAAAGAATTTTTGAAATCGGTCCTGTAGTTTTTGAGTTTATTCGTTACAAACATACAAAAATTCAAATTATTTTAGTTTTAGTGGGGATCCCTAATATTTTCTAGCAATAAATATACTCTATGTTACTCATGGATAATGTAGTATTCGAATGGTGAAAGATTTTTTGAAATCGGTCCAGCAGTTTTTGAGTTTCTTCGTTACAAACATACAAAAATTCAAATTATTTAAGTTTTAGTAGGTATGCCTAACTTTTTCTAGCAATAAATATAACCTATGTTACTCCGGGATAATGTAGCATTCTACGGGTGAAAGAATTTTTGAAATCGGTCCAGTAGTTTTTGAGCTTATTCGTCACAAACCTATAAAAATACAAATTATTTAAGTTTCAGTAGGGTCCCCTAGTTTATTCTAGCCATAAACGTAGCCTATGTTACTCAGGGATAACGTGGCATTCTAATGGTGAAAGAATTTTTGAAATCCATCTAGTAGTTTTTGAGTTTATTCGGTTCACACATACAAAAATTCAAATTATTTAAGTTTTAGTAGGGATCCCTAACTTTTTCTAGGAATAAATATAGCCTATGTTACTCAAGGATAACGTAGCATTCTAATGGTGAAAAAATTTTTGAAATAGGTCCAGTACTTTTTGAGTTTATTCGTTACAAACATATAAAAATTCAAATTATTTAGGTTTTAGTAGGGATCCCTAACTTTTTCTAGCAATAAATATACCCTATGTTACTTAGGGATAATGTAACATTCTGAGGGTCAAGGAATTTTTGAAATCGGTCCAGTACTTTTTGAGTTTATTCGTTACCAACATATAAACATGCAAATTATTTAAGTTTTAGTAGGGATCCCTAATTTTTTCTACCAACTAATATTGCCTATGTCACTCAGGGATTATGTAGCATTCTAAAGGGCAAAGAATTTTTGAAATCGGTCCAGTAGTTTTTGAGTCTATTCGTTACAAACATACAAAAATACAAATTATTAAAAGTTTTAGTATGGATCCCTAATTTTTTCTAGCAATAAATATTCCCTATGTTACTCAGGGATTACGTAGCATTCTAACAGTGAAAGAATTTTTGAAATCGGTCTTGTAGGTTTTGAGTTTATTCCTTACAAACATATAAAAATACAAATTATTAAAGTTTTTGTAGGAATCCCTAATTTTTTCTCCCAATAAATACAGCCTATCTTACTCAGGGATAATGTAGCATTATAATGGTGAAAAAATTTTTGAAATCGGTCCAGTACTTTTTGAGTTTATTCGTTACAAACAAACAAAAATTCAAATTATTTAGGTTTCAGTAGGCATCCCTAATTTTTTCTAGCAAAAATATAGACCTTGTTACTCTGAGATAATATAGCATTCTAACGATCCAAGAATTTTTGATATCGGTCCAGCGGTTTTTGAGTTTATTCGTTACAAACATATAAAAATACAAATCATTTAAATTTTAGTAATGATTTATAATTTGTTCTATCAATAAATATTACGTATGTTACTCAGGGATAATGTAGCATTCTAAAGGTCAAAGAAGTTTTGAAATCGGTAGAGTACTTTTTGATTTTAGTCGTTACAAACATACAAAAATTTAAATTATTTAAGTTTTAGTAGGGACCCCTAACTTTTTCTAGCAATAAATATACCCTATGTTACTCGGGGATAATGTGGCATTCTAAAGGTGAAAGAATTTTTAAAATCGGTCCAGTAGTTTTTGAGTTTATTCGTTAGAAACATACAAAAATTCAAATTATTTTGGTTTTAGTGGGGATCCCTAATATTTTCTAGCAATAAATGTACTCTGTGTTACTCATGGATAACGTAGCATTCGAATGGTGAAAGATTTTTTGAAATCGGTCCAGTAGTTTTTGAGTTTCTTCGTTACAAACATACAAAAATTCAAATTATTTAAGTTTTAGTAGGGATCCCTAACTTTTTCTAGGAATAAATATAGCCTATGTTACTCAAGGATAACGTAGCATTCTAATGGTGAAAAAATTTTTGAAATAGGTCCAGTACTTTTTGAGTTTATTCGTTACAAACATATAAAAATTCAAATTATTTAAGTTTTAGTAGGCATTCCTAACTTTTTCTAGCAATAAATATACCCTATGTTACTCAGGGATAATGTTGCATTCTAAAGGTGAAGGAATTTTTGTAATCGGTCCAATACTTTTTGAGTTTATTCGTTGCAAACATAAAAAAATTCAAATTATTTAAGTTTTAGTAGGCATCCCTAACTTTTTCTAGCAATAAATATACCCTATGTTACTCAGGGATAATGTAGCATTCTAAAGGTCAAAGAATTTTTGAAATCGGTCGTGTAGTTTTTGAGTTTATTCCTTACAAACATATAAAAATACAAATTATTAAAGTTTTTGTAGGTATCCCTAATTTTTTCTCCCAATAAATACAGCCTATCTTACTCACAGATAATGTAGCATTCTAATGGTGAAAGAATTTTTGAAATCGGTCCAGTAGTTTTTGAGTCTATTCATTACAAACATACAAAAATTCAAATTATCAAAAGTTTTAGTATGGATCCCTAACTTACTCTAGCAATAAATATAGCCTATGTTACTCAAGGGTAACGTAGCATTCTAATGGTGAAAAAATTTTTGAAATCGGTCCAGTACTTTTTGAGTTTATTCGTTACAAACATACAAAAATTTAAATTATTTAAGTTTTAGTAGGTAACCCTAACTTTTTCTAGCAATAAATATACCCTATGTTACTCAGGGATTATGTAGCATTCTAAAGGTAAAAGAATTTTTGAAATCGGTCCAGTAGTTTTTGAGTTTATTCGTTACAAACATACAAAAATTCAAATTATTTTGGTTTTAGTGGAGATCCCTAATATTTTCTAGCAATAAATATACACTATGTTACTCAGGGATAATGTAGTATCCGAATGGTGAAAGATTTTTTGAAATCGGTCCAGCAGTTTTTGAGTTTCTTCGTTACAAACATACAAAAATTCAAATTATTTAAGTTTTATTAGGGACCCCTAGTTTTTTCTAGCCATAAACATAGCCTATAATACTCAGGGATAATATAGTATTCTAATGGTGAAAGATTTTTTGAAATCGGTCCAGTAGTATTTGAGTTTCTTCGTTACAAACATACAAAAATTCAAATTATTTAAGTTTTAGTAGGCATGCCTAACTTTTTCTAGCAATAAATATTCCCTATGTTACTCCGGGATAATGTAGCATTCTAAGGGTGAAAGAATTTTTGAAATCTGTCCAGTAGTTTTTGAGTTTAATCGTCACAAACCTATAAAAATGCAAATTATTTAAGTTTCAGTAGGGTCTCCTAGTTTTTTCTAGCCATAAACATAGCCTATAATACTCAGGGATAATATAGTATTCTAATGGTGAAAGATTTTTTGAAATCGGTCCAGTAGTATTTGAGTTTCTTCGTTACAAACATATAAAAATTCAAATTATTTAAGTTTTAGTAGGCATGCCTAACTTTTTCTAGCAATAAATATTCCCTACGTTACTCCGGGATAACGTAGCATTCTAATGGTGAAGGAAATTTTGAAATCCATCCAGTAGTTTTTGAGTTTCTTCGATTCACACATACAAAAATTCAAATTATTTAAGTTTTAGTAGGGATCCCTAAGTTCTTCTAGCAAGAAATATTGCGTATGTTACTGACGGATAATGTAGCATTATAAGGGTGAAAGAATTTTTGAAATCGGTCTAGTAGTTTTTGAGTTTCTTCGGCTCAAACATATAAAAATACAAATCATTTAAATTTTAGTAGGGATTTATAATTTGTTCTATCAATAAATATAGCCTATGCTACTCAGGGGTAATGTAGCATTCTAAAGGCCAAAGAATTTTTGAAATCGGTCCAGTACTTTTTGAATTTATTCTTTACCAACATAGGAACATACAAATTATTTAAATTTTAGTAGGGATCCCAAATTTTTTCTAGCAATAAATATCGCCTATGTTCCTCAGGCATAATGTAGCATTCTAATGGTGAAAGATTTTTTGAAAACGGTCCAGTAGTTTTTGAGTTTCTTCGTTACAAGCATACAAAAATTCAAATTATTTAAGTTTTAGTAGGCATCCCTAACTTTTTCTAGCAATAAATATACCCTATGTTACTCAGGGATAATGTAGTATTCGAATGGTGAAAGATTTTTTGAAATCGGTCCTGTAGTTTTTGAGTTTCTTCGTTACAAACATACAAAAATTCAAATTATTTTGGTTTTAGTAAGGATCCCTAAAATTTTCTTGCAATAAATATACTCTATGTTACTCAGGGATAATGTAGTATTCGAATGGTGAAAGATTTTTTGAAATCGGTCCAGTAGTTTTTGAGTTTCTTCGTTACAAACATACAAAAATTCAAATTATTTAAGTTTTAGTAGGCATCCCTAACTTTTTCTAGCAATAAATATACCCTATGTTACTCAGGGATAATGTAGCATTCTAAAGGTGAAAGAATTTTTGTAATCGGTCCAGTACTTTTGAGTTTATTCGTTACAAACATACAAAAATTCAAATTATTTAAGTTTTAGTAGGCATCCCTAACTTTTTCTAGCAATAAATATACCCTATGTTACTCAGGGATGATGTAGCATTCTAAAGGTAGAAGAATTTTTGAAATCGGTCCTGTAGTTTTTGAGTTTATTCGTTAAAAACATACAAAAATTCAAATAATTTTGGTTTTAGTGGGGATCCCTATTATTTTCTAGCAATAAATATACTCTATGTTACTCAGGGATAATGTAGTATTCGAATGGTGAAAGATTTTTTGAAATCGGTCCAGTAGTTTTTGAGTTTATTCGTTACAAACATACAAAAATTTAAATTATTTAACTTTTAGTATTGACCCCTAACTTTTTCTAGCAATAAATATACCCTATGTTACTCAGGGATAATGTAGCATTCTAAAGGTGAAAGAATTTTTGAAATCGGTCCGGTAGTTTTTGAGTTTATTCGTTACAAACATACAAAAATTCAAATTATTTTAGTTTTAGTGGGGATCCCTAATATTTTCTAGCAATAAATATACTCTATGTTACTCATGGATAATGTAGTATTCGAATGGTGAAAGATTTTTTGAAATCGGTGCAGCAGTTTTTGAGTTTCTTCGTTACAAACATACAGAAATTCAAATTATTTAAGTTTTCGTAGCGACCCCTAGTTTTTTCTAGACATAAACATAGCCTATAATATTTAGGGATAATGTAGTATTCTAATGGTGAAAGATTTTTTGAAATCGGTCCAGTAGTCTTTGAGTTTCTTCGTTACAAACATACAAAAAATTCAAATTATTTAACTTTTCGTAGGGACCCCTAGTTTTTTCTAGCCATAAACATAGCCTATAATACTTAGGGATAATGTAGTATTCTAATGGTGAAAGATTTTTTGAAATCGGTCCAGTAGTCTTTGAGTTTCTTCGTTACAAACATACAAAAATTCAAATTATTTAAGTTTTAGTAGGTATGCCTAACTTTTTCTAGCAATAAATATAACCTATGTTACTCCGGGTAATGTAGCATTCTACGGGTGAAAGAATTTTTGAAATCGGTCCAGTAGTTTTTGAGTTTATTCGTCACAAACCTATAAAAATACAAATTATTTAAGTTTCAGTAGGGTCCCCTAGTTTTTTCTAGCCATATCCGTAGCCTATGTTACTAAGGGATAACGTGGCATTCTAATGGTGAAACAATTTTTGAAATCCATCAAGTAGTTTTTGAGTTTATTCGGTTCACACATACAAAAATTCAAATTATTTAAGTTTTAGTAGGGATCCCTAACTTTTTCTAGCAATAAATATACCCTATGTTACTTAGAGATAATGTAACATTCTGAAGGTCAAAGAATTTGTGAAATCGGTCCAGTACTTTTTGAGTTTATTCGTTACCAACATATAAACATGCAAATTATTTAAGTTTTAGTAGGGATCCCTAATTTTTTCTACCAACTAATATTGCCTATGTCACTCAGGGATTATGTAGCATTCTAAAGGTCAAAGAATTTTTGAAATCGGTCAAGCAGTTTTTGAGTCTATTCGTTACAAACATACAAAAATACAAATTATTAAAAGTTTTAGTATGGATCCCTAATTTTTTCTAGCAATAAATATTCCCTATGTTACTCAGGGATTACGTAGCATTATAACAGTGCAAGAATTTTTGAAATCGGTCTTGTAGGTTTTGAGTTTATTCCTTACAAACATATAAAAATACAAATTATTAAAGTTTTTGTAAGAATCCCTAATTTTTTCTAGCAATAAATATAACCTATGTTACTCAGGGATTACGTAGCATTCTAACGGTAAAAGAATTTTTGTAATCTGTCCAGTAGTTTTTGAGTTTATTCGTTACATACCTATAAAAATACAAATTATTTAAGTATTAGTAGGGTCCCCTAGTTTTTTCTAGCCATAAATATAGCCTATGTTACTCAAGGATAACGCAGCATTCTAATGGTGAAAAAATTTTTGAAATCCATCCAGTAGTTTTTGAGTTTCTTCGGTTCACACATAAAAAAATCAAATTATTTAAGTTTTAGTAGGGATCCCTAACTTTTTCTAGCAATAAATATAGCCTATGTTACTCAAGGATAACGTAGCATTCTAATGGTGAAAAAATTTTTGAAATCGGTCCAGTACTTTTTGAGTTTATTCGTTACAAACATACAAAAATTCAAATTATTTAAGTTTTAGTAGGGATCCCTAACTTTTTCTAGCAATAAATATACCCTATGTTACTCAGGGATAATGTAGCATTCTAAAGGTGAAAGAATTTTTGAAATCGGTCCTGCAGTTTTTGAGTTTATTCGTTACAAACATACAAAAATTCAAATTATTTTAGTTTTAGTGGGCATCCCTAATATTTTCTAGCAATAAATATACTCTATGTTACTCAAGGATAACGTAGCATTCAAATGGTGAAAAAATTTTTGAAATCGCTCCAGTACTTTTTGAGTTTATTCGTTACAAACATACAAAAATTCAAATTATTTAAGTTTTAGTACGGATCCCTAATTTTTTCTAGCAATCAATATGGCCCTTGTTACTCAGAGATAATATAGCATTCTAACGGTAAAAGAATTTTTGTAATCTGTCCAGTAGTTTTTGAGTTTATTCGTTACATACCTATAAAAATACAAATTATTTAAGTATTAGTAGGGTCCCCTAGTTTTTTCTAGCCATAAATATAGCCTATGTTACTCAAGGATAACGCAGCATTCTAATGGTGAAAGAATTTTTGAGATCCATCCAGTAGTTTTTGAGTTTCCTCGGTTCACACAAACAAAAATTCAAATTATTTAAGTTTTAGTAGGGATCCCTAACTTTCTCTAGCAATAAATATAGCCTATGTTACTCAAGGATAACCTAGCATTCTAATGGTGAAAAAATGTTTGAAATCGGTCCAGTACTTTTTGAGTTTATTCGTTACAAACATACAAAAATTTAAATTATTTAAGTTTCAGTAGGGACCCCTAACTTTTTCTAGCAATAAATATACCCTATGTTACTCAGGGATAATGTAGCATTCTAAAGGTGAAAGAATTTTTGAAATCGGTCCTGTAGTTTTTGAGTTTATTCGTTACAAACATACAAAAATTCAAATTATTTTAGTTTTAGTGGGCATCCCTAATATTTTCTAGCAATAAATATACTCTATGTTACTCATGGATAATGTAGTATTCGAATGATGAAAGATTTTTTGAAATCGGTCCAGCAGTTTTTGAGTTTCTTCGTAACAAACATACAAAAATACAAATTATTAAAAGTTTTAGTATGGATCCCTAATTTTTTCTAGCAATAAATATACCCTATGTTACTCAGGGATAATGTAGCATTCTAACGGTAAAAGAATTTTTGTAATCTGTCCAGTAGTTTTTGAGTTTATTCGTTACATACCTATAAAAATACAAATTATTTAAGTATTAGTAGGGTCCCCTAGTTTTTTCTAGCCATAAATATAGCCTATGTTACTCAAGGATAACGCAGCATTCTAATGGTGAAAGAATTTTTGAAATCCATCCAGTAGTTTTTGAGTTTCTTCGGTTCACACATAAAAAAATCAAATTATTTAAGTTTTAGTAGGGATCCCTAACTTTTTCTAGCAATAAATATAGCCTATGTTACTCAAGGATAACGTAGCATTCTAATGGTGAAAAAATTTTTGAAATCGGTCCAGTACTTTTTGAGTTTATTCGTTACAAACATACAAAAATTCAAATTATTTAAGTTTTAGTAGGGATCCCTAACTTTTTCTAGCAATAAATATTGCCTATGTTATTCAGGGATAATGTAGCATTCTAAAGGTGAAAGAATTTTTGTATCGGTCCAGTAGTTTTTGAGTTTCTTCGGTTCAAACATAAAAAATTCAAATTATCAAAAGTTTTAGTATGGATCCCTAACTTTCTCTAGTAATAAATATAGCCTATGTTACTCAAGGATAACGTAGCATTTTAATGGTGAAAAAATTTTTGAAATCCATCCAGTAGTTTTTGAGTTTCTTCGGTTCACACATACAAAAATTCAAATTATTTAAGTTTTAGTAGGGATCCCTAACGTTCTCGAGCAATAAATATAGCCTATGTTACTCAAGGATAACGTAGCATTTTAATCGTGACAAAATTTTTGACATCCATCCAGTAGTTTTTGAGTTTCTTCGGTTGACACATACAAAAATTCAAATTATTTAAGTTTTAGTAGGGATCCCTAACTTTTTCTAGCAATAAATATAGCCTATGTTACTCAAGGATAACGTAGCATTCAAATGGTGAAAAAATTTTTGAAATCGCTCCAGTACTTTTTGAGTTTATTCGTTACAAACATACAAAAATTCAAATTATTCAGGTTTTAGTACGGATCCCTAATTTTTTCTAGCAATCAATATGGCCCTTGTTACTCAGAGATAATATAGCAATCTAACGATTCAAGAATTTTTGATATGGGTCTAGTAGTTTTTGAGTTTATTCGTTACAAACATATAAAAATACAAATCATTTAAATTTTAGTAGGGATTTATAATTTGTTCTATCAATAAATATTACCTATGTTACTCAGGGATAATGTAGCAATCTACAGAAGGTCAAAGAATTTTTGAAATCGGTAGAGTACTTTTTGAGTTTATTCGTTACATACATATAAAAATACAAATTATTTAAGTATTAGTACGGTCCCCTAGTTTTTTCTAGCCATAAACATAGCCTATGTTACTCAAGAATAACGTAGCATTCTAATGGTGAAAAAATTTTTGAGATCCATCCAGTAGTTTTTGAGTTTCCTCGGTTCACACATACAAAAATTCAAATTATTTAAGTTTTAGTAGGGATCCCTAACTTTCTCTAGCAATAAATATAGCCTATGTTACTCAAGGATAACCTAGCATTCTAATGGTGAAAAAATGTTTGAAATCGGTCCAGTACTTTTTGAGTTTATTCGTTACAAACATACAAAAATTTAAATTATTTAAGTTTCAGTAGGGTCCCCTAACTTTTTCTAGCAATAAATATACCCTATGTTACTCAGGGATAATGTAGCATTCTAAAGGTGAAAGAATTTTTGAAATCGGTCCTGTAGTTTTTGAGTTTATTCGTTACAAACATACAAAAATTCAAATTATTTTAGTTTTAGTGGGCATCCCTAATATTTTCTAGCAATAAATATACTCTATGTTACTCATGGATAATGTAGTATTCGAATGATGAAAGATTTTTTGAAATCGGTCCAGCAGTTTTTGAGTTTCTTCGTAACAAACATACAAAAATACAAATTATTAAAAGTTTTAGTATGGATCCCTAATTTTTTCTAGCAATAAATATACCCTATGTTACTCAGGGATAATGTAGCATTCTAACGGTAAAAGAATTTTTGTAATCTGTCCAGTAGTTTTTGAGTTTATTCGTTACATACCTATAAAAATACAAATTATTTAAGTATTAGTAGGGTCCCCTAGTTTTTTCTAGCCATAAATATAGCCTATGTTACTCAAGGATAACGCAGCATTCTAATGGTGAAAGAATTTTTGAAATCCATCCAGTAGTTTTTGAGTTTCTTCGGTTCACACATAAAAAAATCAAATTATTTAAGTTTTAGTAGGGATCCCTAACTTTTTCTAGCAATAAATATAGCCTATGTTACTCAAGGATAACGTAGCATTCTAATGGTGAAAAAATTTTTGAAATCGGTCCAGTACTTTTTGAGTTTATTCGTTACAAACATACAAAAATTCAAATTATTTAAGTTTTAGTAGGGATCCCTAACTTTTTCTAGCAATAAATATTGCCTATGTTATTCAGGGATAATGTAGCATTCTAAAGGTGAAGGAATTTTTGTATCGGTCCAGTAGTTTTTGAGTTTCTTCGGTTCAAACATAAAAAATTCAAATTATCAAAAGTTTTAGTATGGATCCCTAACTTTCTCTAGTAATAAATATAGCCTATGTTACTCAGGGATAACGTAGCATTTTAATGGTGAAAAAATTTTTGAAATCCATCCAGTAGTTTTTGAGTTTCTTCGGTTCACACATACAAAAATTCAAATTATTTAAGTTTTAGTAGGGATCCCTAACGTTCTCGAGCAATAAATATAGCCTATGTTACTCAAGGATAACGTAGCATTTTAATCGTGACAAAATTTTTGACATCCATCCAGTAGTTTTTGAGTTTCTTCAGTTGATACATACAAAAATTCAAATTATTTAAGTTTTAGTAGGGATCCCTAACTTTTTCTAGCAATAAATATAGCCTATGTTACTCAAGGATAACGTAGCATTCAAATGGTGAAAAAATTTTTGAAATCGCTCCAGTACTTTTTGAGTTTATTCGTTACAAACATACAAAAATTCAAATTATTCAGGTTTTAGTACGGATCCCTAATTTTTTCTAGCAATCAATATGGCCCTTGTTACTCAGAGATAATATAGCAATCTAACGATTCAAGAATTTTTGATATGGGTCTAGTAGTTTTTGAGTTTATTCGTTACAAACATATAAAAATACAAATCATTTAAATTTTAGTAGGGATTTATAATTTGTTCTATCAATAAATATTACCTATGTTACTCAGGGATAATGTAGCAATCTACAGAAGGTCAAAGAATTTTTGAAATCGGTAGAGTACTTTTTGAGTTTATTCGTTACATACATATAAAAATACAAATTATTTAAGTATTAGTACGGTCCCCTAGTTTTTTCTAGCCATAAACATAGCCTATGTTACTCAAGAATAACGTAGCATTCTAATGGTGAAAGAATTTTTGAGATCCATCCAGTAGTTTTTGAGTTTCCTCGGTTCACACATACAAAAATTCAAATTATTTAAGTTTTAGTAGGGATCCCTAACTTTCTCTAGCAATAAATATAGCCTATGTTACTCAAGGATAACCTAGCATTCTATTGGTGAAAAAATGTTTGAAATCGGTCCAGTACTTTTTGAGTTTATTCGTTACAAACATACAAAAATTTAAATTATTTAAGTTTCAGTAGGGACCCCTAACTTTTTCTAGCAATAAATATACCCTATGTTACTCAGGGATAATGTAGCATTCTAAAGGTGAAAGAATTTTTGAAATCGGTCCTGTAGTTTTTGAGTTTATTCGTTACAAACATACAAAAATTCAAATTATTTTAGTTTTAGTGGGCATCCCTAATATTTTCTAGCAATAAATATACTCTATGTTACTCATGGATAATGTAGTATTCGAATGGTGAAAGATTTTTTGAAATCGGTCCAGCAGTTTTTGAGTTTCTTCGTTACAAACATACAAAAATTCAAATTATTTAAGTTTTAGTAGGTATGCCTAACTTTTTCTAGCAATAAATATAACCTATCTTACTCCGGGATAATGTAGCATTCTACGGGTAAAAGAATTTTTGAAATCGGTCCAGTAGTTTTTGAGCTTATTCGTCACAAACCTATAAAAATACAAATTATTTAAGTTTCAGTAGGGTCCCCTAGTTTTTCTAGCCATAAACGTAGCCTATGTTACTCAGGGATAACGTGGCATTCTAATGGTGAAAGAATTTTTGAAATCCATCTAGTAGTTTTTGAGTTTATTCGGTTCACACATACAAAAATTCAAATTATTTAAGTTTTAGTAGGGATCCCTAACTTTTTCTAGCAATAAATATAGCCTATGTTACTCAAGGAGAACGTAGCATTCTAATGGTGAAAAAATTTTTGAAATCGGTCCAGTACTTTTTGAGTTTATTCGTTACAAACATATAAAAATTCAAATTATTTAGGTTTTAGTAGGGATCCCTAACTTTTTCTAGCAATAAATATACCCTATCTTACTTAGGGATAATGTAACATTCTGAGGGTCAAGGAATTTTTGAAATCGGTCCAGTACTTTTTGAGTTTATTCGTTACCAACATATAAACATGCAAATTATTTAAGTTTTAGTAGGCATCCCTAATTTTTTCTAGCAAAAATATAGCCCTTGTTACTTTGAGATAATATAGCATTCTAACGATCCAAGAATTTTTGAAATCGGTCCAGTAGTTTTTGAGTCTATTCGTTACAAACATACAAAAATACAAATTATTAAAAGTTTTAGTATGGATCCCTAATTTTTTCTAGCAATAAATATTCCCTATGTTACTCAGGGATTACGTAGCATTCTAACAGTGAAAGAATTTTTGAAATCGGTCTTGCAGGTTTTGAGTTTATTCCTTACAAACATATAAAAATACAAATTATTAAAGTTTTTGTAGGAATCCCTAATTTTTTCTCCCAATAAATACAGCCTATCTTACTCAGGGATAATGTAGCATTATAATGGTGAAAAAATTTTTGAAATCGGTCCAGTACTTTTTGAGTTTATTCGTTACAAACATACAAAAATTCAAATTATTTAGGTTTCAGTAGGCATCCCTAATTTTTTCTAGCAAAAATATAGCCCTTGTTACTCTGAGATAATATAGCATTCTAACGATCCAAGAATTTTTGATATCGGTCCAGTAGTTTTTGAGTTTATTCGTTACAAACATATAAAAATACAAATCATTTAAATTTTAGTAATGATTTATAATTTGTTCTATCAATAAATATTACGTATGTTACTCAGGGATAATTTAGCATTCTAAAGGTCAAAGAATTTTTGAAATCGGTAGAGTACTTTTTGAGTTTAGTCGTTACAAACATACAAAAATTTAAATTATTTAAGTTTTAGTAGGGACCCCTAATTTTTCTAGCAATAAATATACCCTATGTTACTCGGCGATAATGTGGCATTCTAAAGGTGAACGAATTTTTAAAATCGGTCCAGTAGTTTTTGAGTTTATTCGTTAGAAATATACAAAAATTCAAATTATTTTGGTTTTAGTGGGGATCCCTAATATTTTCTAGCAATAAATGTACTCTATGTTACTCACGGATAATGTAGTATCCGAATGGTGAAAGATTTTTTGAAATCGGTCCAGCAGTTTTTGAGTTTCTTCGTTACAAACATACAAAAATTCAAATTATTTAAGTTTTATTAGGGACCCCTAGTTTTTTCTAGCCATAAACATAGCCTATAATACTCAGGGATAATATAGTATTCTAATGGTGAAAGATTTTTTGAAATCGGTCCAGTAGTATTTGAGTTTCTTCGTTACAAACATACAAAAATTCAAATTATTTAAGTTTTAGTAGGCATGCCTAACTTTTTCTAGCAATAAATATTCCCTATGTTACTCCGGGATAATGTAGCATTCTAAGCGTGAAAGAATTTTTGAAATCTGTCCAGTAGTTTTTGAGTTTAATCGTCACAAACCTATAAAAATGCAAATTATTTAAGTTTTCGTAGGGACCCCTAGTTTTTTCTAGCCATAAACATAGCCTATAATACTTAGGGATAATGTAGTATTCTAATGGTGAAAGATTTTTTGAAATCGGTCCAGTAGTCTTTGAGTTTCTTCGTTACAAACATACAAAAATTCAAATTATTTAAGTTTTAGTAGGTATGCCTAACTTTTTCTAGCAATAAATATAACCTATGTTACTCCGGGATAATGTAGCATTCTACGGGTGAAAGAATTTTTGAAATCGGTCCAGTAGTTTTTCAGTTTATTCGTCACAAACCTATAAAAATACAAATTATTTAAGTTTCAGTAGGGTCCCCTAGTTTTTTCTAGCCATAAACGTAGCCTATGTTACTCAGGGATAACGTGGCATTCTAATGGTGAAACAATTTTTGAAATCCATCAAGTAGTTTTTGAGTTTATTCGGTTCACACATACAAAAATTCAAATTATTTAAGTTTTAGTAGGGATCCCTAACATTTCTAGCAATAAATATACCCTATGTTACTTACAGATAATGTAGCATTCTGAAGGTCAAAGAATTTTTGAAATCGGTCCAGTACTTTTTGAGTTTATTCGTTACCAACATATAAACATGCAAATTATTTAAGTTTTAGTAGGGATCCCTAATTTTTTCTACCAACTAATATTGCCTATGTCACTCAGGGATTATGTAGCATTCTAAAGGTCAAAGAATTTTTGAAATCGGTCTAGTAGTTTTTGAGTCTATTCGTTACAAACATACAAAAATACAAATTATTAAAGTTTTTGTAAGAATCCCTAATTTTTTCTCCCAATAAATACAGCCTATCTTACTCAGGGATAATGTAGCATTCTAATGGTGAAAGAATTTTTGAAATCGGTCCAGTAGTTTTTGAGTCTATTCGTAACAAACATACAAAAATACAAATTATTAAAAGTTTTAGTATGGATCCCTAATTTTTTCTAGCAATAAATATACCCTATGTTACTCAGGGATAATGTAGCATTCTAACGGTAAAAGAATTTTTGTAATCTGTCCAGTAGTTTTTGAGTTTATTCGTTACATACCTATAAAAATACAAATTATTTAAGTATTAGTAGGGTCCCCTAGTTTTTTCTAGCCATATATATAGCCTATGTTACTCAAGGATAACGCAGCATTCTAATGGTGAAAGAATTTTTGAAATCCATCCAGTAGTTTTTGAGTTTCTTCGGTTCACACATAAAAAAATCAAATTATTTAAGTTTTAGTAGGGATCCCTAACTTTTTCTCGCAATAAATATAGCCTATGTTACTCAAGGATAACGTAGCATTCTAATGGTGAAAAAATTTTTGAAATCGGTCGAGTACTTTTTGAGTTTATTCGTTACAAACATACAAAAATTCAAATTATTTAAGTTTTAGTAGGGATCCCTAACTTTTTCTAGCAATAAATATTGCCTATGTTACTCAGGGATAATGTAGCATTCTAAAGGTGAAAGAATTTTTGTATCGGTCCAGTAGTTTTTGAGTTTCTTCGGTTCAAACAAAAAAAATTCAAATTATCAAAAGTTTTAGTATGGATCCCTAACTTTTTCTAGTAATAAATATAGCCTATGTTACTCAAGGATAACGTAGCATTTTAATGGTGCAAAAATTTTTGAAATCCATCCAGTAGTTTTTGAGTCTCTTCGGTTCACACATACAAAAATTCAAATTATTTAAGTTTTAGTAGGGATCCCTAACGTTCTCTAGCAATAAATATAGCCTATGTTACTCAAGGATAACGTAGCATTTTAATCGTGACAAAATTTTTGACATCCATCCAGTAGTTTTTGAGTTTCTTCGGTTGACACATACAAAAATTCAAATTATTTAAGTTTTAGTAGGGATCCCTAACTTTTTCTAGCAATAAATATAGCCTATGTTACTCAAGGATAACGTAGCATTCAAATGGTGAAAAAATTTTTAAAATCGCTCCAGTACTTTTTGAGTTTATTCGTTACAAACATACAAAAATTCAAATTATTTAGGTTTTAGTACGGATCCCTAATTTTTTCTAGCAATCCATATGGCCCTTGTTACTCAGAGATAATATAGCAATCTAACGATCCAAGAATTTTTGATATGGGTCCAGTAGTTTTTGAGTTTATTCGTTACAAACATATAAAAATACAAATCATTTAAATTTTAGTAGGGATTTATAATTTGTTCTATCAATAAATATTACCTATGTTACTCAGGGATAATGTAGCAATCTACAGAAGGTCAAAGAATTTTTGAAATCGGTAGAGTACTTTTTGAGTTTATTCGTTACATACATATAAAAATACAAATTATTTAAGTATTAGTACATTCCCCTAGTTTTTTCTAGCCATAAACATAGCCTATGTTACTCAAGAATAACGTAGCATTCTAATGGTGAAAGAATTTTTGAGATCCATCCAGTAGTTTTTGAGTTTCCTAGGTTCACACATACAAAAATTCAAATTATTTAAGTTTTAGTAGGGATCCCTAAATTTCTCTAGCAATAAATATAGCCTATGTTACTCAAGGATAACCTAGCATTCTAATGGTGGAAAAATGTTTGAAATCGGTCCAGTACTTTTTGAGATTATTCGTTACAAACATACAAAAATTTAAATTATTTAAGTTTCAGTAGGGACCCCTAACTTTTTCTAGCAATAAATATACCCTATGTTACTCAGGGATAATGTAGCATTCTAAAGGTGAAAGAATTTTTGAAATCGGTCCTGTAGCTTTTGAGTTTATTCGTTACAAACATACAAAAATTCAAATTATTTTAGTTTTAGTGGGGATCCCTAATATTTTCTAGCAATAAATATACTCTATGTTACTCATGGATAATGTAGTATTCGAATGGTGAAAGATTTTTTGAAATCGGTCCAGCAGTTTTTGAGTTTCTTCATTACAAACATACAAAAATTCAAATTATTTAAGTTTTAGTAGGTATGCCTAACTTTTTCTAGCAATAAATATAACCTATGTTACTCAAGGAGAACGTAGCATTCTAATGGTGAAAAAATTTTTGAAATCGGTCCAGTACTTTTTGAGTTTATTCGTTACAAACATATAAAAATTCAAATTATTTAGGTTTTAGTAGGGATCCCTAACTTTTTCTAGCAATAAATATACCCTATGTTACTTATGGATAATGTAACATTCTGAGGGTCAAGGAATTTTTGAAATTGGTCCAGTACTTTTTGAGTTTATTCGTTACCAACATATAAACATGCAAATTATTTAAGTTTTAGTAGGGATCCCTAATTTTTTCTACCAACTAATATTGCCTATGTCACTCATGGAATATGTAGCATTCTAAAGGGCAAAGTATTTTTGAAATCGGTCCAGTAGTTTTTGAGTCTATTCGTTACAAATATACAAAAATACAAATTATTAAAAGTTTTATTATGGATCCCTAATTTTTTCTAGCAATAAATATTCCCTATGTTACTCAGGGATTACGTAGCATTCTAACAGTGAAAGAATTTTTGAAATCGGTCTTGCAGGTTTTGAGTTTATTCCTTACAAACATATAAAAATACAAATTATTAAAGTTTTTGTAGGAATTTCTAATTTTTTCTCCCAATAAATACAGCTTATCTTACTCAGGGATAATGTAGCATTATAATGGTGAAAAAATTTTTGAAATCGGTCCAGTACTTTTTGAGTTTATTCGTTACAAACATACAAAAATTCAAATTATTTAGGTTTCAGTAGGCATCCCTAATTTTTTCTAGCAAAAATATAGCCCTTGTTACTCTGAGATAATATAGCATTCTAACGATCCAAGAATTTTTGATATCGGTCCAGTAGTTTTTGAGTTTATTCGTTACAAACATATAAAAATACAAATCATTTAAATTTTAGTAATGATTTATAATTTGTTCTATCAATAAATATTACGTATGTTACTCAGGGATAATTTAGCATTCTAAAGGTCAAAGAATTTTTGAAATCGGTAGAGTACTTTTTGAGTTTAGTCGTTACAAACATACAAAAATTTAAATTATTTAAGTTTTAGTAGGGACCCCTAATTTTTCTAGCAATAAATATACCCTATGTTACTCGGCGATAATGTGGCATTCTAAAGGTGAACGAATTTTTAAAATCGGTCCAGTAGTTTTTGAGTTTATTCGTTAGAAACATACAAAAACTCAAATTATTTTGGTTTTAGTGGGGATCCCTAATATTTTCTAGCAATAAATGTACTCTATGTTACTCATGGATAATGTAGTATCCGAATGGTGAAAGATTTTTTGAAATCGGTCCAGCAGTTTTTGAGTTTCTTCGTTACAAACATACAAAAATTCAAATTATTTAAGTTTTATTAGGGACCCCTAGTTTTTTCTAGCCATAAACATAGCCTATAATACTCAGGGATAATATAGTATTCTAATGGTGAAAGATTTTTTGAAATCGGTCCAGTAGTATTTGAGTTTCTTCGTTACAAACATACAAAAATTCAAATTATTTAAGTTTTAGTAGGCATGCCTAACTTTTTCTAGCAATAAATATTCCCTATGTTACTCCGGGATAATGTAGCATTCTAAGGGTGAAAGAATTTTTGAAATCTGTCCTGTAGTTTTTGAGTTTAATCGTCACAAACCTATAAAAATGCAAATTATTTAAGTTTTCGTAGGGACCCCTAGTTTTTTCTAGCCATAAACATAGCCTATAATACTTAGGGATAATGTAGTATTCTAATGGTGAAAGATTTTTTGAAATCGGTCCAGTAGTCTTTGAGTTTCTTCGTTACAAACATACAAAAATTCAAATTATTTAAGTTTTAGTAGGTATGCCTAACTTTTTCTAGCAATAAATATAACCTATGTTACTCCGGGATAATGTAGCATTCTACGGGTGAAAGAATTTTTGAAATCGGTCCAGTAGTTTTTGAGTTTATTCGTCACAAACCTATAAAAATACAAATTATTTAAGTTTCAGTAGGGTCCCCTAGTTTTTTCTAGCCATAAACGTAGCCTATGTTACTCAGGGATAACGTGGCATTCTAATGGTGAAACAATTTTTGAAATCCATCAAGTAGTTTTTGAGTTTATTCGGTTCACACATAAAAAATTCAAATTATCAAAAGTTTTAGTATGGATCCCTAACTTTTTCTAGTAATAAATATAGCCTATGTTACTCAAGGATAACGTAGCATTTTAATGGTGCAAAAATTTTTGAAATCCATCCAGTAGTTTTTGAGTCTCTTCGGTTCACACATACAAAAATTCAAATTATTTAAGTTTTAGTAGGGATCCCTAACGTTCTCTAGCAATAAATATAGCCTATGTTACTCAAGGATAACGTAGCATTTTAATCGTGACAAAATTTTTGACATCCATCCAGTAGTTTTTGAGTTTCTTCGGTTGACACATACAAAAATTCAAATTATTTAAGTTTTAGTAGGGATCCCTAACTTTTTCTAGCAATAAATATAGCCTATGTTACTCAAGGATAACGTAGCATTCAAATGGTGAAAAAATTTTTAAAATCGCTCCAGTACTTTTTGAGTTTATTCGTTACAAACATACAAAAATTCAAATTATTTAGGTTTTAGTACGGATCCCTAACATTTCTAGCAATAAATATACCCTATGTTACTTACAGATAATGTAACATTCTGAAGGTCAAAGAATTTTTGAAATCGGTCCAGTACTTTTTGAGTTTATTCCTTACCAACATATAAACATGCAAATTATTTAAGTTTTAGTAGGGATCCCTAATTTTTTCTACCAACTAATATTGCCTATGTCACTCAGGGATTATGTAGCATTCTAAAGGTCAAAGAATTTTTGAAATCGGTCTAGTAGTTTTTGAGTCTATTCGTTACAAACATACAAAAATACAAATTATTAAAAGTTTTAGTATGGATCCCTAATTTTTTCTAGCAATAAATATTCCCTATGTTACTCAGGGATTACGTAGCATTCTAACAGTGCAAGAATTTTTGAAATCGGTCTTGTATGTTTTGAGTTTATTCCTTACAAACATATAAAAATACAAATTATTAAAGTTTTTGTAAGAATCCCTAATTTTTTCTCCCAATAAATACAGCCTATCTTACTCAGGGATAATCTAGCATTCTAATGGTGAAAGAATTTTTGAAATCGGTCCAGTAGTTTTTGAGTCTATTCGTAACAAACATACAAAAATACAAATTATTAAAAGTTTTAGTATGGATCCCTAATTTTTTCTAGCAATAAATATACCCTATGTTACTCAGGGATAATGTAGCATTCTAACGGTAAAAGAATTTTTGTAATCTGTCCAGTAGTTTTTGAGTTTATTCGTTACATACCTATAAAAATACAAATTATTTAAGTATTAGTAGGGTCCCCTAGTTTTTTAAAGCCATATATATAGCCTATGTTACTCAAGGATAACGCAGCATTCTAATGGTGAAAGAATTTTTGAAATCCATCCAGTAGTTTTTGAGTTTCTTCGGTTCACACATAAAAAAATCAAATTATTTAAGTTTTAGTAGGGATCCCTAACTTTTTCTCGCAATAAATATAGCCTATGTTACTCAAGGATAACGTAGCATTCTAATGGTGAAAAAATTTTTGAAATCGGTCCAGTACTTTTTGAGTTTATTCGTTACAAACATACAAAAATTCAAATTATTTAAGTTTTAGTAGGGATCCCTAACTTTTTCTAGCAATAAATATTGCCTATGTTACTCAGGGATAATGTAGCATTCTAAAGGTGAAAGAATTTTTGTATCGGTCCAGTAGTTTTTGAGTTTCTTCGGTTCAAACATAAAAAATTCAAATTATCAAAAGTTTTAGTATGGATCCCTAACTTTTTCTAGTAATAAATATAGCCTATGTTACTCAAGGATAACGTAGCATTTTAATGGTGCAAAAATTTTTGAAATCCATCCAGTAGTTTTTGAGTCTCTTCGGTTCACACATACAAAAATTCAAATTATTTAAGTTTTAGTAGGGATCCCTAACGTTCTCTAGCAATAAATATAGCCTATGTTACTCAAGGATAACGTAGCATTTTAATCGTGACAAAATTTTTGACATCCATCCAGTAGTTTTTGAGTTTCTTCGGTTGACACATACAAAAATTCAAATTATTTAAGTTTTAGTAGGGATCCCTAACTTTTTCTAGCAATAAATATAGCCTATGTTACTCAAGGATAACGTAGCATTCAAATGGTGAAAAAATTTTTAAAATCGCTCCAGTACTTTTTGAGTTTATTCGTTACAAACATACAAAAATTCAAATTATTTAGGTTTTAGTACGGATCCCTAATATTTTCTAGCAATAAATATACTCTATGTTACTCATGGATAATGTAGTATTCGAATGGTGAAAGATTTTTTGAAATCGGTCCAGCAGTTTTTGAGTTTCTTCATTACAAACATACAAAAATTCAAATTATTTAAGTTTTAGTAGGTATGCCTAACTTTTTCTAGCAATAAATATAACCTATGTTACTCAAGGAGAACGTAGCATTCTAATGGTGAAAAAATTTTGAAATCGGTCCAGTACTTTTTGAGTTTATTCGTTACAAACATATAAAAATTCAAATTATTTAGGTTTTAGTAGGGATCCCTAACTTTTTCTAGCAATAAATATACCCTATGTTACTTATGGATAATGTAACATTCTGAGGGTCAAGGAATTTTTGAAATTGGTCCAGTACTTTTTGAGTTTATTCGTTACCAACATATAAACATGCAAATTATTTAAGTTTTAGTAGGGATCCCTAATTTTTTCTACCAACTAATATTGCCTATGTCACTCATGGAATATGTAGCATTCTAAAGGGCAAAGTATTTTTGAAATCGGTCCAGTAGTTTTTGAGTCTATTCGTTACAAATATACAAAAATACAAATTATTAAAAGTTTTATTATGGATCCCTAATTTTTTCTAGCAATAAATATTCCCTATGTTACTCAGGGATTACGTAGCATTCTAACAGTGAAAGAATTTTTGAAATCGGTCTTGCAGGTTTTGAGTTTATTCCTTACAAACATATAAAAATACAAATTATTAAAGTTTTTGTAGGAATTTCTAATTTTTTCTCCCAATAAATACAGCCTATCTTACTCAGGGATAATGTAGCATTATAATGGTGAAAAAATTTTTGAAATCGGTCCAGTACTTTTTGAGTTTATTCGTTACAAACATACAAAAATTCAAATTATTTAGGTTTCAGTAGGCATCCCTAATTTTTTCTAGCAAAAATATAGCCCTTGTTACTCTGAGATAATATAGCATTCTAACGATCCAAGAATTTTTGATATCGGTCCAGTAGTTTTTGAGTTTATTCGTTACAAACATATAAAAATACAAATCATTTAAATTTTAGTAATGATTTATAATTTGTTCTATCAATAAATATTACGTATGTTACTCAGGGATAATTTAGCATTCTAAAGGTCAAAGAATTTTGAAATCGGTAGAGTACTTTTTGAGTTTAGTCGTTACAAACATACAAAAATTTAAATTATTTAAGTTTTAGTAGGGACCCCTAATTTTTCTAGCAATAAATATACCCTATGTTACTCGGCGATAATGTGGCATTCTAAAGGTGAACGAATTTTTAAAATCGGTCCAGTAGTTTTTGAGTTTATTCGTTAGAAACATACAAAAACTCAAATTATTTTGGTTTTAGTGGGGATCCCTAATATTTTCTAGCAATAAATGTACTCTATGTTACTCATGGATAATGTAGTATCCGAATGGTGAAAGATTTTTTGAAATCGGTCCAGCAGTTTTTGAGTTTCTTCGTTACAAACATACAAAAATTCAAATTATTTAAGTTTTATTAGGGACCCCTAGTTTTTTCTAGCCATAAACATAGCCTATAATACTCAGGGATAATATAGTATTCTAATGGTGAAAGATTTTTTGAAATCGGTCCAGTAGTATTTGAGTTTCTTCGTTACAAACATACAAAAATTCAAATTATTTAAGTTTTAGTAGGCATGCCTAACTTTTTCTAGCAATAAATATTCCCTATGTTACTCCGGGATAATGTAGCATTCTAAGGGTGAAAGAATTTTTGAAATCTGTCCTGTAGTTTTTGAGTTTAATCGTCACAAACCTATAAAAATGCAAATTATTTAAGTTTTCGTAGGGACCCCTAGTTTTTTCTAGCCATAAACATAGCCTATAATACTTAGGGATAATGTAGTATTCTAATGGTGAAAGATTTTTTGAAATCGGTCCAGTAGTCTTTGAGTTTCTTCGTTACAAACATACAAAAATTCAAATTATTTAAGTTTTAGTAGGTATGCCTAACTTTTTCTAGCAATAAATATAACCTATGTTACTCCGGGATAATGTAGCATTCTACGGGTGAAAGAATTTTTGAAATCGGTCCAGTAGTTTTTGAGTTTATTCGTCACAAACCTATAAAAATACAAATTATTTAAGTTTCAGTAGGGTCCCCTAGTTTTTTCTAGCCATAAACGTAGCCTATGTTACTCAGGATAACGTGGCATTCTAATGGTGAAACAATTTTGGAAATCCATCAAGTAGTTTTTGAGTTTATTCGGTTCACACATAAAAAATTCAAATTATCAAAAGTTTTAGTATGGATCCCTAACTTTTTCTAGTAATAAATATAGCCTATGTTACTCAAGGATAACGTAGCATTTTAATGGTGCAAAAATTTTTGAAATCCATCCAGTAGTTTTTGAGTCTCTTCGGTCACACATACAAAAATTCAAATTATTTAAGTTTTAGTAGGGATCCCTAACGTTCTCTAGCAATAAATATAGCCTATGTTACTCAAGGAGATAACGTAGCATTTTAATCGTGACAAAATTTTTGACATCCATCCAGTAGTTTTTGAGTTTCTTCGGTTGACACATACAAAAATTCAAATTATTTAAGTTTTAGTAGGGATCCCTAACTTTTTCTAGCAATAAATATAGCCTATGTTACTCAAGGATAACGTAGCATTCAAATGGTGAAAAAATTTTTAAAATCGCTCCAGTACTTTTTGAGTTTATTCGTTACAAACATACAAAAATTCAAATTATTTAGGTTTTAGTACGGATCCCTAACATTTCTAGCAATAAATATACCCTATGTTACTTACAGATAATGTAACATTCTGAAGGTCAAAGAATTTTTGAAATCGGTCCAGTACTTTTTGAGTTTATTCCTTACCAACATATAAACATGCAAATTATTTAAGTTTTAGTAGGGATCCCTAATTTTTTCTACCAACTAATATTGCCTATGTCACTCAGGGATTATGTAGCATTCTAAAGGTCAAAGAATTTTTGAAATCGGTCTAGTAGTTTTTGAGTCTATTCGTTACAAACATACAAAAATACAAATTATTAAAAGTTTTAGTATGGATCCCTAATTTTTTCTAGCAATAAATATTCCCTATGTTACTCAGGGATTACGTAGCATTCTAACAGTGCAAGAATTTTTGAAATCGGTCTTGTATGTTTTGAGTTTATTCCTTACAAACATATAAAAATACAAATTATTAAAGTTTTTGTAAGAATCCCTAATTTTTTCTCCCAATAAATACAGCCTATCTTACTCAGGGATAATCTAGCATTCTAATGGTGAAAGAATTTTTGAAATCGGTCCAGTAGTTTTTGAGTCTATTCGTAACAAACATACAAAAATACAAATTATTAAAAGTTTTAGTATGGATCCCTAATTTTTTCTAGCAATAAATATACCCTATGTTACTCAGGGATAATGTAGCATTCTAACGGTAAAAGAATTTTTGTAATCTGTCCAGTAGTTTTTGAGTTTATTCGTTACATACCTATAAAAATACAAATTATTTAAGTATTAGTAGGGTCCCCTAGTTTTTTAAAGCCATATATATAGCCTATGTTACTCAAGGATAACGCAGCATTCTAATGGTGAAAGAATTTTTGAAATCCATCCAGTAGTTTTTGAGTTTCTTCGGTTCACACATAAAAAAATCAAATTATTTAAGTTTTAGTAGGGATCCCTAACTTTTTCTCGCAATAAATATAGCCTATGTTACTCAAGGATAACGTAGCATTCTAATGGTGAAAAAATTTTTGAAATCGGTCCAGTACTTTTTGAGTTTATTCGTTACAAACATACAAAAATTCAAATTATTTAAGTTTTAGTAGGGATCCCTAACTTTTTCTAGCAATAAATATTGCCTATGTTACTCAGGGATAATGTAGCATTCTAAAGGTGAAAGAATTTTTGTATCGGTCCAGTAGTTTTTGAGTTTCTTCGGTTCAAACATAAAAAATTCAAATTATCAAAAGTTTTAGTATGGATCCCTAACTTTTTCTAGTAATAAATATAGCCTATGTTACTCAAGGATAACGTAGCATTTTAATGGTGCAAAAATTTTTGAAATCCATCCAGTAGTTTTTGAGTCTCTTCGGTTCACACATACAAAAATTCAAATTATTTAAGTTTTAGTAGGGATCCCTAACGTTCTCTAGCAATAAATATAGCCTATGTTACTCAAGGATAACGTAGCATTTTAATCGTGACAAAATTTTTGACATCCATCCAGTAGTTTTTGAGTTTCTTCGGTTGACACATACAAAAATTCAAATTATTTAAGTTTTAGTAGGGATCCCTAACTTTTTCTAGCAATAAATATAGCCTATGTTACTCAAGGATAACGTAGCATTCAAATGGTGAAAAAATTTTTAAAATCGCTCCAGTACTTTTTGAGTTTATTCGTTACAAACATACAAAAATTCAAATTATTTAGGTTTTAGTACGGATCCCTAATTTTTTCTAGCAATCCATATGGCCCTTGTTACTCAGAGATAATATAGCAATCTAACGATCCAAGAATTTTTGATATGGGTCCAGTAGTTTTTGAGTTTATTCGTTACAAACATATAAAAATACAAATCATTTAAATTTTAGTAGGGATTTATAATTTGTTCTATCAATAAATATTACCTATGTTACTCAGGGATAATGTAGCAATCTACAGAAGGTCAAAGAATTTTTGAAATCGGTAGAGTACTTTTTGAGTTTATTCGTTACATACATATAAAAATACAAATTATTTAAGTATTAGTACGGTCCCCTAGTTTTTTCTAGCCATAAACATAGCCTATGTTACTCAAGAATAACGTAGCATTCTAATGGTGAAAGAATTTTTGAGATCCATCCAGTAGTTTTTGAGTTTCCTCGGTTCACACATACAAAAATTCAAATTATTTAAGTTTTAGTAGGGATCCCTAAATTTCTCTAGCAATAAATATAGCCTATGTTACTCAACGATAACCTAGCATTCTAATGGTGGAAAAATGTTTGAAATCGGTCCAGTACTTTTTGAGATTATTCGTTACAAACATACAAAAATTTAAATTATTTAAGTTTCAGTAGGGACCCCTAACTTTTTCTAGCAATGAATATACCCTATGTTACTCAGGGATAATGTAGCATTCTAAAGGTGAAAGAATTTTTGAAGTCGGTCCTGTAGTTTTTGAGTTTATTCGTTACAAACATACAAAAATTCAAATTATTTTAGTTTTAGTGGGGATCCCTAATATTTTCTAGCAATAAATATACTCTATGTTACTCATGGATAATGTAGTATTCGAATGGTGAAAGATTTTTTGAAATCGGTCCAGCAGTTTTTGAGTTTCTTCATTACAAACATACAAAAATTCAAATTATTTAAGTTTTAGTAGGTATGCCTAACTTTTTCTAGCAATAAATATAACCTATGTTACTCCGGGATAATGTAGCATTCTACGGGTGAAAGAATTTTTGAAATCGGTCCAGTAGTTTTTGAGTTTATTCGTCACAAACCTATAAAAATACAAATTATTTAAGTTTCAGTAGGGTCCCCTAGTTTTTTCTAGCCATAAACGTAGCCTATGTTACTCAGGGATAACGTGGCATTCTAATGGTGAAAGAATTTTTGAAATCCATCTAGTAGTTTTTGAGTTTATTCGGTTCACACATACAAAAATTCAAATTATTTAAGTTTTAGTAGGGATCCCTAACTTTTTCTAGCAATAAATATAGCCTATGTTACTCAAGGATAACGTAGCATTCTAATGGTGAAAAAATTTTTGAAATCGGTCCGGTACTTTTTGAGTTTATTCGTTACAAACATATAAAAATTCAAATTATTTAGGTTTTAGTAGGGATCCCTAACTTTTTCTAGCAATAAATATACCCTATGTTACTTAGGGATAATATAGCATTCTACGGGTGAAAGAATTTTTGAAATCGGTCCAGTAGTTTTTGAGCTTATTCGTCACAAACCTATATAAATACAAATTATTTAAGTTTCAGTAGGGTCCCCTAGTTTTTTCTAGCCAGAAACGTAGCCTATGTTACTCAGGGATAACGTGGCATTCTAATGGTGGAAGAATTTTTGAAATCCATCTAGTAGTTTTTGAGTTTATTCGGTTCACACATACAAAAATTCAAATTATTTAAGTTTTAGTAGGGATCCCTAACTTTTTCTAGCAATAAATATAGCCTATGTTACTCAAGGATAACGTAGCATTCTAAAGGTCAAAGAATTTTTGAAATCGGTAGAGTACTTTTTGAGTTTAGTCGTTACAAACATACAAAAATTTAAATTATTTATGTTTTAGTAGGGACCCCTAACTTTTTCTAGCAATAAATATACCCTATGTTACTCGGGGATAATGTGGCATTCTAAAGGTGAACGAATTTTTAAAATCGGTCCAGTAGCATTTGAGTTTCTTCGTTACAAACACACAAAAATTCAAATTATTTAAGTTTTAGTAGGCATGCCTAACTTTTTCTAGCAATAAATATTCCCTATGTTACTCCGGGATAATGTAGCATTCTAAGGGTGAAAGAATTTTTGAAATCTGTCCAGTAGTTTTTGAGATTAATCGTCACAAATCTATAAAAATGCAAATTATTTAAGTTTTCGTAGGGACCCCTAGTTTTTTCTAGCCATAAACATAGCCTATAATACTTAGGGATAATGTAGTATTCTAATGGTGAAAGATTTTTTGAAATGGGTTCAGTAGTCTTTGAGTTTCTTCGTTACAAACATACAAAAATTCAAATTATTTAAGTTTTAGTAGGTATGCCTAACTTTTTCTAGCAATAAATATAACCTATGTTACTCCGGGATAATGTAGCATTCTACGGGTGAAAGAATTTTTGAAATCGGTCCAGTAGTTTTTGAGTTTATTCGTCACAAACCTATAAAAATACAAATTATGTAAGTTTCAGTAGGGTCCCCTAGTTTTTTCTAGCCATAAACGTAGCCTATGTTACTCAGGGATAACGTGGCATTCTAATGGTGAAACAATTTTTGAAATCCATCAAGTAGTTTTTGAGTTTATTCGGTTCACACATACAAAAATTCAAATTATTTAAGTTTTAGTAGGGATCCCAAATTTTTTCTAGCAATAAATATCGCCTATGTTACTTAGAGATAATGTAACATTCTGAAGGTGAACGAATTTTTAAAATCGGTCCAGTAGTTTTTGAGTTTATTCGTTAGAAACATACAAAAATTAAAATTATTTTGGTTTTAGTGGGGATCCCTAATATTTTCTAGCAATAAATGTACTCTATGTTACTCATGGATAATGTAGTATCGGAATGGTGAAAGATTTTTTGAAATCGGTCCAGCAGTTTTTGAGTTTCTTCGTTACAAACATACAAAAATACAAATTATTTAAGTTTCAGTAGGGTCCCCTAGTTTTTTCTAGCCATAAACGTAGCCTATGTTACTCAGGGATAACGTGGCATTCTAATGGTGAAAGAATTTTTGAAATCCATCTAGTAGTTTTTGAGTTTATTCGGTTCACACATACAAAAATTCAAATTATTTAAGTTTTAGTAGGGATCCCTAACTTTTTCTAGCAATAAATATAGCCTATGTTACTCAAGGATAACGTAGCATTCTAATGGTGAAAAAAATTTTGAAATCGGTCCAGTACTTTTTGAGTTTATTCGTTACAAACATATAAAAATTCACATTATTTAGGTTTTAGTAGGGATCCCTAACTTTTTCTAGCAATAAATATACCGTATGTTACTTAGGGATAATGTAACATTCTGAGGGTCAAGGAATTTTTGAAATCGGTCCAGTACTTTTTGAGTTTATTCGTTACCAACATATAAACATGCAAATTATTTAAGTTTTAGTAGGGATCCCTAATTTTTTCTACCAACTAATATTGCCTATGTCACTCAGGGATTATGTAGCATTCTAAAGGGCAAAGAATTTTTGAAATCGGTCCAGTAGTTTTTGAGTCTATTCGTTACAAACATACAAAAATACAAATTATTAAAAGTTTTAGTATGGATCCCTAATTTTTTCTAGCAATAAATATTCCCTATGTTACTCAGGGATTACGTAGCATTCTAACAGTGAAAGAATTTTTGAAATCGGTCTTGTAGGTTTTGAGTTTATTCCTTACAAACATATAAAAATACAAATTATTAAAGTTTTTGTAGGAATCCCTAATTTTTTCTCCCAATAAATACAGCCTATCTTACTCAGGGATAATGTAGCATTATAATGGTGAAAAAATTTTTGAAATCGGTCCAGTACTTTTTGAGTTTATTCGTTACAAACATACAAAAATTCAAATTATTTAGGTTTCAGTAGGCATCCCTAATTTTTTCTAGCAAAAATATAGCCCTTGTTACTCTGAGATAATATAGCATTCTAACGATCCAAGAATTTTTGATATCGGTCCAGTAGTTTTTGAGTTTATTCGTTACAAACATATAAAAATACAAATCATTTAAATTTTAGTAATGATTTATAATTTGTTCTATCACTAAATATTACGTATGTTACTCAGGGATAATGTAGCATTCTAAAGGTCAAAGAATTTTTGAAATCGGTAGAGTACTTTTTGATTCTAGTCGTTACAAACATACAAAAATTCAAATTATTTAAGTTTTAGTAGGGACCCCTAACTTTTTCTAGCAATAAATATAGCCTATGTTACTCAAGGATAACGTAGCATTCAAATGGTGAAAAAAATTTTAAAATCGCTCCAGTACTTTTTGAGTTTATTCGTTACAAACATACAAAAATTCAAATTATTTAGGTTTTAGTACGGATCCCTAATTTTTTCTAGCAATCCATATGGCCCTTGTTACTCAGAGATAATATAGCAATCTAACGATCCAAGAATTTTTGATATGGGTCCAGTAGTTTTTGAGTTTATTCGTTACAAACATATAAAAATACAAATCATTTAAATTTTAGTAGGGATTTATAATTTGTTCTATCAATAAATATTACCTATGTTACTCAGGGATAATGTAGCAATCTACAGAAGGTCAAAGAATTTTTGAAATCGGTAGAGTACTTTTTGAGTTTATTCGTTACATACATATAAAAATACAAATTATTTAAGTATTAGTACGGTCCCCTAGTTTTTTCTAGCCATAAACATAGCCTATGTTACTCAAGAATAACGTAGCATTCTAATGGTGAAAGAATTTTTGAGATCCATCCAGTAGTTTTTGAGTTTCCTCGGTTCACACATACAAAAATTCAAATTATTTAAGTTTTAGTAGGGATCCCTAAATTTCTCTAGCAATAAATATAGCCTATGTTACTCAAGGATAACCTAGCATTCTAATGGTGGAAAAATGTTTGAAATCGGTCCAGTACTTTTTGAGATTATTCGTTACAAACATACAAAAATTTAAATTATTTAAGTTTCAGTAGGGACCCCTAACTTTTTCTAGCAATAAATATACCCTATGTTACTCAGGGATAATGTAGCATTCTAAAGGTGAAAGAATTTTTGAAATCGGTCCTGTAGTTTTTGAGTTTATTCGTTACAAACATACAAAAATTCAAATTATTTTAGTTTTAGTGGGGATCCCTAATATTTTCTAGCAATAAATATACTCTATGTTACTCATGGATAATGTAGTATTCGAATGGTGAAAGATTTTTTGAAATCGGTCCAGCAGTTTTTGAGTTTCTTCATTACAAACATACAAAAATTCAAATTATTTAAGTTTTAGTAGGTATGCCTAACTTTTTCTAGCAATAAATATAACCTATGTTACTCCGGGATAATGTAGCATTCTACGGGTGAAAGAATTTTTGAAATCGGTCCAGTAGTTTTTGAGTTTATTCGTCACAAACCTATAAAAATACAAATTATTTAAGTTTCAGTAGGGTCCCCTAGTTTTTTCTAGCCATAAACGTAGCCTATGTTACTCAGGGATAACGTGGCATTCTAATGGTGAAAGAATTTTTGAAATCCATCTAGTACTTTTTGAGTTTATTCGGTTCACACATACAAAAATTCAAATTATTTAAGTTTTAGTAGGGATCCCTAACTTTTTCTAGCAATAAATATAGCCTATGTTACTCAAGGATAACGTAGCATTCTAATGGTGAAAAAATTTTTGAAATCGGTCCAGTACTTTTTGAGTTTATTCGTTACAAACATATAAAAATTCAAATTATTTAGGTTTTAGTAGGGATCCCTAACTTTTTCTAGCAATAAATATACCCTATGTTACTCAAGGATAACGTAGCATTCTAATGGTGAAAAAATTTTTGAAATCGGTCCGCTACTTTTTGAGTTTATTCGTTACAAACATATAAAAATTCAAATTATTTAGGTTTTAGTAGGGATCCCTAACTTTTTCTAGCAATAAATATACCCTATGTTACTTAGGGATAATATAGCATTCTACGGGTGAAAGAATTTTTGAAATCGGTCCCGTAGTTTTTGAGCTTATTCGTCACAAACCTATAAAAATACAAATTATTTAAGTTTCAGTAGGGTCCCCTAGTTTTTTCTAGCCAGAAACGTAGCCTATGTTACTCAGGGATAACGTGCCATTCTAATGGTGGAAGAATTTTTGAAATCCATCTAGTAGTTTTTGAGTTTATTCGGTTCACACATACAAAAATTCAAATTATTTAAGTTTTAGTAGGGATCCCTAACTTTTTCTAGCAATAAATATAGCCTATGTTACTCAAGGATAACGTAGCATTCTAAAGGTCAAAGAATTTTTGAAATCGGTAGAGTACTTTTTGAGTTTAGTCGTTACAAACATACAAAAATTTAAATTATTTATGTTTTAGTAGGGACCCCTAACTTTTTCTAGCAATAAATATACCCTATGTTACTCGGGGATAATGTGGCATTCTAAAGGTGAACGAATTTTTAAAATCGGTCCAGTAGTTTTTGAGTTTATTCGTTAGAAACATACAAAAATTCAAATTATTTAAGTTTTATTAGGGACCCCTAGTTTTTTCTAGCCATAAACATAGCCTATAATACTCAGGGATAATATAGTATTCTAATGGTGAAAGATTTTTTGAAATCGGTCCAGTAGCATTTGAGTTTCTTCGTTACAAACACACAAAAATTCAAATTATTTAAGTTTTAGTAGGTATGCCTAACTTTTTCTAGCAATAAATATAACCTATGTTACTCCGGGATAATGTAGCATTCTACGGGTGAAAGAATTTTTGAAATCGGTCCAGTAGTTTTTGAGATTAATCGTCACAAATCTATAAAAATGCAAATTATTTAAGTTTTCGTAGGGACCCCTAGTTTTTTCTAGCCATAAACATAGCCTATAATACTTAGGGATAATGTAGTATTCTAATGGTGAAAGATTTTTTGAAATCGGTTCAGTAGTCTTTGAGTTTCTTCGTTACAAACATACAAAAATTCAAATTATTTAAGTTTTAGTAGGTATGCCTAACTTTTTCTAGCAATAAATATAACCTATGTTACTCCGGGATAATGTAGCATTCTACGGGTGAAAGAATTTTTGAAATCGGTCCAGTAGTTTTTGAGTTTATTCGTCACAAACCTATAAAAATACAAATTATTTAAGTTTCAGTAGGGTCCCCTAGTTTTTTCTAGCCATAAACGTAGCCTATGTTACTCAGGGATAACGTGGCATTCTAATGGTGAAACAATTTTTGAAATCCATCAAGTAGTTTTCGAGTTTATTCGGTTCACACATACAAAAATTCAAATTATTTAAGTTTTAGTAGGGATCCCAAATTTTTTCTAGCAATAAATATCGCCTATGTTACTTAGAGATAATGTAACATTCTGAAGGTGAACGAATTTTTAAAATCGGTCCAGTAGTTTTTGAGTTTATTCGTTAGAAACATACAAAAATTCAAATTATTTTGGTTTTAGTGGGGATCCCTAATATTTTCTAGCAATAAATGTACTCTATGTTACTCATGGATAATGTAGTATCCGAATGGTGAAAGATTTTTTGAAATCGGTCCAGCAGTTTTTGAGTTTCTTCGTTACAAACATACAAAAATACAAATTATTTAAGTTTCAGTAGGGTCCCCTAGTTTTTTCTAGCCATAAACGTAGCCTATGTTACTCAGGGATAACGTGGCATTCTAATGGTGAAAGAATTTTTGAAATCCATTTAGTAGTTTTTGAGTTTATTCGGTTCACACATACAAAAATTCAAATTATTTAAGTTTTAGTAGGGATCCCTAACTTTTTCTAGCAATAAATATAGCCTATGTTACTCAAGGATAACGTAGCATTCTAATGGTGAAAAAAATTTTGAAATCGGTCCAGTACTTTTTGAGTTTATTCGTTACAAACATATAAAAATTCACATTATTTAGGTTTTAGTAGGGATCCCTAACTTTTTCTAGCAATAAATATACCGTATGTTACTTAGGGATAATGTAACATTCTGAGGGTCAAGGAATTTTTGAAATCGGTCCAGTACTTTTTGAGTTTATTCGTTACCAACATATAAACATGCAAATTATTTAAGTTTTAGTAGGGATCCCTAATTTTTTCTACCAACTAATATTGCCTATGTCACTCAGGGATTATGTAGCATTCTAAAGGGCAAAGAATTTTTGAAATCGGTCCAGTAGTTTTTGAGTCTATTCGTTACAAACATACAAAAATACAAATTATTAAAAGTTTTAGTATGGATCCCTAATTTTTTCTAGCAATAAATATTCCCTATGTTACTCAGGGATTACGTAGCATTCTAACAGTGAAAGAATTTTTGAAATCGGTCTTGTAGGTTTTGAGTTTATTCCTTACAAACATATAAAAATACAAATTATTAAAGTTTTTGTAGGAATCCCTAATTTTTTCTCCCAATAAATACAGCCTATCTTACTCAGGGATAATGTAGCATTATAATGGTGAAAAAATTTTTGAAATCGGTCCAGTACTTTTTGAGTTTATTCGTTACAAACATACAAAAATTCAAATTATTTAGGTTTCAGTAGGCATCCCTAATTTTTTCTAGCAAAAATATAGCCCTTGTTACTCTGAGATAATATAGCATTCTAACGATCCAAGAATTTTTGATATCGGTCCAGTAGTTTTTGAGTTTATTCGTTACAAACATATAAAAATACAAATCATTTAAATTTTAGTAATGATTTATAATTTGTTCTATCACTAAATATTACGTATGTTACTCAGGGATAATGTAGCATTCTAAAGGTCAAAGAATTTTTGAAATCGGTAGAGTACTTTTTGATTCTAGTCGTTACAAACATACAAAAATTCAAATTATTTAAGTTTTAGTAGGGACCCCTAACTTTTTCTAGCAATAAATATACCCTATGTTACTCGGGGATAATGTGGCATTCTAAAGGTGAAAGAATTTTTAAAATCGGTCCGGTAGTTTTTGAGTTTATTCGTTAGAAACATACAAAAATTCAAATTATTTTGGTTTTAGTGGGGATCCCTAATATTTTCTAGCAATAAATGTACCCTATGTTACTCATGGATAACGTAGCATTCGAATGGTGAAAGATTTTTTGAAATCGGTCCAGTAGTTTTTGAGTTTCTTCGTTACAAACATACAAAAATTCAAATTATTTTGGTTTTAGTGGGGATCCCTAATATTTTCTAGCAACAAATATACTCTATGTTACTCAGGGATAATGTAGTATTCGAATGGTGAAAGATTTTTGAAATCGATCCTGTAGTTTTTGAGTTTCTTCGTTACAAACATAAAAAATTCAAATTATTTAAGTTTTAGTAGGCATTCCTAACTTTTTCTAGCAATAAATATACCCTATGTTACTCAGGGATAATGTTGCATTCTAAAGGTGAAGGAATTTTTGTAATCGGTCCAATACTTTTTGAGTTTATTCGTTGCAAACATACAAAAATTCAAATTATTTAAGTTTTAGTAGGCATCCCTAACTTTTTCTAGCAATAAATATACCCTATGTTACTCAGGGATAATGTAGCATTCTAAAGGTCAAAGAATTTTTGAAATCGGTCCTGTAGTTTTTGAGTTTATTCCTTACAAACATATAAAAATACAAATTATTAAAGTTTTTGTAGGTATCCCTAATTTCTTTTCCCAATAAATATAGCCTATCTTACTCACAGATAATGTAGCATTCTAATGGTGAAAGAATTTTTGAAATCGGTCCAGTAGTTTTTGAGTCTATTCATTACAAACATACAAAAATTCAAATTATCAAAAGTTTTAGTATGGATCCCTAACTTACTCTAGCAATAAATATAGCCTATGTTACTCAAGGATAACGTAGCATTCTAATGGCGAAAAAATTTTTGAAATCGGTCCAGTACTTTTTGAGTTTATTCGTTACAAACATACAAAAATTTAAATTATTTAAGTTTTAGTAGGTAACCCTAACTTTTTCTAGCAATAAATATACCCTATGTTACTCAGGGATTATGTAGCATTCTAAAGGTAAAAGAATTTTTGAAATCGGTCCAGTAGTTTTTGAGTTTATTCGTTACAAACATACAAAAATTCAAATTATTTTGGTTTTAGTGGAGATCCCTAATATTTTCTAGCAATAAATATACACTATGTTACTCAGGGATAATGTAGTATCCGAATGGTGAAAGATTTTTTGAAATCGGTCCAGCAGTTTTTGAGTTTCTTCGTTCCAAACATACAAAAATTCAAATTATTTAAGTTTTATTAGGGACCCCTAGTTTTTTCTAGCCATAATCATAGCCTATAATACTCAGGGATAATATAGTATTCTAATGGTGAAAGATTTTTTGAAATCGGTCCAGTAGTATTTGAGTTTCTTCGTTACAAACATACAAAAATTCAAATTATTTAAGTTTTAGTAGGCATGCCTAACTTTTTCTAGCAATAAATATTCCCTATGTTACTCCGGGATAATGTAGCATTCTAAGGGTGAAAGATTTTTTGAAATCGGTCCAGCAGTTTTTGAGTTTCTTCGTTACAGACATACAAAAATACAAATTATTTAAGTTTCAGTAGGGTCCCCTAGTTTTTTCTAGCCATAAACGTAGCCTATGTTACTCAGGGATAACGTGGCATTCTAATGGTGAAAGAATTTTTGAAATCCATCTAGTAGTTTTTGAGTTTATTCGGTTCACACATACAAAAATTCAAATTATTTAAGTTTTAGTAGGGATCCCTAACTTTTTCTAGCAATAAATATAGCCTATGTTACTCAAGGATAACGTAGCATTCTAATGGTGAAAAAAATTTTGCAATCGGTCCAGTACTTTTTGAGTTTATTCGTTACAAACATATAAAAATTCACATTATTTAGGTTTTAGTAGGGATCCCTAACTTTTTCTAGCAATAAATATACCGTATGTTACTTAGGGATAATGTAACATTCTGAGGGTCAAGGAATTTTTGAAATCGGTCCAGTACTTTTTGAGTTTATTCGTTACCAACATATAAACATGCAAATTATTTAAGTTTTAGTAGGGATCCCTAATTTTTTCTACCAACTAATATTGCCTATGTCACTCAGGGATTATGTAGCATTCTAAAGGGCAAAGAATTTTTGAAATCGGTCCAGTAGTTTTTGAGTCTATTCGTTACAAACATACAAAAATACAAATTATTAAAAGTTTTAGTATGGATCCCTAATTTTTTCTAGCAATAAATATTCCCTATGTTACTCAGGGATTACGTAGCATTCTAACAGTGAAAGAATTTTTGAAATCGGTCTTGTAGGTTTTGAGTTTATTCCTTACAAACATATAAAAATACAAATTATTAAAGTTTTTGTAGGAATCCCTAATTTTTTCTCCCAATAAATACAGCCTATCTTACTCAGGGATAATGTAGCATTATAATGGTGAAAAAATTTTTGAAATCGGTCCAGTACTTTTTGAGTTTATTCGTTACAAACATACAAAAATTCAAATTATTTAGGTTTCAGTAGGCATCCCTAATTTTTTCTAGCAAAAATATAGCCCTTGTTACTCTGAGATAATATAGCATTCTAACGATCCAAGAATTTTTGATATCGGTCCAGTAGTTTTTGAGTTTATTCGTTACAAACATATAAAAATACAAATCATTTAAATTTTAGTAATGATTTATAATTTGTTCTATCACTAAATATTACGTATGTTACTCAGGGATAATGTAGCATTCTAAAGGTCAAAGAATTTTTGAAATCGGTAGAGTACTTTTTGATTCTAGTCGTTACAAACATACAAAAATTCAAATTATTTAAGTTTTAGTAGGGACCCCTAACTTTTTCTAGCAATAAATATACCCTATGTTACTCGGGGATAATGTGGCATTCTAAAGGTGAAAGAATTTTTAAAATCGGTCCAGTAGTTTTTGAGTTTATTCGTTAGAAACATACAAAAATTCAAATTATTTTGGTTTTAGTGGGGATCCCTAATATTTTCTAGCAACAAATATACTCTATGTTACTCAGGGATAATGTAGTATTCGAATGGTGAAAGATTTTTGAAATCGATCCTGTAGTTTTTGAGTTTCTTCGTTACAAACATAAAAAATTCAAATTATTTAAGTTTTAGTAGGCATTCCTAACTTTTTCTAGCAATAAATATACCCTATGTTACTCAGGGATAATGTTGCATTCTAAAGGTGAAGGAATTTTTGTAATCGGTCCAATAATTTTTGAGTTTATTCGTTGCAAACATACAAAAATTCAAATTATTTAAGTTTTAGTAGGCATCCCTAACTTTTTCTAGCAATAAATATACCCTATGTTACTCAGGGATAATGTAGCATTCTAAAGGTCAAAGAATTTTTGAAATCGGTCCTGTAGTTTTTGAGTTTATTCCTTACAAACATATAAAAATACAAATTATTAAAGTTTTTGTAGGTATCCCTAATTTCTTTTCCCAATAAATATAGCCTATCTTACTCACAGATAATGTAGCATTCTAATGGTGAAAGAATTTTTGAAATCGGTCCAGTAGTTTTTGAGTCTATTCATTACAAACATACAAAAATTCAAATTATCAAAAGTTTTAGTATGGATCCCTAACTTACTCTAGCAATAAATATAGCCTATGTTACTCAAGGATAACGTAGCATTCTAATGGCGAAAAAAATTTTGAAATCGGTCCAGTACTTTTTGAGTTTATTCGTTACACACATACAAAAATTTAAATTATTTAAGTTTTAGTAGGTAACCCTAACTTTTTCTAGCAATAAATATACCCTATGTTACTCAGGGATTATGTAGCATTCTAAAGGTAAAAGAATTTTAAAATCGGTCCAGTAGTTTTTGAGTTTATTCGTTACAAACATACAAAAATTCAAATTATTTTGGTTTTAGTGGAGATCCCTAATATTTTCTAGCAATAAATATACACTATGTTACTCAGGGATAATGTAGTATCCGAATGGTGAAAGATTTTTTGAAATCGGTCCAGCAGTTTTTGAGTTTCTTCGTTCCAAACATACAAAAATTCAAATTATTTAAGTTTTATTAGGGACCCCTAGTTTTTTCTAGCCATAAACATAGCCTATAATACTCAGGGATAATATAGTATTCTAATGGTGAAAGATTTTTTGAAATCGGTCCAGTAGTATTTGAGTTTCTTCGTTACAAACATACAAAAATTCAAATTATTTAAGTTTTAGTAGGCATGCCTAACTTTTTCTAGCAATAAATATTCCCTATGTTACTCCGGGATAATGTAGCATTCTAAGGGTGAAAGAATTTTTGAAATCTGTCCAGTAGTTTTTGAGTTTAATCGTCACAAACCTATAAAAATGCAAATTATTTAAGTTTCAGTAGGGTCTCCTAGTTTTTTCTAGCCATAAACATAGCCTATGTTACTCAGGGATAACGTAGCATTCTAATGGTGAAGGAAATTTTGAAATCCATCCAGTAGTTTTTGAGTTTCTTCGATTCACACATACAAAAATTCAAATTATTTAAGTTTTAGTAGGGATCCCTAAGTTCTTCTAGCAAGAAATATTGCGTATGTTACTGACGGATAATGTAGCATTCTAAGGGTGAAAGAATTTTTGAAATCGGTCCAGTAGTTTTTGAGTTTCTTCGGCTCAAACATATAAAAATACAAATCATTTAAATTTTAGTAGGGTCCCCTAGTTTTTTCTAGCCATAAACGTAGCCTATGTTACTCAGGGATAACGTGGCATTCTAATGGTGAAACAATTTTTGAAATCCATCAAGTAGTTTTTGAGTTTATTCGGTTCACACATACAAAAATTCAAATTATTTAAGTTTTAGTAGGGATCCCTAAGTTCTTCTAGCAAGAAATATTGCGTATGTTACTCAAGGATAACGTAGCATTCTAATGGTGAAAAAATTTTTGAAATCGGTCCAGTGCTTTTTGAGTTTATTCGTTACAAACATACAAAAATTCAAATTATTTAAGTTTTAGTAGGGATCCCTAACTTTTTCTAGCAATAAATATTGCCTATGTTACTCAGGGATAATGTAGCATTCTAAAGGTGAAAGAATTTTTGTATCGGTCCAGTAGTTTTTGAGTTTCTTCGGTTCAAACATAAAAAATTCAAATTATCAAAAGTTTTAGTATGGATCCCTAACTTTTTCTAGTAATAAATATAGCCTATGTTACTCAAGGATAACGTAGCATTTTAATGGTGAAAAAATTTTTGAAATCCATCCAGTAGTTTTTGAGTTTCTTCGGTTCACACATACAAAAATTCAAATTATTTAAGTTTTAGTAGGGATCCCTAACGTTCTCTAGCAATAAATATAGCCTATGTTACTCAAGGATAACGTAGCATTTTAATCGTGACAAAATTTTTGACATCCATCCAGTAGTTTTTGAGTTTCTTCGGTTGACACATACAAAAATTCAAATTATTTAAGTTTTAGTAGGGATCCCTAACTTTTTCTAGCAATAAATATAGCCTATGTTACTCAAGGATAACGTAGCATTCAAATGGTGAAAAAAATTTTAAAATCGCTCCAGTACTTTTTGAGTTTATTCGGTACAAACATACAAAAATTCAAATTATTTAGGTTTTAGTACGGATCCCTAATTTTTTCTAGCAATCAATATGGCCCTTGTTACTCAGAGATAATATAGCAATCTAACGATCCAAGAATTTTTGATATGGGTCCAGTAGTTTTTGAGTTTATTCGTTACAAACATATAAAAATACAAATCATTTAAATTTTAGTAGGGATTTATAATTTGTTCTATCAATAAATATTACCTATGTTACTCAGGGATAATGCAGCAATCTACAGAAGGTCAAAGAATTTTTGAAATCGGTAGAGTACTTTTTGAGTTTATTCGTTACATACATATAAAAATACAAATTATTTAAGTATTAGTAGGGACCCCTAACTTTTTCTAGCAATAAATATACCCTATGTTACTCGGGGATAATGTGGCATTCTAAAGGTGAACGAATTTTTAAAATCGGTCCAGTAGTTTTTGAGTTTATTCGTTAGAAACATACAAAAATTCAAATTATTTAAGTTTTATTAGGGGCCCCTAGTTTTTTCTAGCCATAAACATAGCCTATAATACTCAGGGATAATATAGTATTCTAATGGTGAAAGATTTTTTGAAATCGGTCCAGTAGTATTTGAGTTTCTTCGTTACAAACACACAAAAATTCAAATTATTTAAGTTTTAGTAGGCATGCCTAACTTTTTCTAGCAATAAATATTCCCTATGTTACTCCGGGATAATGTAGCATTCTAAGGGTGAAAGAATTTTTGAAATCTGTCCAGTAGTTTTTGAGTTTAATCGTCACAAATCTATAAAAATGCAAATTATTTAAGTTTTCGTAGGGACCCCTAGTTTTTTCTAGCCATAAACATAGCCTATAATACTTAGGGATAATGTAGTATTCTAATGGTGAAAGATTTTTTGAAATCGGTTCAGTAGTCTTTGAGTTTCTTCGTTACAAACATACAAAAATTCAAATTATTTAAGTTTTAGTAGGTATGCCTAACTTTTTCTAGCAATAAATATAACCTATGTTACTCCGGGATAATGTAGCATTCTACGGGTGAAAGAATTTTTGAAATCGGTCCAGTAGTTTTTGAGTTTATTCGTCACAAACCTATAAAAATACAAATTATTTAAGTTTCAGTAGGGTCCCCTAGTTTTTTCTAGCCATAAACGTAGCCTATGTTACTCAGGGATAACGTGGCATTCTAATGGTGAAACAATTTTTGAAATCCATCAAGTAGTTTTTGAGTTTATTCGGTTCACACATACAAAAATTCAAATTATTTAAGTTTTAGTAGGGATCCCAAATTTTTTCTAGCAATAAATATCGCCTATGTTACTTAGAGATAATGTAACATTTTGAAGGTGAACGAATTTTTAAAATCGGTCCAGTAGTTTTTGAGTTTATTCGTTAGAAACATACAAAAATTCAAATTATTTTGGTTTTAGTGGGGATCCCTAATATTTTCTAGCAATAAATGTACTCTATGTTACTCATGGATAATGTAGTATCCGAATGGTGAAAGATTTTTTGAAATCGGTCCAGCAGTTTTTGAGTTTCTTCGTTACAAACATACAAAAATACAAATTATTTAAGTTTCAGTAGGGTCCCCTAGTTTTTTCTAGCCATAAACGTAGCCTATGTTACTCAGGGATAACGTGGCATTCTAATGGTGAAAGAATTTTTGAAATCCATCTAGTAGTTTTTGAGTTTATTCGGTTCACACATACAAAAATTCAAATTATTTAAGTTTTAGTAGGGATCCCTAACTTTTTCTAGCAATAAATATAGCCTATGTTACTCAAGGATAACGTAGCATTCTAATGGTGAAAAAAATTTTGAAATCGGTCCAGTACTTTTTGAGTTTATTCGTTACAAACATATAAAAATTCACATTATTTAGGTTTTAGTAGGGATCCCTAACTTTTTCTAGCAATAAATATACCGTATGTTACTTAGGGATAATGTAACATTCTGAGGGTCAAGGAATTTTTGAAATCGGTCCAGTACTTTTTGAGTTTATTCGTTACCAACATATAAACATGCAAATTATTTAAGTTTTAGTAGGGATCCCTAATTTTTACTACCAACTAATATTGCCTATGTCACTCAGGGATTATGTAGCATTCTAAAGGGCAAAGAATTTTTGAAATCGGTCCAGTAGTTTTTGAGTCTATTCGTTACAAACATACAAAAATACAAATTATTAAAAGTTTTAGTATGGATCCCTAATTTTTTCTAGCAATAAATATTCCCTATGTTACTCAGGGATTACGTAGCATTCTAACAGTGAAAGAATTTTTGAAATCGGTCTTGTAGGTTTTGAGTTTATTCCTTACAAACATATAAAAATACAAATTATTAAAGTTTTTTTAGGAATCCCTAATTTTTTCTCCCAATAAATACAGCCTATCTTACTCAGGGATAATGTAGCATTATAATGGTGAAAAAATTTTTGAAATCGGTCCAGTACATTTTGAGTTTATTCGTTACAAACATACAAAAATTCAAATTATTTAGGTTTCAGTAGGCATCCCTAATTTTTTCTAACAAAAATATAGCCCTTGTTACTCTGAGATAATATAGCATTCTAACGATCCAAGAATTTTTGATATCGGTCCAGTAGTTTTTGAGTTTATTCGTTAAAAACATATAAAAATACAAATCATTTAAATTTTAGTACTGATATATAATTTGTTCTATCAATAAATATTACGTATGTTACTCAGGGATAATGTAGCATTCTAAAGGTAAAAGAATTTTTGAAATCGGTAGAGTACTTTTTGATTCTAGTCGTTACAAACATACAAAAATTCAAATTATTTAAGTTTTAGTAGGGACCCCTAACTTTTTCTAGCAATAAATATACCCTATGTTACTCGGGGATAATGTGGCATTCTAAAGGTGAAAGAATTTTTAAAATCGGTCCAGTAGTTTTTGAGTTTATACGTTAGAAACATACAAAAATTCAAATTATTTTGGTTTTAGTGGGGATCCCTAATATTTTCTAGCAATAAATGTACTCTATGTTACTCATGGATAACGTAGCATTCGAATGGTGAAAGATTTTTTGAAATCGGTCCAGTAGTTTTTGAGTTTCTTCGTTACAAACATACAAAAATTCAAATTATTTTGGTTTTAGTGGGGATCCCTAATATTTTCTAGCAACAAATATACTCTATGTTACTCAGGGATAATGTAGTATTCGAATGGTGAAAGATTTTTGAAATCGATCCTGTAGTTTTTGAGTTTCTTCGTTACAAACATAAAAAATTCAAATTATTTAAGTTTTAGTAGTCATTCCTAACTTTTTCTAGCAATAAATATACCCTATGTTACTCAGGGATAATGTTGCATTCTAAAGGTGAAGGAATTTTTGTAATCGGTCCAATACTTTTTGAGTTTATTCGTTGCAAACATACAAAAATTCAAATTATTTAAGTTTTAGTAGGCATCCCTAACTTTTTCTAGCAATAAATATACCCTATGTTACTCAGGGATAATGTAGCATTCTAAAGGTCAAAGAATTTTTGAAATCGGTCCTGTAGTTTTTGAGTTTATTCCTTACAAACATATAAAAATACAAATTATTAAAGTTTTTGTAGGTATCCCTAATTTCTTTTCCCAATAAATATAGCCTATCTTACTCACAGATAATGTAGCATTCTAATGGTGAAAGAATTTTTGAAATCGGTCCAGTAGTTTTTGAGTCTATTCATTACAAACATACAAAAATTCAAATTATCAAAAGTTTTAGTATGGATCCCTAACTTACTCTAGCAATAAATATAGCCTATGTTACTCAAGGATAACGTAGCATTCTAATGGCGAAAAAAATTTTGAAATCGGTCCAGTACTTTTTGAGTTTATTCGTTACAAACATACAAAAATTTAAATTATTTAAGTTTTAGTAGGTAACCCTAACTTTTTCTAGCAATAAATATACCCTATGTTACTCAGGGATTATGTAGCATTCTAAAGGTAAAAGAATTTTTGAAATCGGTCCAGTAGTTTTTGAGTTTATTCGTTACAAACATACAAAAATTCAAATTATTTTGGTTTTAGTGGAGATCCCTAATATTTTCTAGCAATAAATATACACTATGTTACTCAGGGATAATATAGTATCCGAATGGTGAAAGATTTTTTGAAATCGGTCCAGCAGTTTTTGAGTTTCTTCGTTCCAAACATACAAAAATTCAAATTATTTAAGTTTTATTAGGGACTCCTAGTTTTTTCTAGCCATAAACATAGCCTATAATACTCAGGGATAATATAGTATTCTAATGGTGAAAGATTTTTTGAAATCGGTCCAGTAGTATTTGAGTTTCTTCGTTACAAACATACAAAAATTCAAATTATTTTGGTTTTAGTGGAGATCCCTAATATTTTCTAGCAATAAATATACACTATGTTACTCAGGGATAATGTAGTATCCGAATGGTGAAAGATTTTTTGAAATCGGTCCAGCAGTTTTTGAGTTTCTTCGTTCCAAACATACAAAAATTCAAATTATTTAAGTTTTATTAGGGACCCCTAGTTTTTTCTAGCCATAAACATAGCCTATGTTACTCAGGGATAACGTAGCATTCTAATGGTGAAGGAAATTTTGAAATCCATCCAGTAGTTTTTGAGTTTCTTCGATTCACACATACAAAAATTCAAATTATTTAAGTTTTAGTAGGGATCCCTAAGTTCTTCTAGCAAGAAATATTGCGTATGTTACTGACGGATAATGTAGCATTCTAAGGGTGAAAGAATTTTTGAAATCGGTCCAGTAGTTTTTGAGTTTCTTCGGCTCAAACATATAAAAATACAAATCATTTAAATTTTAGTAGGGTCCCCTAGTTTTTTCTAGCCATAAACGTAGCCTATGTTACTCAGGGATAACGTGGCATTCTAATGGTGAAACAATTTTTGAAATCCATCAAGTAGTTTTTGAGTTTATTCGGTTCACACATACAAAAATTCAAATTATTTAAGTTTTAGTAGGGATCCCTAACATTTCTAGCAATAAATATACCCTATGTTACTTAGAGATAATGTAACATTCTGAAGGTGAACGAATTTTTAAAATCGGTCCAGTAGTTTTTGAGTTTATTCGTTAGAAACATACAAAAATTCAAATTATTTTGGTTTTAGTGGGGATCCCTAATATTTTCTAGCAATAAATGTACTCTATGTTACTCATGGATAATGTAGTATCCGAATGGTGAAAGATTTTTTGAAATCGGTCCAGCAGTTTTTGAGTTTCTTCGTTACAAACATACAAAAATTCAAATTATTTAAGTTTTATTAGGGACCCCTAGTTTTTTCTAGCCATAAACATAGCCTATAATACTCAGGGATAATATAGTATTCGAATGGTGAAAGATTTTTTGAAATCGGTCCAGTAGTTTTTGAGTCTATTCGTTACAAACATACAAAAATACAAATTATTAAAAGTTTTAGTATGGATCCCTAATTTTTTCTAGCAATAAATATACCCTATGTTACTCAGGGATAATGTAGCATTCTAACGGTAAAAGAATTTTTGTAATCTGTCCAGTAGTTTTTGAGTTTATTCGTTACATACCTATAAAAATACAAATTATTTAAGTATTAGTAGGGTCCCCTAGTTTTTTCTAGCCATATATATAGCCTATGTTACTCAAGGATAACGCAGCATTCTAATAGTGAAAGAATTTTTGAAATCCATCCAGTAGTTTTTGAGTTTCTTCGGTTCACACATAAAAAAATCAAATTATTTAAGTTTTAGTAGGGATCCCTAACTTTTTCTAGCAATAAATATAGCCTATGTTACTCAAGGATAACGTAGCATTCTAATGGTGAAAAAATTTTTGAAATCGGTCCAGTGCTTTTTGAGTTTATTCGTTACAAACATACAAAAATTCAAATTATTTAAGTTTTAGTAGGGATCCCTAACTTTTTCTAGCAATAAATATTGCCTATGTTACTCAGGGATAATGTAGCATTCTAAAGGTGAAAGAATTTTTGTATCGGTCCAGTAGTTTTTGAGTTTCTTCGGTTCAAACATAAAAAATTCAAATTATCAAAAGTTTTAGTATGGATCCCTAACTTTTTCTAGTAATAAATATAGCCTATGTTACTCAAGGATAACGTAGCATTTTAATGGTGAAAAAATTTTTGAAATCCATCCAGTAGTTTTTGAGTTTCTTCGGTTCACACATACAAAAATTCAAATTATTTAAGATTTAGTAGGGATCCCTAACGTTCTCTAGCAATAAATATAGCCTATGTTACTCAAGGATAACGTAGCATTTTAATCGTGACAAAATTTTTGACATCCATCCAGTAGTTTTTGAGTTTCTTCGGTTGACACATACAAAAATTCAAATTATTTAAGTTTTAGTAGGGATCCCTAACTTTTTCTAGCAATAAATATAGCCTATGTTACTCAAGGATAACGTAGCATTCAAATGGTGAAAAAAATTTTAAAATCGCTCCAGTACTTTTCGAGTTTATTCGGTACAAACATACAAAAATTCAAATTATTTAGGTTTTAGTACGGATCCCTAATTTTTTCTAGCAATCAATATGGCCCTTGTTACTCAGAGATAATATAGCAATCTAACGATCCAAGAATTTTTGATATGGGTCCAGTAGTTTTTGAGTTTATTCGTTACAAACATATAAAAATACAAATCATTTTAATTTTAGTAGGGATTTATAATTTGTTCTATCAATAAATATTACCTATGTTACTCAGGGATAATGTAGCAATCTACAGAAGGTCAAAGAATTTTTGAAATCGGTAGAGTACTTTTTGAGTTTATTCGTTACATACATATAAAAATACAAATTATTTAAGTATTAGTACGGTCCCCTAGTTTTCTCTAGCCATAAACATAGCCTATGTTACTCAAGAATAACGTAGCATTCTAATGGTGAAAGAATTTTTGAGATCCATCCAGTAGTTTTTGAGTTTCCTCGGTTCACACATACAAAAATTCAAATTATTTAAGTTTTAGTAGGGATCCCTAAATTTCTCTAGCAATAAATATAGCCTATGTTACTCAAGGATAACCTAGCATTCTAATGGTGAAAAAATGTTTGAAATCGGTCCAGTACTTTTTGAGTTTATTCGTTACAAACATACAAAAATTTAAATTATTTAAGTTTCAGTAGGGACCCCTAACTTTTTCTAGCAATAAATATACCCTATGTTACTCAGGGATAATGTAGCATTCTAAAGGTGAAAGAATTTTTGAAATCGGTCCTGTAGTTTTTGAGTTTATTCGTTACAAACATACAAAAATTCAAATTATTTTAGTTTTAGTGGGGATCCCTAATATTTTCTAGCAATAAATATACTCTATGTTACTCATGGATAATGTAGTATTCGAATGGTGAAAGATTTTTTGAAATCGGTCCAGCAGTTTTTGAGTTTCTTCGTTACAAACATACAAAAATTCAAATTATTTAAGTTTTAGTAGGTATGCCTAACTTTTTCTAGCAATAAATATAACCTATGTTACTCCGGGATAATGTAGCATTCTACGAGTTAAAGAATTTTTGAAGTCGGTCCAGTAGTTTTTGAGCTTATTCGTCACAAACCTATAAAAATACAAATTATTTAAGTTTCAGTAGGGTCCCCTAGTTTTTTCTAGCCATAAACGTAGCCTATGTTACTCAGGGATAACGTGGCATTCTAATGGTGAAAGAATTTTTGAAATCCATCTAGTAGTTTTTGAGTTTATTCGGTTCACACATACAAAAATTCAAATTATTTAAGTTTTAGTAGGGATCCCTAAGTTCTTCTAGCAAGAAATATTGCGTATGTTACTGACGGATAATGTAGCATTCTAAGGGTGAAAGAATTTTTGAAATCGGTCCACTAGTTTTTGAGTTTCTTCGGCTCAAACATATAAAAATACAAATCATTTAAATTTTAGTAGGGTCCCCTAGTTTTTTCTAGCCATAAACGTAGCCTATGTTACTCAGGGATAACGTGGCATTCTAATGGTGAAACAATTTTTGAAATCCATCAAGTAGTTTTTGAGTTTATTCGGTTCACACATACAAAAATTCAAATTATTTAAGTTTTAGTAGGGATCCCTAACATTTCTAGCAATAAATATACCCTATGTTACTTAGAGATAATGTAACATTCTGAAGGTGAACGAATTTTTAAAATCGGTCCAGTAGTTTTTGAGTTTATTCGTTAGAAACATACAAAAATTCAAATTATTTTGGTTTTAGTGGGGATCCCTAATATTTTCTAGCAATAAATGTACTCTATGTTACTCATGGATAATGTAGTATCCGAATGGTGAAAGATTTTTTGAAATCGGTCCAGCAGTTTTTGAGTTTCTTCGTTACAAACATACAAAAATTCAAATTATTTAAGTTTTATTAGGGACCCCTAGTTTTTTCTAGCCATAAACATAGCCTATAATACTCAGGGATAATATAGTATTCGAATGGTGAAAGATTTTTTGAAATCGGTCCAGTAGTTTTTGAGTCTATTCGTTACAAACATACAAAAATACAAATTATTAAAAGTTTTAGTATGGATCCCTAATTTTTTCTAGCAATAAATATACCCTATGTTACTCAGGGATAATGTAGCATTCTAACGGTAAAAGAATTTTTGTAATCTGTCCAGTAGTTTTTGAGTTTATTCGTTACATACCTATAAAAATACAAATTATTTAAGTATTAGTAGGGTCCCCTAGTTTTTTCTAGCCATATATATAGCCTATGTTACTCAAGGATAACGCAGCATTCTAATAGTGAAAGAATTTTTGAAATCCATCCAGTAGTTTTTGAGTTTCTTCGGTTCACACATAAAAAAATCAAATTATTTATGTTTTAGTAGGGATCCCTAACTTTTTCTAGCAATAAATATAGCCTATGTTACTCAAGGATAACGTAGCATTCTAATGGTGAAAAAATTTTTGAAATCGGTCCAGTGCTTTTTGAGTTTATTCGTTACAAACATACAAAAATTCAAATTATTTAAGTTTTAGTAGGGATCCCTAACTTTTTCTAGCAATAAATATTGCCTATGTTACTCAGGGATAATGTAGCATTCTAAAGGTGAAAGAATTTTTGTATCGGTCCAGTAGTTTTTGAGTTTCTTCGGTTCAAACATAAAAAATTCAAATTATCAAAAGTTTTAGTATGGATCCCTAACTTTTTCTAGTTATAAATATAGCCTATGTTACTCAAGGATAACGTAGCATTTTAATGGTGAAAAAATTTTTGAAATCCATCCAGTAGTTTTTGAGTTTCTTGGGTTCACACATACAAAAATTCAAATTATTTAAGTTTTAGTAGGGATCCCTAACGTTCTCTAGCAATAAATATAGCCTATGTTACTCAAGGATAACGTAGCATTTTAATCGTGACAAAATTTTTGACATCCATCCAGTAGTTTTTGAGTTTCTTCGGTTGACACATACAAAAATTCAAATTATTTAAGTTTTAGTAGGGATCCCTAACTTTTTCTAGCAATAAATATAGCCTATGTTACTCAAGGATAACGTAGCATTCAAATGGTGAAAAAAATTTTAAAATCGCTCCAGTACTTTTTGAGTTTATTCGTTACAAACATAGAAAAATTCAAATTATTTAGGTTTTAGTACGGATCCCTAATTTTTTCTAGCAATCAATATGGCCCTTGTTACTCAGAGATAATATAGCAATCTAACGATCCAAGAATTTTTGATATGGGTCCAGTAGTTTTTGAGTTTATTCGTTACAAACATATAAAAATACAAATCATTTAAATTTTAGTAGGGATTTATAATTTGTTCTATCAATAAATATTACCTATGTTACTCAGGGATAATGTAGCAATCTACAGAAGGTCAAAGAATTTTTGAAATCGGTAGAGTACTTTTTGAGTTTATTCGTTACATACATATAAAAATACAAATTATTTAAGTATTAGTACGGTCCCCTAGTTTTCTCTAGCCATAAACATAGCCTATGTTACTCAAGAATAACGTAGCATTCTAATGGTGAAAGAATTTTTGAGATCCATCCAGTAGTTTTTGAGTTTCCTCGGTTCACACATACAAAAATTCAAATTATTTAAGTTTTAGTAGGGACCCCTAAATTTCTCTAGCAATAAATATAGCCTATGTTACTCAAGGATAACCTAGCATTCTAATGGTGAAAAAATGTTTGAAATCGGTCCAGTACTTTTTGAGTTTATTCGTTACAAACATACAAAAATTTAAATTATTTAAGTTTCAGTAGGGACCCCTAACTTTTTCTAGCAATAAATATACCCTATGTTACTCAGGGATAATGTAGCATTCTAAAGGTGAAAGAATTTTTGAAATCGGTCCTGTAGTTTTTGAGTTTATTCGTTACAAACATACAAAAATTCAAATTATTTTAGTTTTAGTGGGGATCCCTAATATTTTCTAGCAATAAATATACTCTATGTTACTCATGGATAATGTAGTATTCGAATGGTGAAAGATTTTTTGAAATCGGTCCAGCAGTTTTTGAGTTTCTTCGTTACAAACATACAAAAATTCAAATTATTTAAGTTTTAGTAGGTATGCCTAACTTTTTCTAGCAATAAATATAACCTATGTTACTCCGGGATAATGTAGCATTCTACGGGTGAAAGAATTTTTGAAATCGGTCCAGTAGTTTTTGAGCTTATTCGTCACAAACCTATAAAAATACAAATTATTTAAGTTTCAGTAGGGTCCCCTAGTTTTTTCTAGCCATAAACGTAGCCTATGTTACTCAGGGATAACGTGGCATTCTAATGGTGAAAGAATTTTTGAAATCCATCTAGTAGTTTTTGAGTTTATTCGGTTCACACATACAAAAATTCAAATTATTTAAGTTTTAGTAGGGATCCCTAAGTTCTTCTAGCAAGAAATATTGCGTATGTTACTGACGGATAATGTAGCATTCTAAGGGTGAAAGAATTTTTGAAATCGGTCCAGTAGTTTTTGAGTTTCTTCGGCTCAAACATATAAAAATACAAATCATTTAAATTTTAGTAGGGTCCCCTAGTTTTTTCTAGCCATAAACGTAGCCTATGTTACTCAGGGATAACGTGGCATTCTAATGGTGAAACAATTTTTGAAATCGGTCCAGTACTTTTTGAGTTTATTCGTTACAAACATATAAAAATTTAAATTATTTAAGTTTCAGTAGGGACCCCTAACTTTTTCTAGCAATAAATATACCCTATGTTACTCAGGGATAATGTAGCATTCTAATGGTGAAAAAATGTTTGAAATCGGTCCAGTACTTTTTGAGTTTATTCGTTACAAACATACAAAAATTTAAATTATTTAAGTTTCAGTAGGGACCCCTAACTTTTTCTAGCAATAAATATACCCTATGTTACTCAGGGATAATGTAGCATTCTAAACGTGAAAGAATTTTTGAAATCAGTCCTGTAGTTTTTGAGTTTATTCGTTACAAACATACAAAAATTCAAATTATTTAAGTTTTATTAGGGACCCCTAGTTTTTTCTAGCCATAAACACAGCCTATAATACTCAGGGATAATATAGTATTCTAATGGTGAAAGATTTTTTGAAATCGGTCCAGTAGTATTTGAGTTTCTTCGTTACAAACATACAAAAATTCAAATTATTTAAGTTTTAGTAGGCATGCCTAACTTTTTCTAGCAATAAATATTCCCTATGTTACTCCGGGATGATGTAGCATTCTAAGGGTGAAAGAATTTTTGAAATCTGTCCAGTAGTTTTTGAGTTTAATGGTCACAAACCTATAAAAATGCAAATTATTTAAGTTTCAGTAGGGTCTCCTAGTTTTTTCTAGCCATAAACATAGCCTATGTTACTCAGGGATAACGTAGCATTCTAATGGTGAAGGAAATTTTGAAATCCATCCAGTAGTTTTTGAGTTTCTTCGATTCACACATACAAAAATTCAAATTATTTAAGTTTTAGTAGGGATCCCTAAGTTCTTCTAGCAAGAAATATTGCGTATGTTACTGACGGATAATGTAGCATTCTAAGGGTGAAAGAATTTTTGAAATCGGTCCAGTAGTTTTTGAGTTTCTTCGGCTCAAACATATAAAAATACAAATCATTTAAATTTTAGTAGGGTCCCCTAGTTTTTTCTAGCCATAAACGTAGCCTATGTTACTCACGGATAACGTGGCATTCTAATGGTGAAACAATTTTTGAAATCCATCAAGTAGTTTTTGAGTTTATTCGGTTCACACATACAAAAATTCAAATTATTTAAGTTTTAGTAGGGATCCCTAACATTTCTAGCAATAAATATACCCTATGTTACTTAGAGATAATGTAACATTCTGAAGGTGAACGAATTTTTAAAATCGGTCCAGTAGTTTTTGAGTTTATTCGTTAGAAACATACAAAAATTCAAATTATTTTGGTTTTAGTGGGGATCCCTAATATTTTCTAGCAATAAATGTACTCTATGTTACTCATGGATAATGTAGTATCCGAATGGTGAAAGATTTTTTGAAATCGGTCCAGCAGTTTTTGAGTTTCTTCGTTACAAACATACAAAAATTCAAATTATTTAAGTTTTATTAGGGACCCCTAGTTTTTTCTAGCCATAAACATAGCCTATAATACTCAGGGATAATATAGTATTCGAATGGTGAAAGATTTTTTGAAATCGGTCCAGTAGTTTTTGAGTCTATTCGTTACAAACATACAAAAATACAAATTATTAAAAGTTTTAGTATGGATCCCTAATTTTTTCTAGCAATAAATATACCCTATGTTACTCAGGGATAATGTAGCATTCTAACGGTAAAAGAATTTTTGTAATCTGTCCAGTAGTTTTTGAGTTTATTCGTTACATACCTATAAAAATACAAATTATTTAAGTATTAGTAGGGTCCCCTAGTTTTTTCTAGCCATATATATAGCCTATGTTACTCAAGGATAACGCAGCATTCTAATAGTGAAAGAATTTTTGAAATCCATCCAGTAGTTTTGGAGTTTCTTCGGTTCACACATAAAAAAATCAAATTATTTAAGTTTTAGTAGGGATCCCTAACTTTTTCTAGCAATAAATATAGCCTATGTTACTCAAGGATAACGTAGCATTCTAATGGTGAAAAAATTTTTGAAATCGGTCCAGTGCTTTTTGAGTTTATTCGTTACAAACATACAAAAATTCAAATTATTTAAGTTTTAGTAGAAATCCCTAACTTTTTCTAGCAATAAATATTGCCTATGTTACTCAGGGATAATGTAGCATTCTAAAGGTGAAAGAATTTTTGTATCGGTCCAGTAGTTTTTGAGTTTCTTCGGTTCAAACATAAAAAATTCAAATTATCAAAAGTTTTAGTATGGATCCCTAACTTTTTCTAGTAATAAATATAGCCTATGTTACTCAAGGATAACGTAGCATTTTAATGGTGAAAAAATTTTTGAAATCCATCCAGTAGTTTTTGAGTTTCTTCGGTTCACACATACAAAAATTCAAATTATTTAAGTTTTAGTAGGGATCCCTAACGTTCTCTAGCAATAAATATAGCCTATGTTACTCAAGGATAACGTAGCATTTTAATCGTGACAAAATTTTTGACATCCATCCAGTAGTTTTTGAGTTTCTTCGGTTGACACATACAAAAATTCAAATTATTTAAGTTTTAGTAGGGATCCCTAACTTTTTCTAGCAATAAATATAGCCTATGTTACTCAAGGATAACGTAGCATTCAAATGGTGAAAAAAATTTTAAAATCGCTCCAGTACTTTTTGAGTTTATTCGTTACAAACATACAAAAATTCAAATTATTTAGGTTTTAGTACGGATCCCTAATTTTTTCTAGCAATCAATATGGCCCTTGTTACTCAGAGATAATATAGCAATCTAACGATCCAAGAATTTTTGATATGGGTCCAGTAGTTTTTGAGTTTATTCGTTACAAACATATAAAAATACAAATCATTTAAATTTTAGTAGGGATTTATAATTTGTTCTATCAATAAATATTACCTATGTTACTCAGGGATAATGTAGCAATCTACAGAAGGTCAAAGAATTTTTGAAATCGGTAGAGTACTTTTTGAGTTTATTCGTTACATACATATAAAAATACAAATTATTTAAGTATTAGTACGGTCCCCTAGTTTTCTCTAGCCATAAACATAGCCTATGTTACTCAAGAATAACATAGCATTCTAATGGTGAAAGAATTTTTGAGATCCATCCAGTAGTTTTTGAGTTTCCTCGGTTCACACATACAAAAATTCAAATTATTTAAGTTTTAGTAGGGATCCCTAAATTTCTCTAGCAATAAATATAGCCTATGTTACTCAAGGATAACCTAGCATTCTAATGGTGAAAAAATGTTTGAAATCGGTCCAGTACTTTTTGAGTTTATTCGTTACAGACATACAAAAATTTAAATTATTTAAGTTTCAGTAGGGACCCCTAACTTTTTCTAGCAATAAATATACCCTATGTTACTCAGGGATAATGTAGCATTCTAAAGGTGAAAGAATTTTTGAAATCGGTCCTGTAGTTTTTGAGTTTATTCGTTACAAACATACAAAAATTCAAATTATTTTAGTTTTAGTGGGGATCCCTAATATTTTCTAGCAATAAATATACTCTATGTTACTCATGGATAATGTAGTATTCGAATGGTGAAAGATTTTTTGAAATCGGTCCAGCAGTTTTTGAGTTTCTTCGTTACAAACATACAAAAATTCAAATTATTTAAGTTTTAGTAGGTATGCCTAACTTTTTCTAGCAATAAATATAACCTATGTTACTCCGGGATAATGTAGCATTCTACGGGTGAAAGAATTTTTGAAATCGGTCCAGTAGTTTTTGAGCTTATTCGTCACAAACCTATAAAAATACAAATTATTTAAGTTTCAGTAGGGTCCCCTAGTTTTTTCTAGCCATAAACGTAGCCTATGTTACTCAGGGATAACGTGGCATTCTAATGGTGAAAGAATTTTTGAAATCCATCTAGTAGTTTTTCAGTTTATTCGGTTCACACATACAAAAATTCAAATTATTTAAGTTTTAGTAGGGATCCCTAAGTTCTTCTAGCAAGAAATATTGCGTATGTTACTGACGGATAATGTAGCATTCTAAGGGTGAAAGAATTTTTGAAATCGGTCCAGTAGTTTTTGAGTTTCTTCGGCTCAAACATATAAAAATACAAATCATTTAAATTTTAGTAGGGTCCCCTAGTTTTTTCTAGCCATAAACGTAGCCTATGTTACTCAGGGATAACGTGGCATTCTAATGGTGAAACAATTTTTGAAATCGGTCCAGTACTTTTTGAGTTTATTCGTTACAAACATACAAAAATTTAAATTATTTAAGTTTCAGTAGGGACCCCTAACTTTTTCTAGCAATAAATATACCCTATGTTACTCAGGGATAATGTAGCATTCTAATGGTGAAAAAATGTTTGAAATCGGTCCAGTAGTTTTTGAGCTTATTCGTCACAAACCTATAAAAATACAAATTATTTAAGTTTCAGTAGGGTCCCCTAGTTTTTTCTAGCCATAAACGTAGCCTATGTTACTCAGGGATAACGTGGCATTCTAATGGTGAAAGAATTTTTGAAATCCATCTAGTAGTTTTTGAGTTTATTCGGTTCACACATACAAAAATTCAAATTATTTAAGTTTTAGTAGGGATCCCTAAGTTCTTCTAGCAAGAAATATTGCGTATGTTACTGACGGATAATGTAGCATTCTAAGGGTGAAAGAATTTTTGAAATCGGTCCAGTAGTTTTTGAGTTTCTTCGGCTCAAACATATAAAAATACAAATCATTTAAATTTTAGTAGGGTCCCCTAGTTTTTTCTAGCCATAAACGTAGCCTATGTTACTCAGGGATAACGTGGCATTCTAATGGTGAAACAATTTTTGAAATCGGTCCAGTACTTTTTGAGTTTATTCGTTACAAACATATAAAAATTTAAATTATTTAAGTTTCAGTAGGGACCCCTAACTTTTTCTAGCAATAAATATACCCTATGTTACTCAGGGATAATGTAGCATTCTAATGGTGAAAAAATGTTTGAAATCGGTCCAGTACTTTTTGAGTTTATTCGTTACAAACATACAAAAATTTAAATTATTTAAGTTTCAGTAGGGACCCCTAACTTTTTCTAGCAATAAATATACCCTTTGTTACTCAGGGATAATGTAGCATTCTAAAGGTGAAAGAATTTTTGAAATCGGTCCTGTAGTTTTTGAGTTTATTCGTTACAAACATACAAAAATTCAAATTATTTAAGTTTTATTAGGGACCCCTAGTTTTTTCTAGCCATAAACATAGCCTATAATACTCAGGGATAATATAGTATTCTAATGGTGAAAGATTTTTTGAAATCGGTCCAGTAGTATTTGAGTTTCTTCGTTACAAACATACAAAAATTCAAATTATTTAAGTTTTAGTAGGCATGCCTAACTTTTTCTAGCAATAAATATTCCCTATGTTACTCCGGGATAATGTAGCATTCTAAGGGTGAAAGAATTTTTGAAATCTGTCCAGTAGTTTTTGAGTTTAATGGTCACAAACCTATAAAAATGCAAATTATTTAAGTTTCAGTAGGGTCTCCTAGTTTTTTCTAGTCATAAACATAGCCTATGTTACTCAGGGATAACGTGGCATTCTAATGGTGAAAGAATTTTTGAAATCCATCTAGTAGTTTTTGAGTTTATTCGGTTCACACATACAAAAATTCAAATTATTTAAGTTTTAGTAGGGATCCCTAAGTTCTTCTAGCAAGAAATATTGCGTATGTTACTGACGGATAATGTAGCATTCTAAGGGTGAAAGAATTTTTGAAATCGGTCCAGTAGTTTTTGAGTTTCTTCGGCTCAAACATACAAAAATTCAAATTATTTAAGTTTTATTAGGGACCCCTAGTTTTTTCTAGCCATAAACATAGCTTATAATACTCAGGGATAATATAGTATTCGAATGGTGAAAGATTTTTTGAAATCGGTCCAGTAGTTTTCGAGTCTATTCGTTACAAACATACAAAAATACAAATTATTAAAAGTTTTAGTATGGATCCCTAATTTTTTCTAGCAATAAATATACCCTATGTTACTCAGGGATAATGTAGCATTCTAACGGTAAAAGAATTTTTGTAATCTGTCCAGTAGTTTTTGAGTTTATTCGTTACATACCTATAAAAATACAAATTATTTAAGTATTAGTAGGGTCCCCTAGTTTTTTCTAGCCATATATATAGCCTATGTTACTCAAGGATAACGCAGCATTCTAATAGTGAAAGAATTTTTGAAATCCATCCAGTAGTTTTTGAGTTTCTTCGGTTCACACATAAAAAAATCAAATTATTTAAGTTTTAGTAGGGATCCCTAACTTTTTCTAGCAATAAATATAGCCTATGTTACTCAAGGATAACGTAACTGTAGAGTGCTACACCTTATGTTATTTTTGGTTGGAATTTGGTTAGTAAGTAGGCATTTGAAATTAAAACTACTTAATTGTAAATTTCATATTTTTGATTAAATTAAAATAGTAACCTTTGAAAAATGTAAAAAATAAAAGAATTGTAAAAATGTTCCAGAAAAATATAGAATCTCGGCTAGAGAGGTTAACTTAGTAAAATTCTTTTTATTAATTTCAAGTTGGGAAATATCTTCCCACATTTGGTGACCCCGATAAGAATCCGTTAATTTTAAAAAAGCTCTTTCGTGTAAAAGTCTTAATTTTTCTCGATCTTTTTTGTTCTTTTTTACGGCAAAATTAATCTAGTGAAAAGTGAATTTATATCGGAATAAATCGATTTTCACACTGAAAAAAGAGACTTTGACGCCATTTTTTTTTTGGAGAAATATATATTTGATTCTTGTATTGCTAGCTAATTTGAAAATTACAAGAATTAGTTTTTAAAGAATTACGCAATATTTTGTTCCCTAAACAGAAATTTTCAACTCTCTATATGTGTTACATTTAATGACATTAGTACGGTTTCGCGTGTGTATTTAAATTTGTGTGAACAAAACTGAAATATAATATTTATATTTATAATATAATATTGGAAAGAAAATTTTTTGTGAACCAAAGTGTGAAAATTTATAGAAACAGAAACATTGAACTTTTTGTGCTAATTTAGTAAAGAAATTTAAAATATGTCAACCGAACCAAGTAAGGAAACTGTTGAGATTACTCGCATTGCTGTGAAAGTACCACCATTTTGGGAGGAATCTCCTGAGATCTGGTTTGCACAGGTGGAGAGTCAATTTTCAAATTCAGGAATTACAACAGATGTTTCAAAATTTAATACAGTGGTGGCAGCCATTGAGAGTAGGATACTCACTCAGGTTAGTGAAGCAATTTTAACCCCTCCTGTTGAAAATAAGTATCAGAATCTAAAAAGACAGATAATAGAAAGATTTTCGGAATCAGAACAAAGGAAGCTTAAAAGACTGCTTTCTGAAATAGAGTTGGGCGACCGTACACCCACACAATTACTGAATGAAATGAGAAAGTTAGGTGGCAATAAGGTAGGAATGGAGCTATTGAAGGCGATTTGGTTAAAGTGTTTGCCACTCCAAGCAAGAACCATTTTGTCAGTTAGTGATCTCGACTTAAAGGCTTTAGCAACATTAGCTGACAGGATTGTCGAAGTTGCAGACATTTCTAGCATCAGCAATCAACCCATTCCAGCACAATCAACTAATGCTGTTTCAACTGTACAAGATCCTTCAATAGCTGATCTAAAGAAGGATGTTGAATCATTAACAACCTTAGTTCGGGAACTGTCATCTCAAATTCGTGCGAGAAGCAATTCACGACGCCGAACTACAACTCAATTTAATAATCCAACAAACAATGCAACTAATGAAGCAACCAACCGTCCATTATGCTGGTATCACTATAAGTTTGGACAGAATGCCACTAAGTGTAACCAGCCTTGTTCATTTTTACAAGAATCAAAAAACTAAATAACTTGCAGATGGTGAATCGACTTTATATTACCGAGAAAAAATTTGGAAGACGATTCTTAGTCGATACTGGCGCTGACATTTCCGCCATTCCACCATCTGCAAAACAAAAAACACAGCAAATTGCATCACAATTTTCTTTTCCAATAGATTTGTATGCGGCCAATGGTACTCGCATAAAAACCTACGGACAGCAGACAATCAATGTTGATCTGGGATTACGACGAAATTTTCAATGGACTTTCATAGTAGCTGACGTTAATATACCAATTCTGGGTGCAGATTTTCTCCGGAATTATGATTTATTAGTCGACATTAAACGTAATAAGCTAATTGACGCTAAGACGCAGCTTGCATTACAATGTAAAGTAATATCCGTTGCTACCGTCGATGCGTTAAAGATGTATAATTCTCGAAATAAATTCGAAGTATTACTGGCTGAATTTCCAGAAATTACAACATTGAATCCTGATACACTATCAGCTAAATCGTCTAAAATTTCACATTTTATTGAAACGAAAGGCCCACCTGTTTTTGCTAGACCACGAAGATTACCGCCAGATAAGCTAAAAGCAGCCCAAGAGGAATTCCGGCATTTACTTAAGAAGGGTATTTGTCAAGCTTCTAGTTCCTGTTGGGCCAGTCCATTACATTTAGTTACAAAACCTGATGGCTCATTTCGTCCATGTGGTGATTATAGGAGACTGAATGCTATTACAGTGCCGGATAGATACCCTATCCCATTTATACAAGATTTCGCCCATTGCCTACATGGAAAAAGTATATTTTCAAAATTAGACTTAAATAAGGCTTTTCATCAAATACCAGTTAACCCAGATGATATTCCGAAGACGGCTATAATTACACCATTTGGCTTGTATGAATTCAAGTTTATGACATTTGGGCTTCGAAACGCGGCCCAAACATTTCAACGCTTCATCAATGAGGTTTTAGCTGACTTAGATTTTGTTTTTGTTTATATAGATGACATAATTATTGCTTCAAGAGATATTGAAGAACATTTGCATCAGTTGCGAACAGTATTTCAACGTCTTCGAGATCATGCCTTAACAATCAACGTTTCGAAGTGTAAATTCGGTAAACCAGAGCTAGATTTTCTAGGACACCATATTACATCGAGCGGCATCTCTCCACTTGAAACTAAAGTTAAAGCCATTCACAATGTTTCTCAGCCTTCAGTAGCTAAGGAATTAAAGCGTTTTCTAGCAATGATTAACTTTTATCGTCGCTTTATTCCTCATGCAGTCGATAACCAAATGATCCTACAAGATTTAATTCCTGGCAACAAGAAGAATGACAATACGAGGATCGCATGGAATGAAGCAGCAGTTGTAGCTTACGAAAAATGCAAAGCTGATTTAGCTAATGCGACGCTTCTGGCTCACCCTGCAACGAATGCACAATTATCCCTAACAGTTGATGCTTCAAATATAGCTGTTGGTGCTGTTTTACATCAATACGTTGACAACGTTCTGCAGCCACTCGGTTTCTTTTCCAAGAAATTATCTTCTGCTGAAAATAAATACAGTACTTATGATCGTGAATTATTGGCTATTTACCTAGGAATTAAACACTTTCGTCACATGCTGGAAGGCAGAGATTTCTATGTCAATACTGATCACAAGCCACTTACATTCGCTTTTTATCAAAAATCTGACAAAGCATCACCTAGGCAATTAAGACATTTAGATTTTGTGAGTCAATTTACTCATGACATCCGCTATGTAGCGGGAGAAGACAACGTAGTTGCAGATTTTTTGTCTAGGATTAGTACTGTGGGTAAAAACATCATCATTGATTATCCTGGAATATCTATTGAACAACAAAGTGATCCGGAGCTAAGTGACTTACTTAAAAGCGGTAAACACTCTTTAAATTTAAAATTATTTAAAATGTTTGATTCATCTTCAGAGGTTTATTGTGACATTACAAATGACATTATTCGACCTTATATACCAAAAAGATTTCGTGAAGACATAATATTAAAATTTCACGAGCTTTCGCATCCAGGTAGTAGAGCCTCAACTAAATTAATTACACAGCGCTTTGTTTGGCCAGGTATCAACAAAGACTGTATTGAGACTGTTCGCCGATGTATTTCCTGTCAAAAAGTAAAAATTCACAAACATAACAAAACGGCACTTTCTACTTTCTTGCTTCCTAATAAGCGTTTTGAACACATTAATGTGGATATAGTTGGTCCATTACCTGTGTCTAAGGGTTATCGTTATCTACTTACCTGTATTGACCGTTACACAAGATGGCCCGAAGCATTTCCAATGGTCGATATAACGGCAGAAACAGTAGCATCAACACTCATGTCTGGCTGGATAGCCCGTTTTGGCGTACCCTTACGCATAACAACAGATCAAGGAAGACAGTTCGAATCTACACTATTTAAAGAATTGTCGAAGACCCTTGGAACTAAACACATTCACACTACTGCATACCACCCTCAGTCAAATGGGTTAATAGAACGCTGGCATAGAGTATTAAAGGCAGCAATTATGGCATATCAGACTAAGGATTGGTATGACATTTTACCAACTATACTTTTAGGTTTACGAACATCGTTTAAGGAAGATCTTAATTGTTCACCAGCTGAAATGGTCTATGGAACTACAATTATGCTACCAGGTCAATTTTTTACAGAAGACAAAATGGAGATTGTTCAATCTGACTTCGTCAAGACGCTAAGAGATCATATGACATCTATTCGTCCAACAGCTACTTCAAATAATAGTAAAGAAAAAGTTTTTGTGCAGAAAGAGTTAGAAACGTGTTCTCATGTATTTCTGCGTAATGACACTGTACGTAGTTCACTTACACCGCCGTTTGATGGTCCATTTCAAATTGTTCACCGAGGCGAAAAATTCTTTAAACTTTTAGTTAATAACAAGGAAGTCACAGTAACTATCGATCGATTAAAAGCAGCTCATTTCACCACTTCACCAACCGAAGTTAAGAATTCTTCGCTACAAAAAGCCAACAGCTTTTCACAGCCATCAGCTTATCCAAATACCAGATCAAGAAAACAAGTCAGATTTCAAGACCAGTGTATATTAAACCCTAATTGAAAAGTATTTTTTTAGAATAAGTTTTTTAATATAAATTTTAATTAAAAATAACATAATGAATATTACGTTGAACTATTTACCCTACCTAGTATCAACTAAAAGGGGAGTACTGTAGAGTGCTACACCTTATGTTATTTTTGGTTGGAATTTGGTTAGTAAGTAGGCATTTGAAATTAAAACTACTTAATTGTAAATTTCATATTTTTGATTAAATTAAAATAGTAACCTTTGAAAAATGTAAAAAATAAAAGAATTGTAAAAATGTTCCAGAAAAATATAGAATCTCGGCTAGAGAGGTTAACTTAGTAAAATTCTTTTTATTAATTTCAAGTTGGGAAATATCTTCCCACATAGCATTCTAATGGTGAAAAAATTTTTGAAATCGGTCCAGTGCTTTTTGAGTTTATTCGTTACAAACATACAAAAATTCAAATTATTTAAGTTTTAGTAGGGATCCCTAACTTTTTCTAGCAATAAATATTGCCTATGTTACTCAGGGATAATGTAGCATTCTAAAGGTGAAAGAATTTTTGTATCGGTCCAGTAGTTTTTGAGTTTCTTCGGTTCAAACATAAAAAATTCAAATTATCAAAAGTTTTAGTATGGATCCCTAACTTTTTCTAGTAATAAATATAGCCTATGTTACTCAAGAATAACGTAGCATTTTAATGGTGAAAAAATTTTTGAAATCCATCCAGTAGTTTTTGAGTTTCTTCGGTTCACACATACAAAAATTCAAATTATTTAAGTTTTAGTAGGGATCCCTAACGTTCTCTAGCAATAAATATAGCCTATGTTACTCAAGGATAACGTAGCATTTTAATCGTGACAAAATTTTTGACATCCATCCAGTAGTTTTTGAGTTTCTTCGGTTGACACATACAAAAATTCAAATTATTTAAGTTTTAGTAGGGATCCCTAACTTTTTCTAGCAATAAATATAGCCTATGTTACTCAAGGATAACGTAGCATTCAAATGGTGAAAAAATTTTAAAATCGCTCCAGTACTTTTTGAGTTTATTCGTTACAAACATACAAAAATTCAAATTATTTAGGTTTTAGTACGGATCCCTAATTTTTTCTAGCAATCAATATGGCCCTTGTTACTCAGAGATAATATAGCAATCTAACGATCCAAGAATTTTTGATATGGGTCCAGTAGTTTTTGAGTTTATTCGTTACAAACATATAAAAATACAAATCATTTAAATTTTAGTAGGGATTTATAATTTGTTCTATCAATAAATATTACCTATGTTACTCAGGGATAATGTAGCAATCTACAGAAGGTCAAAGAATTTTTGAAATCGGTAGAGTACTTTTTGAGTTTATTCGTTACATACATATAAAAATACAAATTATTTAAGTATTAGTACGGTCCCCTAGTTTTCTCTAGCCATAAACATAGCCTATGTTACTCAAGAATAACGTAGCATTCTAATGGTGAAAGAATTTTTGAGATCCATCCAGTAGTTTTTGAGTTTCCTCGGTTCACACATACAAAAATTCAAATTATTTAAGTTTTAGTAGGTATCCCTAAATTTCTCTAGCAATAAATATAGCCTATGTTACTCAAGGATAACCTAGAATTCTAATGGTGAAAAAATGTTTGAAATCGGTCCAGTACTTTTTGAGTTTATTCGTTACAAACATACAAAAATTTAAATTATTTAAGTTTCAGTAGGGACCCCTAACTTTTTCTAGCAATAAATATACCCTATGTTACTCAGGGATAATGTAGCATTCTAAAGGTGAAAGAATTTTTGAAATCGGTCCTGTAGTTTTTGAGTTTATTCGTTACAAACATACAAAAATTCAAATTATTTTAGTTTTAGTGGGGATCCCTAATATTTTCTAGCAATAAATATACTCTATGTTACTCATGGATAATGTAGTATTCGAATGGTGAAAGATTTTTTGAAATCGGTCCAGCAGTTTTTGAGTTTCTTCGTTACAAACATACAAAAATTCAAATTATTTAAGTTTTAGTAGGTATGCCTAACTTTTTCTAGCAATAAATATAACCTATGTTACTCCGGGATAATGTAGCATTCTACGGGTGAAAGAATTTTTGAAATCGGTCCAGTAGTTTTTGAGCTTATTCGTCACAAACCTATAAAAATACAAATTATTTAAGTTTCAGTAGGGTCCCCTAGTTTTTTCTAGCCATAAACGTAGCCTATGTTACTCAGGGATAACGTGGCATTCTAATGGTGAAAGAATTTTTGAAATCCATCTAGTAGTTTTTGAGTTTATTCGCTTCACACATACAAAAATTCAAATTATTTAAGTTTTAGTAGGGATCCCTAACTTTTTCTAGGAATAAATATAGCCTATGTTACTCAAGGATAACGTAGCATTCTAATGGTGAAAAAATTTTTGAAATCGGTCCAGTACTTTTTGAGTTTATTCGTTACAAACATATAAAAATTCAAATTATTTAGGTTTTAGTAGGGGTCCCTAACTTTTTCTAGCAATAAATATACCCTATGTTACTTAGGGATAATGTAACATTCTGAGGGTCAAGGAATTTTTGAAATCGGTCCAGTACTTTTTGAGTTTATTCGTTACCAACATATAAACATGCAAATTATTTAAGTTTTAGTAGGGATCCCTAATTTTTTCTACCAACTAATATTGCCTATGTCACTCAGGGATTATGTAGCATTCTAAAGGGCAAAGAATTTTTGAAATCGGTCCAGTAGTTTTTGAGTCTATTCGTTACAAACATACAAAAATACAAATTATTAAAAGTTTTAGTATGGATCCCTAATTTTTTCTAGCAATAAATATTCCCTATGTTACTCAGGGATTACGTAGCATTCTAACAGTGAAAGAATTTTTGAAATCGGTCTTGTAGGTTTTGAGTTTATTCCTTACAAACATATAAAAATACAAATTATTAAAGTTTTTGTAGGAATCCCTAATTTTTTCTCCCAATAAATACAGCCTATCTTACTCAGGGATAATGTAGCATTATAATGGTGAAAAAATTTTTGAAATCGGTCCAGTACTTTTTGAGTTTATTCGTTACAAACATACAAAAATTCAAATTATTTAGGTTTCAGTAGGCATCCCTAATTTTTTCTAGCAAAAATATAGACCTTGTTACTCTGAGATAATATAGCATTCTAACGATCCAAGAATTTTTGATATCGGTCCAGTAGTTTTTGAGTTTATTCGTTACAAACATATAAAAATACAAATCATTTAAATTTTAGTAATGATTTATAATTTGTTCTATCAATAAATATTACGTATGTTACTCAGGGATAATGTAGCATTCTAAAGGTCAAAGAATTTTTGAAATCGGTAGAGTACTTTTTGATTTTAGTCGTTACAAACATACAAAAATTTAAATTATTTAAGTTTTAGTAGGGACCCCTAACTTTTTCTAGCAATAAATATACCCTATGTTACTCGGGGATAATGTGGCATTCTAAAGGTGAAAGAATTTTTAAAATCGGTCCAGTAGTTTTTGAGTTTATTCGTTAGAAACATACAAAAATTCAAATTATTTTGGTTTTAGTGGGGATCCCTAATATTTTCTAGCAATAAATGTACTCTATGTTACTCATGGATAACGTAGCATTCGAATGGTGAAAGATTTTTTGAAATCGGTCCACTAGTTTTTGAGTTTCTTCCTTACAAACATACAAAAATTCAAATTATTTTGGTTTTAGTGGGGATCCCTAATATTTTCTAGCAACAAATATACTCTATGTTACTCAGGGATAATGTAGTATTCGAATGGTGAAAAATTTTTGAAATCGATCCTGTAGTTTTTGAGTTTCTTCGTTACAAACATAAAAAATTCAAATTATTTAAGTTTTAGTAGGCATTCCTAACTTTTTCTAGCAATAAATATACCCTATGTTACTCAGGGATAATGTTGCATTCTAAAGGTGAAGGAATTTTTGTAATCGGTCCAATACTTTTTGAGTTTATTCGTTGCAAACATACAAAAATTCAAATTATTTAAGTTTTAGTAGGCATCCCTAACTTTTTCTAGCAATAAATATACCCTATGTTACTCAGGGATAATGTAGCATTCTAAAGGTCAAAGAATTTTTGAAATCGGTCCTGTAGTTTTTGAGTTTCTTCAGCTCAAACATATAAAAATACAAATCATTTAAATTTTAGTAGGGATTTATAATTTGTTCTATCAATAAATATAGCCTATGCTACTCAGGGATAATGTAGCATTCTAAAGGCCAAAGAATTTTTGAAATCGGTCCAGTACTTTTTGAATTTATTCTTTACCAACATAGGAACATACAAATTATTTAAATTTTAGTAGGGATCCCAAATTTTTTCTAGCAATAAATATCGCCTATGTTCCTCAGGCATAATGTAGCATTCTAATGGTGAAAGATTTTTTGAAATCGGTCCAGTAGTTTTTGAGTTTCTTCGTTACAAGCATACAAAAATTCAAATTATTTAAGTTTTAGTAGGCATCCCTAACTTTTTCTAGCAATAAATATACCCTATGTTACTCAGGGATAATGTAGTATTCGAATGGTGAAAGATTTTTTGAAATCGGTCCTGTAGTTTTTGAGTTTCTTCGTTACAAACATACAAAAATTCAAATTATTTTGGTTTTAGTAAGGATCCCTAAAATTTTCTAGCAATAAATATACTCTATGTTACTCAGGGATAATGTAGTATTCGAATGGTGAAGGATTTTTTGAAATCGGTCCAGTAGTTTTTGAGTTTCTTCGTTACAAACATACAAAAATTCAAATTATTTAAGTTTTAGTAGGCATCCCTAACTTTTTCTAGCAATAAATATACCCTATGTTACTCAGGGATAATGTAGCATTCTAAAGGTGAAAGAATTTTTGTAATCGGTCCAGTACTTTTGAGTTTATTCGTTACAAACATACAAAAATTCAAATTATTTAAGTTTTAGTAGGCATCCCTAACTTTTTCTAGCAATAAATATACCCTATGTTACTCAGGGATAATGTTGCATTCTAAAGGTGAAGGAATTTTTGTAATCGGTCCAATACTTTTTGAGTTTATTCGTTGCAAACATACAAAAATTCAAATTATTTAAGTTTTAGTAGGCATCCCTAACTTTTTCTAGCAATAAATATACCCTATGTTACTCAGGGATAATGTAGCATTCTAAAGGTAGAAGAATTTTTGAAATCGGTCCTGTAGTTTTTGAGTTTATTCGTTAAAAACATACAAAAATTCAAATTATTTTGGTTTTAGTGGAGATCCCTAATATTTTCTAGCAATAAATATACACTATGTTACTCAGGGATAATGTAGTATCCGAATGGTGAAAGATTTTTTGAAATCGGTCCAGCAGTTTTTGAGTTTCTTCGTTACAAACATACAAAAATTCAAATTATTTAAGTTTTATTAGGGACCCCTAGTTTTTTCTAGCCATAAACATAGCCTATAATACTCAGGGATAATATAGTATTCTAATGGTGAAAGATTTTTTGAAATCGGTCCAGTAGTATTTGAGTTTCTTCGTTACAAACATACAAAAATTCAAATTATTTAAGTTTTAGTAGGCATGCCTAACTTTTTCTAGCAATAAATATTCCCTATGTTACTCCGGGATAATGTAGCATTCTAAGGGTGAAAGAATTTTTGAAATCTGTCCAGTAGTTTTTGAGTTTAATCGTCACAAACCTATAAAAATGCAAATTATTTAAGTTTCATTAGGGTCTCCTAGTTTTTTCTAGCCATAAACATAGCCTATGTTACTCAGGGATAACGTAGCATTCTAATGGTGAAGGAAATTTTGAAATCCATCCAGTAGTTTTTGAGTTTCTTCGATTCACACATACAAAAATTCAAATTATTTAAGTTTTAGTAGGGATCCCTAAGTTCTTCTAGCAAGAAATATTGCGTATGTTACTGACGGATAATGTAGCATTCTAAGGGTGAAAGAATTTTTGAAATCGGTCTAGTAGTTTTTGAGTTTCTTCGGCTCAAACATATAAAAATACAAATCATTTAAATTTTAGTAGGGATTTATAATTTGTTCTATCAATAAATATAGCCTATGCTACTCAGGGATAATGTAGCATTCTAAAGGCCAAAGAATTTTTGAAATCGGTCCAGTACTTTTTGAATTTATTCTTTACCAACATAGGAACATACAAATTATTTAAATTTTAGTAGGGATCCCAAATTTTTTCTAGCAATAAATATCGCCTATGTTCCTCAGGCATAATGTAGCATTCTAATGGTGAAAGATTTTTTGAAATCGGTCCAGTAGTTTTTGAGTTTCTTCGTTACAAGCATACAAAAATTCAAATTATTTAAGTTTTAGTAGGCATCCCTAACTTTTTCTAGCAATAAATATACCCTATGTTACTCAGGGATAATGTAGTATTCGAATGGTGAAAGATTTTTTGAAATCGGTCCTGTAGTTTTTGAGTTTCTTCGTTACAAACATACAAAAATTCAAATTATTTTGGTTTTAGTAAGGATCCCTAAAATTTTCTAGCAATAAATATACTCTATGTTACTCAGGGATAATGTAGTATTCGAATGGTGAAGGATTTTTTGAAATCGGTCCAGTAGTTTTTGAGTTTCTTCGTTACAAACATACAAAAATTCAAATTATTTAAGTTTTAGTAGGCATCCCTAACTTTTTCTAGCAATAAATATACCCTATGTTACTCAGGGATAATGTAGCATTCTAAAGGTGAAAGAATTTTTGTAATCGGTCCAGTACTTTTGAGTTTATTCGTTACAAACATACAAAAATTCAAATTATTTAAGTTTTAGTAGGCATCCCTAACTTTTTCTAGCAATAAATATAGCCTATGTTACTCAGGGATAATGTTGCATTCTAAAGGTGAAGGAATTTTTGTAATCGGTCCAATACTTTTTGAGTTTATTCGTTGCAAACATACAAAAATTCAAATTATTTAAGTTTTAGTAGGCATCCCTAACTTTTTCTAGCAATAAATATACCCTATGTTACTCAGGGATAATGTAGCATTCTAAAGGTAGAAGAATTTTTGAAATCGGTCCTGTAGTTTTTGAGTTTATTCGTTAAAAACATACAAAAATTCAAATAATTTTGGTTTTAGTGAGGATCCCTATTATTTTCTAGCAATAAATATACTCTATGTTACTCAGCGATAATGTAGTATTCGAATGGTGAAAGATTTTTTGAAATCGGTCCAGTAGTTTTTGAGTTTCTTCGTTACAAACATACAAAAATTCAAATTATTTAAGTTTTATTAGGGACCCCTAGTTTTTTCTAGCCATAAACATAGCCTATAATACTCAGGGATAATGTAGGATTCTAATGGTGAAAGATTTTTTGAAATCGGTCCAGTAGTATTTGAGTTTCTTCGTTACAAACATACAAAAATTCAAATGATTTAAGTTTTAGTAGGCATGCCTAACTTTTTCTAGCAATAAATATACCCTATGTTACTCCGGGATAATGTAGCATTCTAAAGGTAAAAGAATTTTTGAAATCGGTCCTTAGTGTTTGAGTTCATTCGTTACAAACCTACAAAAATTCAAATTATTTTGATTTTAGTAGGTACCACTAACTTTATCTAGCAATAAATATACCCTATGTTACTCAGGAATAATGTAGCATTCTAAAGGTAAAAGATTTTTTGAAATCGGTCCAGTAGTATTTGAGTTTCTTCGTTACAAACATACAAAAATTCAAATTATTTAAGTTTTAGTAGGCATGCCTAACTTTTTCTAGCAATAAATATACCCTATGTTACTCCGGGATAATGTAGCATTCTAAAGTTAAAAGAATTTTTAAAATCGGTCCTGTAGTTTTTTAGTTTATTCGTTACAAACATACAAAAATTCAAATTATTTTGGTTTTAGTAGGTACCCCTAACTTTTTCTAGCAATAAATATACCCTATGTTACTCCGGGATAATGTAGCATTCTAAAGGTAATAGAATTTTTGAAATCGGTCCCTTAGTTTTTGAGTTTATTCGTTACAAACATACAAAAATTCAAATTATTTTGGTTTTAGTAGGTACCCCTAACTTTTTCTAGCAATAAATATACTCTATGTTACTCAGGGATAATGTAGTATTCGAATGGTGAAAGACTTTTTGAAATCGGTCCTGTAGTTCTTGAGTTTATTCGTTAGCAACATACAAAAATTCAAATTATTTTGGTTTTAGTGTGGATCCCTAATATTTTCTAGCAATAAATATACTCTATGTAACTCAGCGATAATGTAGCATTCTAAAGGTCAAAGAATTTTTGAAATCGGTCCCGTAGTTTTTGAGTTTCTTCGTTACAAACATAAAAAATTCAAATTATTTAAGTTTTAGTAGGCATCCCTAACTTTTTCTAGCAATAAATATACCCTATGTTACTCAGGGATAATGTAGCATTCTAAAGGTGAAAGATTTTTGAAATCGGTCCAGTAGTTTTTGAGATTATTCGTTAGAAACATACAAAAATTCAAATTATTTTGGTTTTAGTGGGGATCCCTAATATTTTCTAGCAATAAATATACTCTATGTTACTCAGGGATAATGCAGCATTCTAAAGGTCAAAGAATTTTTGAAATCGGTCCCGTAGTTTTTGAATTTCTTCGTTACAAACATAAAAAATTCAAATTATTTAAGTTTTAGTAGGCATCCCTAACTTTTTCTAGCAATAAATATACCCTATGTTACTCAGGGATAATGTAGCATTCTAAAGGTGAAAGATTTTTGAAATCGGTCCAGTAGTTTTTGAGTTTATTCGTTAGAAACATACAAAAATTCAAATTATTTTCGTTTTAGTGGGGATCCCTAATATTTTCTAGCAATAAATATACTCTATGTTACTCATGGATAATGTAGTATTCGAATGGTGAAAGATTTTTTGAAATCGGTCCAGCAGTTTTTGAGTTTCTTCGTTACAAACATACAAAAATTCAAATTATTTAAGTTTTAGTAGGTATGCCTAACTTTTTCTAGCAATAAATATAACCTATGTTACTCCGGGATAATGTAGCATTCTACGGGTGAAAGAATTTTTGAAATCGGTCCAGTAGTTTTTGAGCTTATTCGTCACAAACCTATAAAAATACAAATTATTTAAGTTTCAGTAGGGTCCCCTAGTTTTTTCTAGCCATAAACGTAGCCTATGTTACTCAGGGATAACGTGGCATTCTAATGGTGAAAGAATTTTTGAAATCCATCTAGTAGTTTTTGAGTTTATTCGGTTCACACATACAAAAATTCAAATTATTTAAGTTTTAGTAGGGATCCCTAACTTTTTCTAGGAATAAATATAGCCTATGTTACTCAAGGATAACGTAGCATTCTAATGGTGAAAAAATTTTTGAAATCGGTCCAGTACTTTTTGAGTTTATTCGTTACAAACATATAAAAATTCAAATTATTTAGGTTTTAGTAGGGATCCCTAACTTTTTCTAGCAATAAATATACCCTATGTTACTTAGGGATAATGTAACATTCTGAGAGTCAAGGAATTTTTGAAATCGGTCCAGTACTTTTTGAGTTTATTCGTTACCAACATATAAACATGCAAATTATTTAAGTTTTAGTAGGGATCCCTAATTTTTTCTACCAACTAATATTGCCTATGTCTCTCAGGGATTACGTAGCATTCTAAAGGGCAAAGAATTTTTGAAATCGGTCCAGTAGTTTTTGAGTCTAGTCGTTACAAACATACAAAAATACAAATTATTAAAAGTTTTAGTATGGATCCCTAATTTTTTCTAGCAATAAATATTCCCTATGTTACTCAGGGATTACGTAGCATTCTAACAGTGAAAGAATTTTTGAAATCGGTCTTGTAGGTTTTGAGTTTATTCCTTACAAACATATAAAAATACAAATTATTAAAGTTTTTGTAGGAATCCCTAATTTTTTTTCCCAATAAATACAGCCTATCTTACTCAGGGATAATGTAGCATTATAATGGTGAAAAAATTTTTGAAATCGGTCCAGTACTTTTTGAGTTTATTCGTTACAAACATACAAAAATTCAAAATATTTAGGTTTCAGTAGGCATCCCTAATTTTTTCTAGCAAAAATATAGCCCTTGTTACTCTGAGATAATATAGCATTCTAACGATCCAAGAATTTTTGATATCGGTCCAGTAGTTTTTGAGTTTATTCGTTACAAACATATAAAAATACAAATCATTTAAATTTTAGTAATGATTTATAATTTGTTCTATCAATAAATATTACGTATGTTACTCAGGGAAAATGTAGCATTCTAAAGGTCAAAGAATTTTTGAAATCGGTAGAGTACTTTTTGATTTTAGTCGTTACAAGCATACAAAAATTTAAATTATTTAAGTTTTAGTAGGGACCCCTAAGTTTTTCTAGCAATAAATATACCCTATGTTACTCGGGGATAATGTGGCATTCTAAAGGTGAAAGAATTTTTAAAATCGGTCCAGTAGTTTTTGAGTTTATTCGTTAGAAACATACAAAAATTCAAATTATTTTGGTTTTAGTGGGGATCCCTAATATTTTCTAGCAATAAATATACTCTATGTTACTCATGGATAACGTAGCATTCGAATGGTGAAAGATTTTTTGAAATCGGTCCAGTAGTTTTTGAATTTCTTCGTTACAAACATACAAAAATTCAAATTATTTTGGTTTTAGTGGGGATCCCTAATATTTTCTAGCAACAAATATACTCTATGTTACTCAGGGATAATGTAGTATTCGAATGGTGAAAGATTTTTGAAATCGATCCTGTAGTTTTTGAGTTTCTTCGTTAGAAACATAAAAAATTCAAATTATTTAAGTTTTAGTAGGCATTCCTAACTTTTTCTAGCAATAAATATACCCTATGTTACTCAGGGATAATGTTGCATTCTAAAGGTGAAGGAATTTTTGTAATCGGTCCAATACTTTTTGAGTTTATTCGTTGCAAACATACAAAAATTCAAATTATTTAAGTTTTAGTAGGCATCCCTAACTTTTTCTAGCAATAAATATACCCTATGTTACTCAGGGATAATGTAGCATTCTAAAGGTCAAAGAATTTTTGAAATCGGTCCTGTAGTTTTTGAGTTTATTCCTTACAAACATATAAAAATACAAATTATTAAAGTTTTTGTAGGTATCCCTAATTTTTTCTCCCAATAAATACAGCCTATCTTACTCACAGATAATGTAGCATTCTAATGGTGAAAGAATTTTTGAAATCGGTCCAGTAGTTTTTGAGTCTATTCATTACAAACATACAAAAATTCAAATTATCAAAAGTTTTAGTATGGATCCCTAACTTACTCTAGCAATAAATATAGCCTATGTTACTCAAGGATAACGTAGCATTCTAATGGTGAAAAAATTTTTGAAATCGGTCCAGTACTTTTTGAGTTTATTCGTTACAAACATACAAAAATTTAAATTATTTAAGTTTTAGTAGGTAACCCTAACTTTTTCTAGCAATAAATATACCCTATGTTACTCAGGGATTATGTAGCATTCTAAAGGTAAAAGAATTTTTGAAATCGGTCCAGTAGTTTTTGAGTTTATTCGTTACAAACATACAAAAATTCAAATTATTTTGGTTTTAGTGGAGATCCCTAATATTTTCTAGCAATAAATATACACTATGTTACTCAGGGATAATGTAGTATCCGAATGGTGAAAGATTTTTTGAAATCGGTCCAGCAGTTTTTGAGTTTCTTCGTTACAAACATACAAAAATTCAAATTATTTAAGTTTTATTAGGGACCCCTAGTTTTTTCTAGCCATAAACATAGCCTATAATACTCAGGGATAATATAGTATTCTAATGGTGAAAGATTTTTTGAAATCGGTCCAGTAGTATTTGAGTTTCTTCGTTACAAACATACAAAAATTCAAATTATTTAAGTTTTAGTAGGCATGCCTAACTTTTTCTAGCAATAAATATTCCCTATGTTACTCAGGGATAATGTAGCATTCTAAGGGTGAAAGAATTTTTGAAATCTGTCCAGTAGTTTTTGAGTTTAATCGTCACAAACCTATAAAAATGCAAATTATTTAAGTTTCAGTAGGGTCTCCTAGTTTTTTCTAGCCATAAACATAGCCTATGTTACTCAGGGATAACGTAGCATTCTAATGGTGAAGGAAATTTTGAAATCCATCCAGTAGTTTTTGAGTTTCTTCGATTCACACATACAAAAATTCAAATTATTTAAGTTTTAGTAGGGATCCCTAAGTTCTTCTAGCAAGAAATATTGCGTATGTTACTGACGGATAATGTAGCATTCTAAGGGTGAAAGAATTTTTGAAATCGGTCTAGTAGTTTTTGAGTTTCTTCGTTACAAACATATAAAAATACAAATCATTTAAATTTTAGTAGGGATTTATAATTTGTTCTATCAATAAATATAGCCTATGCTACTCAGGGATAATGTAGCATTCTAAAGGCCAAAGAATTTTTGAAATCGGTCCAGTACTTTTTGAATTTATTCTTTACCAACATAGGAACATACAAATTATTTAAATTTTAGTAGGGATCCCAAATTTTTTCTAGCAATAAATATCGCCTATGTTCCTCAGGCATAATGTAGCATTCTAATGGTGAAAGATTTTTTGAAATCGGTCCAGTAGTTTTTGAGTTTCTTCGTTACAAGCATACAAAAATTCAAATTATTTAAGTTTTAGTAGGCATCCCTAACTTTTTCTAGCAATAAATATACCCTATGTTACTCAGGGATAATGTAGTATTCGAATGGTGAAAGATTTTTTGAAATCTGTCCTGTAGTTTTTGAGTTTCTTCGTTACAAACATACAAAAATTCAAATTATTTTGGTTTTAGTAAGGATCCCTAAAATTTTCTAGCAATAAATATACTCTATGTTACTCAGGGATAATGTAGTATTCGAATGGTGAAGGATTTTTTGAAATCGGTCCAGTAGTTTTTGAGTTTCTTCGTTACAAACATACAAAAATTCAAATTATTTAAGTTTTAGTAGGCATCCCTAACTTTTTCTAGCAATAAATATACCCTATGTTACTCAGGGATAATGTAGCATTCTAAAGGTGAAAGAATTTTTGTAATCGGTCCAGTACTTTTGAGTTTATTCGTTACAAACATACAAAAATTCAAATTATTTAAGTTTTAGTAGGCATCCCTAACTTTTTCTAGCAATAAATATACCCTATGTTACTCAGGGATAATGTTGCATTCTAAAGGTGAAGGAATTTTTGTAATCGGTCCAAAACTTTTTGAGTTTATTCGTTGCAAACATACAAAAATTCAAATTATTTAAGTTTTAGTAGGCATCCCTAACTTTTTCTAGCAATAAATATACCCTATGTTACTCAGGGATAATGTAGCATTCTAAAGGTAGAAGAATTTTTGAAATCGGTCCTGTAGTTTTTGAGTTTATTCGTTAAAAACATACAAAAATTCAAATAATTTTGGTTTTAGTGGGGATCCCTATTATTTTCTAGCAATAAATATACTCTATGTTACTCAGCGATAATGTAGTATTCGAATGGTGAAAGATTTTTTGAAATCGGTCCAGTAGTTTTTGAGTTTCTTCGTTACAAACATACAAAAATTCAAATTATTTAAGTTTTATTAGGGACCCCTAGTTTTTTCTAGCCATAAACATAGCCTATAATACTCAGGGATAATGTAGTATTCTAATGGTGAAAGATTTTTTGAAATCGGTCCAGTAGTATTTGAGTTTCTTCGTTACAAACATACAAAAATTCAAATGATTTAAGTTTTAGTAGGCATGCCTAACTTTTTCTAGCAATAAATATACCCTATGTTACTCCGGGATAATGTAGCATTCTAAAGGTAAAAGAATTTTTGAAATCGGTCCTTAGTGTTTGAGTTCATTCGTTACAAACCTACAAAAATTCAAATTATTTTGATTATAGTAGGTACCCCTAACTTTTTCTAGCAATAAATATACCCTATGTTACTCAGGAATAATGTAGCATTCTAAAGGTAAAAGATTTTTTGAAATCGGTCCAGTAGTATTTGAGTTTCTTCGTTACAAACATACAAAAATTCAAATTATTTAAGTTTTAGTAGGCATGCCTAACTTTTTCTAGCAATAAATATACGCTATGTTACTCCGGGATAATGTAGCATTCTAAAGTTAAAAGAATTTTTAAAATCGGTCCTGTAGTTTTTTAGTTTATTCGTTACAAACATACAAAAATTCAAATTATTTTGGTTTTAGTAGGTACCCCTAACTTTTTCTAGCAATAAATATACCCTATGTTACTCCGGGATAATGTAGCATTCTAAAGGTAATAGAATTTTTGAAATCGGTCCCTTAGTTTTTGAGTTTATTCGTTACAAACATACAAAAATTCAAATTATTTTGGTTTTAGTAGGTACCCCTAACTTTTTCTAGCAATAAATATACTCTATGTTACTCAGGGATAATGTAGTATTCGAATGGTGAAAGACTTTTTGAAATCGGTCCTGTAGTTCTTGAGTTTATTCGTTAGCAACATACAAAAATTCAAATTATTTTGGTTTTAGTGGGGATCCCTAATATTTTCTAGCAATAAATATACTCTATGTAACTCAGCGATAATGTAGCATTCTAAAGGTCAAAGAATTTTTGAAATCGGTCCCGTAGTTTTTGAGTTTCTTCGTTACAAACATAAAAAATTCAAATTATTTAAGTTTTAGTAGGCATCCCTAACTTTTTCTAGCAATAAATATACCCTATCTTACTCAGGGATAATGTAGCATTCTAAAGGTGAAAGATTTTTGAAATCGGTCCAGTAGTTTTTGAGTTTATTCGTTAGAAACATACAAAAATTCAAATTATTTTGGTTTTAGTGGGGATCCCTAATATTTTCTAGCAATAAATATACTCTATGTTACTCAGGGATAATGCAGCATTCTAAAGGTCAAAGAAATTTTGAAATCTGTCCCGTAGTTTTTGAATTTCTTCGTTACAAACATAAAAAATTCAAATTATTTAAGTTTTAGTAGGCATCCCTAACTTTTTCTAGCAATAAATATACCCTATGTTACTCAGGGATAATGTAGCATTCTAAAGGTGAAAGATTTTTGAAATCGGTCCAGTAGTTTTTGAGTTTATTCGTTAGAAACATACAAAAATTCAAATTATTTTGGTTTTAGTGGGGATCCCTAATATTTTCTAGCAATAAATATACTCTATGTTACTCATGGATAATGTAGTATTCGAATGGTGAAAGATTTTTTGAAATCTTTCCAGCAGTTTTTGAGTTTCTTCGTTACAAACATACAAAAATTCAAATTATTTAAGTTTTAGTAGGTATGCCTAACTTTTTCTAGCAATAAATATAACCTATGTTACTCCGGGATAATGTAGCATTCTACGGGTGAAAGAATTTTTGAAATCGGTCCAGTAGTTTTTGAGCTTATTCGTCACAAACCTATAAAAATACAAATTATTTAAGTTTCAGTAGGGTCCCCTAGTTTTTTCTAGCCATAAACGTAGCCTATGTTACTCAGGGATAACGTGGCATTCTAATGGTGAAAGAATTTTTGAAATCCATCTAGTAGTTTTTGAGTTTATTCGGTTCACACATACAAAAATTCAAATTATTTAAGTTTTAGTAGGGATCCCTAACTTTTTCTAGCAATAAATATAGCCTATGTTACTCAATGATAACGTAGCATTCTAATGGTGAAAAAATTTTTGAAATCGGTCCAGTACTTTTTGAGTTTATTCGTTACAAACATATAAAAATTCAAATTATTTAGGTTTTAGTAGGGATCCCTAACTTTTTCTAGCAATAAATATACCCTATGTTACTTAGGGATAATGTAACATTCTGAGGGTCAAGGAATTTTTGAAATCGGTCCAGTACTTTTTGAGTTTATTCGTTACCAACATATAAACATGCAAATTATTTAAGTTTTAGTAGGGATCCCTAATTTTTTCTACCAACTAATATTGCCTATGTCACTCAGGGATTATGTAGCATTCTAAAGGGCAAAGAATTTTTGAAATCGGTCCTGTAGTTTTTGAGTCTAATCGTTACAAACATACAAAAATACAAATTATTAAAAGTTTTAGTATGGATCCCTAATTTTTTCTAGCAATAAATATTCCCTATGTTACTCAGGGATTACGTAGCATTCTAACAGTGAAAGAATTTTTGAAATCGGTCTTGTAGGTTTTGAGTTTATTCCTTACAAACATATAAAAATACAAATTATTAAAGTTTTTGTAGGAATCCCTAATTTTTTCTCCCAATAAATACAGCCTATCTTACTCAGGGATAATGTAGCATTATAATGGTGAAAAAATTTTTGAAATCGGTCCAGTACTTTTTGAGTTTATTCGTTACAAACATACAAAAATTCAAATTATTTAGGTTTCAGTAGGCATCCCTAATTTTTTCTAGCAAAAATATAGCCCTTGTTACTCTGAGATTATATGGCATTCTAACGATCCAAGAATTTTTGATATCGGTCCAGTAGTTTTTGAGTTTATTCGTTACAAACATATAAAAATACAAATCATTTAAATTTTAGTAATGATTTATAATTTGTTCTATCAATAAATATTACGTATGCTACTCAGGGATAATGTAGCATTCTAAAGGTCAAAGAATTTTTGAAATCGGTAGAGTACTTTTTGATTTTAGTCGTTACAAACATACAAAAATTTAAATTATTTAAGTTTTAGTAGGGACCCCTAACTTTTTCTAGCAATAAATATACCCTATGTTACTCGGGGATAATGTGGCATTCTAAAGGTGAAAGAATTTTTAAAATCGGTCCAGTAGTTTTTGAGTTTATTCGTTAGAAACATACAAAAATTCAAATTATTTTGGTTTTAGTGGGGATCCCTAATATTTTCTAGCAATAAATGTACTCTATGTTACTCATGGATAACGTAGCATTCGAATGGTGAAAGATTTTTTGAAATCGGTCCAGTAGTTTTTGAGTTTCTTCGTTACAAACATACAAAAATTCAAATTATTTTGGTTTTAGTGGGGATCCCTAATATTTTCTAGCAACAAATATACTCTATGTTACTCAGGGATAATGTAGTATTCGAATGGTGAAAGATTTTTGAAATCGATCCTGTAGTTTTTGAGTTTCTTCGTTACAAACATAAAAAATTCAAATTATTTAAGTTTTAGTAGGCATTCCTAACTTTTTCTAGCAATAAATATACCCTATGTTACTCAGGGATAATGTTGCATTCTAAAGGTGAAGGAATTTTTGTAATCGGTCCAATACTTTTTGAGTTTATTCGTTGCAAACATACAAAAATTCAAATTATTTAAGTTTTAGTAGGCATCCCTAACTTTTTCTAGCAATAAATATACCCTATGTTACTCAGGGATAATGTAGCATTCTAAAGGTCAAAGAATTTTTGAAATCGGTCCTGTAGTTTTTGAGTTTATTCCTTACAAACATATAAAAATACAAATTATTAAAGTTTTTGTAGGTATCCCTAATTTTTTCTCCCAATAAATACAGCCTATCTTACTCACAGATAATGTAGCATTCTAATGGTGAAAGAATTTTTGAAATCGGTCCAGTAGTTTTTGAGTCTATTCATTACAAACATACAAAAATTCAAATTATCAAAAGTTTTAGTATGGATCCCTAACTTACTCTAGCAATAAATATAGCCTATGTTACTCAAGGATAACGTAGCATTCTAATGGTGAAAAAATTTTTGAAATCGGTCCAGTACTTTTTGAGTTTATTCGTTACAAACATACAAAAATTTAAATTATTTAAGTTTTAGTAGGTAACCCTAACTTTTTCTAGCAATAAATATACCCTATGTTACTCAGGGATTATGTAGCATTCTAAAGGTAAAAGAATTTATGAAATCGGTCCAGTAGTTTTTGAGTTTATTCGTTACAAACATACAAAAATTCAAATTATTTTGGTTTTAGTGGAGATCCCTAATATTTTCTAGCAAGAAATATACACTATGTTACTCAGGGATAATGTAGTATCCGAATGGTGAAAGATTTTTTGAAATCGGTCCAGCAGTTTTTGAGTTTCTTCGTTACAAACATACAAAAATTCAAATTATTTAAGTTTTAGTAGGCATGCCTAACTTTTTCTAGCAATAAATATTCCCTATGTTACTCCGGGATAATGTAGCATTCTAAGGGTGAAAGAATTTTTGAAATCTGTCCAGTAGTTTTTGAGTTTAATCGTCACAAACCTATAAAAATGCAAATTATTTAAGTTTCAGTAGGGTCTCCTAGTTTTTTCTAGCCATAAACATAGCCTATGTTACTCAGGGATAACGTAGCATTCTAATGGTGAAGGAAATTTTGAAAACCATCCAGTAGTTTTTGAGTTTCTTCGATTCACACATGCAAAAATTCAAATTATTTAAGTTTTAGTAGGGATCCCTAACTTTTTCTAGCAATAAATATAGCCTATGTTACTCAATGATAACGTAGCATTCTAATGGTGAAAAAATTTTTGAAATCGGTCCAGTAGTTTTTGAGTTTATTCGTTACAAACATACAAAAATTCAAATTATTTAAGTTTTATTAGGGACCCCTAGTTTTTTCTAGCCATAAACATAGCCTATAATACTCAGGGATAATATAGTATTCTAATGGTGAAAGATTTTTTGAAATCGGTCCAGTAGTATTTGAGTTTCTTCGTTACAAACATACAAAAATTCAAATTATTTAAGTTTTAGTAGGCATGCCTAACTTTTTCTAGCAATAAATATTCCCTATGTTACTCCGGGATAATGTAGCATTCTAAGGGTGAAAGAATTTTTGAAATCTGTCCAGTAGTTTTTGAGTTTAATCGTCACAAACCTATAAAAATGCAAATTATTTAAGTTTCAGAAGGGTCTCCTAGTTTTTTCTAGCCATAAACATAGCCTATGTTACTCAGGGATAACGTAGCATTCTAATGGTGAAGGAAATTTTGAAAACCATCCAGTAGTTTTTGAGTTTCTTCGATTCACACATGCAAAAATTCAAATTATTTAAGTTTTAGTAGGGATCCCTAAGTTCTTCTAGCAAGAAAGATTGCGTATGTTACTGACGGATAATGTAGCATTCTAAGGGTGAAAGAATTTTTGAAATCGGTCCTGTAGTTTTTGAGTTTCTTCGGCTGAAACATATAAAAATACAAATCATTTAAATTTTAGTAGGGATTTATAATTTGTTCTATCAATAAATATAGCCTATGCTACTCAGGGATAATGTAGCATTCTAAAGGCCAAAGAATTTTTGAAATCGGTCCAGTACTTTTTGAATTTATTCTCTACCAACATAGGAACATACAAATTATTTAAATTTTAGTAGGGATCCCAAATTTTTTCTAGCAATAAATATCGCCTATGTTCCTCAGGGATAATGTAGCATTCTAATGGTGAAAGATTTTTTGAAATCGGTCCAGTAGTTTTTGAGTTTCTTCGTTACAAACATACAAAAATTCAAATTATTTTGGTTTTAGTAAGGATCCCTAAAATTTTCTAGCAATAAATATAATCTATGTTACTCAGGGATAATGTAGTATTCGAATGGTGAAAGATTTTTTGAAATCGGTCCAGTAGTTTTTGAGTTTCTTCGTTACAAACATACAAAAATTCAAATTATTTAAGTTTTAGTAGGCATCCCTAACTTTTTCTAGCAATAAATATACCCTATGTTACTCAGGGATAATGTAGCATTCTAAAGGTGAAAGAATTTTTGTAATCGGTCCAGTACTTTTGAGTTTATTCGTTACAAACATACAAAAATTCAAATTATTTAAGTTTTAGTAGGCATCCCTAACTTTTTCTAGCAATAAATATACCCTATGTTACTCAGGGATAATGTAGTATTCGAATGGTGAAAGATTTTTTGAAATCGGTCCTGTAGTTTTTGAGTTTCTTCGTTACAAACATACAAAAATTCAAATTATTTTGGTTTTAGTAAGGATCCCTAAAATTTTCTAGCAATAAATATAATCTATGTTACTCAGGGATAATGTAGTATTCGAATGGTGAAAGATTTTTTGAAATCGGTCCAGTAGTTTTTGAGTTTCTTCGTTACAAACATACAAAAATTCAAATTATTTAAGTTTTAGTAGGCATCCCTAACTTTTTCTAGCAATAAATATACCCTATGTTACTCAGGGATAATGTAGCATTCTAAAGGTGAAAGAATTTTTGTAATCGGTCCAGTACTTTTGAGTTTATTCGTTACAAACATACAAAAATTCAAATTATTTAAGTTTTAGTAGGCATCCCTAACTTTTTCTAGCAATAAATATACCCTATGTTACTCAGGGATGATGTAGCATTCTAAAGGTAGAAGAATTTTTGAAATCGGTCCTGTAGTTTTTGAGTTTATTCGTTAAAAACATACAAAAATTCAAATAATTTTGGTTTTAGTGGGGATCCCTATTATTTTCTAGCAATAAATATACTCTATGTTACTCAGGGATAATGTAGTATTCGAATGGTGAAAGATTTTTTGAAATCGGTCCAGTAGTTTTTGAGTTTCTTCGTTACAAACATACAAAAATTCAAATTATTTAAGTTTTATTAGGGACCCCTAGTTTTTCTAGCCATAAACATAGCCTATAATACTCAGGGATAATGTAGTATTCTAATGGTGAAAGATTTTTTGAAATCGGTCCAGTAGTATTTGAGTTTCTTCGTTACAAACATACAAAAATTCAAATGATTTAAGTTTTAGTAGGCATGCCTAACTTTTTCTAGCAATAAATATACCCTATGTTACTCCGGGATAATGTAGCATTCTAAAGGTAAAAGAATTTTTGAAATCGGTCCTTAGTGTTTGAGTTCATTCGTTACAAACCTACAAAAATTCAAATTATTTTGATTTTAGTAGGTACCCCTAACTTTTTCTAGCAATAAATATACCCTATGTTACTCAGGAATAATGTAGCATTCTAAAGGTAAAAGATTTTTTGAAATCGGTCCAGTAGTATTTGAGTTTCTTCGTTACAAACATACAAAAATTCAAATTATTTAAGTTTTAGTAGGCATGCCTAACTTTTTCTAGCAATAAATATACCCTATGTTACTCCGGGATAATGTAGCATTCTAAAGTTAAAAGAATTTTTAAAATCGGTCCTGTAGTTTTTTAGTTTATTCGTTACAAACATACAAAAATTCAAATTATTTTGGTTTTAGTAGGTACCCCTAACTTTTTCTAGCAATAAATATACCCTATGTTACTCCGGGATAATGTAGCATTCTAAAGGTAATAGAATTTTTGAAATCGGTCCCTTAGTTTTTGAGTTTATTCGTTACAAACATACCAAAATTCAAATTATTTTGGTTTTAGTAGGTACCCCTAACTTTTTCTAGCAATAAATATACTCTATGTTACTCAGGGATAATGTAGTATTCGAATGGTGAAAGATTTTTTGAAATCGGTCCTGTAGTTCTTGAGTTTATTCGTTAGCAACATACAAAAATTCAAATTATTTTGGTTTTAGTGGGGATCCCTAATATTTTCTAGCAATAAATATACTCTATGTAACTCAGCGATAATGTAGCATTCTAAAGCTCAAAGAATTTTTGAAATCGGTCCCGTAGTTTTTGAGTTTCTTCGTTACAAACATAAAAAATTCAAATTATTTAAGTTTTAGTAGGCATCCCTAACTTTTTCTAGCAATAAATATACCCTATGTTACTCAGGGATAATGTAGCATTCTAAAGGTGAAAGATTTTTGAAATCGGTCCAGTAGTTTTTGAGTTTATTCGTTAGAAACATACAAAAATTCAAATTATTTTGGTTTTAGTGGGGATCCCTAATATTTTCTAGCAATAAATATACTCTATGTTACTCAGGGATAATGCAGCATTCTAAAGGTCAAAGAATTTTTGAAATCGGTTCCGTAGTTTTTGAGTTTCTTCGTTACAAACATAAAAAATTCAAATTATTTAAGTTTTAGTAGGCATCCCTAACTTTTTCTAGCAATGAATATACCCTATGTTACTCAGGGATAATGTAGTATTCGAATGGTGAAAGATTTTTTGAAATCGGTCCAGTAGTTTTTGAGTTTCTTCGTTACAAACATAAAAAAATTCAAATTATTTTGGTTTTAGTAGGGACCCCTAATTTTTTCTAGCCATAAATATAGCCTATAATACTCAGCGATAATGTAGTATTCTAATGGCGAAAGATTTTTTGAAATCGGTCCAGTAGTTTTTGAGTTTATTCGTTAGAAACATACAAAAATTCAAATTATTTTGGTTTTAATGGGGATCCCTAATATTTTCTAGCAATAAATATACTCTATGTTACTCAGGGATAATGTAGCATTCTAAAGGTCAAAGAATTTTTGAAATCGGTCCTGCGGTTTTTGAGTTTATTCGTTAAAAACATACAAAAATTCAAATAATTTTGGTTTTAGTGTGGATCCCTATTATTTTCTAGCAATAAATATCGCCTATGTTCCTCAGGGATAATGTAGCATTCTAATGGTGAAAGATTTTTTGAAATCGGTTGAGTAGTTTTTGAGTTTCCTCATTACAAACATAAAAAATTCAAATTATTTAAGTTTTAGTAGGCATCCCTAACTTTTTCTAGCAATAAATATACCCTATGTTACTCAGGGATAATGTAGCATTCTAAAGGTGAAAGATTTTTGAAATCGGTCCAGTAGTTTTTGAGTTTATTCGTTAGAAACATACAAAAATTCAAATTATTTTGGTTTTAGTGGGGATCCCTAATATTTTCTAGCAATAAATATCGCCTATGTTCCTCAGAGATAATGTAGCATTCTAATGGTGAAAGATTTTTTGAAATCGGTTGAGTAGTTTTTGAGTTTCCTCATTACAAACATAAAAAATTCAAATTATTTAAGTTTTAGTAGGCATCCCTAACTTTTTCTAGCAATAAATATACCCTATGTTACTCAGGGATAATGTAGCATTCTAAAGGTCAAAGAATTTTTGAAATCGGTCCCGTAGTTTTTGAGTTTCTTCGTTACAAACATAAAAAATTCAAATTATTTAAGTTTTAGTAGGCATCCCTAACTTTTTCTAGCAATAAATATACCCTATGTTACTCAGGGATAATGTAGTATTCGAATGGTGAAAGATTTTTTGAAATCGGTCCAGTAGTTTTTGAGTTTCTTCGTTACAAACATACAAAAATTCAAATTATTTTGCTTTTAGTGGGGATCCCTAATATTTTCTAGCAATAAATATACTCTATGTTACTCAGGGATAATGTAGTATTCGAATAGTGAAAGATCTTTTGAAATCGGTCCTGTAGTTTTTGAGTTTCTTCGTTACAAACATAAAAAATTCAAATTATTTAAGTTTTAGTAGGCATCCCTAACTTTTTCTAGCAATAAATATACCCTATGTTACTCAGGGATAATGTAGCATTCTAAAGGTGAAAGAATTTTTGTAATCGGTCCAGTACTTTTGAGTTTATTGGTTACAAACATACAAAAATTCAAATAATTTAAGTTTTAGCAGGCATCCCTAACTTTTTCTAGCAATAAATATACCCTATGTTACTCAGGGATAATGTAGCATTCTAAAGGTCAAAGAATTTTTGAAATCGGTCCTGTAGTTCTTGAGTTTATTCCTTACAAACATATAAAAATACAAATTATTAAAATTTTTGTAGGAATCCCTAATTATTTCTCCCAATAAATACAGCCTATCTTACTCACAGATAATGTAGCATTCTAATGGTGAAAGAATTTTTGAAATCGGTCCAGTAGTTCTTGAGTCTATTCATTACAAACATACAAAAATTCAAATTATCAAAAGTTTTAGTATGGATCCCTAACTTACTCTAGCAATAAATATACCCTATGTTACTCAGGGATTATGTAGCATTCTAAAGGTAAAAGAATTTTTGAAATCGGTCCAGTCGTTTTTGAGTTTATTCGTTACAAACATACAAAAATTCAAATTATTTTGGTTTTAGTGGAGATCCCTAATATTTTCTAGCAATAAATATGCACTATGTTACTCAGGGATAATGTAGTATCCGAATGGTGAAAGATTTTTTGAAATCGGTCCAGCAGTTTTTGAGTTTCTTCGTTACAAACATACAAAAATTCAAATTATTTAAGTTTTATTAGGGACCCCCCGTTTTTTCTAGCCATAAACATAGCCAATAATACTCAGGGATAATATAGTATTCTAATGGTGAAAGATTTTTTGAAATCGGTCCAGTAGTATTTGAGTTTCTTCGTTACAAACATACAAAAATTCAAATTATTTAAGTTTTAGTAGGCATGCCTAACTTTTTCTAGCAATAAATATTCCCTATGTTACTCAGGGATAACGTAGCATTCTAATGGTGAAGGAAATTTTGAAATCCATCCAGTAGTTTTTGAGTTTCTTCTATTCACACATACAAAAATTCAAATTATTTAAGTTTTAGTAGGGATCCCTAAGTTCTTCTAGCAAGAAATATTGCGTATGTTACTGACGGATAATGTAGCATTCTAAGGGTGAAAGAATTTTTGAAATCGGTCCAGTAGTTTATGAGTTTCTTCGGCTCAAACATATAAAAATACAAATCATTTAAATTTTAGTAGGGATTTATAATTTGTTCTATCAATAAATATAGCCTATGCTACTCAGGGATAATGTAGCATTCTAAAGGCCAAAGAATTTTTGAAATCGGTCCAGTACTTTTTGAATTTATTCTTTACCAACATAGGAACATACAAATTATTTAAATTTTAGTAGGGATCCCAAATTTTTTCTAGCAATAAATATCGCCTATGTTCCTCAGGGATAATGTAGCATTCTAATGGTGAAAGATTTTTTGAAATCGGTCCAGTAGTTTTTGAGTTTCTTCGTTACAAGCATACAAAAATTCAAATTATTTAAGTTTTAGTAGGCATCCCTAACTTTTTCTAGCAATAAATATAGCCCTTGTTAGTCTGAGATAATATAGCATTCTAACGATCCAAGAATTTTTGATATCGGTCCAGTAGTTTTTGAGTTTATTCGTTACAAACATATAAAAATACAAATCATTTAAATTTTAGTAATGATTTATAATTTGTTCTATCAATAAATATTACGTATGTTACTCAGGGATAATGTAGCATTCTAATGGTCAAAGAATTTTTGAAATCGGTAGAGTACTTTTTGATTTTAGTCGTTACAAACATACAAAAATTTAAATTATTTAAGTTTTAGTAGGGACCCCTAACTTTTTCTAGCAATAAATATACCCTATGTTACTCGGGGATAATGTGGCATTCTGAAGGTGAAAGAATTTTTAAAATCGGTCCAGTAGTTTTTGAGTTTATTCGTTAGAAACATACAAAAATTCAAATTATTTTGGTTTTAGTGGGGATCCCTAATATTTTCTAGCAATAAATGTACTCTATGTTACTCATGGATAACGTAGCATTCGAATGGTGAAAGATTTTTTGAAATCGGTGCAGTAATTTTTGAGTTTCTTCGTTACAAACATACAAAAATTCAAATTATTTAAGTTTTAGTAGGGATCCCTAATATTTTCTAGCAACAAATATACTCTATGTTACTCAGGGATTATGTAGTATTCGAATGGTGAAAGATTTTTGAAATCGATCCTGTAGTTTTTGAGTTTCTTCGTTACAAACATAAAAAATTCAAATTATTTAAGTTTTAGTAGGCATTCCTAACTTTTTCTAGCAATAAATATACCCTATGTTACTCAGGGATAATGTTGCATTCTAAAGGTGAAGGAATTTTTGTAATCGGTCCAATACTTTTTGAGTTTATTCGTTGCAAACATACAAAAATTCAAATTATTTAAGTTTTAGTAGGCATCCCTAACTTTTTCTAGCAATAAATATACCCTATGTTACTCAGGGATAATGTAGCATTCTAAAGGTCAAAGAATTTTTGAAATCGGTCCTGTAGTTTTTGAGTTTATTCCTTACAAACATATAAAAATACAAATTATTAAAGTTTTTGTAGGTATCCCTAATTTTTTCTCCCAATAAATACAGCCTATCTTACTCACAGATAATGTAGCATTCTAATGGTGAAAGAATTTTTGAAATCGGTCCAGTAGTTTTTGAGTCTATTCATTACAAACATACAAAAATTCAAATTATCAAAAGTTTTAGTATGGATCCCTAACTTACTCTAGCAATAAATATAGCCTATGTTACTCAAGGATAACGTAGCATTCTAATGGTGAAAGATTTTTTGAAATCGGTCCAGTAGTATTTGAGTTTCTTCGTTACAAACATACAAAAATTCAAATTATTTAAGTTTTAGTAGGCATGCCTAACTTTTTCTAGCAATAAATATTCCCTATATTACTCCGGGATAATGTAGCATTCTAAGGGTGAAAGAATTTTTGAAATCTGTCCAGTAGTTTTTGAGTTTAATCGTCACAAACCTATAAAAATGCAAATTATTTAAGTTTCAGTAGGGTCTCCTAGTTTTTTCTAGCCATAAACATAGCCTATGTTACTCAGGGATAACGTAGCATTCTAATGGTGAAGGAAATTTTGAAATCCATCCAGTAGTTTTTGAGTTTCTTCGATTCACACATACAAAAATTCAAATTATTTAAGTTTTAGTAGGGATCCCTAAGTTCTTCTAGCAAGAAATATTGCGTATGTTACTGACGGATAATGTAGCATTCTAAGGGTGAAAGAATTTTTGAAATCGGTCCAGTAGTTTTTGAGTTTCTTCGGCTCAAACATATAAAAATACAAATCATTTAAATTTTAGTAGGGATTTATAATTTGTTCTATCAATAAATATAGCCTATGCTACTCAGGGATAATGTAGCATTCTAAAGGCCAAAGAATTTTTGAAATCGGTCCAGTACTTTTTGAATTTATTCTTTACCAACATAGGAACATACAAATTATTTAAATTTTAGTAGGGATCCCAAATTTTTTCTAGCAATAAATATCGCCTATGTTCCTCAGGGATAATGTAGCATTCTAATGGTGAAAGATTTTTTGAAATCGGTCCAGTAGTTTTTGAGTTTCTTCGTTACAAGCATACAAAAATTCAAATTATTTAAGTTTTAGTAGGCATCCCTAACTTTTTCTAGCAATAAATATACCCTATGTTACTCAGGGATAATGTAGTATTCGAATGGTGAAAGATTTTTTGAAATCGGTCCTGTAGTTTTTGAGTTTCTTCGTTACAAACATACAAAAATTCAAATTATTTTGGTTTTAGTAAGGATCCCTAAAATTTTCTAGCAATAAATATACTCTATGTTACTCAGGGATAATGTAGTATTCGAATGGTGAAAGATTTTTTGAAATCGGTCCTGTAGTTTTTGAGTTTATTCGTTAAAAACATACAAAAATTCAAATAATTTTGGTTTTAGTGGGGATCCCTATTATTTTCTAGCAATAAATATACTCTATGTTACTCAGGGATAATGTAGTATTCGAATGGTGAAAGATTTTTTGAAATCGGTCCAGTAGTTTTTGAGTTTCTTCGTTACAAACATACAAAAATTCAAATTATTTAAGTTTTGTTAGGGACCCCTAGTTTTTTCTAGCCATAAACATAGCCTATAATACTCAGGGATAATGTAGAATTCTAATGGTGAAAGATTTTTTGAAATCGGTCCAGTAGTATTTGAGTTTCTTCGTTACAAACATACAAAAATTCAAATGATTTAAGTTTTAGTAGGCATGCCTAACTTTTTCTAGCAATAAATATACCCTATGTTACTCCGGGATAATGTAGCATTCTAAAGGTAAAAGAATTATTGAAATCGGTCCCTAGTGTTTGAGTTCATTCGTTACAAACCTACAAAAATTCAAATTATTTTGATTTTAGTAGGTACCCCTAACTTTTTCTAGCAATAAATATACCCTATGTTACTCAGGAATAATGTAGCATTCTAAAGGTAAAATATTTTTTGAAATCGGTCCAGTAGTATTTGAGTTTCTTCGTTACAAACATACAAAAATTCAAATTATTTAAGTTTTAGTAGGCATGCCTAACTTTTTCTAGCAATAAATATACCCTATGTTACTCCGGGATAATGTAGCATTCTAACGTTAATAGAATTTTTGAAATCGGTCCCTTAGTTTTTGAGTTTATTCGTTACAAACATACAAAAATTCAAATTATTTTGGTTTTAGTAGGTACCCCTAACTTTTTCTAGCAATAAATATACTCTATGTTACTCAGGGATAATGTAGTATTCGAATGGTCAAAGATTTTTTGAAATCGGTCCTGTAGTTCTTGAGTTTATTCGTTAGCAACATACAAAAATTCAAATTATTTTGGTTTTAGTGGGGATCCCTAATATTTTCTAGCAATAAATATACTCTATGTAACTCAGCGATAATGTAGCATTCTAAAGGTCAAAGAATTTTTGAAATCGGTCCCGTAGTTTTTGAGTTTCTTCGTTACAAACATAAAAAATTCAAATTATTTAAGTTTTAGTAGGCATCCCTAACTTTTTCTAGCAATAAATATACCCTATGTTACTCAGGGATAATGTAGCATTCTAAAGGTGAAAGATTTTTGAAATCGGTCTAGTAGTTTTTGAGTTTATTCGTTAGAAACATACAAAAATTCAAATTATTTTCGTTTTAGTGGGGATCCCTAATATTTTCTAGCAATAAATATACTCTATGTTACTCAGGGATAATGCAGCATTCTAAAGGTCAAAGAATTTTTGAAATCGGTCCCGTAGTTTTTGAGTTTCTTCGTTACAAACATAAAAAATTCAAATTATTTAAGTTTTAGTAGGCATCCCTAACTTTTTCTAGCAATAAATATACCCTATGTTACTCAGGGATAATGTAGTATTCGAATGGTGAAAGATTTTTTGAAATCCGTCCAGTAGTTTTTGAGTTTCTTCGTTACAAACATACAAAAATTCAAATTATTTTGGTTTTAGTAGGTACCCCTAACTTTTTCTAGCAATAAATATACTCTATGTTACTCAGGGATAATGTAGTATTCGAATGGTGAAAGATTTTTTGAAATCGGTCCAGTAGTTTTTGAGTTTCTTCGTTACAAACATACAAAAATTCGAATTTTTTATGTTTTATTAGGGACCCCTAATTTTTTCTAGCCATAAATATAGCCTATAATACTCAGCGATAATGTAGTATTCTAATGGTGAAAGATTTTTTGAAATCGGTCCAGTAGTTTTTGAGTTTATTCGTTAGAAACATACAAAAATTCAAATTATTTTGGTTTTAGTGGGGATCCCTAATATTTTCTAGCAATAAATATACTCTATGTTACTCAGGGATAATGTAGCATTCTAAAGGTCAAAGAATTTTTGAAATCGGTCCTGTAGTTTTTGAGTTTATTCGTTAAAAACATACAAAAATTCAAATAATTTTGGTTTTAGTGGGGATCCCTATTATTTTCTAGCAACAAATATCGCCTATGTTCCTCAGGGATAATGTAGCATTCTAATGGTGAAAGATTTTTTGAAATTGGTTGAGTAGTTTTTGAGTTTCCTCATTACAAACATAAAAAATTCAAATTATTTAAGTTTTAGTAGGCATCCCTAACTTTTTCTAGCAATAAATATACCCTATGTTACTCAGGGATAATGTAGCATTCTAAAGGTGAAAGATTTTTGAAATCGGTCCAGTAGTTTTTGAGTTTATTCGTTAGAAACATACAAAAATTCAAATTATTTAAGTTTTAGTGGGGATCCCTAATATTTTCTAGCAATAAATATCCTTTATGTTACTCAGGGATAATGTAGCATTCTAAAGGTCAAAGAATTTTTGAAATCGGTCCCGTAGTTTTTGAGTTTCTTCGTTACAAACATAAAAAATTCAAATTATTTAAGTTTTAGTAGGCATCCCTAACTTTTTCTAGCAATAAATATACCCTATGTTACTCAGGGATAATGTAGTATGCGAATGGTGAAAGATTTTTTGAAATCGGTCCAGTAGTTTTTGAGTTTCTTCGTTACAAACATACAAAAATTCAAATTATTTTGCTTTTAGTGGGGATCCCTAATATTTTCTAGCAATAAATATACTCTATGTTACTCAGGGATAATGTAGTATTCGAATGGTGAAAGAATTTTTGTAATCGGTCCAGTACTTTTGAGTTTATTCGTTACAAACATACAAAAATTCAAATTATTTAAGTTTAAGTAGGCATCCCTAACTTTTTCTAGCAATAAATATACCCTATGTTACTCAGGGATAATGTAGCATTCTAAAGGTCAAAGAATTTTTGAAATCGGTCCTGTAGTTCTTGAGTTTATTCCTTACAAACATATAAAAATACAAATTATTAAAATTTTTGTAGGAATCCCTAATTTTTAATGCCAATAAATACAGCCCATCTTACTCACAGACAATGTAGCATTCTAATGGTGAAAGAATTTTTGAAATCGGTCCAGTAGTTTTTGAGTCTATTCGTTACAAACATACAAAATTTCAAATTATCAAAAGTTTTAGTATGGATCCCTAACTTTCTCTAGCAATAAATATAGCCTATGTTACTCAAGGATAACGTAGCATTCTAATGGTGAAAAAAATTTTGAAATCGGTCCAGTACTTTTTGAGTTTATTCGTTACAAACATACAAAAATTCAAATTATTTAAGTTTTAGTAGGCATCCCTAACTTTTTCTAGCAATAAATATACCCTATGTTACTCAGGGATGATGTAGCATTCTAAAGGTAAAAGAATTTTTGAAATCGGTCCTGTAGTTTTTGAGTTTATTCGTTAAAAACATACAAAAATTCAATTTATTTTGGTTTTAGTAGGTACCCCTAACTTTTTCTAGCAATAAATATACTCTATGTTACTCAGGGATAATGTAGTATTCGAATGGTGAAAGATTTTTTGAAATCGGTCCAGTAGTTTTTGAGTTTCTTCGTTACAAACATACAAAAATTCGAATTATTTAAGTTTTATTAGGGACCCCTAATTTTTTCTAGCCATAAATATAGCCTATAATACTAAGCGATAATGTAGTATTCTAATGGTGAAAGATTTTTTGAAATCGGTCCAGTAGTTTTTGAGTTTATTCGTTAGAAACATACAAAAATTCAAATTATTTTGGTTTTAGTGGGGATCCCTAATATTTTCTAGCAATAAATATACTCTATGTTACTCAGGGATAATGTAGCATTCTAAAGGTCAAAGAATTTTTGAAATCGGTCCTGTAGTTTTTGAGTTTATTCGTTAAAAACATACAAAAATTCAAATAATTTTGGTTTTAGTAGGCATCCCTAACTTTTTCTAGCAATAAATATACCCTATGTTACTCAGGGATAATGTAGCATTCTAAAGGTCAAAGAATTTTTGAAATCGGTCCCGTAGTTTTTGAGTTTCTTCGTTACAAACATAAAAAATTCAAATTATTTAAGTTTTAGTAGGCATCCCTAACTTTTTCTAGCAATAAATATACCCTATGTTACTCAGGGATAATGTAGTATTCGAATGGTGAAAGATTTTTTGAAATCGGTCCAGTAGTTTTTGAGTTTCTTCGTTACAAACATACAAATATTCAAATTATTTTGGTTTTAGTGGGGATCCCTAATATTTTCTAGCAATAAATATACTCTATGTTACTGAGGGATAATGTAGCATTCTAAAGGTCAAAGAATTTTTGAAATCGGTCCTGTAGTTTTTGAGTTTATTCCTTACAAACATATAAAAATACAAATTATTAAAGTTTTTGTAGGTATCCCTAATTTTTTCTGCCAATAAATACGGCCTATCTTACTCACAGATAATGTAGCATTCTAATGGTGAAAGAATTTTTGAAATCGGTCCAGTAGTTTTTGAGTCTATTCGTTACAAACATACAAAAATTCAAATTATCAAAAGTTTTAGTATGGATCCCTAACTTACTCTAGCAATAAATATAGCCTATGTTACTCAAGGATAACGTAGCATTCTAATGGTGAAAAAATTTTTGAAATCGGTCCACTACTTTTTGAGTTTATTCGTTACAAACATACAAAAATTTAAATTATTTAAGTTTTAGTAGGTAACCCTAACTTTCTCTAGCAATAAATATACCCTATGTTACTCAGGGATTATGTAGCATTCTAAAGGTAAAAGAATTTTTGAAATCGGTCCTGTAGTTTTTGAGTTTATTCGTTACAAACATACAAAAATTCAAATTATTTTGGTTTTAGTGGGGATCCCTAATATTTTCTAGCAATAAATATACACTATGTTACTAAGGGATAATGTAGTATCCGAATGGTGAAAGATTTTTTGAAATCGGTCCAGCAGTTTTTGAGTTTCTTCGTTACAAACATAAAAAATTCAAATTATTTAAGTTTTAGTAGGCATCCCTAACTTTTTCTAGCAATAAATATACCCTATGTTACTCAGGGATAATGTAGCATTCTAAAGGTGAAAGATTTTTGAAATCGGTCCAGTAGTTTTTGAGTTTATTCGTTAGAAACATACAAAAATTCAAATTATTTTGGTTTTAGTAGGTAACCCTAACTTTTTCTAGCAATAAATATACTCTATGTTACTCAGGGATAATGCAGCATTCTAAAGGTCAAAGAATTTTTGAAATCGGTCCCGTAGTTTTTGAGTTTCTTCGTTACAAACATAAAAAATTCAAATCATTTAAGTTTTAGTAGGCATCCCTAACTTTTTCTAGCAATAAATATACCCTATGTTACTCAGGGATAATGTAGTATTCGAATGGTGAAAGATTTTTTGAAATCGGTCCAGTAGTTTTTGAGTTTCTTCGTTACAAACATACAAAAATTTAAATTATTTTGGTTTTAGTAGGTACCCCTAACTTTTTCTAGCAATAAATATACTCTATGTTACTCAGGGATAATGTAGTATTCGAATGGTGAAAGATTTTTTGAAATCGGTCCAGTAGTTTTTGAGTTTCTTCGTTACAAACATACAAAAATTCGAATTATTTATGTTTTATTAGGCACCCCTAATTTTTTCTAGCGATAAATATAGCCTATAATAATCAGCGATAATGTAGTATTCTAATGGTGAAAGATTTTTTGAAATCGGTCCAGTAGTTTTTGAGTTTATTCGTTACAAACATACAAAAATTTAAATTATTTAAGTTTTAGTAGGTAACCCTAACTTTTTCTAGCAATAAATATACCCTATGTTACTCAGGGATTATGTAGCATTCTAAAGGTAAAAGAATTTTTGAAATCGGTCCAGTAGTTTTTGAGTTTATTCGTTACAAACATACAAAAATTCAAATTATTTTGGTTTTAGTGGAGATCCCTAATATTTTCTAGCAATAAATATACACTATGTTACTCAGGGATAATATAGTATCCGAATGGTGAAAGATTTTTTGAAATCGGTCCAGCAGTTTTTGAGTTTCTTCGTTACAAACATACAAAAATTCAAATTATTTAAGTTTTATTAGGGACCCCTAGTTTTTCTAGCCATAAACATAGCCTATAATACTCAGGGATAATATAGTATTCTAATGGTGAAAGATTTTTTGAAATCGGTCCAGTAGTATTTGAGTTTCTTCGTTACAAACATACAAAAATTCAAATTATTTAAGTTTTAGTAGGCATGCCTAACTTTTTCTAGCAATAAATATTCCCTATGTTACTCCGGGATAATGTAGCATTCTAAGGGTGAAAGAATTTTTGAAATCGGTCCTTAGTGTTTGAGTTCATTCGTTACAAACCTACAAAAATTCAAATTATTTTGATTTTAGTAGGTACCCCTAACTTTTTCTAGCAATAAATATACCCTATGTTACTCAGGAATAATGTAGCATTCTAAAGTTAAAAGAATTTTTAAAATCGGTCCTGTAGTTTTTTAGTTTATTCGTTACAAACATACAAAAATTCAAATTATTTAAGTTTTAGTAGGCATCCCTAACTTTTTCTAGCAATAAATATACCCTATGTTACTCAGGGATAATGTAGTATTCGAATGGTGAAAGATTTTTTGAAATCGGTCCTGTAGTTTTTGAGTTTCTTCGTTACAAACATACAAAAATTCAAATTATTTTGGTTTTAGTAAGGATCCCTAAAATTTTCTAGCAATAAATATACTCTATGTTACTCAGGGATAATGTAGTATTCGAATGGTGAAAGATTTTTTGAAATCGGTCCAGTAGTTTTTGAGTTTCTTCGTTACAAACACACAAAAATTCAAATTATTTAAGTTTTAGTAGGCATCCCTAACTTTTTCTAGCAATAAATATACCCTATGTTACTCAGGGATAATGTAGCATTCTAAAGGTGAAAGAATTTTTGTAATCGGTCCAGTACTTTTGAGCTTATTCGTTACAAACATACAAACATTCAAATTATTTAAGTTTTAGTAGGCATCCCTAACTTTTTCTAGCAACAAATATACCATATGTTACTCAGGGATGATGTAGCATTCTAAAGGTAGAAGAATTTTTGAAATCGGTCCTGTAGTTTTTGAGTTTATTCGTTAAAAACATACAAAAATTCAAATAATTTTGGTTTTAGTGGGGATCCCTATTATTTTCTAGCAATAAATATACTCTATGTTACTCAGGGATAATGTAGTATTCGAATGGTGAAAGATTTTTTGAAATCGGTCCAGTAGTTTTTGAGTTTCTTCGTTACAAACATACAAAAATTCAAATTATTTAAGTTTTAGTAGGCATGCCTAACTTTTTCTAGCAATAAATATACCCTATGTTACTCCGGGATAATGTAGCATTCTAAAGGTAAAAGAATTTTTGAAATCGGTCCTTAGTGTTTGAGTTCATTCGTTACAAACCTACAAAAATTCAAATTATTTTGATTTTAGTAGGTACCCCTAACTTTTTCTAGCAATAAATATACCCTATGTTACTCCGGGATAATGTAGCATTCTAAAGTTAAAAGAATTTTTAAAATCGGTCCTGTAGTTTTTTAGTTTATTCGTTACAAACATACAAAAATTCAAATTATTTTGGTTTTAGTAGGTACCCCTAACTTTTTCTAGCAATAAATATACCCTATGTTACTCCGGGATAATGTAGCATTCTAAAGGTCAAAGAATTTTTGAAATCGGTCCCGTAGTTTTTGAGTTTCTTCGTTACAAACATAAAAAATTCAAATTATTTAAGTTTTAGTAGGCATCCCTAACTTTTTCTAGCAATAAATATACCCTATGTTACTCAGGGATAATGTAGCATTCTAAAGGTGAAAGATTTTTGAAATCGGTCCAGTAGTTTTTGAGTTTATTCGTTAGAAACATACAAAAATTCAAATTATTTTGCTTTTAGTGGGGATCCCTAATATTTTCTAGCAATAAATATACTCTATGTTACTGAGGGATAATGTAGCATTCTAAAGGTCAAAGAATTTTAGAAATCGGTCCTGTAGTTTTTGAGTTTATTCCTTACAAACATATAAAAATACAAATTATTAAAGTTTTTGTAGGTATCCCTAATTTTTCTGCCAATAAATACGGCCTATCTTACTCACAGATAATGTAGCATTCTAATGGTGAAAGAATTTTTGAAATCGGTCCAGTAGTTTTTGAGTCTATTCGTTACAAACATACAAAAATTCAAATTATCAAAAGTTTTAGTATGGATCCCTAACTTACTCTAGCAATAAATATAGCCTATGTTACTCAAGGATAACGTAGCATTCTAATGGTGAAAAAATTTTTGAAATCGGTCCACTGCTTTTTGAGTTTATTCGTTACAAACATACAAAAATTTAAATTATTTAAGTTTTAGTAGGTAACCCTAACTTTCTCTAGCAATAAATATACCCTATGTTACTCAGGGATTATGTAGCATTCTAAAGGTAAAAGAATTTTTGAAATCGGTCCAGTAGTTTTTGAGTTTATTCGTTACAAACATACAAAAATTCAAATTATTTTGGTTTTAGTGGGGATCCCTAATATTTTCTAGCAATAAATATACACTATGTTACTAAGGGATAATGTAGTATCCGAATGGTGAAAGATTTTTTGAAATCGGTCCAGCAGTTTTTGAGTTTCTTCGTTACAAACATAAAAAATTCAAATTATTTAAGTTTTAGTAGGCATCCCTAACTTTTTCTAGCAATAAATATACCCTATGTTACTCAGGGATAATGTAGCATTCTAAAGGTGAAAGATTTTTGAAATCGGTCCAGTAGTTTTTGAGTTTATTCGTTAGAAACATACAAAAATTCAAATTATTTTGGTTTTAGTAGGTAACCCTAACTTTTTCTAGCAATAAATATACTCTATGTTACTCAGGGATAATGCAGCATTCTAAAGGTCAAAGAATTTTTGAAATCGGTCCCGTAGTTTTTGAGTTTCTTCGTTACAAACATAAAAAATTCAAATCATTTAAGTTTTAGTAGGCATCCCTAACTTTTTCTAGCAATAAATATACCCTATGTTACTCAGGGATAATGTAGTATTCGAATGGTGAAAGATTTTTTGAAATCGGTCCAGTAGTTTTTGAGTTTCTTCGTTACAAACATACAAAAGTTCAAATTATTTTGGTTTTAGTAGGTACCCCTAACTTTTTCTAGCAATAAATATACTCTATGTTACTCAGGGATAATGTAGTATTCGAATGGTGAAAGATTTTTTGAAATCGGTCCAGTAGTTTTTGAGTTTCTTCGTTACAAACATACAAAAATTCGAATTATTTATGTTTTATTAGGCACCCCTAATTTTTTCTAGCGATAAATATAGCCTATAATACTCAGCGATAATGTAGTATTCTAATGGTGAAAGATTTTTTGAAATCGGTCCAGTAGTTTTTGAGTTTATTCGTTACAAACATACAAAAATTTAAATTATTTAAGTTTTAGTAGGTAACCCTAACTTTTTCTAGCAATAAATATACCCTATGTTACTCAGGGATTATGTAGCATTCTAAAGGTAAAAGAATTTTTGAAATCGGTCCAGTAGTTTTTGAGTTTATTCGTTACAAACATACAAAAATTCAAATTATTTTGGTTTTAGTGGAGATCTCTAATATTTTCTAGCAATAAATATACACTATGTTACTCAGGGATAATATAGTATCCGAATGGTGAAAGATTTTTTGAAATCGGTCCAGCAGTTTTTGAGTTTCTTCGTTACAAACATACAAAAATTCAAATTATTTAAGTTTTATTAGGGACCCCTAGTTTTTTCTAGCCATAAACATAGCCTATAATACTCAGGGATAATATAGTATTCTAATGGTGAAAGATTTTTTGAAATCGGTCCAGTAGTATTTGAGTTTCTTCGTTACAAACATACAAAAATTCAAATTATTTAAGTTTTAGTAGGCATGCCTAACTTTTTCTAGCAATAAATATTCCCTATGTTACTCCGGGATAATGTAGCATTCTAAGGGTGAAAGAATTTTTGAAATCGGTCCTTAGTGTTTGAGTTCATTCGTTACAAACCTACAAAAATTCAAATTATTTTGATTTTAGTAGGTACCCCTAACTTTTTCTAGCAATAAATATACCCTATGTTACTCAGGAATAATGTAGCATTCTAAAGGTAAAAGATTTTTTGAAATCGGTCCAGTAGTATTTGAGTTTCTTCGTTACAAACATACAAAAATTCAAATTATTTAAGTTTTAGTAGGCATGCCTAACTTTTTCTAGCAATAAATATACCCTATGTTACTCCGGGATAATGTAGCATTCTAAAGTTAAAAGAATTTTTAAAATCGGTCCTGTAGTTTTTTAGTTTATTCGTTACAAACATACAAAAATTCAAATTATTTAAGTTTTAGTAGGCATCCCTAACTTTTTCTAGCAATAAATATACCCTATGTTACTCAGGGATAATGTAGTATTCGAATGGTGAAAGATTTTTTGAAATCGGTCCTGTAGTTTTTGAGTTTCTTCGTTACAAACATACAAAAATTCAAATTATTTTGGTTTTAGTAAGGATCCCTAAAATTTTCTAGCAATAAATATACTCTATGTTACTCAGGGATAATGTAGTATTCGAATGGTGAAAGATTTTTTGAAATCGGTCCAGTAGTTTTTGAGTTTCTTCGTTACAAACATACAAAAATTCAAATTATTTAAGTTTTAGTAGGCATCCCTAACTTTTTCTAGCAATAAATATACCCTATGTTACTCAGGGATAATGTAGCATTCTAAAGGTGAAAGAATTTTTGTAATCGGTCCAGTACTTTTGAGCTTATTCGTTACAAACATACAAACATTCAAATTATTTAAGTTTTAGTAGGCATCCCTAACTTTTTCTAGCAACAAATATACCCTATGTTACTCAGGGATGATGTAGCATTCTAAAGGTAGAAGAATTTTTGAAATCGGTCCTGTAGTTTTTGAGTTTATTCGTTAAAAACATACAAAAATTCAAATAATTTTGGTTTTAGTGGGGATCCCTATTATTTTCTAGCAATAAATATACTCTATGTTACTCAGGGATAATGTAGTATTCGAATGGTGAAAGATTTTTTGAAATCGGTCCAGTAGTATTTGAGTTTCTTCGTTACAAACATACAAAAATTCAAATTATTTAAGTTTTATTAGGGACCCCTAGTTTTTTCTAGCCATAAACATAGCCTATAATACTCAGGGATAATGTAGTATTCTAATGGTGAAAGCTTTTTTGAAATCGGTCCAGTAGTATTTGAGTTTCTTCGTTACAAACATACAAAAATTCAAATGATTTAAGTTTTAGTAGGCATGCCTAACTTTTTCTAGCAATAAATATACCCTATGTTACTCCGGGATAATATAGCATTCTAAAGGTAAAAGAATTTTTGAAATCGGTCCTTAGTGTTTGAGTTCATTCGTTACAAACCTACAAAAATTCAAATTATTTTGATTTTAGTAGGTACCCCTAACTTTTTCTAGCAATAAATATACCCTATGTTACTCAGGAATAATGTAGCATTCTAAAGGTAAAAGATTTTTTGAAATCGGTCCAGTAGTATTTGAGTTTCTTCGTTACAAACATACAAAAATTCAAATTATTTAAGTTTTAGTAGGCATGCCTAACTTTTTCTAGCAATAAATATACCCTATGTTACTCCGGGATAATGTAGCATTCTAAAGTTAAAAGAATTTTTAAAATCGGTCCTGTAGTTTTTTAGTTTATTCGTTACAAACATACAAAAATTCAAATTATTTTGGTTTTAGTAGGTACCCCTAACTTTTTCTAGCAATAAATATACCCTATGTTACTCCGGGATAATGTAGCATTCTAAAGGTCAAAGAATTTTTGAAATCGGTCCCGTAGTTTTTGAGTTTCTTCGTTACAAACATAAAAAATTCAAATTATTTAAGTTTTAGTAGGCATCCCTAACTTTTTCTAGCAATAAATATACCCTATGTTACTCAGGGATAATGTAGCATTCTAAAGGTGAAAGATTTTTGAAATCGGTCCAGTAGTTTTTGAGTTTATTCGTTAGAAACATACAAAAATTCAAATTATTTTGGTTTTAGTGGGGATCCTTAATATTTTCTAGCAATAAATATACTCTATGTTACTCAGGGATAATGCAGCATTCTAAAGGTCAAAGAATTTTTGAAATCGGTCCCGTAGTTTTTGAGTTTCTTCGTTACAAACATAAAAAATTCAAATTATTTAAGTTTTAGTAGGCATCCCTAACTTTTTCTAGCAATAAATATACCCTATGTTACTCAGGGATAATGTAGTATTCGAATGGTGAAAGATTTTTTGAAATCGGTCCAGTAGTTTTTGAGTTTCTTCGTTACAAACATACAAAAATTCGAATTACTTTGGTTTTAGTAGGTACCCCTAACTTTTTCTAGCAATAAATATACTCTATGTTACTCAGGGATAATGTAGTATTCGAATGGTGAAAGATTTTTTGAAATCGGTCCAGTAGTTTTTGAGTTTCTTCGTTACAAACATACAAAAATTCGAATTATTTATGTTTTATTAGGGACCCCTAATTTTTTCTAGCCATAAATATAGCCTATAATACTCAGCGATAATGTAGTATTCTAATGGTGAAAGATTTTTTGAAATCGGTACAGTAGTTTTTGAGTTTATTCGTTAGAAACATACAAAAATTCAAATTATTTTGGTTTTAGTAGGTACCCCTAACTTTTTCTAGCAATAAATATACTCTATGTTACTCAGGGATAATGTAGTATTCGAATGGTGAAAGATTTTTTGAAATCGGTCCAGTAGTTTTTGAGTTTCTTCGTTACAAACATACAAAAATTCGAATTATTTATGTTTTATTAGGGACCCCTAATTTTTTCTAGCCATAAATATAGCCTATAATACTCAGCGATAATGTAGTATTCTAATGGTGAAAGATTTTTTGAAATCGGTACAGTAGTTTTTGAGTTTATTCGTTAGAAACATACAAAAATTCAAATTATTTTGGTTTTAGTGGGGATCCCTAATATTTTCTAGCAATAAATATACTCTATGTTACTCAGGGATAATGTAGCATTCTAAAGGTCAAAGAATTTTTGAAATCGGTCCTGTAGTTTTTGAGTTTATTCGTTAAAAACCTACAAAAATTCAAATAATTTTGGTTTTAGTGGGGATCCCTATTATTTTCTAGCAATAAATATCGCCTATGTTCCTCAGGGAAAATGTAGCATTCTAATGGTGAAAGATTTTTTGAAATCGGTCCAGTAGTTTTTGAGTTTCCTCATTACAAACATAAAAAATTCAAATTATTTAAGTTTTAGTAGGCATCCCTAACTTTTTCTAGCAATAAATATACCCTATGTTACTCAGGGATAATGTAGCATTCTAAAGGTGAAAGATTTTTGAAATCGGTCCAGTAGTTTTTGAGTTTATTCGTTAGAAACATACAAAAATTCAAATTATTTTGGTTTTAGTGGGGATCCCTAATATTTTCTAGCAATAAATATACTTTATGTTACTCAGGGATAATGTAGCATTCTAAAGGTCAAAGAATTTTTGAAATCGGTCCCGTAGTTTTTGAGTTTCTTCGTTACAAACATAAAAAAGTCAAATTATTTAAGTTTTAGTAGGCATCGCTAACTTTTTCTAGCAATAAATATACCCTATGTTACTCAGGGATAATGTAGTATTCGAATGGTGAAAGATTTTTTGAAATCGGTCCAGTAGTTTTTGAGTTTCTTCGTTACAAACATGCAAAAATTCAAATTATTTTGCTTTTAGTGGGGATCCCTAATATTTTCTAGCAATAAATATACTCTATGTTACTCAGGGATAATGTAGTATTCGAATGGTGAAAGATTTTTTGAAATCGGTCGTGTAGTTTTTGAGTTTCTTCGTTACAAACATAAAAAATTCAAATTATTTAAGTTTTAGTAGGCACCCCTAACTTTTTCTAGCAATAAATATACCCTATGTTACTCAGGGATAATGTAGCATTTGTTATGTAAAAATTCTTTTGATACTTTCAAACTGGCTCTTTCCAGAATCTGAATATTAAAGATTTGTGATCGAACAATGTTTTATTTGTTGGGTTGCGTTGTTCAAACTTATCTTTGTGGTCGGGTGTTCCACCGCAGGAATTAAATAAAAGCTCTTTGGAAAAATTCTCTTTCCATTTGGTTTTAGAGCTCTCTGCTTCTCAAAAATTTCCAAATGGTGTTATCAAGTGGGAGGAGTTTCCCGCAGAAGTAATATTGGTTGGAATAAGAGAATGTATAATCTAAGAAAGACTTACTTATATTTTTGTTGGTGTCCGAATGGTGACTTGAAATGAAAACCCTTTTGCATGTATATTCACTTTTACAACTTTTTTTTTTTATTGACCTTTAAGAATTTATATAATTTTATAATTTATGAACTTTGGTTTCACAATAACTGACTTTGATTATAATCTACAAACTTTAGTTACACAATAACTGCCTTTATTTATACTTTATGGACTTCAGTTTTACATTAACTGGCTTTATTTATAATTTACGAATTTTAGTTTCACACGACTGACTTTCTTTATAATTTATGAACTTTATTTATAATCTACAAACTTTAGTTACACAATAACTGCCTTTATTTATACTTTATGGACTTCAGTTTTACATTAACTGGCTTTATTTATAATTTACGAATTTTAGTTTCACACTACTGACTTTCTTTATAATTTATGAACTTTATTTATAATCTACAAACTTTAGTTACACAATAACTGACTTTGATTATAAATTATGAATTTCAGTTTCACACTAACTGACTTTGATTATAAATTATGAATTTCAGTTTCACACTAACTGACTTTGATTATAAATTATGAATTTCAGTTTCACACTAACTGACTGACTACTTGTTAATAATATTTTTCTGACTGTTTTGTATCTATTATTTTAAGTAAACTTAACGACTTTCATTTAACTCGTTCGCGTTTATCCGATAATTTGGAACTGCCCTTTGGTTATTCAAGGCAGCCTTTTTATAGCTAGAAAATTGCGTACTTTGCACCTAGTGTTCCAATTAATTTGGAAACTTTCCATCATCAATTTCGAAATGTACCAAAGGTTAATGCATTGCGCAATTTCCGTTATTTTTATTGCTGATAGGGCAAAGTACATTTTCCGCTGAAGAAGTAAATAATGTTCCGAAACTTTTTACCGGAAACATTATTGCTCTCAAAAATGTTGCGGAACATTTTTGGTTTACAACAACATTTGAAGTTTCAGAAACATATTAGTTTCAAGAAACATGTTGTTGCGAAGTGCGTTACTCTTTGGAGGGATGTAGGTGATGTTTTGTTACATAACATCCCTTCATATTGCCGCAAGAAAATTATATTTACTTTTAAACAAGGAAAACGAATACTTTGTTAAAAAGGAGATATAATTTTCTGTATGTTTACATATAAAAAACGATCGCCCGAATGTTAAAGAACAAGAAATAAAGTTGTTGTTAAAAAAAAAAAAAAAATTTTTTAACTTACTATTATTATAATTTTTCTCTAAATTAAATTTTCAATAAATGTAAATATTTGTTTTGTTTACATAACAATAATTTTTATTACTTAATACTAATATTTAAAAAGCTTTGTGTTCAATTCAATTTACAAAAAAAAATGATTTGCTAGGTCAGCAATTACGTTTCAATATTAAATTATTTCAATGTACGGAAAAGATTTTTCAATTTATGTGTTTGTGTTTTTTTTTTTTTTTTGAATATCATATTTCAAAACAAAGTAATTTGTAAAAACTTATGAATGGGAAAAATAATCACCTTTTAAGTGATTCATAAAAAAAATTTTTTGTTTCGACGTGTGGTATTCAGTAATGAATTGGTTTATTTTCCTTTTAATTAAGGAAAAAATGTTTGCAATGTTTGCAAGTAGAAAATGACATATATTTATATGACCAAGTTTTGGGTTTAATAGGCAAAATTTATTGGAACTCATTTAAAATGGATGAAGTATGATTCTGTATATAAAAAAGATTACAAAATATTATTTGTTATAAAAGAAAAAAAAAAATTTGGTTACCCTATACCGCGGAAAAGAAAGTTTTGTTTTTTGGTAATTTCCGAATTGATTTTTGGGACTCTCTTTCTCTTACGAGTTTTATAATTTTTTAGATTATGATCTAAAATATTTGCTTTGAGCTCGTTGTGTTCAACTGGGTTTTTAATGTCAAATACTATAATATTATTAAATGTTTTAATCTCACCGCTATTTGATGAGCTTCTAGGCCTTTGGTTTTCATACGTAATTTGAATATCAAGCATATTATTTGTTTTTTGAGGACTTTTAATGATTTTTTGCTCTCTTATTTGTTTATTAAAGGTTCTACACATCGTAACTTTCTTGTCACTTGGCTCAACAAGGGAACTTCCAAGATAAACTGTTTTCAAACAGCATGGTTTACCTTGTTTGGAATTCATTTTTATCTGAATTAATTTCCTTAGAAGAGGAGTGCGAATTTCTCTCTGAGTCTTTGTTTCGCATTCTAGCTTCTTCTTGTGGAAAATTTGGTTCATTACAGGTTGCTTGAGTGGAGACAAGTAATTTTTGTCCCACTGTTTTTTGGGGTAACATGTGTTTTCGTCATGTCCCGCTTGTAAACAAAAGTTGCATTTATCATTATTTCTATTATTATTATTATTATCGTTTGTAACCATGTGTATGTGGTTACTTATATTGTTAGGTAAAAGAAAATTACACGTATTATTCGTGTGTCCGTACACACGACAATGATCGCAGTAGGGAGTGCGCATGCGGATTCTGCATTCATCGTAAAGATGACCAAATTTACTACAAAAACCACATTGTATCTGTTGATTTGAGTAAATGTCATTATTAAAATTTTGGCCATTCGTATCGTTATTATTATTTTGATAATTAAAGTTGCTATTATTATTATAATTATTATTATTATAATTATTATTGTTATAATTGTTATTATTATAATTATTATTTTTATTGTAATTACCGTTTCTATTGAAATTATTTTGATTATTTTTAAAGTTGTTGTTTCCAATATTATTTCTATTATTATTTCCGTTAATATTGTTGTAATTATTATTTCTATTGTTGAAATTGTTACTATTATTGTAATTATTGTTATTATTCCAATTATTATTTCGGAAAACATTACTGTTATTCAAATTATTACCGAGCGTGATATTTTCTTCAAAATTTTGACCAAAATTGTTATTGTTATTTGATATTAAATGTTCGTTTTGGAAAAAATTAGTTCCCGTGTTTTGATTGGGTTGTATATTTGATGTAAAGTGATTAAAAGTGGAAGGCGGAGCTAGAGCGAATTGTTTTTCTGCTCCCTCGAGATATTCTGCTTTGGCTATTACTTGATCAAAATTTTTGAGTTCTTCGTGCAGAAAAAAGAGTCGATGATTGGAATTTAATAATCCATTTTGGAATGAAAATATTGCAGTTTCCTCTAAATCTTGGGCTACGGATCCATACGCGTTAGGATGCCGTTGGATTGCTTGATCTGCTCAATCTTTCAAGAGAGATTTTATTCGACCTGCAAACTCTGAAAGAGTTTCTCCAGGAAATTGTCTGGAGTTTTGTAATTCTTTTAACAAGATAGCATATGGTTTACGTTCAATTAATTTCTCTTGAACAGTATTCAAAAAATCTGTAAAATTTCCCGTCGGAATATTTACTAAAATAGCGGCGGCTCGACCACGGAATCTAAGGGGAAGAATGGATAAAAAGATTTTTTGCTCTTCTGCCGAAAGAATTTTATATGTTGTTCGGCAACATCCTATAAATACCGTTACCTCGGATGCTAAATTAGGTCCGAGTTCCGCGCTTAATAAAGGAATCGAATTGCACACAAAACTGCTTATTTTTTCTAATGACATATTGTGACTTATTGATTAATAAGACTTAAATTCTATTAAAAAAAAAAAAATTTTTTTTTCAAAATCTGCTGTTCTGTTGTTGATGATATTTGATGCTTTGCGTGCATCCTGGTTCGTTGATAATGTGAGAAAATAATCCAAGCTGCTGTTATTGATGATAATTCGTCGAGTTTCTCTGCAAACGTTCGATCACTATCTTCGATTTCAAATTCCGGAGGAGAGGTTTGTTGAAACATTCGCCGAATTTTTACGCAGTTATTTTTAGTTCTTTCTTCTGAGGTTTTTAACGCTTAGCGACTCAGAACTACCGTAGCTGCGCCACTGTTATGTAAAAATTCTTTTGATACTTTCAAACTGGCTCTTTCCAGAATCTGAATATTAAAGATTTGTGATCGAACAATGTTTTATTTGTTGGGTTGTTCAAACTTAACTTATTGATCGGGTTTGGGACGTTCCACCGCAGGAATTAAATAAAAGCTCTTTGGGAAAGTTCTCTTTCCATTTGGTTTCAGAGCTGTTTGTTTCTCAAAAAACTTCCAATGGTGTTATCAAGTGGGAGGAGTTTCCCGCAGAAGTAATATTGGTTGGAATAAGAGAATGTATAATCTAAGAAAGACTTACTTATATTTTTGTTGGTGTCCGAATGGTGACTTGAAATGAAAACCCTTTTGCATGTATATTCACTTTTTCAACTTTTTTTTTTTATTGACCTTTAAGAATTTATATAATTTTATAATTTATGAACTTTGGTTTCACAATAACTGACTTTGATTATAATCTACAAATTTTAGTTACACAATAACTGCCTTTATTTATACTTTATGGACTTCAGTTTTACATTAACTGGCTTTATTTATAATTTACGAATTTTAGTTTCACACTACTGACTTTCTTTATAATTTATGAACTTTATTTATAATCTACAAACTTTAGTTACACAATAACTGCCTTTATTTATACTTTATGGACTTCAGTTTTACATTAACTGGCTTTATTTATAATTTACGAATTTTAGTTTCACACTACTGACTTTCTTTATAATTTATGAACTTTATTTATAATCTACAAACTTTAGTTACACAATAACTGACTTTGATTATAAATTATGAATTTCAGTTTCACACTAACTGACTTTGATTATAAATTATGAATTTCAGTTTCACACTAACTGACTTTGATTATAAATTATGAATTTCAGTTTCACACTAACTGACTGACTACTTGTTAATAATATTTTTCTGACTGTTTTGTATCTATTATTTTAAGTAAACTTAACGACTTTCATTTAACTCGTTCGCGTTTATCCGATAATTTGGAACTGCCCTTTGGTTATTCAAGGCAGCCTTTTTATAGCTAGAAAATTGCGTACTTTGCACCTAGTGTTCCAATTAATTTGGAAACTTTCCATCATCAATTTCGAAATGTACCAAAGGTTAATGCATTTCGCAATTTCCGTTATTTTTATTGCTGATAGGGCAAAGTACATTTTCCGCTGAAGAAGTAAATAATGTTCCGAAACTTTTTACCGGAAACATTATTGCTCTCAAAAATGTTGCGGAACATTTTTGGTTTACAACAACATTTGAAGTTTCAGAAACATATTAGTTTCAAGAAACATGTTGTTGCGAAGTGCGTTACTCTTTGGAGGGATGTAGGTGATGTTTTGTTACATAACACATTCTAAAGGTGAAAGAATTTTTGTAATCGGTCCAGTACTTTTGAGTTTATTCGTTACAAACATACAAAAATTCAAATTATTTAAGTTTTAGTAGGCATCCCTAACTTTTTCTAGCAATAAATATACCCTATGTTACTCAGGGATAATGTAGCATTCTAAAGGTCAAAGAATTTTTGAAATCGGTCCTGTAGTTCTTGAGTTTATTCCTTACAAACATATAAAAATACAAATTATTAAAATTTTTGTAGGAATCCCTAATTTTTAATGCCAATAAATACAGCCCATCTTACTCACAGATAATGTAGCATTCTAATGGTGAAAGAATTTTTGAAATCGGTCCAGTAGTTTTTGAGTCTATTCGTTACAAACATACAAAATTTCAAATTATCAAAAGTTTTAGTATGGATCCCTAACTTTCTCTAGCAATAAATATAGCCTATGTTACTCAAGGATAACGTAGCATTCTAATGGTGAAAAAAATTTTGAAATCGGTCCAGTACGTTTTGAGTTTATTCGTTACAAACATACAAAAATTCAAATTATTTAAGTTTTAGTAGGCATCCCTAACTTTTTCTAGCAATAAATATACCCTATGTTACTCAGGGATGATGTAGCATTCTAAAGGTAAAAGAATTTTTGAAATCCGTCCTGTAGTTTTTGAGTTTATTCGTTAAAAACATACAAAAATTCAAATAATTTTGGTTTTAGTGGGGATCCCTATTATTTTCTAGCAATAAATATACTCTATGTTACTTAGGGATAATGTAGCATTCTAAAGGTAAAAGAATTTTTGAAATCGGTCCTTAGTGTTTGAGTTCATTCGTTACAAACATACAAAAATTCAAATTATTTAAGTTTTATTAGGGACCCCTAACTTTTTCTAGCAATAAATATAGCCTATGTTACTCAGGAATAATGTAGCATTCTAAAGGTAAAAGATTTTTTGAAAGCGGTCCAGTAGTATTTGAGTTTCTTCGTTACAAACATACAAAAATTCAAATTATTTAAGTTTTATTAGGGACCCCTAGTTTTTTCTAGCCATAAACATAGCCTATAATACTCAGGGATAATGTAGTATTCTAATGGTGAAAGATTTTTTGAAATCGGTCCAGTAGTATTTGAGTTTCTTCGTTACAAACATACAAAAATTCAAATAATTTAAGTTTTAGTAGGCATGCCTAACTTATTCTAGCAATAAATATACCCTATGTTACTCCGGGATAATGTAGCATTCTAAAGGTAAAAGAATTTTTGAAATCGGTCCTTAGTGTTTGAGTTCATTCGTTACAAACATACAAAAATTCAAATTATTTTGATTTTAGTAGGTACCCCTAACTTTTTCTAGCAATAAATATAGCCTATGTTACTCAGGAATAATGTAGCACTCTAAAGCTAAAAGATTTTTTGAAATCGGTCCAGTAGTATTTGAGTTTCTTCGTTACAAACATACAAAAATTCAAATTATTTAAGTTTTAGTAGGCATGCCTAACCTTTTCTAGCAATAAATATACCCTATGTTACTCCGGGATAATGTAGCATTCTAAAGTTAAAAGAATTTTTGAAATCGGTCCTGTAGTTTTTGAGTTTATTCGTTACAAACATACAAAAATTCAAATTATTTTGGTTTTAGTAGGTACCCCTAACTTTTTCTAGCAATAAATATACTCTATGTTACTCAGGGATAATGTAGTATTCGAATGGTGAAAGATTTTTTGAAATCGGTCCAGTAGTTTTTGAGTTTCTTCGTTACAAACATACAAAAATTCGAATTATTTAAGTTTTATTAGGGACCCCTAATTTTTTCTAGCCATAAATATAGCCTATAATACTAAGCGATAATGTAGTATTCTAATGGTGAAAGATTTTTTGAAATCGGTCCAGTAGTTTTTGAGTTTATTCGTTAGAAACATACAAAAATTCAAATTATTTTGGTTTTAGTGGGGATCCCTAATATTTTCTAGCAATAAATATACTCTATGTTACTCAGGGATAATGTAGCATTCTAAAGGTCAAAGAATTTTTGAAATCGGTAATGTAGTTTTTGAGTTTATTCGTTAAAAACATACAAAAATTCAAATAATTTTGGTTTTAGTGGGGATCCCTATTATTTTCTAGCAATAAATATCGCCTATGTTCCTCAGGGATAATGTAGCATTCTAATGGTGAAAGATTTTTTGAAATCGGTCCAGTAGTTTTTGAGTTTCCTTATTACAAACATAAAAAATTCAAATTATTTAAGTTTTAGTAGGCATCCCTAACTTTTTCTAGCAATAAATATACCCTATGTTACTCAGGGATAATGTAGCATTATAAAGGTGAAAGATTTTTGAAATCGGTCCAGTAGTTTTTGAGTTTATTCGTTAGAAACATACAAAAATTCAAATTATTTTGGTTTTAGTGGGGATCCCTAATATTTTCTAGCAATAAATATACTCTATGTTACTCAGGGATAATGTAGCATTCTAAAGGTCAAAGAATTTTTGAAATCGGTCCCGTAGTTTTTGAGTTTCTTCGTTACAAACATAAAAAATTCAAATTATTTAAGTTTTAGTAGGCATCCCTAACTTTTTCTAGCAATAAATATACCCTATGTTACTCAGGGATAATGTAGTATTCGAATGGTGAAAGATTTTTTGAAATCGGTCCAGTAGTTTTTGAGTTTCTTCGTTACAAACATACAAAAATTCAAATTATTTTGGTTTTAGTGGGGATCCCTAATATTTTCTAGCAATAAATATACTCTATGTTACTCAGGGATAATGTAGCATTCTAAAGGTCAAAGAATTTTTGAAATCGGTCCTGTAGTTTTTGAGTTTATTCCTTACAAACATATAAAAATACAAATTATTAAAGTTTTTGTAGGTATCCCTAATTTTTTCTGCCAATAAATACGGCCTATCTTACTCACAGATAATGTAGCATTCTAATGGTGAAAGAATTTTTGAAATCGGTCCAGTAGTTTTTGAGTCTATTCGTTACAAACATACAAAAATTCAAATTATCAAAAGTTTTAGTATGGATCCCTAACTTACTCTAGCAATAAATATAGCCTATGTTACTCAAGGATAACGTAGCATTCTAATGGTGAAAAAATTTTTGAAATCGGTCCAGTACTTTTTGAGTTTATTCGTTACAAACATACAAAAATTTAAATTATTTAAGTTTTAGTAGGTAACCCTAACTTTCTCTAGCAATAAATATACCCTATGTTACTCAGGGATTATGTAGCATTCTAAAGGTAAAAGAATTTTTGAAATCGGTCCAGTAGTTTTTGAGTTTATTCGTTACAAACATACAAAAATTCAAATTATTTTGGTTTTAGTGGGGATCCCTAATATTTTCTAGCAATAAATATACACTATGTTACTAAGGGATAATGTAGTATCCGAATGGTGAAAGATTTTTTGAAATCGGTCCAGCAGTTTTTGAGTTTCTTCGTTACAAACATAAAAAATTCAAATTATTTAAGTTTTAGTAGGCATCCCTAACTTTTTCTAGCAATAAATATACTCTATGTTACTCAGGGATAATGTAGCATTCTAAAAGTGAAAGATTTTTGAAATCGGTCCAGTAGTTTTTGAGTTTATTCGTTAGAAACATACAAAAATTCAAATTATTTTGGTTTCAGTGGGGATCCCTAATATTTTCTAGCAATAAATATACTCTATGTTACTCAGGGATAATGTAGCATTCTAAAGGTCAAAGAATTTTTGAAATCGGTCCTGTAGTTTTTGAGTTTATTCCTTACAAACATATAAAAATACAAATTATTAAAATTTTTGTAGGTATCCCTAATTTTTTCTGCCAATAAATACGGCCTATCTTACTCAAGGATAACGTAGCATTCTAATGGTGAAAAAATTTTTGAAATCGGTCCAGTACTTTTTGAGTTTATTCGTTACAAACATACAAAAATTTAAATTATTTAAGTTTTAGTAGGTAACCCTAACTTTCTCTAGCAATAAATATACCCTATGTTACTCAGGGATTATGTAGCATTCTAAAGGTAAAAGAATTTTTGAAATCGGTCCAGTAGTTTTTGAGTTTATTCGTTACAAACATACAAAAATTCAAATTATTTTGCTTTTAGTGGGGATCCCTAATATTTTCTAGCAATAAATATACTCTATGTTACTCAGGGATAATGTAGTATTCGAATGGTGAAAGATTTTTTGAAATCGGTCGTGTAGTTTTTGAGTTTCTTCGTTACAAACATAAAAAATTCAAATTATTTAAGTTTTAGTAGGCACCCCTAACTTTTTCTAGCAATAAATATACCCTATGTTACTCAGGGATAATGTAGCATTTGTTATGTAAAAATTCTTTTGATACTTTCAAACTGGCTCTTTCCAGAATCTGAATATTAAAGATTTGTGATCGAACAATGTTTTATTTGTTGGGTTGCGTTGTTCAAACTTATCTTTGTGGTCGGGTGTTCCACGGCAGGAATTAAATAAAAGCTCTTTGGAAAAATTCTCTTTCCATTTGGTTTTAGAGCTCTCTGCTTCTCAAAAATTTCCAAATGGTGTTATCAAGTGGGAGGAGTTTCCCGCAGAAGTAAAATTGGTTGGAATAAGAGAATGTATAATCTAAGAAAGACTTACTTATATTTTTGTTGGTGTCCGAATGGTGACTTGAAATGAAAACCCTTTTGCATGTATATTCACTTTTACAACTTTTTTTTTTTATTGACCTTTAAGAATTTATATAATTTTATAATTTATGAACTTTGGTTTCACAATAACTGACTTTGATTATAATCTACAAACTTTAGTTACACAATAACTGCCTTTATTTATACTTTATGGACTTCAGTTTTACATTAACTGGCTTTATTTATAATTTACGAATTTTAGTTTCACACGACTGACTTTCTTTAAAATTTATGAACTTTATTTATAATCTACAAACTTTAGTTACACAATAACTGCCTTTATTTATACTTTATGGACTTCAGTTTTACATTAACTGGCTTTATTTATAATTTACGAATTTTAGTTTCACACTACTGACTTTCTTTATAATTTATGAACTTTATTTATAATCTACAAACTTTAGTTACACAATAACTGACTTTGATTATAAATTATGAATTTCAGTTTCACACTAACTGACTTTGATTATAAATTATGAATTTCAGTTTCACACTAACTGACTTTGATTATAAATTATGAATTTCAGTTTCACACTAACTGGCTGACTACTTGTTAATAATATTTTTCTGACTGTTTTGTATCTATTATTTTAAGTAAACTTAACGACTTTCATTTAACTCGTTCGCGTTTATCCGATAATTTGGAACTGCCCTTTGGTTATTCAAGGCAGCCTTTTTATAGCTAGAAAATTGCGTACTTTGCACCTAGTGTTCCAATTAATTTGGAAACTTTCCATCATCAATTTCGAAATGTACCAAAGGTTAATGCATTTCGCAATTTCCGTTATTTTTATTGCTGATAGGGCAAAGTACATTTTCCGCTGAAGAAGTAAATAATGTTCCGAAACTTTTTACCGGAAACATTATTGCTCTCAAAAATGTTGCGGAACATTTTTGGTTTACAACAACATTTGAAGTTTCAGAAACATATTAGTTTCAAGAAACATGTTGTTGCGAAGTGCGTTACTCTTTGGAGGGATGTAGGTGATGTTTTGTTACATAACATCCCTTCATATTGCCGCAAGAAAATTATATTTACTTTTAAACAAGGAAAACGAATACTTTGTTAAAAAGGAGATATAATTTTCTGTATGTTCACATATAAAAAACGATCGCCCGAATGTTAAAGAACAAGAAATAAAGTTGTTGTTAAAAAAAAAAAAAAAATTTTTTAACTTACTATTATTATAATTTTTCTCTAAATTAAATTTTCAATAAATGTAAATATTTGTTTTGTTTACATAACAATAATTTTTATTACTTAATACTAATATTTAAAAAGCTTTGTGTTCAATTCAATTTACAAAAAAAAATGATTTGCTAGGTCAGCAATTACGTTTCAATATTAAATTATTTCAATGTACGGAAAAGATTTTTCAATTTATGTGTTTGTGTTTTTTTTTTTTTTTTGAATATCATATTTCAAAACAAAGTAATTTGTAAAAACTTATGAATGGGAAAAATAATCACCTTTTAAGTGATTCATAAAAAAAATTTTTTGTTTCGACGTGTGGTATTCAGTAATGAATTGGTTTATTTACCTTTTAATTAAGGAAAAAATGTTTGCAATGTTTGCAAGTAGAAAATGACATATATTTATATGACCAAGTTTTGGGTTTAATAGGCAAAATTTATTGGAACTCATTTAAAATGGATGAAGTATGATTCTGTATATAAAAAAGATTACATAATATTATTTGTTATAAAAGAAAAAAAAAAATTTGGTTACCCTATACCGCGGAAAAGAAAGTTTTGTTTTTTGGTAATTTCCGAATTGATTTTTGGGACTCTCTTTCTCTTACGAGTTTTATAATTTTTTAGATTATGATCTAAAATATTTGCTTTGAGCTCGTTGTGTTCAACTGGGTTTTTAATGTCAAATACTATAATATTATTAAATGTTTTAATCTCACCGCTATTTGATGAGCTTCTAGGCCTTTGGTTTTCATACGTAATTTGAATATCAAGCATATTATTTGTTTTTTGAGGACTTTTAATGATTTTTTGCTCTCTTATTTGTTTATTAAAGGTTCTACACATCGTAACTTTCTTGTCACTTGGCTCAACAAGGGAACTTCCAAGATAAACTGTTTTCAAACAGCATGGTTTACCTTGTTTGGAATTCATTTTTATCTGAATTAATTTCCTTAGAAGAGGAGTGCGAATTTCTCTCTGAGTCTTTGTTTCGCATTCTAGCTTCTTCTTGTGGAAAATTTGGTTCAGCAGTGTTTGTCCGTCCTGATGGTCACTTATAATTTTAACCTTGGGAATTGGTTTTTTAACCTTCTTCTGGGTGACATGTATATGGGCCGTGTTTATGGACTTTGTGGATACACTGTTAAAATGAGGAATTTCAACGTTTTCCTTGTTAAATTTGGTGTTTTCGGAACTTACGTGTTTGTTTGTCCTTTCAATAATACAATTTGGAGGCACGCAATCGAAACCTGATGTGCCATCTTTTAAATTCAGAGTGGCCGTTTGTAGTGGAGAATTTATAAAATATGTACTCATATTTTGAAAAGTGCCGGATGCCGTTTTAATTTTTATTTTATCTTCTTCATTATTCTTTTTGTTTTGACCTCGTGTTGATTTATTTCTTATATTTGTTTGTATATTGTCTTTTAGCGACGATTTTTTCATATTGCTTATATCTAATTCGGCCGGGCTGTTTGTTTCGATTGGTTTGGGTACTGATGTTATAATTATATTCGAAGGGTTCATTACAGGTTGCTTGAGTGGAGACAAGTAATTTTTGTCCCACTGTTTTTTGGGGTAACATGTGTTTTCGTCATGTCCCGCTTGTAAACAAAAGTTGCATTTATCATTATTTCTATTATTATTATTATTATCGTTTGTAACCATGTGTATGTGGTTACTTATATTGTTAGGTAAAAGAAAATTACACGTATTATTCGTGTGTCCGTACACACGACAATGATCGCAGTAGGGAGTGCGCATGCGGATTCTGCATTCATCGTAAAGATGACCAAATTTACTACAAAAACCACATTGTATCTGTTGATTTGAGTAAATGTCATTATTAAAATTTTGGCCATTCGTATCGTTATTATTATTTTGATAATTAAAGTTGCTATTATTATTATAATTATTATTATTATAATTATTATTGTTATAATTGTTATTATTATAATTATTATTTTTATTGTAATTACCGTTTCTATTGAAATTATTTTGATTATTTTTAAAGTTGTTGTTTCCAATATTATTTCTATTATTATTTCCGTTAATATTGTTGTAATTATTATTTCTATTGTTGAAATTGTTACTATTATTGTAATTATTGTTATTATTCCAATTATTATTTCGGAAAACATTACTGTTATTCAAATTATTACCGAGCGTGATATTTTCTTCAAAATTTTGACCAAAATTGTTATTGTTATTTGATATTAAATGTTCGTTTTGGAAAAAATTAGTTCCCGTGTTTTGATTGGGTTGTATATTTGATGTAAAGTGATTAAAAGTGGAAGGCGGAGCTAGAGCGAATTGTTTTTCTGCTCCCTCGAGATATTCTGCTTTGGCTATTACTTGATCAAAATTTTTGAGTTCTTCGTGCAGAAAAAAGAGTCGATGATTGGAATTTAATAATCCATTTTGGAATGAAAATATTGCAGTTTCCTCTAAATCTTGGGCTACGGATCCATACGCGTTAGGATGCCGTTGGATTGCTTGATCTGCTCAATCTTTCAAGAGAGATTTTATTCGACCTGCAAACTCTGAAAGAGTTTCTCCAGGAAATTGTCTGGAGTTTTGTAATTCTTTTAACAAGATAGCATATGGTTTACGTTCAATTAATTTCTCTTGAACAGTATTCAAAAAATCTGTAAAATTTCCCGTCGGAATATTTACTAAAATAGCGGCGGCTCGACCACGGAATCTAAGGGGAAGAATGGATAAAAAGATTTTTTGCTCTTCTGCCGAAAGAATTTTATATGTTGTTCGGCAACATCCTATAAATACCGTTACCTCGGATGCTAAATTAGGTCCGAGTTCCGCGCTTAATAAAGGAATCGAATTGCACACAAAACTGCTTATTTTTTCTAATGACATATTGTGACTTATTGATTAATAAGACTTAAATTCTATTAAAAAAAAAAAAATTTTTTTTTCAAAATCTGCTGTTCTGTTGTTGATGATATTTGATGCTTTGCGTGCATCCTGGTTCGTTGATAATGTGAGAAAATAATCCAAGCTGCTGTTATTGATGATAATTCGTCGAGTTTCTCTGCAAACGTTCGATCACTATCTTCGATTTCAAATTCCGGAGGAGAGGTTTGTTGAAACATTCGCCGAATTTTTACGCAGTTATTTTTAGTTCTTTCTTCTGAGGTTTTTAACGCTTAGCGACTCAGAACTACCGTAGCTGCGCCACTGTTATGTAAAAATTCTTTTGATACTTTCAAACTGGCTCTTTCCAGAATCTGAATATTAAAGATTTGTGATCGAACAATGTTTTATTTGTTGGGTTGTTCAAACTTAACTTATTGATCGGGTTTGGGACGTTCCACCGCAGGAATTAAATAAAAGCTCTTTGGGAAAGTTCTCTTTCCATTTGGTTTCAGAGCTGTTTGTTTCTCAAAAAACTTCCAATGGTGTTATCAAGTGGGAGGAGTTTCCCGCAGAAGTAATATTGGTTGGAATAAGAGAATGTATAATCTAAGAAAGACTTACTTATATTTTTGTTGGTGTCCGAATGGTGACTTGAAATGAAAACCCTTTTGCATGTATATTCACTTTTACAACTTTTTTTTTTTATTGACCTTTAAGAATTTATATAATTTTATAATTTATGAACTTTGGTTTCACAATAACTGACTTTGATTATAATCTACAAACTTTAGTTACACAATAACTGCCTTTATTTATACTTTATGGACTTCAGTTTTACATTAACTGGCTTTATTTATAATTTACGAATTTTAGTTTCACACGACTGACTTTCTTTATAATTTATGAACTTTATTTATAATCTACAAACTTTAGTTACACAATAACTGCCTTTATTTATATTTTATGGACTTCAGTTTTACATTAACTGGCTCTATTTATAATTTACGAATTTTAGTTTCACACTACTGACTTTCTTTATAATTTATGAACTTTATTTATAATCTACAAACTTTAGTTACACAATAACTGACTTTGATTATAAATTATGAATTTCAGTTTCACACTAACTGACTTTGATTATAAATTATGAATTTCAGTTTCACACTAACTGACTTTGATTATAAATTATGAATTTCAGTTTCACACTAACTGGCTGACTACTTGTTAATAATATTTTTCTGACTGTTTTGTATCTATTATTTTAAGTAAACTTAACGACTTTCATTTAACTCGTTCGCGTTTATCCGATAATTTGGAACTGCCCTTTGGTTATTCAAGGCAGCCTTTTTATAGCTAGAAAATTGCGTACTTTGCACCTAGTGTTCCAATTAATTTGGAAACTTTCCATCATCAATTTCGAAATGTACCAAAGGTTAATGCATTTCGCAATTTCCGTTATTTTTATTGCTGATAGGGCAAAGTACATTTTCCGCTGAAGAAGTAAATAATGTTCCGAAACTTTTTACCGGAAACATTATTGCTCTCAAAAATGTTGCGGAACATTTTTGGTTTACAACAACATTTGAAGTTTCAGAAACATATTAGTTTCAAGAAACATGTTGTTGCGAAGTGCGTTACTCTTTGGAGGGATGTAGGTGATGTTTTGTTACATAACATCCCTTCATATTGCCGCAAGAAAATTATATTTACTTTTAAACAAGGAAAACGAATACTTTGTTAAAAAGGAGATATAATTTTCTGTATGTTCACATATAAAAAACGATCGCCCGAATGTTAAAGAACAAGAAATAAAGTTGTTGTTAAAAAAAAAAAAAAAATTTTTTAACTTACTATTATTATAATTTTTCTCTAAATTAAATTTTCAATAAATGTAAATATTTGTTTTGTTTACATAACAATAATTTTTATTACTTAATACTAATATTTAAAAAGCTTTGTGTTCAATTCAATTTACAAAAAAAAATGATTTGCTAGGTCAGCAATTACGTTTCAATATTAAATTATTTCAATGTACGGAAAAGATTTTTCAATTTATGTGTTTGTGTTTTTTTTTTTTTTTGAATATCATATTTCAAAACAAAGTAATTTGTAAAAACTTATGAATGGGAAAAATAATCACCTTTTAAGTGATTCATAAAAAAAATTTTTTGTTTCGACGTGTGGTATTCAGTAATGAATTGGTTTATTTACCTTTTAATTAAGGAAAAAATGTTTGCAATGTTTGCAAGTAGAAAATGACATATATTTATATGACCAAGTTTTGGGTTTAATAGGCAAAATTTATTGGAACTCATTTAAAATGGATGAAGTATGATTCTGTATATAAAAAAGATTACATAATATTATTTGTTATAAAAGAAAAAAAAAAATTTGGTTACCCTATACCGCGGAAAAGAAAGTTTTGTTTTTTGGTAATTTCCGAATTGATTTTTGGGACTCTCTTTCTCTTACGAGTTTTATAATTTTTTAGATTATGATCTAAAATATTTGCTTTGAGCTCGTTGTGTTCAACTGGGTTTTTAATGTCAAATACTATAATATTATTAAATGTTTTAATCTCACCGCTATTTGATGAGCTTCTAGGCCTTTGGTTTTCATACGTAATTTGAATATCAAGCATATTATTTGTTTTTTGAGGACTTTTAATGATTTTTTGCTCTCTTATTTGTTTATTAAAGGTTCTACACATCGTAACTTTCTTGTCACTTGGCTCAACAAGGGAACTTCCAAGATAAACTGTTTTCAAACAGCATGGTTTACCTTGTTTGGAATTCATTTTTATCTGAATTAATTTCCTTAGAAGAGGAGTGCGAATTTCTCTCTGAGTCTTTGTTTCGCATTCTAGCTTCTTCTTGTGGAAAATTTGGTTCAGCAGTGTTTGTCCGTCCTGATGGTCACTTATAATTTTAACCTTGGGAATTGGTTTTTTAACCTTCTTCTGGGTGACATGTATATGGGCCGTGTTTATGGACTTTGTGGATACACTGTTAAAATGAGGAATTTCAACGTTTTCCTTGTTAAATTTGGTGTTTTCGGAACTTACGTGTTTGTTTGTCCTTTCAATAATACAATTTGGAGGCACGCAATCGAACCCTGATGTGCCATCTTTTAAATTCAGAGTGGCCGTTTGTAGTGGAGAATTTATAAAATATGTACTCATATTTTGAAAAGTGCCGGATGCCGTTTTAATTTTTATTTTATCTTCTTCATTATTCTGTTTGTTTTGACCTCGTGTCGATTTATTTCTTATATTTGTTTGTATATTGTCTTTTAGCGACGATTTTTTCATATTGCTTATATCTAATTCGGCCGGGCTGTTTGTTTCGATTGGTTTGGGTACTGATGTTATAATTATATTCGAAGGGTTCATTACAGGTTGCTTGAGTGGAGACAAGTAATTTTTGTCCCACTGTTTTTTGGGGTAACATGTGTTTTCGTCATGTCCCGCTTGTAAACAAAAGTTGCATTTATCATTATTTCTATTATTATTATTATTATCGTTTGTAACCATGTGTATGTGGTTACTTATATTGTTAGGTAAAAGAAAATTACACGTATTATTCGTGTGTCCGTACACACGACAATGATCGCAGTAGGGAGTGCGCATGCGGATTCTGCATTCATCGTAAAGATGACCAAATTTACTACAAAAACCACATTGTATCTGTTGATTTGAGTAAATGTCATTATTAAAATTTTGGCCATTCGTATCGTTATTATTATTTTGATAATTAAAGTTGCTATTATTATTATAATTATTATTATTATAATTATTATTGTTATAATTGTTATTATTATAATTATTATTTTTATTGTAATTACCGTTTCTATTGAAATTATTTTGATTATTTTTAAAGTTGTTGTTTCCAATATTATTTCTATTATTATTTCCGTTAATATTGTTGTAATTATTATTTCTATTGTTGAAATTGTTACTATTATTGTAATTATTGTTATTATTCCAATTATTATTTCGGAAAACATTACTGTTATTCAAATTATTACCGAGCGTGATATTTTCTTCAAAATTTTGACCAAAATTGTTATTGTTATTTGATATTAAATGTTCGTTTTGGAAAAAATTAGTTCCCGTGTTTTGATTGGGTTGTATATTTGATGTAAAGTGATTAAAAGTGGAAGGCGGAGCTAGAGCGAATTGTTTTTCTGCTCCCTCGAGATATTCTGCTTTGGCTATTACTTGATCAAAATTTTTGAGTTCTTCGTGCAGAAAAAAGAGTCGATGATTGGAATTTAATAATCCATTTTGGAATGAAAATATTGCAGTTTCCTCTAAATCTTGGGCTACGGATCCATACGCGTTAGGATGCCGTTGGATTGCTTGATCTGCTCAATCTTTCAAGAGAGATTTTATTCGACCTGCAAACTCTGAAAGAGTTTCTCCAGGAAATTGTCTGGAGTTTTGTAATTCTTTTAACAAGATAGCATATGGTTTACGTTCAATTAATTTCTCTTGAACAGTATTCAAAAAATCTGTAAAATTTCCCGTCGGAATATTTACTAAAATAGCGGCGGCTCGACCACGGAATCTAAGGGGAAGAATGGATAAAAAGATTTTTTGCTCTTCTGCCGAAAGAATTTTATATGTTGTTCGGCAACATCCTATAAATACCGTTACCTCGGATGCTAAATTAGGTCCGAGTTCCGCGCTTAATAAAGGAATCGAATTGCACACAAAACTGCTTATTTTTTCTAATGACATATTGTGACTTATTGATTAATAAGACTTAAATTCTATTAAAAAAAAAAAAATTTTTTTTTCAAAATCTGCTGTTCTGTTGTTGATGATATTTGATGCTTTGCGTGCATCCTGGTTCGTTGATAATGTGAGAAAATAATCCAAGCTGCTGTTATTGATGATAATTCGTCGAGTTTCTCTGCAAACGTTCGATCACTATCTTCGATTTCAAATTCCGGAGGAGAGGTTTGTTGAAACATTCGCCGAATTTTTACGCAGTTATTTTTAGTTCTTTCTTCTGAGGTTTTTAACGCTTAGCGACTAAGAACTACCGTAGCTGCGCCACTGTTATGTAAAAATTCTTTTGATACTTTCAAACTGGCTCTTTCCAGAATCTGAATATTAAAGATTTGTGATCGAACAATGTTTTATTTGTTGGGTTGTTCAAACTTAACTTATTGATCGGGTTTGGGACGTTCCACCGCAGGAATTAAATAAAAGCTCTTTGGGAAAGTTCTCTTTCCATTTGGTTTCAGAGCTGTTTGTTTCTCAAAAAACTTCCAATGGTGTTATCAAGTGGGAGGAGTTTCCCGCAGAAGTAATATTGGTTGGAATAAGAGAATGTATAATCTAAGAAAGACTTACTTATATTTTTGTTGGTGTCCGAATGGTGACTTGAAATGAAAACCCTTTTGCATGTATATTCACTTTTACAACTTTTTTTTTTTATTGACCTTTAAGAATTTATATAATTTTATAATTTATGAACTTTGGTTTCACAATAACTGACTTTGATTATAATCTACAAACTTTAGTTACACAATAACTGCCTTTATTTATACTTTATGGACTTCAGTTTTACATTAACTGGCTTTATTTATAATTTACGAATTTTAGTTTCACACTACTGACTTTCTTTATAATTTATGAACTTTATTTATAATCTACAAACTTTAGTTACACAATAACTGCCTTTATTTATACTTTATGGACTTCAGTTTTACATTAACTGGCTTTATTTATAATTTACGAATTTTAGTTTCACACTACTGACTTTCTTTATAATTTATGAACTTTATTTATAATCTACAAACTTTAGTTACACAATAACTGACTTTGATTATAAATTATGAATTTCAGTTTCACACTAACTGACTTTGATTATAAATTATGAATTTCAGTTTCACACTAACTGACTTTGATTATAAATTATGAATTTCAGTTTCACACTAACTGACTGACTACTTGTTAATAATATTTTTCTGACTGTTTTGTATCTATTATTTTAAGTAAACTTAACGACTTTCATTTAACTCGTTCGCGTTTATCCGATAATTTGGAACTGCCCTTTGGTTATTCAAGGCAGCCTTTTTATAGCTAGAAAATTGCGTACTTTGCACCTAGTGTTCCAATTAATTTGGAAACTTTCCATCATCAATTTCGAAATGTACCAAAGGTTAATGCATTTCGCAATTTCCGTTATTTTTATTGCTGATAGGGCAAAGTACATTTTCCGCTGAAGAAGTAAATAATGTTCCGAAACTTTTTACCGGAAACATTATTGCTCTCAAAAATGTTGCGGAACATTTTTGGTTTACAACAACATTTGAAGTTTCAGAAACATATTAGTTTCAAGAAACATGTTGTTGCGAAGTGCGTTACTCTTTGGAGGGATGTAGGTGATGTTTTGTTACATAACACATTCTAAAGGTGAAAGAATTTTTGTAATCGGTCCAGTACTTTTGAGTTTATTCGTTACAAACATACAAAAATTCAAATTATTTAAGTTTTAGTAGGCATCCCTAACTTTTTCTAGCAATAAATATACCCTATGTTACTCAGGGATAATGTAGCATTCTAAAGGTCAAAGAATTTTTGAAATCGGTCCTGTAGTTCTTGAGTTTATTCCTTACAAACATATAAAAATACAAATTATTAAAATTTTTGTAGGAATCCCTAATTTTTAATGCCAATAAATACAGCCCATCTTACTCACAGATAATGTAGCATTCTAATGGTGAAAGAATTTTTGAAATCGGTCCAGTAGTTTTTGAGTCTATTCGTTACAAACATACAAAATTTCAAATTATCAAAAGTTTTAGTATGGATCCCTAACTTTCTCTAGCAATAAATATAGCCTATGTTACTCAAGGATAACGTAGCATTCTAATGGTGAAAAAAATTTTGAAATCGGTCCAGTACGTTTTGAGTTTATTCGTTACAAACATACAAAAATTCAAATTATTTAAGTTTTAGTAGGCATCCCTAACTTTTTCTAGCAATAAATATACCCTATGTTACTCAGGGATGATGTAGCATTCTAAAGGTAAAAGAATTTTTGAAATCCGTCCTGTAGTTTTTGAGTTTATTCGTTAAAAACATACAAAAATTCAAATAATTTTGGTTTTAGTGGGGATCCCTATTATTTTCTAGCAATAAATATACTCTATGTTACTTAGGGATAATGTAGCATTCTAAAGGTAAAAGAATTTTTGAAATCGGTCCTTAGTGTTTGAGTTCATTCGTTACAAACATACAAAAATTCAAATTATTTAAGTTTTATTAGGGACCCCTAACTTTTTCTAGCAATAAATATAGCCTATGTTACTCAGGAATAATGTAGCATTCTAAAGGTAAAAGATTTTTTGAAAGCGCTCCAGTAGTATTTGAGTTTCTTCGTTACAAACATACAAAAATTCAAATTATTTAAGTTTTATTAGGGACCCCTAGTTTTTTCTAGCCATAAACATAGCCTATAATACTCAGGGATAATGTAGTATTCTAATGGTGAAAGATTTTTTGAAATCGGTCCAGTAGTATTTGAGTTTCTTCGTTACAAACATACAAAAATTCAAATAATTTAAGTTTTAGTAGGCATGCCTAACTTATTCTAGCAATAAATATACCCTATGTTACTCCGGGATAATGTAGCATTCTAAAGGTAAAAGAATTTTTGAAATCGGTCCTTAGTGTTTGAGTTCATTCGTTACAAACATACAAAAATTCAAATTATTTTGATTTTAGTAGGTACCCCTAACTTTTTCTAGCAATAAATATAGCCTATGTTACTCAGGAATAATGTAGCACTCTAAAGGTAAAAGATTTTTTGAAATCGGTCCAGTAGTATTTGAGTTTCTTCGTTACAAACATACAAAAATTCAAATTATTTAAGTTTTAGTAGGCATGCCTAACCTTTTCTAGCAATAAATATACCCTATGTTACTCCGGGATAATGTAGCATTCTAAAGTTAAAAGAATTTTTGAAATCGGTCCTGTAGTTTTTGAGTTTATTCGTTACAAACATACAAAAATTCAAATTATTTTGGTTTTAGTAGGTACCCCTAACTTTTTCTAGCAATAAATATACTCTATGTTACTCAGGGATAATGTAGTATTCGAATGGTGAAAGATTTTTTGAAATCGGTCCAGTAGTTTTTGAGTTTCTTCGTTACAAACATACAAAAATTCGAATTATTTAAGTTTTATTAGGGACCCCTAATTTTTTCTAGCCATAAATATAGCCTATAATACTAAGCGATAATGTAGTATTCTAATGGTGAAAGATTTTTTGAAATCGGTCCAGTAGTTTTTGAGTTTATTCGTTAGAAACATACAAAAATTCAAATTATTTTGGTTTTAGTGGGGATCCCTAATATTTTCTAGCAATAAATATACTCTATGTTACTCAGGGATAATGTAGCATTCTAAAGGTCAAAGAATTTTGGAAATCGGTAATGTAGTTTTTGAGTTTATTCGTTAAAAACATACAAAAATTCAAATAATTTTGGTTTTAGTGGGGATCCCTATTATTTTCTAGCAATAAATATCGCCTATGTTCCTCAGGGATAATGTAGCATTCTAATGGTGAAAGATTTTTTGAAATCGGTCCAGTAGTTTTTGAGTTTCCTTATTACAAACATAAAAAATTCAAATTATTTAAGTTTTAGTAGGCATCCCTAACTTTTTCTAGCAATAAATATACCCTATGTTACTCAGGGATAATGTAGCATTCTAAAGGTGAAAGATTTTTGAAATCGGTCCAGTAGTTTTTGAGTTTATTCGTTAGAAACATACAAAAATTCAAATTATTTTGGTTTTAGTGGGGATCCCTAATATTTTCTAGCAATAAATATACTCTATGTTACTCAGGGATAATGTAGCATTCTAAAGGTCAAAGAATTTTTGAAATCGGTCCCGTAGTTTTTGAGTTTCTTCGTTACAAACATAAAAAATTCAAATTATTTAAGTTTTAGTAGGCATCCCTAACTTTTTCTAGCAATAAATATACCCTATGTTACTCAGGGATAATGTAGTATTCGAATGGTGAAAGATTTTTTGAAATCGGTCCAGTAGTTTTTGAGTTTCTTCGTTACAAACATACAAAAATTCAAATTATTTTGGTTTTAGTGGGGATCCCTAATATTTTCTAGCAATAAATATACTCTATGTTACTCAGGGATAATGTAGCATTCTAAAGGTCAAAGAATTTTTGAAATCGGTCCTGTAGTTTTTGAGTTTATTCCTTACAAACATATAAAAATACAAATTATTAAAGTTTTTGTAGGTATCCCTAATTTTTTCTGCCAATAAATACGGCCTATCTTACTCACAGATAATGTAGCATTCTAATGGTGAAAGAATTTTTGAAATCGGTCCAGTAGTTTTTGAGTCTATTCGTTACAAACATACAAAAATTCAAATTATCAAAAGTTTTAGTATGGATCCCTAACTTACTCTAGCAATAAATATAGCCTATGTTACTCAAGGATAACGTAGCATTCTAATGGTGAAAAAATTTTTGAAATCGGTCCAGTACTTTTTGAGTTTATTCGTTACAAACATACAAAAATTTAAATTATTTAAGTTTTAGTAGGTAACCCTAACTTTCTCTAGCAATAAATATACCCTATGTTACTCAGGGATTATGTAGCATTCTAAAGGTAAAAGAATTTTTGAAATCGGTCCAGTAGTTTTTGAGTTTATTCGTTACAAACATACAAAAATTCAAATTATTTTGGTTTTAGTGGGGATCCCTAATATTTTCTAGCAATAAATATACACTATATTACTAAGGGATAATGTAGTATCCGAATGGTGAAAGATTTTTTGAAATCGGTCCAGCAGTTTTTGAGTTTCTTCGTTACAAACATAAAAAATTCAAATTATTTAAGTTTTAGTAGGCATCCCTAACTTTTTCTAGCAATAAATATACTCTATGTTACTCAGGGATAATGTAGCATTCTAAAAGTGAAAGATTTTTGAAATCGGTCCAGTAGTTTTTGAGTTTATTCGTTAGAAACATACAAAAATTCAAATTATTTTGGTTTCAGTGGGGATCCCTAATATTTTCTAGCAATAAATATACTCTATGTTACTCAGGGATAATGCAGCATTCTAAAGGTCAAAGAATTTTTGAAATCGGTCCCGTAGATTTTGAGTTTCTTCGTTACAAACATAAAAAATTCAAATTATTTAAGTTTTAGTAGGCATCCCTAACTTTTTCTAGCAATAAATATACCCTATGTTACTCAGGGATAATGTAGTATTCGAATGGTGAAAGATTTTTTGAAATCGGTCCAGTAGTTTTTGAGTTTCTTCGTTACAAACATACAAAAATTCAAATTATTTTGGTTTTAGTAGGTACCCCTAACTTTTTCTAGCAATAAATATACTCTATGTTACTCAGGGATAATGTAGTATTCGAATGGTGAAAGATTTTTTGAAATCGGTCCAGTAGTTTTTGAGTTTCTTCGTTACAAACATACAAAAATTCGAATTATTTATGTTTTATTAGGGACCCCTAATTTTTTCTAGCGATAAATATAGCCTATAATACTCAGCGATAATGTAGTATTCTAATGGTGAAAGATTTTTTGAAATCGGTCCAGTAGTTTTTGAGTTTATTCGTTAGAAACATACAAAAATTCAAATTATTTTGGTTTTAATGGGGATCCCTAATATTTTCTAGCAATAAATATACTCTATGTTACTCAGGGATAATGTAGCATTCTAAAGGTCAAAGAATTTTTGAAATCGGTCCTGTAGTTTTTGAGTTTATTCGTTAAAAACATACAAAAATTCAAATAATTTTGGTTTTAGTGGGGATCCCTATTATTTTCTAGCAATAAATATCGCCTATGTTCCTCAGGGATATGTAGCATTCTAATGGTGAAAGATTTTTTGAAATCGGTCCAGTAGTTTTTGAGTTTCCTCATTACAAACATAAAAAATTCAAATTCTTTAAGTTTTAGTAGGCATCCCTAAATTTTTCTAGCAATAAATATACCCTATGTTACTCAGGGATAATGTAGCATTCTAAAGGTGAAAGATTTTTGAAATCGGTCCAGTAGTTTTTGAGTTTATTCGTTAGAAACATACAAAAATTCAAATTATTTTGGTTTTAGTGGGGATCCCTAATATTTTCTAGCAATAAATATACTTTATGTTACTCAGGGATAATGTAGCATTCTAAAGGTCAAAGAATTTTTGAAATCGGTCCCGTAGTTTTTGAGTTTCTTCGTTACAAACATAAAAAATTCAAATTATTTAAGTTTTAGTAGGCATCCCTAACTTTTTCTAGCAATAAATATAGCCTATGTTACTCAAGGATAATGTAGTATTCGAATGGTGAAAGATTTTTTGAAATCGGTCCAGTAGTTTTTGAGTTTCTTCGTTACAAACATACAAAAATTCAAATTATTTTGCTTTTAGTGGGGATCCGTAATATTTTCTAGCAATAAATATACTATATGTTACTCAGGGATAATGTAGTATTCGAATGGTGAAAGATTTTTTGAAATCGGTCCTGTAGTTTTTGAGTTTCTTCGTTACAAACATAAAAAATTCAAATTATTTAAGTTTTAGTAGGCATCCCTAACTTTTTCTAGCAATAAATATACCCTATGTTACTCAGGGATAATGTAGCATTCTAAAGGTGAAAGAATTTTTGTAATCGGTCCAGTACTTTTGAGTTTATTCGTTACAAACATACAAAAATTCAAATTATTTAAGTTTTAGTAGGCATCCCTAACTTTTTCTAGCAATAAATATACCCTATGTTACTCAGGGATAATGTAGCATTGTAAAGGTCAAAGAATTTTTGAAATCGGTCCTGTAGTTCTTGAGTTTATTCCTTACAAACATATAAAAATACAAATTATTAAAGTTTTTGTAGGAATCCCTAATTTTTAATGCCAATAAATACAGCCCATCTTACTCACAGATAATGTAGCATTCTAATGGTGAAAGAATTTTTGAAATCGGTCCAGTAGTTTTTGAGTCTATTCGTTACAAACATACAAAATTTCAAATTATCAAAAGTTTTAGTATGGATCCCTAACTTTCTCTAGCAATAAATATAGCCTATGTTACTCAAGGATAACGTAGCATTCTAATGGTGAAAAAAATTTTGAAATCGGTCCAGTACGTTTTGAGTTTATTCGTTACAAACATACAAAAATTCAAATTATTTAAGTTTTCGTAGGCATCCCTAACTTTTTCTAGCAATAAATATACCCTATGTTACTCAGGGATGATGTACCATTCTAAAGGTAAAAGAATTTTTGAAATCCGTCCTGTAGTTTTTGAGTTTATTCGTTAAAAACATACAAAAATTCAAATAATTTTGGTTTTAGTGGGGATCCCTATTATTTTCTAGCAATAAATATACTCTATGTTACTTAGGGATAATGTAGCATTCTAAAGGTAAAAGAATTTTTGAAATCGGTCCTTAGTGTTTGAGTTCATTCGTTACAAACATACAAAAATTCAAATTATTTAAGTTTTATTAGGGACCCCTAACTTTTTCTAGCAATAAATATAGCCTATGTTACTCAGGAATAATGTAGCATTCTAAAGGTAAAAGATTTTTTGAAAGCGGTCCAGTAGTATTTGAGTTTCTTCGTTACAAACATACAAAAATTCAAATTATTTAAGTTTTATTAGGGACCCCTAGTTTTTTCTAGCCATAAACATAGCCTATAATACTCAGGGATAATGTAGTATTCTAATGGTGAAAGATTTTTTGAAATCGGTCCAGTAGTATTTGAGTTTCTTCGTTACAAACATACAAAAATTCAAATAATTTAAGTTTTAGTAGGCATGCCTAACTTATTCTAGCAATAAATATACCCTATGTTACTCCGGGATAATGTAGCATTCTAAAGGTAAAAGAATTTTTGAAATCGGTCCTTAGTGTTTGAGTTCATTCGTTACAAACATACAAAAATTCAAATTATTTTGATTTTAGTAGGTTCCCCTAACTTTTTCTAGCAATAAATATAGCCTATGTTACTCAGGAATAATGTAGCATTCTAAAGGTAAAAGATTTTTTGAAATCGGTCCAGTAGTATTTGAGTTTCTTCGTTACAAACATACAAAAATTCGAATTATTTAAGTTTTATTAGGGACCCCTAATTTTTTCTAGCCATAAATATAGCCTATAATACTAAGCGATAATGTAGTATTCTAATGGTGAAAGATTTTTTGAAATCGGTCCAGTAGTTTTTGAGTTTATTCGTTAGAAACATACAAAAATTCAAATTATTTTGGTTTTAGTGGGGATCCCTAATATTTTCTAGCAATAAATATACTCTATGTTACTCAGGGATAATGTAGCATTCTAAAGGTCAAAGAATTTTTGAAATCGGTAATGTAGTTTTTGAGTTTATTCGTTAAAAACATACAAAAATTCAAATAATTTTGGTTTTAGTGGGGATCCCTATTATTTTCTAGCAATAAATATCGCCTATGTTCCTCAGGGATAATGTAGCATTCTAATGGTGAAAGATTTTTTGAAATCGGTCCAGTAGTTTTTGAGTTTCCTTATTACAAACATAAAAAATTCAAATTATTTAAGTTTTAGTAGGCATCCCTAACTTTTTCTAGCAATAAATATACCCTATGTTACTCAGGGATAATGTAGCATTCTAAAGGTGAAAGATTTTTGAAATCGGTCCAGTAGTTTTTGAGTTTATTCGTTAGAAACATACAAAAATTCAAATTATTTTGGTTTTAGTGGGGATCCCTAATATTTTCTAGCAATAAATATACTCTATGTTACTCAGGGATAATGTAGCATTCTAAAGGTCAAAGAATTTTTGAAATCGGTCCCGTAGTTTTTGAGTTTCTTCGTTACAAACATAAAAAATTCAAATTATTTAAGTTTTAGTAGGCATCCCTAACTTTTTCTAGCAATAAATATACCCTATGTTACTCAGGGATAATGTAGTATTCGAATGGTGAAAGATTTTTTGAAATCGGTCCAGTAGTTTTTGAGTTTCTTCGTTACAAACATACAAAAATTCAAATTATTTTGGTTTTAGTGGGGATCCCTAATATTTTCTAGCAATAAATATACTCTATGTTACTCAGGGATAATGTAGCATTCTAATGGTGCAAGAATTTTTGAAATCGGTCCAGTAGTTTTTGAGTCTATTCGTTACAAACATACAAAAATTCAAATTATCAAAAGTTTTAGTATGGATCCCTAACTTACTCTAGCAATAAATATAGCCTATGTTACTCAAGGATAACGTAGCATTCTAATGGTGAAAAAATTTTTGAAATCGGTCCAGTACTTTTTGAGTTTATTCGTTACAAACATACAAAAATTTAAATTATTTAAGTTTTAGTAGGTAACCCTAACTTTCTCTAGCAATAAATATACCCTATGTTACTCAGGGATTATGTAGCATTCTAAAGGTAAAAGAATTTTTGAAATCGGTCCAGTAGTTTTTGAGTTTATTCGTTACAAACATACAAAAATTCAAATTATTTTGGTTTTAGTGGGGATCCCTAATATTTTCTAGCAATAAATATACACTATGTTACTAAGGGATAATGTAGTATCCGAATGGTGAAAGATTTTTTGAAATCGGTCCAGCAGTTTTTGAGTTTCTTCGTTACAAACATAAAAAATTCAAATTATTTAAGTTTTAGTAGGCATCCCTAACTTTTTCTAGCAATAAATATACTCTATGTTACTCAGGGATAATGTAGCATTCTAAAAGTGAAAGATTTTTGAAATCGGTCCAGTAGTTTTTGAGTTTATTCGTTAGAAACATACAAAAATTCAAATTATTTTGGTTTCAGTGGGGATCCCTAATATTTTCTAGCAATAAATATACTCTATGTTACTCAGGGATAATGCAGCATTCTAAAGGTCAAAGAATTTTTGAAATCGGTCCCGTAGATTTTGAGTTTCTTCGTTACAAACATAAAAAATTCAAATTATTTAAGTTTTAGTAGGCATCCCTAACTTTTTCTAGCCATAAATATACCCTATGTTACTCAGGGATAATGTAGTATTCGAATGGTGAAAGATTTTTTGAAATCGGTCCAGTAGTTTTTGAGTTTCTTCGTTACAAACATACAAAAATTCAAATTATTTTGGTTTTAGTAGGTACCCCTAACTTTTTCTAGCAATAAATATACTCTATGTTACTCAGGGATAATGTAGTATTCGAATGGTGAAAGATTTTATGAAATCGGTCCAGTAGTTTTTGAGTTTCTTCGTTACAAACATACAAAAATTCGAATTATTTATGTTTTATTAGGGACCCCTAATTTTTTCTAGCGATAAATATAGCCTATAATACTCAGCGATAATGTAGTATTCTAATGGTGAAAGATTTTTTGAAATCGGTCCAGTAGTTTTTGAGTTTATTCGTTAGAAACATACAAAAATTCAAATTATTTTGGTTTTAGTGGGGATCCCTAATATTTTCTAGCAATAAATATACTCTATGTTACTCAGGGATAATGTAGCATTCTAAAGGTCAAAGAATTTTTGAAATCGGTCCTGTAGTTTTTGAGTTTATTCGTTAAAAACATACAAAAATTCAAATAATTTTGGTTTTAGTGGGGATCCCTATTATTTTCTAGCAATAAATATCGCCTATGTTCCTCAGGGATATGTAGCATTCTAATGGTGAAAGATTTTTTGAAATCGGTCCAGTAGTTTTTGAGTTTCCTCATTACAAACATAAAAAATTCAAATTCTTTAAGTTTTAGTAGGCATCCCTAACTTTTTCTAGCAATAAATATACCCTATGTTACTCAGGGATAATGTAGCATTCTAAAGGTGAAAGATTTTTGAAATCGGTCCAGTAGTTTTTGAGTTTATTCGTTAGAAACATACAAAAATTCAAATTATTTTGGTTTTAGTGGGGATCCCTAATATTTTCTAGCAATAAATATACTTTATGTTACTCAGGGATAATGTAGCATTCTAAAGGTCAAAGAATTTTTGAAATCGGTCCCGTAGTTTTTGAGTTTCTTCGTTACAAACATAAAAAATTCAAATTATTTAAGTTTTAGTAGGCATCCCTAACTTTTTCTAGCAATAAATATACCCTATGTTACTCAGGGATAATGTAGTATTCGAATGGTGAAAGATTTTTTGAAATCGGTCCAGTAGTTTTTGAGTTTCTTCGTTACAAACATACAAAAATTCAAATTATTTTGCTTTTAGTGGGGATCCGTAATATTTTCTAGCAATAAATATACTATATGTTACTCAGGGATAATGTAGTATTCGAATGGTGAAAGATTTTTTGAAATCGGTCCTGTAGTTTTTGAGTTTCTTCGTTACAAACATAAAAAATTCAAATTATTTAAGTTTTAGTAGGCATCCCTAACTTTTTCTAGCAATAAATATACCCTATGTTACTCAGGGATAATGTAGCATTCTAAAGGTGAAAGAATTTTTGTAATCGGTCCAGTACTTTTGAGTTTATTCGTTACAAACATACAAAAATTCAAATTATTTAAGTTTTAGTAGGCATCCCTAACTTTTTCTAGCAATAAATATACCCTATGTTACTCAGGGATAATGTAGCATTCTAAAGGTCAAAGAATTTTTGAAATCGGTCCTGTAGTTCTTGAGTTTATTCCTTACAAACATATAAAAATACAAATTATTAAAGTTTTTGTAGGAATCCCTAATTTTTAATGCCAATAAATACAGCCCATCTTACTCACAGATAATGTAGCATTCTAATGGTGAAAGAATTTTTGAAATCGGTCCAGTAGTTTTTGAGTCTATTCGTTACAAACATACAAAATTTCAAATTATCAAAAGTTTTAGTATGGATCCCTAACTTTCTCTAGCAATAAATATAGCCTATGTTACTCAAGGATAACGTAGCATTCTAATGGTGAAAAAAATTTTGAAATCGGTCCAGTACTTTTTGAGTTTATTCGTTACAAACATACAAAAATTCAAATTATTTAAGTTTTAGTAGGCATCCCTAACTTTTTCTAGCAATAAATATACCCTATGTTACTCAGGGATAATGTAGTATTCGAATGGTGAAAGAGTTTTTGAAATCGGTCCAGTAGTTTTTGAGTTTCTTCGTTACAAACATACAAAAATTCAAATTATTTAAGATTTATTAGGGACCCCTAGTTTTTTCTAGCCATAAACATACCCTATAATACTCAGGGATAATGTAGTTTTCTAATGGTGAAAGATTTTTTGAAATCGGTCCAGTAGTATTTGAGTTTCTTCGTTACAAACATACAAAAATTCAAATAATTTAAGTTTTAGTAGGCATGCCTAACTTTTTCTAGCAATAAATATACCCTATGTTACTCCGGGATAATGTAGCATTCTAAAGGTAAAAGAATTTTTGAAATCGGTCCTTAGTGTTTGAGTTCATTCGTTACAAACATACAAAAATTCAAATTATTTTGATTTTAGTAGGTACCCCTAACTTTTTCTAGCAATAAATATACTCTATGTTACTCAGGAATAATGTAGCATTCTAAAGGTAAAAGATTTTTTGAAATCGGTCCGGTAGTATTTGAGTTTCTTCGTTACAAACATACAAAAATTGAAATTATTTAAGTTTTAGTAGGCATGCCTAACTTTTTCTAGCAATAAATATACCCTATGTTACTCCGGGATAATGTAGCATTCTAAAGTTAAAAGAATTTTTGAAATCGGTCCTGTAGTTTTTGAGTTTATTCGTTACAAACATACAAAAATTCAAATTATTTTGGTTTTAGTAGGTACCCCTAACTTTTTCTAGCAATAAATATACTCTATGTTACTCAGGGATAATGTAGTATTCGAATGGTGAAAGATTTTTTGAAATCGGTCCAGTAGCTTTTGAGTTTCTTCGTTACAAACATACAAAAATTCGAATTATTTAAGTTTTATTAGGGACCCCTAATTTTTTCTAGCCATAAATATAGCCTATAATACTAAGCGATAATGTAGTATTCTAATGGTGAAAGATTTTTTGAAATCGGTCCAGTAGTTTTTGAGTTTATTCGTTACAAACATACAAAAATTCAAATTATTTTGGTTTTAGTGGGGATCCCTAATATTTTCTAGCAATAAATATACTCTATGTTACTCAGGGATAATGTAGCATTCTAAAGGTTAAAGAATTTTTGAAATCGGTCCGGTAGTATTTGAGTTTCTTCGTTACAAACATACAAAAATTCAAATTATTTAAGTTTTAGTAGGTACCCCTAATTTTTCTAGCAATAAATATAGCCTATGTTACTCAGGAATAATGTAGCATTCTAAAGGTAAAAGATTTTTTGAAATCGGTCCGGTAGTATTTGAGTTTCTTCGTTACAAACATACAAAAATTCAAATTATTTAAGTTTTAGTAGGCATGCCTAACTTTTTCTAGCAATAAATATACCCTATGTTACTCCGGGATAATGTAGCATTCTAAAGTTAAAAGAATTTTTGAAATCGGTCCTGTAGTTTTTGAGTTTATTCGTTACAAACATACAAAAATTCAAATTATTTTGGTTTTAGTAGGTACCCCTAACGTTTTCTAGCAATAAATATACCCTATGTTACTCAGGGATAATGTAGCATTCTAAAAGTGAAAGATTTTTGAAATCGGTCCAGTAGTTTTTGAGTTTATTCGTTAGAAACATACAAAAATTCAAATTATTTTGGTTTCAGTGGGGATCCCTAATATTTTCTAGCAATAAATATACTCTATGTTACTCAGGGATAATGCAGCATTCTAAAGGTCAAAGAATTTTTGAAATCGGTCCCGTAGATTTTGAGTTTCTTCGTTACAAACATAAAAAATTCAAATTATTTAAGTTTTAGTAGGCATCCCTAACTTTTTCTAGCAATAAATATACCCTATGTTACTCAGGGATAATGTAGTATTCGAATGGTGAAAGATTTTTTGAAATCGGTCCAGTAGTTTTTGAGTTTCTTCGTTACAAACATACAAAAATTCAAATTATTTTGGTTTTAGTAGGTACCCCTAACTTTTTCTAGCAATAAATATACTCTATGTTACTCAGGGATAATGTAGTATTCGAATGGTGAAAGATTTTATGAAATCGGTCCAGTAGTTTTTGAGTTTCTTCGTTACAAACATACAAAAATTCGAATTATTTATGTTTTATTAGGGACCCCTAATTTTTTCTAGCGATAAATATAGCCTATAATACTCAGCGATAATGTAGTATTCTAATGGTGAAAGATTTTTTGAAATCGGTCCAGTAGTTTTTGAGTTTATTCGTTAGAAACATACAAAAATTCAAATTATTTTGGTTTTAGTGGGGATCCCTAATATTTTCTAGCAATAAATATACTCTATGTTACTCAGGGATAATGTAGCATTCTAAAGGTCAAAGAATTTTTGAAATCGGTCCTGTAGTTTTTGAGTTTATTCGTTAAAAACATACAAAAATTCAAATAATTTTGGTTTTAGTGGGGATCCCTATTATTTTCTAGCAATAAATATCGCCTATGTTCCTCAGGGATATGTAGCATTCTAATGGTGAAAGATTTTTTGAAATCGGTCCAGTAGTTTTTGAGTTTCCTCATTACAAACATAAAAAATTCAAATTCTTTAAGTTTTAGTAGGCATCCCTAACTTTTTCTAGCAATAAATATACCCTATGTTACTCAGGGATAATGTAGCATTCTAAAGGTGAAAGATTTTTGAAATCGGTCCAGTAGTTTTTGAGTTTATTCGTTAGAAACATACAAAAATTCAAATTATTTTGGTTTTAGTGGGGATCCCTAATATTTTCTAGCAATAAATATACTTTATGTTACTCAGGGATAATGTAGCATTCTAAAGGTCAAAGAATTTTTGAAATCGGTCCCGTAGTTTTTGAGTTTCTTCGTTACAAACATAAAAAATTCAAATTATTTAAGTTTTAGTAGGCATCCCTAACTTTTTCTAGCAATAAATATACCCTATGTTACTCAGGGATAATGTAGTATTCGAATGGTGAAAGATTTTTTGAAATCGGTCCAGTAGTTTTTGAGTTTCTTCGTTACAAACATACAAAAATTCAAATTATTTTGCTTTTAGTGGGGATCCGTAATATTTTCTAGCAATAAATATACTATATGTTACTCAGGGATAATGTAGTATTCGAATGGTGAAAGATTTTTTGAAATCGGTCCTGTAGTTTTTGAGTTTCTTCGTTACAAACATAAAAAATTCAAATTATTTAAGTTTTAGTAGGCATCCCTAACTTTTTCTAGCAATAAATATACCCTATGTTACTCAGGGATAATGTAGCATTCTAAAGGTGAAAGAATTTTTGTAATCGGTCCAGTACTTTTGAGTTTATTCGTTACAAACATACAAAAATTCAAATTATTTAAGTTTTAGTAGGCATCCCTAACTTTTTCTAGCAATAAATATACCCTATGTTACTCAGGGATAATGTAGCATTCTAAAGGTCAAAGAATTTTTGAAATCGGTCCTGTAGTTCTTGAGTTTATTCCTTACAAACATATAAAAATACAAATTATTAAAGTTTTTGTAGGAATCCCTAATTTTTAATGCCAATAAATACAGCCCATCTTACTCACAGATAATGTAGCATTCTAATGGTGAAAGAATTTTTGAAATCGGTCCAGTAGTTTTTGAGTCTATTCGTTACAAACATACAAAATTTCAAATTATCAAAAGTTTTAGTATGGATCCCTAACTTTCTCTAGCAATAAATATAGCCTATGTTACTCAAGGATAACGTAGCATTCTAATGGTGAAAAAAATTTTGAAATCGGTCCAGTACTTTTTGAGTTTATTCGTTACAAACATACAAAAATTCAAATTATTTAAGTTTTAGTAGGCATCCCTAACTTTTTCTAGCAATAAATATACCCTATGTTACTCAGGGATAATGTAGTATTCGAATGGTGAAAGAGTTTTTGAAATCGGTCCAGTAGTTTTTGAGTTTCTTCGTTACAAACATACAAAAATTCAAATTATTTAAGATTTATTAGGGACCCCTAGTTTTTTCTAGCCATAAACATACCCTATAATACTCAGGGATAATGTAGTTTTCTAATGGTGAAAGATTTTTTGAAATCGGTCCAGTAGTATTTGAGTTTCTTCGTTACAAACATACAAAAATTCAAATAATTTAAGTTTTAGTAGGCATGCCTAACTTTTTCTAGCAATAAATATACCCTATGTTACTCCGGGATAATGTAGCATTCTAAAGGTAAAAGAATTTTTGAAATCGGTCCTTAGTGTTTGAGTTCATTCGTTACAAACATACAAAAATTCAAATTATTTTGATTTTAGTAGGTACCCCTAACTTTTTCTAGCAATAAATATAGCCTATGTTACTCAGGAATAATGTAGCATTCTAAAGGTAAAAGATTTTTTGAAATCGGTCCGGTAGTATTTGAGTTTCTTCGTTACAAACATACAAAAATTGAAATTATTTAAGTTTTAGTAGGCATGCCTAACTTTTTCTAGCAATAAATATACCCTATGTTACTCCGGGATAATGTAGCATTCTAAAGTTAAAAGAATTTTTGAAATCGGTCCTGTAGTTTTTGAGTTTATTCGTTACAAACATACAAAAATTCAAATTATTTTGGTTTTAGTAGGTACCCCTAACTTTTTCTAGCAATAAATATACTCTATGTTACTCAGGGATAATGTAGTATTCGAATGGTGAAAGATTTTTTGAAATCGGTCCAGCAGTTTTTGAGTTTCTTCGTTACAAACATACAAAAATTCGAATTATTTAAGTTTTATTAGGGACCCCTAATTTTTTCTAGCCATAAATATAGCCTATAATACTAAGCGATAATGTAGTATTCTAATGGTGAAAGATTTTTTGAAATCGGTCCAGTAGTTTTTGAGTTTATTCGTTAGAAACATACAAAAATTCAAATTATTTTGGTTTTAGTGGGGATCCCTAATATTTTCTAGCAATAAATATACTCTATGTTACTCAGGGATAATGTAGCATTCTAAAGGTTAAAGAATTTTTGAAATCGGTCCGGTAGTATTTGAGTTTCTTCGTTACAAACATACAAAAATTCAAATTATTTAAGTTTTAGTAGGTACCCCTAATTTTTCTAGCAATAAATATAGCCTATGTTACTCAGGAATAATGTAGCATTCTAAAGGTAAAAGATTTTTTGAAATCGGTCCGGTAGTATTTGAGTTTCTTCGTTACAAACATACAAAAATTCAAATTATTTAAGTTTTAGTAGGCATGCCTAACTTTTTCTAGCAATAAATATACCCTATGTTACTCCGGGATAATGTAGCATTCTAAAGTTAAAAGAATTTTTGAAATCGGTCCTGTAGTTTTTGAGTTTATTCGTTACAAACATACAAAAATACAAATTATTTTGGTTTTAGTAGGTACCCCTAACGTTTTCTAGCAATAAATATACCCTATGTTACTCAGGGATAATGTAGCATTCTAAAGGTGAAAGATTTTTGAAATCGGTCCAGTAGTTTTTGAGTTTATTCGTTAGAAACATACAAAAATTCAAATTATTTTGGTTTTAGTGGGGATCCCTAATATTTTCTAGCAATAAATATACCCTATGTTACTCAGGGATAATGTAGTATTCGAATGGTGAAAGATTTTTTGAAATCGGTCCAGTAGTTTTTGAGTTTCTTCGTTACAAACATACAAAAATTCAAATTATTTTGGTTTTAGTAGGTACCCCTAACTTTTTCTAGCAATAAATATACTCTATGTTACTCAGGGATAATGTAGTATTCGAATGGTGAAAGATTTTTTGAAATCGGTCCAGTAGTTTTTGAGTTTCTTCGTTACAAACATACAAAAATTCGAATTATTTATGTTTTATTAGGGACCCCTAATTTTTTCTAGCGATAAATATAGCCTATAATACTCAGCGATAATGTAGTATTCTAATGGTGAAAGATTTTTTGAAATCGGTCCAGTAGTTTTTGAGTTTATTCGTTAGAAACATACAAAAATTCAAATTATTTTGGTTTTAGTGGGGATCCCTAATATTTTCTAGCAATAAATATACCCTATGTTACTCAGGGATAATGTAGTATTCGAATGGTGAAAGATTTTTTGAAATCGGTCCAGTAGTTTTTGAGTTTCTTCGTTACAAACATACAAAAATTCAAATTATTTTGGTTTTAGTAGGTACCCCTAACTTTTTCTAGCAATAAATATACTCTATGTTACTCAGGGATAATGTAGTATTCGAATGGTGAAAGATTTTTTGAAATCGGTCCAGCAGTTTTTGAGTTTCTTCGTTACAAACATACAAAAATTCGAATTATTTATGTTTTATTAGGGACCCCTAATTTTTTCTAGCGATAAATATAGCCTATAATACTCAGCGATAATGTAGTATTCTAATGGTGAAAGATTTTTTGAAATCGGTCCAGTAGTTTTTGAGTTTATTCGTTAGAAACATACAAAAATTCAAATTATTTTGGTTTTAGTGGGGATCCCTAATATTTTCTAGCAATAAATATACTCTATGTTACTCAGGGATAATGTAGCATTCTAAAGGTCAAAGAATTTTTGAAATCGGTCCTGTAGTTTTTGAGTTTATTCGTTAAAAACATACAAAAATTCAAATAATTTTGGTTTTAGTGGGGATCCCTATTATTTTCTAGCAATAAATATCGCCTATGTTCCTCAGGGATATGTAGCATTCTAATGGTGAAAGATTTTTTGAAATCGGTCCAGTAGTTTTTCAGTTTCCTCATTACAAACATAAAAAATTCAAATTCTTTAAGTTTTAGTAGGCATCCCTAACTTTTTCTAGCAATAAATATACCCTATGTTACTCAGGGATAATGTAGCATTCTAAAGGTGAAAGATTTTTGAAATCGGTCCAGTAGTTTTTGAGTTTATTCGTTAGAAACATACAAAAATTCAAATTATTTTGGTTTTAGTGGGGATCCCTAATATTTTCTAGCAATAAATATACTTTATGTTACTCAGGGATAATGTAGCATTCTAAAGGTCAAAGAATTTTTGAAATCGGTCCCGTAGTTTTTGAGTTTCTTCGTTACAAACATAAAAAATTCAAATTATTTAAGTTTTAGTAGGCATCCCTAACTTTTTCTAGCAATAAATATACCCTATGTTACTCAGGGATAATGTAGTATTCGAATGGTGAAAGATTTTTTGAAATCGGTCCAGTAGTTTTTGAGTTTCTTCGTTACAAACATACAAAAATTCAAATTATTTTGCTTTTAGTGGGGATCCGTAATATTTTCTAGCAATAAATATACTATATGTTACTCAGGGATAATGTAGTATTCGAATGGTGAAAGATTTTTTGAAATCGGTCCTGTAGTTTTTGAGTTTCTTCGTTACAAACATAAAAAATTCAAATTATTTAAGTTTTAGTAGGCATCCCTAACTTTTTCTAGCAATAAATATACCCTATGTTAATCAGGGATAATGTAGCATTCTAAAGGTGAAAGAATTTTTGTAATCGGTCCAGTACTTTTGAGTTTATTCGTTACAAACATACAAAAATTCAAATTATTTAAGTTTTAGTAGGCATCCCTAAATTTTTCTAGCAATAAATATACCCTATGTTACTCAGGGATAATGTAGCATTCTAAAGGTCAAAGAATTTTTGAAATCGGTCCTGTAGTTCTTGAGTTTATTCCTTACAAACATATAAAAATACAAATTATTAAAGTTTTTGTAGGAATCCCTAATTTTTAATGCCAATAAATACAGCCCATCTTACTCACAGATAATGTAGCATTCTAATGGTGAAAGAATTTTTGAAATCGGTCCAGTAGTTTTTGAGTCTATTCGTTACAAACATACAAAATTTCAAATTATCAAAAGTTTTAGTATGGATCCCTAACTTTCTCTAGCAATAAATATAGCCTATGTTACTCAAGGATAACGTAGCATTCTAATGGTGAAAAAAATTTTGAAATCGGTCCAGTACTTTTTGAGTTTATTCGTTACAAACATACAAAAATTCAAATTATTTAAGTTTTAGTAGGCATCCCTAACTTTTTCTAGCAATAAATATACCCTATGTTACTCAGGGATGATGTAGCATTCTAAAGGTAAAAGAATTTTTGAAATCGGTCCTGTAGTTTTTGAGTTTATTCGTTAAAAACATACAAAAATTCAAATAATTTTGGTTTTAGTGGGGATCCCTATTATTTTCTAGCAATAAATATACTCTATGTTACTCAGGGATAATGTAGTATTCGAATGGTGAAAGAGTTTTTGAAATCGGTCCAGTAGTTTTTGAGTTTCTTCGTTACAAACATACAAAAATTCAAATTATTTAAGATTTATTAGGGACCCCTAGTTTTTTCTAGCCATAAACATACCCTATAATACTCAGGGATAATGTAGTTTTCTAATGGTGAAAGATTTTTTGAAATCGGTCCAGTAGTATTTGAGTTTCTTCGTTACAAACATACAAAAATTCAAATAATTTAAGTTTTAGTAGGCATGCCTAACTTTTTCTAGCAATAAATATACCCTATGTTACTCCGGGATAATGTAGCATTCTAAAGGTAAAAGAATTTTTGAAATCGGTCCTTAGTGTTTGAGTTCATTCGTTACAAACATACAAAAATTCAAATTATTTTGATTTTAGTAGGTACCCCTAACTTTTTCTAGCAATAAATATAGCCTATGTTACTCAGGAATAATGTAGCATTCTAAAGGTAAAAGATTTTTTGAAATCGGTCCGGTAGTATTTGAGTTTCTTCGTTACAAACATACAAAAATTGAAATTATTTAAGTTTTAGTAGGCATGCCTAACTTTTTCTAGCAATAAATATACCCTATGTTACTCCGGGATAATGTAGCATTCTAAAGTTAAAAGAATTTTTGAAATCGGTCCTGTAGTTTTTGAGTTTATTCGTTACAAACATACAAAAATTCAAATTATTTTGGTTTTAGTAGGTACCCCTAACTTTTTCTAGCAATAAATATACTCTATGTTACTCAGGGATAATGTAGTATTCGAATGGTGAAAGATTTTTTGAAATCGGTCCAGTAGTTTTTTGAGTTTCTTCGTTACAAACATACAAAAATTCGAATTATTTAAGTTTTATTAGGGACCCCTAATTTTTTCTAGCCATAAATATAGCCTATAATACTAAGCGATAATGTAGTATTCTAATGGTGAAATATTTTTTGAAATCGGTCCAGTAGTTTTTGAGTTTATTCGTTAGAAACATACAAAAATTCAAATTATTTTGGTTTTAGTGGGGATCCCTAATATTTTCTAGCAATAAATATACTCTATGTTACTCAGGGATAATGTAGCATTCTAAAGGTTAAAGAATTTTTGAAATCGGTCCGGTAGTATTTGAGTTTCTTCGTTACAAACATACAAAAATTCAAATTATTTAAGTTTTAGTAGGTACCCCTAACTTTTTCTAGCAATAAATATAGCCTATGTTACTCAGGAATAATGTAGCATTCTAAAGGTAAAAGATTTTTTGAAATCGGTTCGGTAGTATTTGAGTTTCTTCGTTACAAACATACAAAAATTCAAATTATTTAAGTTTTAGTAGGCATGCCTAACTTTTTCTAGCAATAAATATACCCTATGTTACTCCGGGATAATGTAGCATTCTAAAGTTAAAAGAATTTTTGAAATCGGTCCTGTAGTTTTTGAGTTTATTCGTTACAAACATACAAAAATTCAAATTATTTTGGTTTTAGTAGGTACCCCTAACGTTTTCTAGCAATAAATATACCCTATGTTACTCAGGGATAATGTAGCATTCTAAAGCTGAAAGATTTTTGAAATCGGTCCAGTAGTTTTTGAGTTTATTCGTTAGAAACATACAAAAATTCAAATTATTTTGGTTTTAGTGGGGATCCCTAATATTTTCTAGCAATAAATATACTCTATGTTACTCAGGGATAATGTAGCATTCTAAAGGTCAAAGAATTTTTGAAATCGGTCCCGTAGTTTTTGAGTTTCTTCGTTACAAACATAAAAAATTCAAATTATTTAAGTTTTAGTAGGCATCCCTAACTTTTTCTAGCAATAAATATACCCTATGTTACTCAGGGATAATGTAGCATTCTAAAGGTCAAAGAATTTTTGAAATCGGTCCTGCAGTTCTTGAGTTTATTCCTTACAAACATATAAAAATACAAATTATTAAAGTTTTTGTAGGAATCCCTAATTTTTTCTGCCAATAAATACAGCCCATCTTACTCACAGATAATGTAGCATTCTAACGGTGAAAGAATTTTTGAAATCGGTCCAGTAGTTTTTGAGTCTATTCGTTACAAACATACAAAAATTCAAATTATCAAAAGTTTTAGTATGGATCCCTAACTTTCTCTAGCAATAAATATAGCCTATGTTACTCAAGGATAACGTAGCGTTCTAATGGCGAAAAAATTTTTGAAATCGGTCCAGTACTTTTTGAGTTTATTCGTTACAAACATACAAAAATTCAAATTATTTAAGTTTTAGTAGGCATCCCTAACTTTTTCTAGCAATAAATATACCCTATGTTACTCAGGAATGGTGTAGCATTCTAGAGGTAAAAGAATTTTTGAAATCGGTCCTGTAGTTTCTGAGTTTATTCGTTAAAAACATACAAAAATTCAAATAATTTTGGTTTTAGTGGGGATCCCTATTATTTTCTAGCAATAAATATACTCTATGTTACTCAGGGATAATGTAGTATTCGAATGGTGAAAGATTTTTTGAAATCGGTCCAGTAGTTTTTGAGTTTCTTCGTTACAAACATACAAAAATTCAAATTATTTAAGTTTTATTAGGGACCCCTAGTTTTTTCTAGCTATCAAAATAGCCTATAATACTCAGGGATAATGTAGTATTCTAATGGTGAAAGATTTTTTGAAATCGGTCCAGTAATATTTGAGTTTCTTCGTTACAAACATACAAAAATTCAAATTATTTAAGTTTTAGTAGGCATGCCTAACTTTTTCTAGCAATAAATATACCCTATGTTACTCCGGGATAATGTAGCATTCTAAAGGTAAAAGAATTTTTGAATTCGGTCCTGTAGTGTTTGAGCTCATTCGTTACAAACATACAAAAATTCAAATTATTTAAGTTTTTGTAGGTATCCCTAATTTTTTCTACCAATAAATATTCCCTATGTTACTCCGGGATAATGTAGCATTCTAAGGGTGAAAGAATTTTTGAAATGTGTCCAGTAGTTTTTGAGTTTAATCCTCACAAACCTATAAAAATGCAAATTATTTAAGTTTCAGTAGGGTCCCCTAGTTTTTTCTAGCCATAAACATAGCCTATGTTACTCAGGGATAACGTGGCATTCTAATGGTGAAAGAAATTTTGAAATCCATCCAGTAGTTTTTGAGTTTCTTCGATTCACACATACAAAAATTCAAATTATTTAAGTTTTAGTAGGGATCCCTAACTTTTTCTAGCAAGAAATATTTCGTATGTTACTGAGGGATAATGTAGCATTCTAAAGGTGAAAGAATTTTTGAAATCGGTCCAGTAGTTTTTGAGTTTCTTCGGTTCAAACATATAAAAATACAAATCATTTAAATTTTAGTAGCGATTTATAATTTGTTCTATCAATAAATATAGCCTATGCTACGCAGGGATAATGTAGCATTCTAAAGGCCAAAGAATTTTTGAAATCGGTCCAGTACTTTTTGAATTTATTCTTTACCAACATAGGAACATACAAATTATTTAAATTTTAGTAGGGATCCCAAATTTTTTCTAGCAATAAATATCCCCTATGTTCCTCAGGGATAATGTAGCATTCTAATCGTGAAAGATTTTTTGAAATCGGTCCAGTAGTTTTTGAGTTTCTTCGTTACAAACATACAAAAATTCAAATTATTTAAGTTTTAGTAGGCATCCCTAACTTTTTCTAGCAATAAATATACCCTATGTTACTCAGGAATAATGTAGCATTCTAGAGGTAAAAGAATTTTTGAAATCGGTCCTGTAGTTTCTGAGTTTATTCGTTAAAAACATATAAAAATTCAAATAATTTTGGTTTTAGTGGGGATCCCTATTATTTTCTAGCAATAAATATACTCTATGTTACTCAGGGATAATGTAGTATTCGAATGGTGAAAGATTTTTTGAAATCGGTCCAGTAGTTTTTGAGTTTCTTCGTTACAAACATACAAAAATTCAAATTATTTAAGTTTTATTAGGGACCCCTAGTTTTTTCTAGCTATAAAAATAGCCTATAATACTCAGGGATAATGTAGTATTCTAATGGTGAAAGATTTTTTGAAATCGGTCCAGTAATATTTGAGTTTCTTCGTTACAAACATACAAAAATTCAAATTATTTAAGTTTTAGTAGGCATGCCTAACTTTTCTAGCAATAAATATACCCTATGTTACTCGGGGATAATGTAGCATTCTAAAGGTAAAAGAATTTTTGAATTCGGTCCTGTAGTGTTTGAGTTCATTCGTTACAAACATACAAAAATTCAAATTATTTAAGTTTTTGTAGGTATCCCTAATTTTTTCTACCAATAAATACAGCCTATCTTACTCACAGATAATGTAGCATTCTAATGGTGAAAGAATTTTTGAAATCTGTCCAGTAGTTTTTGAGTTTAATCCTCACAAACCTATAAAAATGCAAATTATTTAAGTTTCAGTAGGGTCCCCTAGTTTTTTCTAGCCATAAACATACCCTATGTTACTCAGGGAAAATGTAGTATTCGAATGGTGAAAGATTTTTTGAAATCGGTCCAGTAGTTTTTGAGTTTAATCCTCACAAACCTATAAAAATGCAAATTATTTAAGTTTCAGTAGGGTCCCCTAGTTTTTTCTAGCCATAAACATACCCTATGTTACTCAGGGAAAATGTAGTATTCGAATGGTGAAAGATTTTTTGAAATCGGTCCAGTAGTTTTTGAGTTTCTTCGTTACAAACATACAAAAATTCAAATTATTTTGGTTTTAGTGGGGATCCCTAATATTTTCTAGCAATAAATATAGTCTATGTTACTCAAGGATAACGTAGCATTCTAATGGTGAAAAAATTTTTGAAATCGGTCCAGTACTTTTTGAGTTTATTAGTTACAAACATACAAAAATTTAAATTATTTAAGTTTTAGTAGGTAACCCTAACTTTTTCTAGCAATAAATATACCCTATGTTACTCGGGGATTATGTAGCATTCTAAAGGTAAAAGAATTTTTGAAATCGGTCCATTATTTTTTGAGTTTATTCGTTACAAACATACAAAAATTCAAATTATTTTGGTTTTAGTGGGGATCCCTAATATTTTCTAGCAATAAATATACACTATGTTACTCAGGGATAATGTAGTATCCGAATGGTGAAAGATTTTTTGAAATCGGTCCAGCAGTTTTTGAGTTTCTTCGTTACAAACATACAAAAATTCAAATTATTTAAGTTTTATTAGGGACCCCTAGTTTTTTCTAGCCATAAACATAGCCTATGTTACTCAGGGATAACGTAGCATTCTAATGGTGAAAGAAATTTTGAAATCCAACCAGTAGTTTTTGAGTTTCTTCGATTCACACATACAAAAATTCAAATTATTTAAGTTTTAGTAGGGATCCCTAACTTTTTCTAGCAGGAAAGATTGCGTATGTTACTGAGGGATAATGTAGCATTCTAAAGGTGAAAGAATTTTTGAAATCGGTCCAGTAGTTTTTGAGTTTCTTCGGTTCAAACATATAAAAATACAAATCTTTTTAATTTTAGTAGGGATTTATAATTTGTTCTATCAATAAATATAGCCTATGCTACGCAGGGATAATGTAGCATTCTAAAGGACAAAGAAATTTTGAAATCGGTCCAGTACTTTTTGAATTTATTCTTTACCAACATAGGAACATACAAATTATTTAAATTTTAGTAGGGATCCCAAATTTTTTCTAGCAATAAATATCGCCTATGTTCCTCAGGGATAATGTAGCATTCTAATGGTGAAAGATTTTTTGAAATCGGTCCAGTAGTTTTTGAGTTTCTTCGTTACAAACATACAAAAATTCAAATTATTTAAGTTTTAGTAGGCATCCCTAACTTTTTCTAGCAATAAATATACCCTATGTTACTCAGGAATAATGTAGTATTCGAATGGTGAAAGATTTTTTGAAATCGCTCCTGTACTTTTTGAGTTTCTTCGTTACAAACATACAAAAATTCAAATTATTTTGGTTTTAGTAAGGATCCCTAAAATTTTCTAGCAATAAATATACTCTATGTTACTCAGGGATAATGTAGTATTCGAATGGTGAAATATTTTTTGAAATCGGTCCAGCACTTTTTGAGTTTCTTCGTTACAAACATACAAAAATTCAAATTATTTAAGTTTTAGTAGGCATCCCTAACTTTTTCTAGCAATAAATAAACCCTATGTTACTCAGGGATAATGTAGCATTCTAAAGGTGAAAGAATTTTTGTAATCGGTCCTGTACTTTTGAGTTTATTCGTTACAAACATACAAAAATTCAAATTATTTAAGTTTTAGTAGGCATGCCTAACTTTTTCTAGCAATAAATATACCCTATGTTGCTCCGGGATAATGTAGCATTCTAAAGTTAAAAGAATTTTTGAAATCGGTCCTGTAGTTTTTGAGTTTATTCGTTACAAACATACAAAAATTCAAATTATTTTGGTTTTAGTAGGTACCCCTAACTTTTTCTAGCCATAAATATAGGCTATAATACTAAGCGATAATGTAGTATTCTAATGGTGAAAGATTTTTTGAAATCGGTCCAGTAATTTTTGAGTTTATTCGTTACAAACATACAAAAATTCAAATTATTTTGGTTTTACTGGGGATCCCTAATATTTTCTAGCAATAAATATACTCTATGTTACTCAGGGATAATGTAGCATTCTAAAGGTCAAAGAATTTTTGAAATCGGTCCTGTAGTTTTTGAGTTTATTCGTTAAAAACATACAAAAATTCAAATAATTTTGGTTTTAGTGGGGATCCCTATTATTTTCTAGCAATAAATATCGCCTATGTTCCTCAGGGATAATGTAGCATTCTAATGGTGAAAGATTTTTTGAAATCGGTCCAGTAGTTTTTGAGTTTCCTTATTACAAACATAATAAATTCAAATTTTTTAAGTTTTAGTAGGCATCCCTAACTTTTTCTAGCAATAAATATACCCTATGTTACTCAGGGATAATGTAGCATTCTAAAGGTGAAAGATTTTTGAAATCGGTCCAGTAGTTTTTGAGTTTATTCGTTAGAAACATACAAAAATTCAAATTATTTTGGTTTTAGTGGGGATCCCTAATATTTTCTAGCAATAAATATACACTATGTTACTCAGGGATAATGTAGTATCCGAATGGTGAAAGATTTTTTGAAATCGGTCCAGCAGTTTTTGAGTTTCTTCGTTACAAACATACAAAAATTCAAATTATTTAAGTTTTATTAGGGACCCCTAGTTTTTTCTAGCCACAAACATAGCCTATAATACTCAGGGATAATGTAGTATTCTAATGGTGAAAGATTTTTTGAAATCGCTCCAGTAGTATTTGAGTTTCTTCGTTACAAACATACAAAAATTCAAATTATTTAAGTTTTAGTAGGCATGCCTAACTTTTTCTAGCAATAAATATTCCCTATGTTACTCCGGGATAATGTAGCATTCTAAGGGTGAAAGAATTTTTGAAATCTGTCCATTAGTTTTTGAGTTTGATCCTCACAAACCTATAAAAATGCAAATTATTTAAGTTTCAGTAGGGTCCCCTAGTTTTTTCTAGCCATAAACATATCCTATGTTACTCAGGGATAACGTAGCATTCTAATGGTGAAAGAAATTTTGAAATCCAACCAGTAGTTTTTGAGTTTCTTCGATTCACACATACAAAAATTCAAATTATTTAAGTTTTAGTAGGGATCCCTAACTTTTTGTAGCAGGAAATATTGCGTATGTTACTGAGGGATAATGTAGCATTCTAAAGGTGAAAGAATTTTTGAAATCGGTCCAGTAGTTTTTGAGTTTCTTCGGTTCAAACATATAAAAATACAAATCTTTTTTAGTAGGGATTTATAATTTGTTCTATCAATAAATATAGCCTATGCTACGCAGGGATAATGTAGCATTCTAAAGGCCAAAGAAATTTTGAAATCGGTCCAGTACTTTTTGAATTTATTCTTTACCAACATAGGAACATACAAATTATTTAAATTTTAGTAGGGATCCCAAATTTTTTCTAGCAATAAATATCGCCTATGTTCCTCAGGGATAATGTAGCATTCTAATGGTGAAAGATTTTTTGAAATCGGTCCAGTAGTTTTTGAGTTTCTTCGTTACAAACATACAAAAATTCAAATTATTTAAGTTTTAGTAGGCATCCCTAACTTTTTCTAGCAATAAATATACCCTATGTTACTCAGGAATAATGTAGTATTCGAATGGTGAAAGATTTCTTGAAATCGCTCCTGTACTTTTTGAGTTTCTTCGTTACAAACATACAAAAATTCAAATTATTTTGGTTTTAGTAAGGATCCCTAAAATTTTCTAGCAATAAATATACTCTATGTTACTCAGGGATAATGTAGTATTCGAATGGTGAAATATTTTTTGAAATCGGTCCAGCAGTTTTTGAGTTTCTTCGTTACAAACATACAAAAATTCAAATTATTTAAGTTTTAGCAGGCATCCCTAACTTTTTCTAGCAATAAATATACCCTATGTTACTCACAGATAATGTAGCATTCTAATGGTGAAAGAATTTTTGAAATCGGTCCAGTAGTTTTTGAGTCTATTCGTTACAAACATACAAAAATTCAAATTATCAAAAGTTTTAGTATGGATCCCTAACTTTCTCTAGCAATAAATATAGCCTATGTTACTCAAGGATAACGTAGCATTCTAATGGTGAAAAAATTTTTGAAATCGGTCCAGTACTTTTTGAGTTTATTCGTTACAAACATACAAAAATTCAAATTATTTTGGTTTTAGTAGGTACCCCTAAATTTTTCTAGCAATAAATATACCCTATGTTACTCAGGGATGATGTAGCATTCTAAAGGTAAAAGAATTTTTGAAATCGGTACTTAGTGTTTGAGTTCATTCGTGACAAACATACAAAAATTCAAATTATTTTGATTTTAGTAGGTACCCCTAACTTTTTCTAGCAATAAATATAGCCTATGTCACTCAGGAATAATGTGGCATTCTAAAGGTAAAAGATTTTTTGAAATCGGTCCAGTAGTATTTGAGTTTCTTCGTTACAAACATACAAAAATTCAAATTATTTAAGTTTTAATAGGCATGCCTAAATTTTCTAGCAATAAATATACCCTATGTTGCTCCGGGATAATGTAGCATTCTAAAGTTAAAAGAATTTTTGAAATCGGTCCTGTAGTTTTTGAGTTTATTCGTTACAAACATACAAAAATTCAAATTATTTTGGTTTTAGTAGGTACCCCTAACTTTTTCTAGCCATAAATATAGCCTATAATACTAAGCGATAATGTAGTATTCTAATGGTGAAAGATTTTTTGAAATCGGTCCAGTAGTTTTTGAGTTTATTCGTTACAAACATACAAAAATTCAAATTATTTTGGTTTTACTGGGGATCCCTAATATTTTCTAGCAATAAATATACTCTATGTTACTCAGGGATAATGTAGCATTCTAAAGGTCAAAGAATTTTTGAAATCGGTCCTGTAGTTTTTGAGTTTATTCGTTAAAAACATACAAAAATTCAAATAATTTTGGTTTTAGTGGGGATCCCTATTATTTTCTAACAATAAATATCGCCTATGTTCCTCAGGGATAATGTAGCATTCTAATGGTGAAAGATTTTTTGAAATCGGTCCAGTAGTTTGTGAGTTTCCTTATTACAAACATAAAAAATTCAAATTATTTAAGTTTTAGTAGGCATCCCTAACTTTTTCTAGCAATAAATATAACCTATGTTACTCAGGGATAATGTAGCATTCTAAAGGTGAAAGATTTTTGAAATCGGTCCAGTAGTTTTTGAGTTTATTCGTTAGAAACATACAAAAATTCAAATTATTTTGGTTTTAGTGGGGATCCCTAATATTTTCTAGCAATAAATATACTCTATGTTACTCAGGGATAATGTAGCATTCTAAAGGTCAAAGAATTTTTGAAATCGGTCCCGTAGTTTTTGAGTTTCTTCGTTACAAACATAAAAAATTCAAATTATTTAAATTTTAGTAGGCATCCCTAACTTTTTCTAGCAATAAATATACCCTATGTTACTCAGGGATAATGTAGTATTCGAATGGTGAAAGATTTTTTGAAATCGGTCCAGTAGTTTTTGAGTTTCTTCGTTACAAGCATACAAAAATTCAAATTATTTTGGTTTTAGTGGGGATCCCTAATATTTTCTAGCAATAAATATACTCTATGTTACTCAGGGATAATGTAGCATTCTAAAGGTCAAAGAATTTTTGAAATCGGTCCTGTAGTTTTTGAGTTTATTCCTTACAAACATATAAAAATACAAATTATTAAAGTTTTTGTAGGTATCCCTAATTTTTTCTGCCAATAAATACAGCCTATCTTACTCACAGATAATGTAGCATTCTAATGGTGTAAGAATTTTTGAAATCGGTCCAGTAGTTTTTGAGTCTATTCGTTACAAACATACAAAAATTCAAATTATCAAAAGTTTTAGTATGGATCCCTAACTTACTCTAGCAATAAATATAGCCTATGTTACTCAAGGATAACGTAGCATTCTAATGGTGAAAAAATTTTTGAAATCGGTCCAGTACTTTTTGAGTTTATTCGTTACAAACATACAAAAATTTAAATTATTTAAGTTTTAGTAGGTAACCCTAACTTTCTCTAGCAATAAATATACCCTATGTTACTCAGGGATTATGTAGCATTCTAAAGGTAAAAGAATTTTTGAAATCGGTCCAGTAGTTTTTGAGTTTATTCGTTACAAACATACAAAAATTCAAATTATTTTGGTTTTAGTGGGGATCCCTAATATTTTCTAGCAATAAATATACACTATGTTACTAAGGGATAATGTAGTATCCGAATGGTGAAAGATTTTTTGAAATCGGTCCAGCAGTTTTTGAGTTTCTTCGTTACAAACATACAAAAATTCAAATTATTTAAGTTTTATTAGGGACCCCTAGTTTTTTCTAGCCATAAACATAGCCTATAATACTCAGGGATAATGTAGTATTCTAATGGTGAAAGATTTTTTGAAATCGGTCCAGTAGTATTTGAGTTTCTTCGTTAGAAACATACAAAAATTCAAATTATTTAAGTTTTAGTAGGCATGCCCAACTTTTTCTAGCAATAAATATTCCCTATGTTACTCCGGGATAATGTAGCATTCTAATGGTGAAAGAATTTTTGAAATGTGTCCAGTAGTTTTTGAGTTTAATCCTCACAAACCTATAAAAATGCAAATTATTTAAGTTTCAGTAGGGTCCCCTAGTTTTTTCTAGCCATAAACATAGCCTATGTTACTCAGGGATAACGTGGCATTCTAATGGTGAAAGAAATTTTGAAATCCATCCAGTAGTTTTTGAGTTTCTTCGATTCACACATACAAAAATTCAAATTATTTAAGTTTTAGTAGGGATCCCTAACTTTTTCTAGCAAGAAATATTCCGTATGTTACTGAGGGATAATGTAGCATTCTAAAGGTGAAAGAATTTTTGAAATCGGTCCAGTAGTTTTTGAGTTTCTTCGGTTCAAACATATAAAAATACAAATCATTTAAATTTTAGTAGCGATTTATAATTTGTTCTATCAATAAATATAGCCTATGCTACGCAGGGATAATGTAGCATTCTAAAGGCCAAAGAATTTTTGAAATCGGTCCAGTACTTTTTGAATTTATTCTTTACCAACTGTAGTCGAGCGACACCAAAAAATTTAGATTTAAGAAATTTGTTTTTGCTACTCCATATGTGTAGCTCTGAATTAAAATATAAATGTCAAATTAAAAAGAAAATATTGCGACCTGTTGTGAAATAGTTTGTATAGAAAGGACGCAAAATATTGAAGTGAATAAAATTTATAGAGAATAGAAGGAAATTTATAGTTGGTTTTATTTGAAACTAATCGACCTGTTGTGAGGCACAACATATGGTCCTTCGAGCGGATCCTGGTAAAATAATAATAGTTTAAAGAAATTAATAGAATAGAAAAACCAGTGCAAAATGTCCATTAGTTCAGGTAAAACTAAAATTGGAAGCAAAATGAGTACAGGAACAAAAAGTAAGACAATAAATAGTATAAAATCAATTAAATACAGTCCACAAGTAGAAGAAAAGAAAGCTGAACAGTTGGCAATGGAAGAATTGGCGATGCTCGAAGATAAAGAGGAAATTATGCAAAGGGAAAGAATGCAGGAAGTCCTGGAAATAAAAAATAAAACAGGTAAATTACAGGAACTAGAAAACTTGTTATTAAGTAAAGAACTTGAAAATTATGAAAAATTTAATGAAGAAAGATTGTCAGTAGGAAAAGAATTAAAATCTATAATAGCGAATCATGAAACTAAAGAAATAGATAGGGAATTTGAGGTTAAAGCAATTAATCGCAAAAAAGCCATTATAAAAAGCAGGTTAGAATTAGAAAAAATGACAATCATTGAAAACACAAGTGCACCCTTTGACGAATTTGAAGAAGAAGAAGCATCAGTCAAAACAAAAAATTGGTTGCAAGAAAATCCATTCAAAGAAAATAGTATTATGAATAATATAAATAATTTAGATAACCATCAGGAAATTAAAGAAATGAAAATTAAATCTGTGGAAAATAATTCTGGTGGAAATGATACAGAAGTTAGACAGTTAATAAATTCAATGAATCTACTTGTCAGCAAAATAAATAGTACAAATGCACCAGCAGGTAATTATAGTGAATTTCTGGCCAGGCAATCTACAGGGAAAGAACTTCCATTATTTACAGGACGACCAGAAGAATGGCCCGCATTTAGTGCTGCTTTTAAACAGACAACAGAGACTTGTGGATTTACATCAACCGAAAATCTCACAAGGCTTCGAAAATGTTTAAAGGGTGAAGCATATACAGCAGTAGAATGTTTATTAGTGTCACCAGATAATCTGAATGACATTATGAACATACTTGAAATGAGATTTGGAAATGTTGAGCAAATAATAAAGGCTCTCATAAAAAAAGTAAAGGCAGTTTCACCGGTAAAAGAAGACAAGCTAGACACCTTAATAAAATTCGGAACAGCTTTAAAAAATCTTGTAGTTATGGTAAAAACACTTAAAGGAAATTCTCATATAAATAATCCTCAGCTGTTAGAAGAACTTGAACTTAAGTTACCTGTTCAATCAAGATTTGCTTGGATACATTGGGTCAAACATGATAGTAAAAGAAAGAGAAATCTTGATTGGTTTGCAGAATGGATAGAAAAGGAAATGGAAGCAGCATGTGAACTGTATGAAGTGCAGTCCATCACAAATGAAAATACACAAGGTAAAAAACGGAATAAAGAAATAATTCTAACCGTTAAAGAAAATAAAAGATCGAGTATTCAATGTCTGTATTGCGAAAAGGTAGATCACAAAATATGGAATTGTGATAAATTTAATTGCATAACAGTTAAAGAACGATGGGATTTTATTAAAAAGAAGAATATATGCATTAGCTGTCTAAATTATGGTCATAAAATAAAAGATTGTCGTTTAAAGAAAATTTGTAATACGGCCAATTGTCAAAAGAATCATAACACATTGTTGCATTTCACTAAAGAGTCAGAGGAAGTTCAATTAACAGAAGTAACAAATTATCATACCATAACTCATAATTCTAGTGCAAGTCAAAGTCAAGTCAATTTAATGATTTTGCCAGTAAAAGCAGTAGGCCCAAAGGGTGTTGTATCTACATTTGCTATGCTAGACCCAGGTTCAACCGTAACGCTTGTGTCAACTCAAATAGCAAATCAAATCGGATTAAAAGGTATAAAAGATCCATTAATATTTAAGGGACTCCATCCTACAGTGCGTGAAGAAACAAGTATACGTGGCGATTTCGATATTATGGGAAGTAATGGGAAGCACTTCAGATTACAAAATGTCAGAACAATTAGAAATCTGCCACTACCACGTCAAACAGTAAATTCTAAAGATTTAAAGAGATGGCCGCACTTAGAAAATATCAATATTGAAACATTTGTAGACAAATTTCCCACAATACTTATAGGACAAGACCATTGTGAGTTAACTTTACCAGAAGAAGTCATTCATGGCCCACCAAATGCTCCAGTTGCTGCCAAGACACGATTAGGTTGGGTATTGACCGGAAAAAATACTTTCGGTAATGATAAAACAGCATATAATTATCATATAAGATCTGAAGAAGATGAACTGCATCAACTTGTAAAAAATGTTAACGCAAAAGAATTTCATAATAGATTTCCAGAAGCATCCAATGCAATTATTGAAAAGCATTATATTGATGACTATTTAGATTCATTTGACACAATAGAAGAAGCAGAATCAACGATTCTCAATGTAATTGATATACACCGCAAGGCTGGATTTGAAATCTGCAATTGGGTATCAAATTCAGAAAAGATTATAGAGTTAATTCCAGTGGAACTAAGATGTAATAAAATTATAGAAACAGATATAGATGAAGATAAAAATATAGAAAGAGTTCTTGGACTTCACTGGAATGCAAAATCAGACGAATTGCATTTTGATACTAGTCTTTTACGCATTGAGGAAGAAATTTTAACTGGAAAAAGAATACCGACAAAAAGAGATGCTTTATCATTGGTGATGTCTATTTTTGATCCATTGGGATTCTTAGCGCATTTCACTATAACCGCTAAGATTATTATACAACAAACATGGAGATCGAAAATTAATTGGGATGAAGTACTTCCAAATGAAGTACACAAAAAATGGAGAAAATGGGTTTCTCAATTGAAGGATTTAGTCTACTTTAAGATACCAAGATGTTATTCTGATTTGTTGACATTTGCGGAGAACATTCAACTACATATATTTGTAGATGCAAGTGAAAAGGCGTTTTCGGCAGTTGCGTATTTACGTGTTGTTACATCGGAAGATATAATCGTAAGTTTTGTTATGGCAAAATCAAGAGTAGCACCTTTAAAGAACCTATCAATCCCAAGAATGGAATTACAAGCAGCGGTTATGGGTAGCAGATTAGCTCATACGATAACAAAATACCATGATATTCTAATAAAGCAAACTATTTTTTGGTCAGATAGTAAAATTGTTTTATGCTGGATAAGATCAGATAGTCGCCGCTTTCAACAATTCGTTTCTCACAGAGTTGGTGAGATACATGAATTAACCAATGCTTGTGAATGGAGATGGGTTCCTACAGGAGATAATGTGGCGGATGATGCAACTAGAGATCAAGACAAAGCACATTTAAATTCGAGAAATAGATGGATCAATGGACCCGATTTTTTGATGAAAACCGAAGATTTATGGCCGGTAGAAATAGAATCCAATAGAAAGGAATTTATTGAAGACTTGGAAGAAAGAAAAAATTTCATTAGCGGTATAGAGGATACAAATAGACAAATCATAGAAATAGAAAGGTTTTCATCGTGGAATAGATTGATCAGAGTCGTTGGTTGGGTGAAGAGATTTCTTCACAATTATTTCCGGCATAAAAGTGAAAGAAAATTTGGTGAACTTACGGTTGGAGAAATAAAACAATTGAATCAAGAATCCATACAGTCACATCTTACCACGAAAGGAATTGAATGGCATTTCATTCCACCGTCAGCACCACATATGAATGGGAGCTGGGAGCGAATGGTGAAATCAGTAAAGGTCGCTCTATCGGCTGTTTTAAAAGAAAGGCGTCCAAAAGCAGAAACATTACAAACACTTTTAACAGAAACAGAAATGTCGGTCAATGGACATCCATTGACTCATGTACCACTAGACTCGAGAGATGATGAGGCGCTAACACCACATCATTTTCTTATTGGATCATCAAATGGCGTAACCTATGGCACATACAACAACAAAGATTTATGTCTCAGAAAGCAATGGCGTATAGCACAAAGAATAACGGATTTTTTCAGGAAAAGATGGGTTAAAGAATTTTTACCATCCTTGGTAAAAAGGCAGAAATGGTATTGCGCGTCGGAACCAACCAAAATTAATGATATTGGAATTTTGGTAGATGAAAATCAACCACGAAATAGTTGGCCAAAAGGTGTGATTACAGCAGTTTATCCTGGTAGAGATGGACAAATTAGAGCAGTTGATATTCGTACGACGACTGGAACCTATAGAAGACCTGTAACCAAAATATGCATACTCGACTTAAAAAAGAATGTTTCGGACGGACCGTCCAAAACAGGTGGGAGTGTAGTCGAGCGACACCAAAAAATTTAGATTTAAGAAATTTGTTTTTGCTACTCCATATGTGTAGCTCTGAATTAAAATATAAATGTCAAATTAAAAAGAAAATATTGCGACCTGTTGTGAAATAGTTTGTATAGAAAGGACGCAAAATATTGAAGTGAATAAAATTTATAGAGAATAGAAGGAAATTTATAGTTGGTTTTATTTGAAACTAATCGACCTGTTGTGAGGCACAACACCAACATAGGAACATACAAATTATTTAAATTTTAGTAGGGATCCCAAATTTTTTCTAGCAATAAATATCGCCTATGTTCCTCAGGGATAATGTAGCATTCTAATCGTGAAAGATTTTTTGAAATCGGTCCAGTAGTTTTTGAGTTTCTTCGTTACAAACATACAAAAATTCAAATTATTTAAGTTTTAGTAGGCATCCCTAACTTTTTCTAGCAATAAATATACCCTATGTTACTCAGGAATAATGTAGTATTCGAATGGTGAAAGATTTTTTGAAATCGGTCCTGTAGTTTTTGAGTTTCTTCGTTACAAACATACAAAAATTCAAATTATTTTGGTTTTAGTAAGGATCCCTAAAATTTTCTAGCAATAAATATACTCTATGTTACTCAGGGATAATGTAGTATTCGAATGGTGAAATATTTTTTGAAATCGGTCCAGTAGTTTTTGAGTTTCTTCGTTACAAACATACAAAAATTCAAATTATTTAAGTTTTAGTAGGCATCCCTAACTTTTTCTAGCAATAAATAAACCCTATGTTACTCAGGGATAATGTAGCGTTCTAATGGCGAAAAATTTTTTGAAATCGGTCCAGTACTTTTTGAGTTTATTCGATACAAACATACAAAAATTCAAATTATTTAAGTTTTAGTAGGCATCCCTAACTTTTTCTAGCAATAAATATACCCTATGTTACTCAGGGATGGTGTAGCATTCTAGAGGTAAAAGAATTTTTGAAATCGGTCCTGTAGTTTCTGAGTTTATTCGTTAAAAACATACAAAAATTCAAATAATTTTGGTTTTAGTGGGGATCCCTATTATTTTCTAGCAATAAATATACTCTATGTTACTCAGGGGTAATGTAGTATTCGAATGGTGAAAGATTTTTTGAAATCGGTCCAGTAGTTTTTGAGTTTCTTCGTTACAAACATACAAAAATTCAAATTATTTAAGTTTTATTAGGGACCCCTAGTTTTTTCTAGCCATAAAAATAGCCTATAATACTCAGGGATAATGTAGTATTCTAATGGTGAAAGATTTTTTGAAATCGGTCCAGTAGTTTTTGAGTTTCTTCGTTACAAACATACAAAAATTCAAATTATTTAAGTTTTAGTAGGCATGCCTAACTTTTTCTAGCAATAAATATACCCTATGTTACTCCGGGATAATGTAGCATTCTAAAGGTAAAAGAATTTTTGAAATCGGTCCTGTAGTGTTTGAGTTCATTCGTTACAAACATACAAAAATTCAAATTATTTAAGTTTTTGTAGGTATCCCTAATTTTTTCTACCAATAAATACAGCCTATCTTACTCACAGATAATGTAGCATTCTAATGGTGAAAGAATTTTTGAAATCTGTCCAGTAGTTTTTGATTTAATCCTCACAAACCTATAAAAATGCAAATTATTTAAGTTTCAGTAGGGTCCCCTAGTTTTTTCTAGCCATAAACATACCCTATGTTACTCAGGGAAAATGTAGTATTCGAATGGTGACAGATTTTTTGAAATCGGTCCAGTAGTTTTTGAGTTTCTTCGTTACAAACATACAAAAATTCAAATTATTTTGGTTTTAGTGGGGATCCCTAATATTTTCTAGCAATAAATATAGCCTATGTTACTCAAGGATAACGTAGCATTCTAATGGTGAAAAAATTTTTGAAATCGGTCCAGTACTTTTTGAGTTTATTAGTTACAAACATACAAAAATTTAAATTATTTAAGTTTTAGTAGCCAAGCCTAACTTTTTCTAGCAATAAATATACTCTATGTTACTCGGGGATTATGTAGCATTCTAAAGGTAAAAGAATTTTTGAAATCGGTCCATTATTTTTTGAGTTTATTCGTTACAAACATACAAAAATTCAAATTATTTTGGTTTTAGTGGGGATCCCTAATATTTTCTAGCAATAAATATACACTATGTTACTCAGGGATAATGTAGTATCCGAATGGTGAAAGATTTTTTGAAATCGGTCCAGCAGTTTTTGAGTTTCTTCGTTACAAACATACAAAAATTCTAATTATTTAAGTTTTATTAGGGACCCCTAGTTTTTTCTAGCCACAAACATAGCCTATAATACTCAGGGATAATGTAGTATTCTAATGGTGAAAGATTTTTTGAAATCGGTCCAGTAGTATTTGAGTTTCTTCGTTACAAACATACAAAAATTCAAATTATTTAAGTTTTAGTAGGCATGCCTAACTTTTTCTAGCAATAAATATTCCCTATGTTACTCCGGGATAATGTAGCATTCTAAGGGTGAAAGAATTTTTGAAATCTGTCCATTAGTTTTTGAGTTTAATCCTCACAAACCTATAAAAATGCAAATTATTTAAGTTTCAGTAGGGTCCCCTAGTTTTTTCTAGCCATAAACATAGCCTATGTTACTCAGGGATAACGTAGCATTCTAATGGTGAAAGAAATTTTGAAATCCATCCAGTAGTTTTTGAGTTTCTTCGATTCACACATACAAAAATTCAAATTATTTAAGTTTTAGTAGGGATCCCTAACTTTTTCTAGCAGGAAATATTGTGTATGTTACTGTCGGATAATGTAGCATTCTAAAGGTGAAAGAATTTTTGAAATCGGTCCAGTAGTTTTTGAGTTTCTTCGGTTCAAACATATAAAAATACAAATCTTTTTAATTTTAGTAGGGATTTATAATTTGTTCTATCAATAAATATAGCCTATGCTACGCAGGGATAATGTAGCATTCTAAAGGCCAAAGAAATTTTGAAATCGGTCCAGTACTTTTTGAATTTATTCTTTACCAACATAGGAACATACAAATTATTTAAATTTTAGTAGGGATCCCAAATTTTTTCTAGTAATAAATATCGCCTATGTTCCTCAGGGATAATGTAGCATTCTAATGGTGAAAGATTTTTTGAAATCGGTCCAGTAGTTTTTAAGTTTCTTCGTTACAAACATACAAAAATTCAAATTATTTAAGTTTTAGTAGGCATCCCTAACTTTTTCTAGCAATAAATATACCCTATGTTACTCAGGAATAATGTAGTATTCGAATGGTGAAAGATTTTTTGAAATCGCTTCTGGTTTTTTTTGAGTTTCTTCGTTACAAACATACAAAAATTCAAATTATTTTGGTTTTAGTAAGGATCCCTAAAATTTTCTAGCAATAAATATACTCTATGTTACTCAGGGATAATGTAGTATTCGAATGGTGAAATATGTTTTGAAATCGGTCCAGTAGTTTTTGAGTTTCTTCGTTACAAACATACAAAAATTCAAACTATTTAAGTTTTAGTAGGCATGCCTAACTTTTTCTAGCAATAAATATACCCTATGTTACTCCGGGATAATGTAGCATTCTAAAGGTAAAAGAATTTTTGAAATCGGTCCTGTAGTGTTTGAGTTCATTCGTTACAAACATACAAAAATTCAAATTATTTAAGTTTTTGTAGGTATCCCTAATTTTTTCTACCAATAAATACAGCCTATCTTACTCACAGATAATGTAGCATTCTAATGGTGAAAGAATTTTTGAAATCTGTCCAGTAGTTTTTGATTTAATCCTCACAAACCTATAAAAATGCAAATTATTTAAGTTTCAGTAGGGTCCCCTAGTTTTTTCTAGCCATAAACATACCCTATGTTACTCAGGGAAAATGTAGTATTCGAATGGTGACAGATTTTTTGAAATCGGTCCAGTAGTTTTTGAGTTTCTTCGTTACAAACATACAAAAATTCAAATTATTTTGGTTTTAGTGGGGATCCCTAATATTTTCTAGCAATAAATATAGCCTATGTTACTCAAGGATAACGTAGCATTCTAATGGTGAAAAAATTTTTGAAATCGGTCCAGTACTTTTTGAGTTTATTAGTTACAAACATACAAAAATTTAAATTATTTAAGTTTTAGTAGCCAAGCCTAACTTTTTCTAGCAATAAATATACTCTATGTTACTCGGGGATTATGTAGCATTCTAAAGGTAAAAGAATTTTTGAAATCGGTCCATTATTTTTTGAGTTTATTCGTTACAAACATACAAAAATTCAAATTATTTTGGTTTTAGTGGGGATCCCTAATATTTTCTAGCAATAAATATACACTATGTTACTCAGGGATAATGTAGTATCCGAATGGTGAAAGATTTTTTGAAATCGGTCCAGCAGTTTTTGAGTTTCTTCGTTACAAACATACAAAAATTCTAATTATTTAAGTTTTATTAGGGACCCCTAGTTTTTTCTAGCCACAAACATAGCCTATAATACTCAGGGATAATGTAGTATTCTAATGGTGAAAGATTTTTTGAAATCGGTCCAGTAGTATTTGAGTTTCTTCGTTACAAACATACAAAAATTCAAATTATTTAAGTTTTAGTAGGCATGCCTAACTTTTTCTAGCAATAAATATTCCCTATGTTACTCCGGGATAATGTAGCATTCTAAGGGTGAAAGAATTTTTGAAATCTGTCCATTAGTTTTTGAGTTTAATCCTCACAAACCTATAAAAATGCAAATTATTTAAGTTTCAGTAGGGTCCCCTAGTTTTTTCTAGCCATAAACATAGCCTATGTTACTCAGGGATAACGTAGCATTCTAATGGTGAAAGAAATTTTGAAATCCATCCAGTAGTTTTTGAGTTTCTTCGATTCACACATACAAAAATTCAAATTATTTAAGTTTTAGTAGGGATCCCTAACTTTTTCTAGCAGGAAATATTGTGTATGTTACTGTCGGATAATGTAGCATTCTAAAGGTGAAAGAATTTTTGAAATCGGTCCAGTAGTTTTTGAGTTTCTTCGGTTCAAACATATAAAAATACAAATCTTTTTAATTTTAGTAGGGATTTATAATTTGTTCTATCAATAAATATAGCCTATGCTACGCAGGGATAATGTAGCATTCTAAAGGCCAAAGAAATTTTGAAATCGGTCCAGTACTTTTTGAATTTATTCTTTACCAACATAGGAACATACAAATTATTTAAATTTTAGTAGGGATCCCAAATTTTTTCTAGTAATAAATATCGCCTATGTTCCTCAGGGATAATGTAGCATTCTAATGGTGAAAGATTTTTTGAAATCGGTCCAGTAGTTTTTGAGTTTCTTCGTTACAAACATACAAAAATTCAAATTATTTAAGTTTTAGTAGGCATCCCTAACTTTTTCTAGCAATAAATATACCCTATGTTACTCAGGAATAATGTAGTATTCGAATGGTGAAAGATTTTTTGAAATCGCTCCTGTACTTTTTGAGTTTCTTCGTTACAAACATACAAAAATTCAAATTATTTTGGTTTTAGTAAGGATCCCTAAAATTTTCTAGCAATAAATATACTCTATGTTACTCAGGGATAATGTAGTATTCGAATGGTGAAATATGTTTTGAAATCGGTCCAGTAGTTTTTGAGTTTCTTCGTTACAAACATACAAAAATTCAAATTATTTAAGTTTTAGTAGGCATCCCTAACTTTTTCTAGCAATAAATATACCCTATGTTACTCAGGGATAATGTAGCATTATAAAGGTCAAAGAATTTTTGAAATCGGTCCTGTAGTTCTTGAGTTTATTCCTTACAAACATATAAAAATACAAATTATTAAAGTTTTTGTAGGAATCCCTAATTTTTTCTGCCAATAAATACAGCCCATCTTACTCACAGATAATGTAGCATTCTAATGGTGAAAGAATTTTTGAAATCGGTCCAGTAGTTTTTGAGTCTATTCGTTACAAACATACAAAAATTCAAATTATCAAAAGTTTTAGTATGGATCCCTAACTTTCTCTAGCAATAAATATAGCCTATGTTACTCAAGGATAACGTGGCATTCTAATGGTGAAAAAATTTTTGAAATCGGTCCAGTACTTTTTGAGTTTATTCGTTACAAACATACAAAAATTCAAATTATTTTGGTTTTAGTAGGTACCCCTAACTTTTTCTAGCAATAAATATACCCTATGTTACTCAGGGATGATGTAGCATTCTAAAGGTAAAAGAATTTTTGAAATCGGTCCTGTAGTTTCTGAGTTTATTCGTTAAAAACATACAAAAATTCAAATTATTTAAGTTTTAGTAGGCATGCCTAAACTTTTTCTAGCAATAAATATACCCTATGTTACTCCGGGATAATGTAGCATTCTAAAGTTAAAAGAATTTTTGAAATCGGTCCTGTAGTTTTTGAGTTTATTCCTTACAAACATACAAAAATTCAAATTATTTTGGTTTTAGTAGGTACCCCTAACTTTCTCTAGCCATAAATATACCCTATGTTACTCAGGGATAATGTAGCATTCTAAAGGTAAAAGAATTTTTGAAATCGGTCCTGTAGTTTTTGAGTTTATTCATTACAAACATACAAAAATTCAAATTATCAAAAGTTTTAGTATGGATCCCTAACTTTCTCTAGCAATAAATATAGCCTATGTTACTCAAGGATAACGTAGCGTTCTAATGGCGAAAAAATTTTTGAAATCGGTCCAGTACTTTTTGGGTTTATTCGTTACAAACATACAAATATTCAAATTATTTAAGTTTTAGTAGGCATCCCTAACTTTTTCTAGCAATAAATATACCCTATGTTAGTCAGGGATAATGTAGCATTATAAAGGTCAAAGAATTTTTGAAATCGGTCCTGTAGTTCTTGAGTTTATTCCTTACAAACATATAAAAATACAAATTATTAAAGTTTTTGTAGGAATCCCTAATTTTTTCTGCCAATAAGTACAGCCCATCTTACTCACAGATAATGTAGCATTCTAATGGTGAAAGAATTTTTGAAATCGGTCCAGTAGTTTTTGAGTCTATTCGTTACAAACATACAAAAATTCAAATTATCAAAAGTTTTAGTATGGATCCCTAACTTTCTCTAGCAATAAATATAGCCTATGTTACTCAAGGATAACGTAGCATTCTAATGGTGAAAAAATTTTTGAAATCGGTCCAGTACTTTTTGAGTTTATTCGTTACAAACATACAAAAATTCAAATTATTTTGGTTTTAGTAGGTACCCCTAAATTTTTCTAGCAATAAATATACCCTATGTTACTCAGGGATGATGTAGCATTCTAAAGGTAAAAGAATTTTTGAAATCGGTCCTGTAGTTTCTGAGTTTATTCGTTAAAAACATACAAAAATTCAAATTATTTAAGTTTTAGTAGGCATGCCTAAACTTTTTCTAGCAATAAATATACCCTATGTTACTCCGGGATAATGTAGCATTCTAATGTTAAAAGAATTTTTGAAATCGGTCCTGTAGTTTTTGAGTTTATTCCTTACAAACATACAAAAATTCAAATTATTTTGGTTTTAGTAGGTACCCCTAACTTTCTCTAGCAATAAATATACCCTATGTTACTCAGGGATAATGTAGCATTCTAAAGGTAAAAGAATTTTTGAAATCGGTCCTGTAATTTTTGAGTTTATTCATTACAAACATACAAAAATTCAAATTATCAAAAGTTTTAGTATGGATCCCTAACTTTCTCTAGCAATAAATATAGCCTATGTTACTCAAGGATAACGTAGCGTTCTAATGGCGAAAAAATTTTTGAAATCGGTCCAGCACTTTTTGGGTTTATTCGTTACAAACATACAAAAATTCAAATTATTTAAGTTTTAGTAGGCATCCCTAACTTTTTCTAGCAATAAATATACCCTATGTTACTCAGGGATGGTGTAGCATTCTAGAGGTAAAAGAATTTTTGAAATCGGTCCTGTAGTTTCTGAGTTTATTCGTTAAAAACATACAAAAATTCAAATAATTTTGGTTTTAGTGGGGATCCCTATTATTTTCTAGCAATAAATATACTCTATGTTACTCAGGGATAATGTAGTATTCGAATGGTGAAAGATTTTTTGAAATCGGTCCAGTAGTTTTCGAGTTTCTTCGTTACAAACATACAAAAATTCAAATTATTTAAGTTTTAATAGGGACCCCTAGTTTTTTCTAGCCATAAAAATAGCCTATAATACTCAGGGATAATGTAGTATTCTAATGGTGAAAGATTTTTTGAAATCGGTCCAGTAATATTTGAGTTTCTTCGTTGCAAACATACAAAAATTCAAATTATTTAAGTTTTAGTAGGCATGCCTAACTTTTTCTAGCAATAAATATACCCTATGTTACTCCGGGATAATGTAGCATTCTAAACGTAAAAGAATTTTTGAAATCGGTCCTGTAGTGTTTGAGTTAATTCGTTACAAACATACAAAAATTCAAATTATTTAAGTTTTTGTAGGTATCCCTAATTTTTTCTGCCAATAAATACAGCCTATCTTACTCACAGATAATGTAGCATTCTAATGGTGGAAGAATTTTTGAAATCTGTCCAGTAGTTTTTGATTTAATCCTCACAAACCTATAAAAATGCAAATTATTTAAGTTTCAGTAGGGTCCCCTAGTTTTTTCTAGCCATAAACATACCCTATGTTACTCAGGGAAAATGTAGTATTCGAATGGTGACAGATTTTTTGAAATCCATCCAGTAGTTTTTGAGTTTCTTCGATTCACACATACAAAAATTCAAATTATTTAAGTTTTAGTAGGGATCCCTAACTTTTTCTAGCAAGAAATATTGCGTATGTTACTGAGGGATAATGTAGCATTCTAAAGGTAAAAGAATTTTTGAAATCGGTCCTTAGTGTTTGAGTTCATTCGTTACAAACATACAAAAATTCAAATTATTTTGATTTTAGTAGGTACCCCTAACTTTTTCTAGCAATAAATATAGCCTATGTTACTCAGGAATAATGTAGCATTCTAAAGGTAAAAGATTTTTTGAAATCGGTCCAGTAGTATTTGAGTTTCTTCGTTACAAACATACAAAAATTCAAATTATTTAAGTTTTAGTAGGCATGCCTAACTTTTTCTAGCAATAAATATACCCTATGTTACTCGGGGGTTATGTAGCATTCTAAAGGTAAAAGAATTTTTGAAATCGGTCCATTATTTTTTGAGTTTATTCGTTACAAACATACAAAAATTCAAATTATTTTGGTTTTAGTGGGGATCCCTAATATTTTCTAGCAATAAATATACACTATGTTACTCAGGGATAATGTAGTATCCGAATGGTGAAAGATTTTTTGAAATCGGTCCAGCAGTTTTTGAGTTTCTTCGTTACAAACATACAAAAATTCAAATTATTTAAGTTTTATTAGGGACCCCTAGTTTTTTCTAGCCACAAACATAGCCTATAATACTCAGGGATAATGTAGTATTCTAATGGTGAAAGATTTTTTGAAATCGGTCCAGTAGTTTTTGAGTTTATTCGTTACAAACATACAAAAATTCAAATTATTTTGGTTTTAGTGGGGATCCCTAATATTTTCTAGCAATAAATTTCGCCTATGTTCCTCAGGGATAATGTAGCATTCTAATGGTGAAAGATTTTTTGAAATCGGTCCAGTAGTTTTTGAGTTTCCTTATTACAAACATAAAAAATTCAAATTATTTAAGTTTTAGTAGGCATCCCTAACTTTTTCTAGCAATAAATATACCCTATGTTACTCAGGGATAATGTAGCATTCTAAAGGTGAAAGATTTTTGAAATCGGTCCAGTAGTTTTTGAGTTTATTCGTTAGAAACATACAAAAATTCAAAGTATTTTGGTTTTAGTGGGGATCCCTAATATTTTCTAGCAATAAATATACTCTATGTTACTCAGGGATAATGTAGCATTCTAAAGGTCAAAGAAGTTTTGAAATCGGTCCCGTAGTTTTTGAGTTTCTTCGTTACAAACATACAAAAATTCAAATTATTTAAGTTTTAGTAGGCATGCCTAACTTTTTCTAGCAATAAATATTCCCTATGTTACTCCGGGATAATGTAGCATTCTAAGTTTGAAAGAATTTTTGAAATCTGTCCATTAGTTTTTGAGTTTAATCCTCACAAACCTATAAAAATGCAAATTATTTAAGTTTCAGTAGGGTCCCCTAGTTTTTTCTAGCCACAAACATAGCCTATATTACTCAGGGATAACGTAGCATTCTAATGGTGAAAGAAATTTTGAAATCCATCCAGTAGTTTTTGAGTTTCTTCGATTCACACATACAAAAATTCAAATTGTTTAAGTTTTAGTAGGGATCCCTAACTTTTTCTAGCAAGAAATATTGCGTATGTTACTGAGGGATAATGTAGCATTCTAAAGGTGAAAGAATTTTTGAAATCGGTCCAATAGTTTTTGAGTTTATTCGTTACAAACATACAAAAATTCAAATTATTTTGGTTTTAGTAGGTACCCCTAAATTTTTCTAGCAATAAATATACCCTATGTTACTCAGGGATGATGTAGCATTCTAAAGGTAAAAGAATTTTTGAAATCGGTCCAGTAGTTTTTGAGTTTATTCGTTAGAAACATACAAAAATTCAAAGTATTTTGGTTTTAGTGGGGATCCCTAATATTTTCTAGCAATAAATATACTCTATGTTACTCAGGGATAATGTAGCATTCTAAAGGTCAAAGAAGTTTTGAAATCGGTCCCGTAGTTTTTGAGTTTCTTCGTTACAAACATACAAAAATTCAAATTATTTAAGTTTTAGTAGGCATGCCTAACTTTTTCTAGCAATAAATATTCCCTATGTTACTCCGGGATAATGTAGCATTCTAAGTTTGAAAGAATTTTTGAAATCTGTCCATTAGTTTTTGAGTTTAATCCTCACAAACCTATAAAAATGCAAATTATTTAAGTTTCAGTAGGGTCCCCTAGTTTTTTCTAGCCACAAACATAGCCTATATTACTCAGGGATAACGTAGCATTCTAATGGTGAAAGAAATTTTGAAATCCATCCAGTAGTTTTTGAGTTTCTTCGATTCACACATACAAAAATTCAAATTATTTAAGTTTTAGTAGGGATCCCTAACTTTTTCTAGCAAGAAATATTGCGTATGTTACTGAGGGATAATGTAGCATTCTAAAGGTGAAAGAATTTTTGAAATCGGTCCAATAGTTTTTGAGTTTATTCGTTACAAACATACAAAAATTCAAATTATTTTGGTTTTAGTAGGTACCCCTAAATTTTTCTAGCAATAAATATACCCTATGTTACTCAGGGATGATGTAGCATTCTAAAGGTAAAAGAATTTTTGAAATCGGTCCCGTAGTTTTTGAGTTTCTTCGTTACAAACATAAAAAATTCAAATTATTTAAGTTTTAGTAGGCATCCCTAATTTTTCTAGCAATAAATATACCCTATGTTACTCACGGATAATGTAGTATTCGAATGGTGAAAGATTTTTTGAAATCGGTCCAGTAGTTTTTGAGTTTCTTCGTTACAAACATACAAAAATTCAAATTATTTTGGTTTTAGTGGGGATCCCTAATATTTTCTAGCAATAAATATACTCTATGTTACTCAGGGATAATGTAGCATTCTAAAGGTCAAAGAATTTTTGAAATCGGTCCTGTAGTTTTTGAGTTTATTCCTTACAAACATATAAAAATACAAATTATTAAAGTTTTTGTAAGTATCCCTAATTTTTTCTGCCAATACATACAGCCTATCTTACGCACAGATAATGTAGCATTCTAACGGTGAAAGAATTTTTGAAATCGGTCCAGTAGTTTTTGAGTCTATTCGTTACAAACATACAAAAATTCAAATTATCAAAAGTTTTAGTATGGATCCCTAACTTACTCTAGCAATAAATATAGCCTATGTTACTCAAGGATAACGTAGCATTCTAATGGTGAAAAAATTTTTGAAATCGGTCCAGTACTTTTTGAGTTTATTCGTTACAAACATACAAAAATTTAAATTATTTAAGTTTTAGTAGGTAACCCTAACTTTCTCTAGCAATAAATATACCCTATGTTACTCAGGGATTATGTAGCATTCTAAAGGAAAAAGAATTTTTGAAATCGGTCCAGTAGTTTTTGAGTTTATTCGTTACAAACATACAAAAATTCAAATTATTTTGGTTTTAGTGGGGATCCCTAATATTTTCTAGCAATAAATATACACTATGTTACTAAGGGATAATGTAGTATCCGAATGGTGAAAGATTTTTTGAAATCGGTCCAGCAGTTTTTGAGTTTCTCCGTTACAAACATACAAAAATTCAAATTATTTAAGTTTTATTAGGGACCCCTAGTTTTTTCTAGCCATAAACATAGCCTATAATACTCAGGGATAATGTAGTATTCTAATGGTGAAAGATTTTTTGAAATCGGTCCAATAGTATTTGAGTTTCTTCGTTACAAACATACAAAAATTCAAATTATTTAAGTTTTAGTAGGCATGCCTAACTTTTTCTAGCAATAAATATTCCCTATGTTACTCCGGGATAATGTAGCATTCTAAGGGTGAAAGAATTTTTGAAATGTGTCCAGTAGTTTTTGAGTTTAATCCTCACAAACCTATAAAAATGCAAATTATTTAAGTTTCAGTAGGGTCCCCTAGTTTTTTCTAGCCATAAACATAGCCTATGTTACTCAGGGATAACGTGGCATTCTAATGGTGAAAGAAATTTTGAAATCCATCCAGTAGTTTTTGAGTTTCTTCGATTCACACATACAAAAATTCAAATTGTTTAAGTTTTAGTAGGGATCCCTAACTTTTTCTAGCAAGAAATATTGCGTATGTTACTGAGGGATAATGTAGCATTCTAAAGGTGAAAGAATTTTTGTAATCGGTCCAGTAATTTTGAGTTTATTCGTTACAAACATACAAAAATTCAAATTATTTAAGTTTTAGTAGGCATCCCTAACTTTTTCTAGCAATAAATATACCCTATGTTACTCAGGGATAATGTAGCATTCTAAAGGTCAAAGAATTTTTGAAATCGGGCCTGCAGTTCTTGAGTTTATTCCTTACAAACATATAAAAATACAAATTATTAAAGTTTTTGTAGGAATCCCTAATTTTTTCTGCCAATAAATACAGCCCATCTTACTCACAGATAATGTAGCATTCTAACGGTGAAAGAATTTTTGAAATCGGTCCAGTAGTTTTTGAGTCTATTCGTTACAAACATACAAAAATTCAAATTATCAAAAGTTTTAGTATGGATCCCTAACTTTCTCTAGCAATAAATATAGCCTATGTTACTCAAGGATAACGTAGCGTTCTAGTGGCGAAAAATTTTTTGAAATCGGTCCAGTACTTTTTGAGTTTATTCGTTACAAACATACAAAAATTCAAATTATTTAAGTTTTAGTAGGCATCCCTAACTTTTTCTAGCAATAAATATACCCTATGTTACTCAGGGATGGTGTAGCATTCTAGAGGTAAAAGAATTTTTGAAATCGGTCCTGTAGTTTCTGAGTTTATTCGTTAAAAACATACAAAAATTCAAATAATTTTGGTTTTAGTGGGGATCCCTATTATTTTCTAGCAATAAATATACTCTATGTTACTCAGGGATAATGTAGTATTCGAATGGTGAAAGATTTTTTGAAATCGGTCCAGTAGTTTTTGAGTTTCTTCGTTACAAACATACAAAAATTCAAATTATTTAAGTTTTATTAGCGACCCCTAGTTTTTTCTAGCCATAAAAATAGCCTATAATACTCAGGGATAATGTAGTATTCTAATGGTGAAAGATTTTTTGAAATCGGTCCAGTAATATTTGAGTTTCTTCGTTACAAACATACAAAAATTCGAATTATTTAAGTTTTGGTAGGCATGCCTAACTTTTTCTAGCAATAAATATACCCTATGTTACTCCGGGATAATGTAGCATTCTAAAGGTAAAAGAATTTTTGAAATCGGTCCTGTAGTGTTTGAGTTCATTCGTTACAAACATACAAAAATTCAAATTATTTAAGTTTTTGTAGGTATCCCTAATTTTTTCTACCAATAAATACAGCCTATCTTACTCACAGATAATGTAGCATTCTAATGGTGAAAGAATTTTTGAAATCTGTCCAGTAGTTTTTGATTTAATCCTCACAAACCTATAAAAATGCAAATTATTTAAGTTTCAGTAGGGTCCCCTAGTTTTTTCTAGCCATAAACATACCCTATGTTACTCAGGGAAAATGTAGTATTCGAATGGTGACAGATTTTTTGAAATCGGTCCAGTAGTTTTTGAGTTTCTTCGTTACAAACATACAAAAATTCAAATTATTTTGGTTTTAGTGGGGATCCCTAATATTTTCTAGCAATAAATATAGCCTATGTTACTCAAGGATAACGTAGCGTTCTAGTGGCGAAAAATTTTTTGAAATCGGTCCAGTACTTTTTGAGTTTATTCGTTACAAACATACAAAAATTCAAATTATTTAAGTTTTAGTAGGCATCCCTAACTTTTTCTAGCAATAAATATACCCTATGTTACTCAGGGATGGTGTAGCATTCTAGAGGTAAAAGAATTTTTGAAATCGGTCCTGTAGTTTCTGAGTTTATTCGTTAAAAACATACAAAAATTCAAATAATTTTGGTTTTAGTGGGGATCCCTATTATTTTCTAGCAATAAATATACTCTATGTTACTCAGGGATAATGTAGTATTCGAATGGTGAAAGATTTTTTGAAATCGGTCCAGTAGTTTTTGAGTTTCTTCGTTACAAACATACAAAAATTCAAATTATTTAAGTTTTATTAGCGACCCCTAGTTTTTTCTAGCCATAAAAATAGCCTATAATACTCAGGGATAATGTAGTATTCTAATGGTGAAAGATTTTTTGAAATCGGTCCAGTAATATTTGAGTTTCTTCGTTACAAACATACAAAAATTCGAATTATTTAAGTTTTGGTAGGCATGCCTAACTTTTTCTAGCAATAAATATACCCTATGTTACTCCGGGATAATGTAGCATTCTAAAGGTAAAAGAATTTTTGAAATCGGTCCTGTAGTGTTTGAGTTCATTCGTTACAAACATACAAAAATTCAAATTATTTAAGTTTTTGTAGGTATCCCTAATTTTTTCTACCAATAAATACAGCCTATCTTACTCACAGATAATGTAGCATTCTAATGGTGAAAGAATTTTTGAAATCTGTCCAGTAGTTTTTGATTTAATCCTCACAAACCTATAAAAATGCAAATTATTTAAGTTTCAGTAGGGTCCCCTAGTTTTTTCTAGCCATAAACATACCCTATGTTACTCAGGGAAAATGTAGTATTCGAATGGTGACAGATTTTTTGAAATCGGTCCAGTAGTTTTTGAGTTTCTTCGTTACAAACATACAAAAATTCAAATTATTTTGGTTTTAGTGGGGATCCCTAATATTTTCTAGCAATAAATATAGCCTATGTTACTCAAGGATAACGTAGCATTCTAATGGTGAAAAAATTTTTGAAATCGGTCCAGTACTTTTTGAGTTTATTAGTTACAAACATACAAAAATTTAAATTATTTAAGTTTTAGTAGGTAAGCCTAACTTTTTCTAGCAATAAATATACCCTATGTTACTCGGGGATTATGTAGCATTCTAAAGGTAAAAGAATTTTTGAAATCGGTCCATTATTTTTTGAGTTTATTCGTTACAAACATACAAAAATTCAAATTATTTTGGTTTTAGTGGGGATCCCTAATATTTTCTAGCAATAAATATACACTATGTTACTCAGGGATAATGTAGTATCCGAATGGTGAAAGATTTTTTGAAATCGGTCCAGCAGTTTTTGAGTTTCTTCGTTACAAACATACAAAAATTCAAATTATTTAAGTTTTATTAGGGACCCCTAGTTTTTTCTAGCCACAAACATAGCCTATAATACTCAGGGATAATGTAGTATTCTAATGGTGAAAGATTTTTTGAAATCGGTCCAGTAGTATTTGAGTTTCTTCGTTACAAACATACAAAAATTCAAATTATTTAAGTTTTAGTAGGCATGCCTAACTTTTTCTAGCAATAAATATTCCCTATGTTACTCCGGGATAATGTAGCATTCTAAGGGTGAAAGAATTTTTGAAATCTGTCCATTAGTTTTTGAGTTTAATCCTCACAAACCTATAAAAATGCAAATTATTTAAGTTTCAGTAGGGCCCCTAGTTTTTTCTAGCCATAAACATAGCCTATGTTACTCAGGGATAACGTAGCATTCTAATGGTGAAAGAAATTTTGAAATCCATCCAGTAGTTTTTGAGTTTCTTCGATTCACACATACAAAAATTCAAATTATTTAAGTTTTAGTAGGGATCCCTAACTTTTTCTAGCAGGAAATATTGTGTATGTTACTGAGGGATAATGTAGCATTCTAAAGGTGAAAGAATTTTTGAAATCGGTCCAGTAGTTTTTAGTTTCTTCGGTTCAAACATATAAAAATACAAATCTTTTTAATTTTAGTAGGGATTTATAATTTGTTCTATCAATAAATATAGCCTATGCTACGCAGGGATAATGTAGCATTCTAAAGGCCAAAGAAATTTTGAAATCGGTCCAGTACTTTTTGAATTTATTCTTTACCAACATAGGAACATACAAATTATTTAAATTTTAGTAGGGATCCCAAATTTTTTCTAGCAATAAACATCGCCTATGTTCCTCAGGGATAATGTAGCATTCTAATGGTGAAAGATTTTTTGAAATCGGTCCAGTAGTTTTTGAATTTCTTCGTTACAAACATACAAAAATTCAAATTATTTAAGTTTTAGTAGGCATCCCTAACTTTTTCTAGCAATAAATATACCCTATGTTACTCAGGAATAATGTAGTATTCGAATGGTGAAAGATTTTTTGAAATCGCTCCTGTACTTTTTGAGTTTCTTCGTTACAAACATACAAAAATTCAAATTATTTTGGTTTTAGTAAGGATCCCTAAAATTTTCTAGCCATAAATATACTCTGTGTTACTCAGGGATAATGTAGTATTCGAATGGTGAAATATTTTTTGAAATTCGTCCAGTAGTTTTTGAGTTTCTTCGTTACAAACATACAAAAATTCAAATTATTTAAGTTTTAGTAGGCATCCCTAACTTTTTCTAGCAATAAATAAACCCTATGTTACTCAGGGATAATGTAGCATTCTAAAGGTGAAAGAATTTTTGTAATCGGTCCAGTACTTTTGAGTTTATTCGTTACAAACATACAAAAATTCAAATTATTTAAGTTTTAGTAGGCATCCCTAACTTTTTCTAGCAATAAATATACCCTATGTTACTCAGGGATAATGTAGCATTATAAAGGTCAAAGAATTTTTGAAATCGGTCCTGTAGTTCTTGAGTTTATTCCTTACAAACATATAAAAATACAAATTATTAAAGTTTTTGTAGGAATCCCTAATTTTTTCTGCCAATAAATACAGCCCATCTTACTCACAGATAATGTAGCATTCTAATGGTGAAAGAATTTTTGAAATCGGTCCAGTAGTTTTTGAGTCTATTCGTTACAAACATACAAAAATTCAAATTATCAAAAGTTTTAGTATGGATCCCTAACTTTCTCTAGCAATAAATATAGCCTATGTTACTCAAGGATAACGTAGCGTTCTAATGGCGAAAAAATTTTTGAAATCGGTCCAGTACTTTTTGAGTTTATTCGTTACAAACATACAAAAATTCAAATTATTTAAGTTTTAGTAGGCATCCCTAACTTTTTCTAGCAATAAATATACCCTATGTTACTCAGGGATGATGTAGCATTCTAAAGGTAAAAGAATTTTTGAAATCGGTCCTGTAGTTTCTGAGTTTATTCGTTGAAAACATACAAAAATTCAAATTATTTAAGTTTTAGTAGGCATGCCTAAACTTTTTCTAGCAATAAATATACCCTATGTTACTCCGGGATAATGTAGCATTCTAAAGTTAAAAGAATTTTTGAAATCGGTCCTGTAGTTTTTGAGTTTATTCCTTACAAACATACAAAAATTCAAATTATTTTGGTTTTAGTAGGTACCCCTAACTTTCTCTAGCAATAAATATACCCTATGTTACTCAGGGATAATGTAGCATTCTAAAGGTAAAAGAATTTTTGAAATCGGTCCTGTGGTTTTTGAGTTTATTCATTACAAACATACAAAAATTCAAATTATCAAAAGTTCTAGTATGGATCCCTAACTTTCTCTAGCAATAAATATAGCCTATGTTACTCAAGGATAACGTAGCGTTCTAATGGCGAAAAAATTTTTGAAATCGGTCCAGTACTTTTTGAGTTTATTCGTTACAAACATACAAAAATTCAAATTATTTAAGTTTTAGTAGGCATCCCTAACTTTTTCTAGCAATAAATATACCCTATGTTACTCAGGGATGGTGTAGCATTCTAGAGGTAAAAGAATTTTTGAAATCGGTCCTGTAGTTTCTGAGTTTATTCGTTAAAACATACAAAAATTCAAATAATTTTGGTTTTAGTGGGGATCCCTAATTTTTTCTGCCAATAAATACAGCCTATCTTACTCACAGATAATGTAGCATTCTAATGGTGAAAGAATTTTTGAAATCTGTCCAGTAGTTTTTGATTTAATCCTCACAAACCTATAAAAATGCAAATTATTTAAGTTTCAGTAGGGTCCCCTAGTTTTTTCTAGCCATAAACATACCCTATGTTACTCAGGGAAAATGTAGTATTCGAATGGTGACAGATTTTTTGAAATCGGTCCAGTAGTTTTTGAGTTTCTTCGTTACAAACATACAAAAATTCAAATTATTTTGGTTTTAGTGGGGATCCCTAATATTTTCTAGCAATAAATATAGCCTATGTTACTCAAGGATAACGTAGCATTCCAATGGTGAAAAAATTTTTGAAATCGGTCCAGTACTTTTTCAGTTTATTAGTTACAAACATACAAAAATTTAAATTATTTAAGTTTTAGTAGGTAACCCTAACTTTTTCTAGCAATAAATATACCCTATGTTACTCGGGGATTATGTAGCATTCTAAAGGTAAAAGAATTTTTGAAATCCGTCCATTATTTTTTGAGTTTATTCGTTACAAACATACAAAAATTCAAATTATTTTGGTTTTAGTGGGGATCCCTAATATTTTCTAGCAATAAATATACACTATGTTACTCAGGGATAATGTAGTATCCGAATGGTGAAAGATTTTTTGAAATCGGTCCAGCAGTTTTTGAGTTTCTTCGTTACAAACATACAAAAATTCAAATTATTTAAGTTTTATTAGGGACCCCTAGTCTTTTCTAGCCACAAACATAGCCTATAATACTCAGGGATAATGTAGTATTCTAATGGTGAAAGATTTTTTGAAATCGGTCCAGTAGTATTTGAGTTTCTTCGTTACAAACATACAAAAATTCAAATTATTTAAGTTTTAGTAGGCATGCCTAACTTTTTCTAGCAATAAATATTCCCTATGTTACTCCGGGATAATGTAGCATTCTAAGTTTGAAAGAATTTTTGAAATCTGTCCATTAGTTTTTGAGTTTAATCCTCACAAACCTATAAAAATGCAAATTATTTAAGTTTCAGTAGGGTCCCCTAGTTTTTTCTAGCCATAAACATAGCCTATATTACTCAGGGATAACGTAGCATTCTAATGGTGAAAGAAATTTTGAAATCCATCCAGTAGTTTTTGAGTTTCTTCGATTCACACATACAAAAATTCAAATTATTTAAGTTTTAGTAGGGATCCCTAACTTTTTCTAGCAAGAAATATTGCGTATGTTAGTGAGGGATAATGTAGCATTCTAAAGGTGAAAGAATTTTTGAAATCGGTCCAGTAGTTTTTGAGTTTCTTCGGTTCAAACATATAAAAATACAAATCTTTTTAATTTTAGTAGGGATTTATAATTTGTTCTATCAATAAATATAGCCTATGCTACGCAGGGATAATGTAGCATTCTAAAGGCCAAAGAAATTTTGAAATCGGTCCAGTACTTTTTGAATTTATTCTTTACCAACATAGGAACATACAAATTATTTAAATTTAGGTAGGGATCCCAAATTTTTTCTAGCAATAAATATCGCCTATGTTCCTCAGGGATAATGTAGCATTCTAACGGTGAAAGATTTTTTGAAATCGGTCCAGTAGTTTTTGAGTTTCTTCGTTACAAACATACAAAAATTCAAATTATTTAAGTTTTAGTAGGCATCCCTAACTTTTTCTAGCAATAAATATACCCTATGTTACTCAGGAATAATGTAGTATTCGAATGGTGAAAGATTTTTTGAAATCGGTCCAGTAGTTTTTGAGTTTCTTCGTTACAAACATACAAAAATTCAAATTATTTTGGTTTTAGTTAGGATCCCTAAAATTTTCTAGCAATAAATATACTCTATGTTACTCAGGGATAATGTAGTATTCGAATGGTGAAATATTTTTTGAAATCGGTCCAGTAGTTTTTGAGTTTCTTCGTTACAAACATACAAAAATTCAAATTATTTAAGTTTTAGTAGGCATCCCTAACTTTTCCTAGCAATAAATAAACCCTATGTTACTCAGGGATAATGTAGCATTCTAAAGGTGAAAGAATTTTTGTAATCGGTCCAGTACTTTTGAGTTTATTCGTTACAAACATACAAAAATTCAAATTATTTAAGTTTTAGTAGGCATCCCTAACTTTTTCTAGCAATAAATATACCCTATGTTACTCAGGGATAATGTAGCATTATAAAGGTCAAAGAATTTTGAAATCGGTCCTGTAGTTCTTGAGTTTATTCCTTACAAACATATAAACATACAAATTATTAAAGTTTTTGTAGGAATCCCTAATTTTTTCTGCCAATAAATACAGCCCATCTTACTCACAGATAATGTAGCATTCTAATGGTGAAAGAATTTTTGAAATTGGTCCAGTAGTTTTTGAGTCTATTCGTTACAAACATACAAAAATTCAAATTATTTAAGTTTTATTAGGGACCCCTAGTTTTTTCTAGCCATAAAAATAGCCTATAATACTCAGGGATAATGTAGTATTCTAATGGTGAAAGATTTTTTGAAATCGGTCCAGTAATATTTGAGTTTCTTCGTTACAAACATACAAAAATTCAAATTATTTAAGTTTTAGTAGGCATGCCTAACCTTTTCTAGCAATAAATATACCCTATGTTACTCCGGGATAATGTAGCATTCTAAAGGTAAAAGAATTTTTGAAATCGGTCCTGTAGTGTTTGAGTTAATTCGTTACAAACATACAAAAATTAAAATTATTTAAGTTTTTGTAGGTATCCCTAATTTTTTCTGCCAATAAATACAGCCTATCTTACTCACAGATAATGTAGCATTCTAACGGTGAAAGAATTTTTGAAATCTGTCCAGTAGTTTTTGATTAAATCCTCACAAACCTATAAAAATGCAAATTATTTAAGTTTCAGTAGGGTCCCCTAGTTTTTTCTAGCCATAAACATACCCTATGTTACTCAGGGAAAATGTAGTATTCGAATGGTGACAGATTTTTTGAAATCGGTCCAGTAGTTTTTGAGTTTCTTCGTTACAAACATACAAAAATTCAAATTATTTTGGTTTTAGTGGGGATCCCTAATATTTTCTAGCAATAAATATAGCCTATGTTACTCAAGGATAACGTAGCATTCTAATGGTGAAAAAATTTTTGAAATCGGTCCAGTACTTTTTGAGTTTATTAGTTACAAACATACAAAAATTTAAATTATTTAAGTTTTAGTAGGAAACCCTAACTTTTTCTAGCAATAAATATACCCTATGTTACTCGGGGATTATGTAGCATTCTAAAGGTAAAAGAATTTTTGAAATCCGTCCATTATTTTTTGAGTTTATTCGTTACAAACATACAAAAATTCAAATTATTTTGGTTTTAGTGGGGATCCCTAATATTTTCTAGCAATAAATATACACTATGTTACTCAGGGATAATGTAGTATCCGAATGGTGAAAGATTTTTTGAAATCGGTCCAGCAGTTTTTGAGTTTCTTCGTTACAAACATACAAAAATTCAAATTATTTAAGTTTTATTAGGGACCCCTAGTCTTTTCTAGCCACAAACATAGCCTATAATACTCAGGGATAATGTAGTATTCTAATGGTGAAAGATTTTTTGAAATCGGTCCAGTAGTATTTGAGTTTCTTCGTTACAAACATACAAAAATTCAAATTATTTAAGTTTTAGTAGGCATGCCTAACTTTTTCTAGCAATAAATATTCCCTATGTTACTCCGGGATAATGTAGCATTCTAAGTTTGAAAGAATTTTTGAAATCTGTCCATTAGTTTTTGAGTTTAATCCTCACAAACCTATAAAAATGCAAATTATTTAAGTTTCAGTAGGGTCCCCTAGTTTTTTCTAGCCATAAACATAGCCTATATTACTCAGGGATAACGTAGCATTCTAATGGTGAAAGAAATTTTGAAATCCATCCAGTAGTTTTTGAGTTTCTTCGATTCACACATACAAAAATTCAAATTATTTAAGTTTTAGTAGGGATCCCTAACTTTTTCTAGCAAGAAATATTGCGTATGTTAGTGAGGGATAATGTAGCATTCTAAAGGTGAAAGAATTTTTGAAATCGGTCCAGTAGTTTTTGAGTTTCTTCGGTTCAAACATATAAAAATACAAATCTTTTTAATTTTAGTAGGGATTTATAATTTGTTCTATCAATAAATATAGCCTATGCTACGCAGGGATAATGTAGCATTCTAAAGGCCAAAGAAATTTTGAAATCGGTCCAGTACTTTTTGAATTTATTCTTTACCAACATAGGAACATACAAATTATTTAAATTTTAGTAGGGATCCCAAATTTTTTCTAGCAATAAATATCGCCTATGTTCCTCAGGGATAATGTAGCATTCTAACGGTGAAAGATTTTTTGAAATCGGTCCAGTAGTTTTTGAGTTTCTTCGTTACAAACATACAAAAATTCAAATTATTTAAGTTTTAGTAGGCATCCCTAACTTTTTCTAGCAATAAATATACCCTATGTTACTCAGGAATAATGTAGTATTCGAATGGTGAAAGATTTTTTGAAATCGGTCCAGTAGTTTTTGAGTTTCTTCGTTACAAACATACAAAAATTCAAATTATTTTGGTTTTAGTTAGGATCCCTAAAATTTTCTAGCAATAAATATACTCTATGTTACTCAGGGATAATGTAGTATTCGAATGGTGAAATATTTTTTGAAATCGGTCCAGTAGTTTTTGAGTTTCTTCGTTACAAACATACAAAAATTCAAATTATTTAAGTTTTAGTAGGCATCCCTAACTTTTCCTAGCAATAAATAAACCCTATGTTACTCAGGGATAATGTAGCATTCTAAAGGTGAAAGAATTTTTGTAATCGGTCCAGTACTTTTGAGTTTATTCGTTACAAACATACAAAAATTCAAATTATTTAAGTTTTAGTAGGCATCCCTAACTTTTTCTAGCAATAAATATACCCTATGTTACTCAGGGATAATGTAGCATTATAAAGGTCAAAGAATTTTTGAAATCGGTCCTGTAGTTCTTGAGTTTATTCCTTACAAACATATAAACATACAAATTATTAAAGTTTTTGTAGGAATCCCTAATTTTTTCTGCCAATAAATACAGCCCATCTTACTCACAGATAATGTAGCATTCTAATGGTGAAAGAATTTTTGAAATCGGTCCAGTAGTTTTTGAGTCTATTCGTTACAAACATACAAAAATTCAAATTATCAAAAGTTTTAGTATGGATCCCTAACTTTCTCTAGCAATAAATATAGCCTATGTTACTCAAGGATAACGTAGCATTCTAATGGTGAAAAAATTTTTGAAATCGGTCCAGTACTTTTTGAGTTTATTCGTTACAAACATACAAAAATTCAAATTATTTTGGTTTTAGTAGGTACCCCAAACTTTTTCTAGCAATAAATATACACTATGTTACTCAGGGATGATGTAGCATTCTAAAGGTAAAAGAATTTTTCAAATCGGTTCTGTAGTTTCTGAGTTTATTCGTTAAAAACATACAAAAATTCAAATTATTTAAGTTTTAGTAGGCATGCCTAACTTTTTCTAGCAATAAATATACGCTATGTTACTCAGGGATGGTGTAGCATTCTAGAGGTAAAAGAATTTTTGAAATCGGTCCTGTAGTTTCTGAGTTTATTCGTTAAAAACATACAAAAATTCAAATAATTTTGGTTTTAGTGGGGATCCCTATTATTTTCTAGCAATAAATATACTCTATGTTACTCAGGGATAATGTATTATTCGAATGTTGAAAGATTTTTTGAAATCGGTCCAGTAGTTTTTGAGTTTCTTCGTTACAAACATACAAAAATTCAAATTATTTAAGTTTTATTAGGGACCCCTAGTTTTTTCTAGCCATAAATATTCCCTATGTTACTCCGGGATAATGTAGCATTCTAAGTTTGAAAGAATTTTTGAAATCTGTCCATTAGTTTTTGAGTTTAATCCTCACAAACCTATAAAAATGCAAATTATTTAAGTTTCAGTAGGGTCCCCTAGTTTTTTCTAGCCATAAACATAGCCTATATTACTCAGGGATAACGTAGCATTCTAATGGTGAAAGAAATTTTGAAATCCATCCAGTAGTTTTTGAGTTTCTTCGATTCACACATACAAAAATTCAAATTATTTAAGTTTTAGTAGGGATCCCTAACTTTTTCTAGCAAGAAATATTGCGTATGTTAGTGAGGGATAATGTAGCATTCTAAAGGTGAAAGAATTTTTGAAATCGGTCCAGTAGTTTTTGAGTTTCTTCGGTTCAAACATATAAAAATACAAATCTTTTTAATTTTAGTAGGGATTTATAATTTGTTCTATCAATAAATATAGCCTATGCTACGCAGGGATAATGTAGCATTCTAAAGGCCAAAGAAATTTTGAAATCGGTCCAGTACTTTTTGAATTTATTCTTTACCAACATAGGAACATACAAATTATTTAAATTTTAGTAGGGATCCCAAATTTTTTCTAGCAATAAATATCGCCTATGTTCCTCAGGGATAATGTAGCATTCTAACGGTGAAAGATTTTTTGAAATCGGTCCAGTAGTTTTTGAGTTTCTTCGTTACAAACATACAAAAATTCAAATTATTTAAGTTTTAGTAGGCATCCCTAACTTTTTCTAGCAATAAATATACCCTATTTTACTCAGGAATAATGTAGTATTCGAATGGTGAAAGATTTTTTGAAATCGGTCCAGTAGTTTTTGAGTTTCTTCGTTACAAACATACAAAAATTCAAATTATTTTGGTTTTAGTTAGGATCCCTAAAATTTTCTAGCAATAAATATACTCTATGTTACTCAGGGATAATGTAGTATTCGAATGGTGAAATATTTTTTGAAATCGGTCCAGTAGTTTTTGAGTTTCTTCGTTACAAACATACAAAAATTCAAATTATTTAAGTTTTAGTAGGCATCCCTAACTTTTCCTAGCAATAAATAAACCCTATGTTACTCAGGGATAATGTAGCATTCTAAAGGTGAAAGAATTTTTGTAATCGGTCCAGTACTTTTGAGTTTATTCGTTACAAACACACAAAAATTCAAATTATTTAAGTTTTAGTAGGCATCCCTAACTTTTTCTAGCAATAAATATACCCTATGTTACTCAGGGATAATGTAGCATTATAAAGGTCAAAGAATTTTTGAAATCGGTCCTGTAGTTCTTGAGTTTATTCCTTACAAACATATAAACATACAAATTATTAAAGTTTTTGTAGGAATCCCTAATTTTTTCTGCCAATAAATACAGCCCATCTTACTCACAGATAATGTAGCATTCTAATGGTGAATGAATTTTTGAAATCGGTCCAGTAGTTTTTGAGTCTATTCGTTACAAACATACAAAAATTCAAATTATCAAAAGTTTTAGTATGGATCCCTAACTTTCTCTAGCAATAAATATAGCCTATGTTACTCAAGGATAACGTAGCATTCTAATGGTGAAAAAATTTTTGAAATCGGTCCAGTACTTTTTGAGTTTATTCGTTACAAACATACAAAAATTCAAATTATTTTGGTTTTAGTAGGTACCCCAAACTTTTTCTAGCAATAAATATACACTATGTTACTCAGGGATGATGTAGCATTCTAAAGGTAAAAGAATTTTTCAAATCGGTTCTGTAGTTTCTGAGTTTATTCGTTAAAAACATACAAAAATTCAAATTATTTAAGTTTTAGTAGGCATGCCTAACTTTTTCTAGCAATAAATATACGCTATGTTACTCAGGGATGGTGTAGCATTCTAGAGGTAAAAGAATTTTTGAAATCGGTCCTGTAGTTTCTGAGTTTATTCGTTAAAAACATACAAAAATTCAAATAATTTTGGTTTTAGTGGGGATCCCTATTATTTTCTAGCAATAAATATACTCTATGTTACTCAGGGATAATGTATTATTCGAATGTTGAAAGATTTTTTGAAATCGGTCCAGTAGTTTTTGAGTTTCTTCGTTACAAACATACAAAAATTCAAATTATTTAAGTTTTATTAGGGACCCCTAGTTTTTTCTAGCCATAAATATTCCCTATGTTACTCCGGGATAATGTAGCATTCTAAGTTTGAAAGAATTTTTGAAATCTGTCCATTAGTTTTTGAGTTTAATCCTCACAAACCTATAAAAATGCAAATTATTTAAGTTTCAGTAGGGTCCCCTAGTTTTTTCTAGCCATAAACATAGCCTATATTACTCAGGGATAACGTAGCATTCTAATGGTGAAAGAAATTTTGAAATCCATCCAGTAGTTTTTGAGTTTCTTCGATTCACACATACAAAAATTCAAATTATTTAAGTTTTAGTAGGGATCCCTAACTTTTTCTAGCAAGAAATATTGCGTATGTTAGTGAGGGATAATGTAGCATTCTAAAGGTGAAAGAATTTTTGAAATCGGTCCAGTAGTTTTTGAGTTTCTTCGGTTCAAACATATAAAAATACAAATCTTTTTAATTTTAGTAGGGATTTATAATTTGTTCTATCAATAAATATAGCCTATGCTACGCAGGGATAATGTAGCATTCTAAAGGCCAAAGAAATTTTGAAATCGGTCCAGTACTTTTTGAATTTATTCTTTACCAACATAGGAACATACAAATTATTTAAATTTTAGTAGGGATCCCAAATTTTTTCTAGCAATAAATATCGCCTATGTTCCTCAGGGATAATGTAGCATTCTAACGGTGAAAGATTTTTTGAAATCGGTCCAGTAGTTTTTGAGTTTCTTCGTTACAAACATACAAAAATTCAAATTATTTAAGTTTTAGTAGGCATCCCTAACTTTTTCTAGCAATAAATATACCCTATGTTACTCAGGAATAATGTAGTATTCGAATGGTGAAAGATTTTTTGAAATCGGTCCAGTAGTTTTTGAGTTTCTTCGTTACAAACATACAAAAATTCAAATTATTTTGGTTTTAGTTAGGATCCCTAAAATTTTCTAGCAATAAATATACTCTATGTTACTCAGGGATAATGTAGTATTCGAATGGTGAAATATTTTTTGAAATCGGTCCAGTAGTTTTTGAGTTTCTTCGTTACAAACATACAAAAATTCAAATTATTTAAGTTTTAGTAGGCATCCCTAACTTTTCCTAGCAATAAATAAACCCTATGTTACTCAGGGATAATGTAGCATTCTAAAGGTGAAAGAATTTTTGTAATCGGTCCAGTACTTTTGAGTTTATTCGTTACAAACATACAAAAATTCAAATTATTTAAGTTTTAGTAGGCATCCCTAACTTTTTCTAGCAATAAATATACCCTATGTTACTCAGGGATAATGTAGCATTATAAAGGTCAAAGAATTTTTGAAATCGGTCCTGTAGTTCTTGAGTTTATTCCTTACAAACATATAAACATACAAATTATTAAAGTTTTTGTAGGAATCCCTAATTTTTTCTGCCAATAAATACAGCCCATCTTACTCACAGATAATGTAGCATTCTAATGGTGAAAGAATTTTTGAAATCGGTCCAGTAGTTTTTGAGTCTATTCGTTACAAACATACAAAAATTCAAATTATCAAAAGTTTTAGTATGGATCCCTAACTTTCTCTAGCAATAAATATAGCCTATGTTACTCAAGGATAACGTAGCATTCTAATGGTGAAAAAATTTTTGAAATCGGTCCAGTACTTTTTGAGTTTATTCGTTACAAACATACAAAAATTCAAATTATTTTGGTTTTAGTAGGTACCCCAAACTTTTTCTAGCAATAAATATACACTATGTTACTCAGGGATGATGTAGCATTCTAAAGGTAAAAGAATTTTTCAAATCGGTTCTGTAGTTTCTGAGTTTATTCGTTAAAAACATACAAAAATTCAAATTATTTAAGTTTTAGTAGGCATGCCTAACTTTTTCTAGCAATAAATATACGCTATGTTACTCAGGGATGGTGTAGCATTCTAGAGGTAAAAGAATTTTTGAAATCGGTCCTGTAGTTTCTGAGTTTATTCGTTAAAAACATACAAAAATTCAAATAATTTTGGTTTTAGTGGGGATCCCTATTATTTTCTAGCAATAAATATACTCTATGTTACTCAGGGATAATGTATTATTCGAATGTTGAAAGATTTTTTGAAATCGGTCCAGTAGTTTTTGAGTTTCTTCGTTACAAACATACAAAAATTCAAATTATTTAAGTTTTATTAGGGACCCCTAGTTTTTTCTAGCCATAAAAATAGCCTATAATACTCAGGGATAATGTAGTATTCTAATGGTGAAAGATTTTTTGAAATCGGTCCAGTAATATTTGAGTTTCTTCGTTACAAACATACAAAAATTCAAATTATTTAAGTTTTAGTAGGCATGCCTAACCTTTTCTAGCAATAAATATACCCTATGTTACTCCGGGATAATGTAGCATTCTAAAGGTAAAAGAATTTTTGAAATCGGTCCTGTAGTGTTTGAGTTAATTCGTTACAAACATACAAAAATTAAAATTATTTAAGTTTTTGTAGGTATCCCTAATTTTTTCTGCCAATAAATACAGCCTATCTTACTCACAGATAATGTAGCATTCTAACGGTGAAAGAATTTTTGAAATCTGTCCAGTAGTTTTTGATTAAATCCTCACAAACCTATAAAAATGCAAATTATTTAAGTTTCAGTAGGGTCCCCTAGTTTTTTCTAGCCATAAACATACCCTATGTTACTCAGGGAAAATGTAGTATTCGAATGGTGACAGATTTTTTGAAATCGGTCCAGTAGTTTTTGAGTTTCTTCGTTACAAACATACAAAAATTCAAATTATTTTGGTTTTAGTGGGGATCCCTAATATTTTCTAGCAATAAATATAGCCTATGTTACTCAAGGATAACGTAGCATTCTAATGGTGAAAAAATTTTTGAAATCGGTCCAGTACTTTTTGAGTTTATTAGTTACAAACATACAAAAATTTAAATTATTTAAGTTTTAGTAGGTAACCCTAACTTTTTCTAGCAATAAATATACCCTATGTTACTCGGGGATTATGTAGCATTCTAAAGGTAAAAGAATTTTTGAAATCGGTCCATTATTTTTTGAGTTTATTCGTTACAAACATACAAAAATTCAAATTATTTTGGTTTTAGTGGGGATCCCTAATATTTTCTAGCAATAAATATACACTATGTTACTCAGGGATAATGTAGTATCCGAATGGTGAAAGATTTTTTGAAATCGGTCCAGCAGTTTTTGAGTTTCTTCGTTACAAACATACAAAAATTCAAATTATTTAAGTTTTATTAGGGACCCCTAGTTTTTTCTAGCCACAAACATAGCGTATAATACTCAGGGATAATGTAGTATTCTAATGGTGAAAGATTTTTTGAAATCGGTCCAGTGGTATTTGAGTTTCTTCGTTACAAACATACAAAAATTCAAATTATTTAAGTTTTAGTAGGCATGCCTAACTTTTTCTAGCAATAAATATTCCCTATGTTACTCCGGGATAATGTAGCATTCTAAGGGTGAAAGAATTTTTGAAATCTGTCCATTAGTTTTTGAGTTTAATCCTCACAAACCTATAAAAATGCAAATTATTTAAGTTTCAGTAGGGTCCCCTAGTTTTTTCTAGCCATAAACATAGCCTATATTACTCAGGGATAACGTAGCATTCTAATGGTGAAAGAAATTTTGAAATCCATCCAGTAGTTTTTGAGTTTCTTCGATTCACACATACAAAAATTCAAATTATTTAAGTTTTAGTAGGGATCGCTAACTTTTTCTAGCAAGAAATATTGCGTATGGTACTGAGGGATAATGTAGCATTCTAAAGGTGAAAGAATTTTTGAAATCGGTCCAGTAGTTTTTGAGTTTCTTCGGTTCAAACATATAAAAATACAAATCTTTTTAATTTTAGTAGGGATTTATAATTTGTTCTATCAATAAATATAGCCTATGCTACGCAGGGATAATGTAGCATTCTAAAGGCCAAAGAAATTTTGAAATCGGTCCAGTACTTTTTGAATTTATTCTTTACCAACATAGGAACATACAAATTATTTAAATTTTAGTAGGGATCCCAAATTTTTTCTAGCAATAAATATCGCCTATGTTCCTCAGGGATAATGTAGCATTCTAACGGTGAAAGATTTTTTGAAATCGGTCCCGTAGTTTTTGAGTTTCTTCGTTACAAACATACAAAAATTCAAATTATTTAAGTTTTAGTAGGCATCCCTAACTTTTTCTAGCAATAAATATACCCTATGTTACTCAGGAATAATGTAGTATTCGAATGGTGAAAGATTTTTTGAAATCGGTCCTGTACTTTTTGAGTTTCTTCGTTACAAACATACAAAAATTCAAATTATTTTGGTTTTAGTAAGGATCCCTAAAATTTTCTAGCAATAAATATACTCTATGTTGTAACGTGCAGCTAATGCAACACGCTTACATTTAATTTTAAGCCTACACGCCAACACCATTTGAATAATAGCGTGGTCAGCTTTTACAAAACCGCATGGTCCTTTCTAAAAATTCTTCTAGAAATTTCTTTTCACCCCATATCCGTGGTGAAAATAAGCTGACAAAAAGTCTCCTCCCTTCTTTCTCCCCCCCCCCGCGAACGAGAAACGAAAAACTGCATCGAAGGAAAATGAATAAAAAAATGAACGTGGCATGATCTGATAGGCGGATAAAAAAATATGAAATTAGAAAAACCGGTTTTTTTTATCCCAAACAGCAATTCTTTTGGAACAGGAGATGGAAAATACAAAAATTTGAAAAGACGGTCTGGTTCGAAAGGTGTGAGATGATAGTTCGGTTTTTGGAGAAAGAAAAAAAAAAATACGGGAATAGGCCGGATAGGACGGAGGATTAGAAGATTTAGTGTTGCATTTTTTTTTGTCTAAAAGTAAAATAAAAATTAAAAAAGAATGTTATTTTAATGGAAGAAAGGTGAAAAAAAAAAATTGGAACATATTATCCTAAGGAAAAGTGGCAATAATTACAAATGCATTCGGATTTATTTTATTTTTTTTTCTTAAAAAGTTAATAATAATGATAATGACGCGGTAAATTCCTGCAAGATGTACCATGTGAACAAAAAAACAAATAAAACCAAACCAATTGTGCGTTTTTTTAAATTTTTTCTTCTTCTCGTTTTGACTCAGTAATGGCGAGTACAGTTTTAGTTGTTTTGGTGCAATGAGAGATAAAAAAATTCCTGATATATTTCCTTGCCAGTTTGAAAACAAAAAAAAAAAAAATGATGTAAAATTAGAATAAAAAATCATCAGTTAATAAGTGAGGTTGGAAGTTTTCTATATATAAAAAAAAAAAAAAAAAGAAAAAGAAAAAGCAATTTAGTTTATGTGACGTCACCAATTTAAAATGTACCACAACCAAAAAAAAAGAAAAAAAAAAAATAAAGAACCAACAGAAATCATGTAAATTTTATTAGAATATAATTTTTTTGCTAATCAATTTTCTTTTGACGCAGAAAAGGTTATTACTACATATTGAAATAATAATGGGAATTTAATCTAAATGCGGAGCGACCATTTTCTTAAAATCAAAACCATCAAAAGGTTGGCCGATTCAACTTGAATGTGATACATGAGGAAAATAGCGTTCATTCTTTATTTGTTATATCAACGAGGATCTTCATCCAGCTTTCATACATTTTTTTTTCTCGTCAACTCACATTTAAAAACGAATGAAATTCCAACAATATCAGCATCAGTTCGATCCCGATTGAATCACCACCAAAATGAGTTCCAAAAAAAAAAATGAATCCGAAAAAGGGTATACTATATACATTTAAAAAGAATATAATTTATTGAAAAAATAAAAATATTTGATTTAGTGTGTAAGAAATAAAATTAAAATGGTAAACAAACAAAAAAACCAAAAATTGAATACATATATAAAATTATTATAATTAAGAATTAAAGTAAGAAAAGAGCATTTCCACAAAAAAACAAATAAATTAAGAAAGGAATGAGGAAATAAGATTTTTTTTTTTTTTTGATGAAATAGAGTCCTATTATATCAAGTTAAAATTTTTTTTCTATTATGTCAAAGCTTTCATAACGTAAATAAGACAAAAAAAGAAAAAAAAAATCTATTTTCTTTTATTCAAATATAAAGGTAAATCTAAAATTAAGTTATAATAGAATACAGTGAAATCATGAGTATATGTTGGAAGAATATCCAAAAGTTAAATAAATAATTTTGAAAAGAAGAAAAAAAAAGATAGTAGAGTTAAATCACAATTTTGTATAAGTTTTACGTTGGGATATCATTTCATTTGTTCCAACCAAATGCGATTGAATTTGGATAATTAATGTGAAGGGAAGTTTGGAAATTGTTTCACATAAATTCATTTATAAATCACTTTAAAATAAGTGTAAAATCTGTAACGAATAAGGAAGTACTATCAGGAATTTTAGTACAATTATTATTCGTGTAATTAAATCGAAAAGGGAAATGCGGTAAGATTTAATGGAAATAAATATTGTCACTTATTTCAAGTTCAATTATGTATCTATCTTAGGCATTTAACAAAGAGAATATTATTATGGAAAAAAAAAAAGAAATAAAGTTTAGAAAAAAGGAAAAACTACTAGTTGTCATTGGAGGGAGAGACATGTGAGTGACGTGTGCGAGAAAACATAAAAAAAAGTATAAGGGTCCATACTCAATTGTAGGGGCGAGTATGGACATACGGGGATCGGCATTCTGCTGTCGATCCAAGAGGGAGGGTAGTGCCCCAAAGACCGACTTGGCAACAACACCTTTGCCAATCGGCCTCGACATGCCTCGCAAGGCTTTCGGGAATAGCTGGTCAAGTTCGGTGACCAGCAAATAAACGAACATCCCCCTTATTCGGTTTTTATCTCGCGAAAACCGAATTTCCTTGCTTGATAGCTAGCGCTATCACCATAAAGTCTCAACGACGTTTTCATACCTTTTGCACGCATATAATTTATGTGTAACGCGATGGCAGATGGTGGTGAGCAGCGACCCACCCCTCCGGCGAGCTAGCTAGTGCAATCAGCTAGGCGTGCAGCCTTTTAGCTGCTCAAATTGCTGCACCATCTCATATCTTCTCCTCGCAAGGAAGAAGATATGCTACATAGGTCATCTGGGGATTTGCTCCTTCAAAGGAAATCCCAAAAATATGTGCAACCCCCTTGTTACAATGTTACTCAGGGATAATGTAGTATTCGAATGGTGAAATATTTTTTGAAATCGGTCCAGTAGTTTTGAGTTTCTTCGTTACAAACATACAAAAATTCAAATTATTTAAGTTTTAGTAGGCATCCCTAACTTTTCCTAGCAATAAATAAACCCTATGTTACTCAGGGATAATGTAGCATTCTAAAGGTGAAAGAATTTTTGTAATCGGTCCAGTACTTTTGAGTTTATTCGTTACAAACATACAAAAATTCAAATTATTTAAGTTTTAGTAGGCATCCCTAACTTTTTCTAGCAATAAATATACCCTATGTTACTCAGGGATAATGTAGCATTATAAAGGTCAAAGAATTTTTGAAATCGGTCCTGTAGTTCTTGAGTTTATTCCTTACAAACATATAAACATACAAATTATTAAAGTTTTTGTAGGAATCCCTAATTTTTTCTGCCAATAAATACAGCCCATCTTAGTCACAGATAATGTAGCATTCTAATGGTGAAAGAATTTTTGAAATCGGTCCAGTAGTTTTTGAGTCTATTCGTTACAAACATACAAAAATTCAAATTATCAAAAGTTTTAGTATGGATCCCTAACTTTCTCTAGCAATAAATATAGCCTATGTTACTCAAGGATAACGTAGCATTCTAATGGTGAAAAAATTTTTGAAATCGGTCCAGTACTTTTTGAGTTTATTCGTTACAAACATACAAAAATTCAAATTATTTTGGTTTTAGTAGGTACCCCTAACTTTTTCTAGCAATAAATATACACTATGTTACTCAGGGATGATGTAGCATTCTAAATGTAAAAGAATTTTTGAAATCGGTTCTGTAGTTTCTGAGTTTATTCGTTAAAAACATACAAAAATTCAAATTATTTAAGTTTTATTAGGCATGCCTAACTTTTTCTAGCAATAAATATACCCTATGTTACTCAGGGATGGTGTAGCATTCTAGAGGTAAAAGAATTTTTGAAATCGGTCCTGTAGTTTCTGAGTTTATTCGTTAAAAACATACAAAAATTCAAATAATTTTGGTTTTAGTGGGGATCCCTATTATTTTCTAGCAATAAATATACTCTATGTTACTCAGGGATAATGTAGTATTCGAATGGTGAAAGATTTTTTGAAATCGGTCCAGTAGTTTTTGAGTTTCTTCGTTACAAACATACAAAAATTCAAATTATTTAAGTTTTAGTAGGCATGCCTAACTTTTTCTAGCAATAAATATACCCTATGTTACTCCGGGATAATGTAGCATTCTAAAGGTAAAAGAATTTTTGAAATCGGTCCTGTAGTGTTTGAGTTAATTCGTTACAAACATACAAAAATCCAAATTATTTAAGTTTTTGTAGGTATCCCTAATTTTTTCTGCCAATAAATACAGCCTATCTTACTCACAGATAATGTAGCATTCTAATGGTGAAAGAATTTTTGAAATCTGTCCAGTAGTTTTTGATTTAATCCTCACAAACCTATAAAAATGCAAATTATTTAAGTTTCAGTAGGGTCCCCTAGTTTTTTCTAGCCATAAACATACCCTATGTTACTCAGGGAAAATTTAGTATTCGAATGGTGACAGATTTTTTGAAATCGGTCCAGTAGTTTTTGAGTTTCTTCGTTACAAACATACAAAAATTCAAATTATTTTGGTTTTAGTGGGGATCCCTAATATTTTCTAGCAATAAATATAGCCTATGTTACTCAAGGATAACGTAGCATTCTAATGGTGAAAAAATTTTTGAAATCGGTCCAGTACTTTTTGAGTTTATTAGTTACAAACATACAAAAATTTAAATTATTTAAGTTTTAGTAGGTAACCCTAACTTTTTCTAGCAATAAATATACCCTATGTTACTCGGGGATTATGTAGCATTCTAAAGGTAAAAGAATTTTTGAAATCGGTCCATTATTTTTTGAGTTTATTCGTTACAAACATACAAAAATTCAAATTATTTTGGTTTTAGTGGGGATCCCTAATATTTTCTAGCAATAAATATACACTATGTTACTCAGGGATAATGTAGTATCTGAATGGTGAAAGATTTTTTGAAATCGGTCCAGCAGTTTTTGAGTTTCTTCGTTACAAACATACAAAAATTCAAATTATTTAAGTTTTATTAGGGACCCCTAGTTTTTTCTAGCCACAAACATAGCCTATAATACTCAGGGATAATGTAGTATTCTAATGGTGAAAGATTTTTTGAAATCGGTCCAGTAGTATTTGAGTTTCTTCGTTACAAACATACAAAAATTCAAATTATTTAAGTTTTAGTAGGCATGCCTAACTTTTTCTAGCAATAAATATTCCCTATGTTACTCCGGGATAATGTAGCATTCTAAGTTTGAAAGAATTTTTGAAATCTGTCCATTAGTTTTTGAGTTTAATCCTCACAAACCTATAAAAATGCAAATTATTTAAGTTTCAGTAGGGTCCCCTAGTTTTTTCTAGCCATAAACATAGCCTATATTACTTAGGGATAACGTAGCATTCTAATGGTGAAAGAAACTTTGAAATCCATCCAGTAGTTTTTGAGTTTCTTCGATTCACACATACAAAAATTCAAATCTTTTTAATTTTAGTAGGGATTTATAATTTGTTCTATCAATAAATATAGCCTATGCTACGCAGGGATAATGTAGCATTCTAAAGGCCAAAGAAATTTTGAAATCGGTCCAGTACTTTTTGAATTTATACTTTACCAACATAGGAACATACAAATTATTTAAATTTTAGTAGGGATCCCAAATTTTTTCTAGCAATAAATATCGCCTATGTTCCTCAGGGATAATGTAACATTCTAACGGTGAAAGATTTTTTGAAATCGGTCCAGTAGTTTTTGAGTTTCTTCGTTACAAACATACAAAACTTCAAATTATTTAAGTTTTAGTAGGCATCCCTAACTTTTTCTAGCAATAAATATACCCTATGTTACTCAGGAATAATGTAGTATTCGAATGGTGAAAGATTTTTTGAAATCGGTCCTGTACTTTTTGAGTTTCTTCGTTACAAACATACAAAAATTCAAATTATTTTTGTTTTAGTAAGGATCCCTAAAATTTTCTAGCAATAAATATACTCTATGTTACTCAGGGATAATGTAGTATTCGAATGGTGAAATATTTTTTGAAATCGGTCCAGTAGTTTTTGAGTTTCTTCGTTACAAACATACAAAAATTCAAATTATTTAAGTTTTAGTAGGCATCCCTAACTTTTCCTAGCAATAAATAAACCCTATGTTACTCAGGGATAATGTAGCATTCTAAAGGTGAAAGAATTTTTGTAATCGGTCCAGTACTTTTGAGTTTATTCGTTACAAACATACAAAAATTCAAATTATTTAAGTTTTAGTAGGCATCCCTAACTTTTTCTAGCAATAAATATACCCTATGTTACGCAGGGATAATGTAGTATTCGAATGGTGAAAGATTTTTTGAAATCGGTCCTGTACTTTTTGAGTTTCTTCGTTACAAACATACAAAAATTCAAATTATTTTTGTTCTAGTAAGGATCCCTAAAATTTTCTAGCAATAAATATACTCTATGTTACTCAGGGATAATGTAGTATTCGAATGGTGAAATATTTTTTGAAATCGGTCCAGTACTTTTTGAGTTTATTCGTTACAAACATACAAAAATTCAAATTATTTTGGTTTTAGTAGGTACCCCTAACTTTTTCTAGCAATAAATATACACTATGTTACTCAGGGATGATGTAGCATTCTAAAGGTAAAAGAATTTTTGAAATCGGTTCTGTAGTTTCTGAGTTTATTCGTTAAAAACATACAAAAATTCAAATTATTTAAGTTTTAGTAGGCATGCCTAACTTTTTCTAGCAATAAATATACCCTATGTTACTCCGGGATAATGTAGCATTCTAAAGTTAAAAGAATTTTTGAAATCGGTCCTGTAGTTTTTGAGTTTATTCGTTACAAACATACAAAAATTCAAATTATTTTGGTTTTAGTAGGTACCCCTAACTTTCTCTAGCAATAAATATACCCTATGTTACTCAGGGATAATGTAGCATTCTAAAGGTAAAAGAATTTTTGAAATCGGTCCTGCAGTTTTTGAGTTTATTCGTTACAAACATACAAAAATTCAAATTATTTTGGTTTTAGTAGGTACCCCTAACTTTTTCTAGCAATAAATATACTCTATGTTACTCAGGGATAATGTAGTATTCGAATGGTGAAAGATTTTTTGAAATCGGTCCAGTAGTTTTTGAGTTTCTTCGTTACAAACATACAAAAATTCAAATTATTTAAGTTTTATTAGGGACCCCTAGTTTTTTCTAGCCATAAATATAGTCTATAATACTCAGGGATAATGTAGTATACTAATGGTCAAAGATTTTTTGAAATCGGTCCTGTAGTTTTTGAGTTTATTCGTTACAAACATACAAAAATACAAATTATCAAAAGTTTTAGTATGGATCCCTAACTTTTTCTAGCAATAAATATAGCCTATGTTACTCAGGAATAATGTAGCATTCTAAAGGTAAAAGATTTTTTGAAATCGGTCCAGTAGTATTTGAGTTTCTTCGTTACAAACATACAAAAATTCAAATTATTTAAGTTTTAGTAGGCATGCCTAACTTTTTCTAGCAATAAATATACCCTATGTTACTCAGGGATAATGTAGCATTCTAAAGGTAAAAGAATTTTTGAAATCGGTCCTGTAGTTTTTGAGTTTATTCGTTACAAACATACAAAAATTCAAATTATTTTGGTTTTAGTAGGTACCCCTAACTTTTTCTAGCAAGAAATATACTCTATGTTACTCAGGGATAATGTAGTATTCGAATGGTGAAAGATTTTTTGAAATCGGTCCAGTAGTTTTTGAGTTTCTTCGTTACAAACATACAAAAATTCAAATTATTTAAGTTTTATTAGGGACCCCTAGTTTTCTCTAGCCATAAATATAGCCTATAATACTCAGGGATAATGTAGTATTCTAATGGTGAAAGATTTTTTGAAATCGGTCCAGTAGTTTTTGAGTTTATTCGTTACAAACATACAAAAATTCAAATTATTTAAGTTTTAGTAGGCATGCCTAACTTTTTCTAGCAATAAATATACCCTATGTTACTCAGGGATAATGTAGCACTCTAAAGGTCAAAGAATTTTTGAAATCGGTCCTGTAGTTCTTGAGTTTATTCCTTACAAACATATAAAAATACAAATTATTAAAGTTTTTGTAGGAATCCCTAATTTTTTCTGCCAATAAATACAGCCCATCTTACTCACAGATAATGTAGCATTCTAATGGTGAAAGAATTTTTGAAATCGGTCCAGTAGTTTTTGAGTCTATTCGTTACAAACATACAAAAATTCAAATTATCAAAAGTTTTAGTATGGATCCCTAACTTTCTCTAGCAATAAATATAGCCTATGTTACTCAAGGATAACGTAGCATTCTAATGGTGAAAAAATTTTTGAAATCGGTCCAGTACTTTTTGAGTTTATTCGTTACAAACATACAAAAATTCAAATTATTTTGGTTTTAGTAGGTACCCCTAACTTTTTCTAGCAATAAATATACCCTATGTTACTCAGGGATGATGTAGCATTCTAAATGTAAAAGAATTTTTGAAATCGGTCCTGTAGTTTCTGAGTTTATTCGTTAAAAACATACAAAAATTCAAATTATTTAAGTTTTAGTAGGCATCCCTAACTTTTTCTAGCAATAAATAAACCCTATGTTACTCAGGGATAATGTAGCATTCTAAAGGTGAAAGAATTTTTGTAATCGGTCCAGTACTTTTGAGTTTATTCGTTACAAACATACAAAAATTCAAATTATTTAAGTTTTAGTAGGCATCCCTAACTTTTTCTAGCAATAAATATACCCTATGTTACTCAGGGATAATGTAGCATTATAAAGGTCAAAGAATTTTTGAAATCGGTCCTGTAGTTCTTGAGTTTATTCCTTACAAACATATAAAAATACAAATTATTAAAGTTTTTGTAGGAATCCCTAATTTTTTCTGCCAATAAATACAGCCCATCTTACTCACAGATAATGTAGCATTCTAATGGTGAAAGAATTTTTGAAATCGGTCCAGTAGTTTTTGAGTCTATTCGTTACAAACATACAAAAATTCAAATTATCAAAAGTTTTAGTATGGATCCCTAACTTTCTCTAGCAATAAATATAGCCTATGTTACTCAAGGATAACGTAGCATTCTAATGGTGAAAAAATTTTTGAAATCGGTCCAGTACTTTTTGAGTTTATTCGTTACAAACATACAAAAATTCAAATTATTTTGGTTTTAGTAGGTACCCCTAACTTTTTCTAGCAATAAATATACCCTATGTTACTCAGGGATGATGTAGCATTCTAAAGGTAAAAGAATTTTTGAAATCGGTCCTGTAGTTTCTGAGTTTATTCGTTAAAAACATACAAAAATTCAAATTATTTAAGTTTTAGTAGGCATGCCTAACTTTTTCTAGCAATAAATATACCCTATGTTACTCCGGGATAATGTAGCATTCTAAAGTTAAAAGAATTTTTGAAATCGGTCCTGTAGTTTTTGAGTTTATTCGTTACAAACATACAAAAATTCAAATTATTTTGGTTTTAGTAGGTACCCCTAACTTTCTCTAGCAATAAATATACCCTATGTTACTCAGGGATAATGTAGCATTCTAAAGGTAAAAGAATTTTTGAAATCGGTCCTGTAGTTTTTGAGTTTATTCATTACAAACATACAAAAATTCAAATTATCAAAAGTTTTAGTATGGATCCCTAACTTTCTCTAGGAATAAATATAGCCTATGTTACTCAAGGATAACGTAGCGTTCTAATGGCGAAAAAATTTTTGAAATCGGTCAAGTACTTTTTGAGTTTATTCGTTACAAACATACAAAAATTCAAATTATTTAAGTTTTAGTAGGCATCCCTAACTTTTTCTAGCAATAAATATACCCTATGTTACTCAGGGATGGTGTAGCGTTCTAGAGGTAAAAGAATTTTTGAAATCGGTCCTGTAGTTTCTGAGTTTATTCGTTAAAAACATACAAAAATTCAAATAATTTTGGTTTTAGTGGGGATCCCTATTATTTTCTAGCAATAAATATACTCTATGTTACTCAGGGATAATGTAGTATCCGAATGGTGAAAGATTTTTTGAAATCGGTCCAGTAGTTTTTGAGTTTCTTCGTTACAAACATACAAAAATTCAAATTATTTAAGTTTTATTAGGGACCCCTGGTTTTTTCTAGCCATAAAAATAGCCTATGTTACTCAAGGATAACGTAGCATTCTAATGGTGAAAGATTTTTTGAAATCGGTCCAGTAGTTTTTGAGTTTCTTCGTTACAAACATACAAAAATTCAAATTATTTAAGTTTTATTAGGGACCCCTGGTTTTTTCTAGCCATAAAAATAGCCTATAATACTCAGGGATAATGTAGTATTCTAATGGTGAAAGATTTTTTGAAATCGGTCCAGTAGTTTTTGAGTTTATTCGTTACAAACATACAAAAATTCAAATTATTTAAGTTTTAGTAGGCATGCCTAACTTTTTCTAGCAATAAATATACCCTATGTTACTCAGGGATAATGTAGCACTCTAAAGGTCAAAGAATTTTTGAAATCGGTCCTGTAGTTCTTGAGTTTATTCCTTACAAACATATAAAAATACAAATTATTAAAGTTTTTGTAGGAATCCCTAATTTTTTCTGCCAATAAATACAGCCCATCTTACTCACAGATAATGTAGCATTCTAATGGTGAAAGAATTTTTGAAATCGGTCCAGTAGTTTTTGAGTCTATTCGTTACAAACATACAAAAATTCAAATTATCAAAAGTTTTAGTATGGATCCCTAACTTTCTCTAGCAATAAATATAGCCTATGTTACTCAAGGATAACGTAGCATTCTAATGGTGAAAAAATTTTTGAAATCGGTCCAGTACTTTTTGAGTTTATTCGTTACAAACATACAAAAATTCAAATTATTTTGGTTTTAGTAGGTACCCCTAACTTTTTCTAGCAATAAATATACCCTATGTTACTCAGGGATGATGTAGCATTCTAAATGTAAAAGAATTTTTGAAATCGGTCCTGTAGTTTCTGAGTTTATTCGTTAAAAACATACAAAAATTCAAATTATTTAAGTTTTAGTAGGCATGCCTAACTTTTTCTAGCAATAAATATACCCTATGTTACTCCGGGATAATGTAGCATTCTAAAGTTAAAAGAATTTTTGAAATCGGTCCAGTAGTTTTTGAGTTTATTCGTTACAAACATACAAAAATTCAAATTATTTAAGTTTTAGTAGGCATGCCTAACTTTTTCTAGCAATAAATATACCCTATGTTACTCAGGGATAATGTAGCACTCTAAAGGTCAAAGAATTTTTGAAATCGGTCCTGTAGTTTTTGAGTTTCTTCGTTACAAACATACAAAAATTCAAATTATTTAAGTTTTAGTAGGCATCCCTAACTTTTTCTAGCAATAAATAAACCCTATGTTACTCAGGGATAATGTAGCATTCTAAAGGTGAAAGAATTTTTGTAATCGGTCCAGTACTTTTGAGTTTATTCGTTACAAACATACAAAAATTCAAATTATTTAAGTTTTAGTAGGCATCCCTAACTTTTTCTAGCAATAAATATACCCTATGTTACTCAGGGATAATGTAGCATTCTAATGGTGAAAAAATTTTTGAAATCGGTCCAGTACTTTTTGAGTTTATTCGTTACAAACATACAAAAATTCAAATTATTTTGGTTTTAGTAGGTACCCCTAACTTTTTCTAGCAATAAATATACCCTATGTTACTCAGGGATGATGTAGCATTCTAAATGTAAAAGAATTTTTGAAATCGGTCCTGTAGTTTCTGAGTTTATTCGTTAAAAACATACAAAAATTCAAATTATTTAAGTTTTAGTAGGCATGCCTAACTTTTTCTAGCAATAAATATACCCTATGTTACTCCGGGATAATGTAGCATTCTAAAGTTAAAAGAATTTTTGAAATCGGTCCTGTAGTTTTTGAGTTTATTCGTTACAAACATACAAAAATTCAAATTATTTTGGTTTTAGTAGGTACCCCTAACTTTTTCTAGCAATAAATATACCCTATGTTACTCAGGGATAATGTAGCATTCTAAAGGTAAAAGAATTTTTGAAATCGGTCCTGTAGTTTTTGAGTTTCTTCGTTACAAACATACAAAAATTCAAATTATTTAAGTTTTAGTAGGCATCCCTAACTTTTTCTAGCAATAAATAAACCCTATGTTACTCAGGGATAATGTAGCATTCTAAAGGTGAAAGAATTTTTGTAATCGGTCCAGTACTTTTGAGTTTATTCGTTACAAACATACAAAAATTCAAATTATCAAAAGTTTTAGTATGGATCCCTAACTTTCTCTAGCAATAAATATAGCCTATGTTACTCAAGGATAACGTAGCATTCTAATGGTGAAAAAATTTTTGAAATCGGTCCAGTACTTTTTGAGTTTATTCGTTACAAACATACAAAAATTCAAATTATTTTGGTTTTAGTAGGTACCCCTAACTTTTTCTAGCAATAAATATACCCTATGTTACTCAGGGATGATGTAGCATTCTAAATGTAAAAGAATTTTTGAAATCGGTCCTGTAGTTTCTGAGTTTATTCGTTAAAAACATACAAAAATTCAAATTATTTAAGTTTTAGTAGGCATCCCTAACTTTTTCTAGCAATAAATAAACCCTATGTTACTCAGGGATAATGTAGCATTCTAAAGGTGAAAGAATTTTTGTAATCGGTCCAGTACTTTTGAGTTTATTCGTTACAAACATACAAAAATTCAAATTATTTAAGTTTTAGTAGGCATCCCTAACTTTTTCTAGCAATAAATATACCCTATGTTACTCAGGGATAATGTAGCATTATAAAGGTCAAAGAATTTTTGAAATCGGTCCTGTAGTTCTTGAGTTTATTCCTTACAAACATATAAAAATACAAATTATTAAAGTTTTTGTAGGAATCCCTAATTTTTTCTGCCAATAAATACAGCCCATCTTACTCACAGATAATGTAGCATTCTAATGGTGAAAGAATTTTTGAAATCGGTCCAGTAGTTTTTGAGTCTATTCGTTACAAACATACAAAAATTCAAATTATCAAAAGTTTTAGTATGGATCCCTAACTTTCTCTAGCAATAAATATAGCCTATGTTACTCAAGGATAACGTAGCATTCTAATGGTGAAAAAATTTTTGAAATCGGTCCAGTACTTTTTGAGTTTATTCGTTACAAACATACAAAAATTCAAATTATTTTGGTTTTAGTAGGTACCCCTAACTTTTTCTAGCAATAAATATACCCTATGTTACTCAGGGATGATGTAGCATTCTAAAGGTAAAAGAATTTTTGAAATCGGTCCTGTAGTTTCTGAGTTTATTCGTTAAAAACATACAAAAATTCAAATTATTTAAGTTTTAGTAGGCATGCCTAACTTTTTCTAGCAATAAATATACCCTATGTTACTCCGGGATAATGTAGCATTCTAAAGTTAAAAGAATTTTTGAAATCGGTCCTGTAGTTTTTGAGTTTATTCGTTACAAACATACAAAAATTCAAATTATTTTGGTTTTAGTAGGTACCCCTAACTTTCTCTAGCAATAAATATACCCTATGTTACTCAGGGATAATGTAGCATTCTAAAGGTAAAAGAATTTTTGAAATCGGTCCTGTAGTTTTTGAGTTTATTCATTACAAACATACAAAAATTCAAATTATCAAAAGTTTTAGTATGGATCCCTAACTTTCTCTAGGAATAAATATAGCCTATGTTACTCAAGGATAACGTAGCGTTCTAATGGCGAAAAAATTTTTGAAATCGGTCAAGTACTTTTTGAGTTTATTCGTTACAAACATACAAAAATTCAAATTATTTAAGTTTTAGTAGGCATCCCTAACTTTTTCTAGCAATAAATATACCCTATGTTACTCAGGGATGGTGTAGCGTTCTAGAGGTAAAAGAATTTTTGAAATCGGTCCTGTAGTTTCTGAGTTTATTCGTTAAAAACATACAAAAATTCAAATAATTTTGGTTTTAGTGGGGATCCCTATTATTTTCTAGCAATAAATATACTCTATGTTACTCAGGGATAATGTAGTATCCGAATGGTGAAAGATTTTTTGAAATCGGTCCAGTAGTTTTTGAGTTTCTTCGTTACAAACATACAAAAATTCAAATTATTTAAGTTTTATTAGGGACCCCTGGTTTTTTCTAGCCATAAAAATAGCCTATGTTACTCAAGGATAACGTAGCATTCTAATGGTGAAAGATTTTTTGAAATCGGTCCAGTAGTTTTTGAGTTTCTTCGTTACAAACATACAAAAATTCAAATTATTTAAGTTTTATTAGGGACCCCTGGTTTTTTCTAGCCATAAAAATAGCCTATAATACTCAGGGATAATGTAGTATTCTAATGGTGAAAGATTTTTTGAAATCGGTCCAGTAGTTTTTGAGTTTATTCGTTACAAACATACAAAAATTCAAATTATTTAAGTTTTAGTAGGCATGCCTAACTTTTTCTAGCAATAAATATACCCTATGTTACTCAGGGATAATGTAGCACTCTAAAGGTCAAAGAATTTTTGAAATCGGTCCTGTAGTTCTTGAGTTTATTCCTTACAAACATATAAAAATACAAATTATTAAAGTTTTTGTAGGAATCCCTAATTTTTTCTGCCAATAAATACAGCCCATCTTACTCACAGATAATGTAGCATTCTAATGGTGAAAGAATTTTTGAAATCGGTCCAGTAGTTTTTGAGTCTATTCGTTACAAACATACAAAAATTCAAATTATCAAAAGTTTTAGTATGGATCCCTAACTTTCTCTAGCAATAAATATAGCCTATGTTACTCAAGGATAACGTAGCATTCTAATGGTGAAAAAATTTTTGAAATCGGTCCAGTACTTTTTGAGTTTATTCGTTACAAACATACAAAAATTCAAATTATTTTGGTTTTAGTAGGTACCCCTAACTTTTTCTAGCAATAAATATACCCTATGTTACTCAGGGATGATGTAGCATTCTAAATGTAAAAGAATTTTTGAAATCGGTCCTGTAGTTTCTGAGTTTATTCGTTAAAAACATACAAAAATTCAAATTATTTAAGTTTTAGTAGGCATGCCTAACTTTTTCTAGCAATAAATATACCCTATGTTACTCCGGGATAATGTAGCATTCTAAAGTTAAAAGAATTTTTGAAATCGGTCCAGTAGTTTTTGAGTTTATTCGTTACAAACATACAAAAATTCAAATTATTTAAGTTTTAGTAGGCATGCCTAACTTTTTCTAGCAATAAATATACCCTATGTTACTCAGGGATAATGTAGCACTCTAAAGGTCAAAGAATTTTTGAAATCGGTCCTGTAGTTTTTGAGTTTCTTCGTTACAAACATACAAAAATTCAAATTATTTAAGTTTTAGTAGGCATCCCTAACTTTTTCTAGCAATAAATAAACCCTATGTTACTCAGGGATAATGTAGCATTCTAAAGGTGAAAGAATTTTTGTAATCGGTCCAGTACTTTTGAGTTTATTCGTTACAAACATACAAAAATTCAAATTATTTAAGTTTTAGTAGGCATCCCTAACTTTTTCTAGCAATAAATATACCCTATGTTACTCAGGGATAATGTAGCATTCTAATGGTGAAAAAATTTTTGAAATCGGTCCAGTACTTTTTGAGTTTATTCGTTACAAACATACAAAAATTCAAATTATTTTGGTTTTAGTAGGTACCCCTAACTTTTTCTAGCAATAAATATACCCTATGTTACTCAGGGATGATGTAGCATTCTAAATGTAAAAGAATTTTTGAAATCGGTCCTGTAGTTTCTGAGTTTATTCGTTAAAAACATACAAAAATTCAAATTATTTAAGTTTTAGTAGGCATGCCTAACTTTTTCTAGCAATAAATATACCCTATGTTACTCCGGGATAATGTAGCATTCTAAAGTTAAAAGAATTTTTGAAATCGGTCCTGTAGTTTTTGAGTTTATTCGTTACAAACATACAAAAATTCAAATTATTTTGGTTTTAGTAGGTACCCCTAACTTTTTCTAGCAATAAATATACCCTATGTTACTCAGGGATAATGTAGCATTCTAAAGGTAAAAGAATTTTTGAAATCGGTCCTGTAGTTTTTGAGTTTCTTCGTTACAAACATACAAAAATTCAAATTATTTAAGTTTTAGTAGGCATCCCTAACTTTTTCTAGCAATAAATAAACCCTATGTTACTCAGGGATAATGTAGCATTCTAAAGGTGAAAGAATTTTTGTAATCGGTCCAGTACTTTTGAGTTTATTCGTTACAAACATACAAAAATTCAAATTATTTAAGTTTTAGTAGGCATCCCTAACTTTTTCTAGCAATAAATATACCCTATGTTACTCAGGGATAATGTAGCATTATAAAGGTCAAAGAATTTTTGAAATCGCTCCTGTAGTTCTTGAGTTTATTCCTTACAAACATATAAAAATACAAATTATTAAAGTTTTTGTAGGAATCCCTAATTTTTTCTGCCAATAAATACAGCCCATCTTACTCACAGATAATGTAGCATTCTAATGGTGAAAGAATTTTTGAAATCGGTCCAGTAGTTTTTGAGTCTATTCGTTACAAACATACAAAAATTCAAATTATCAAAAGTTTTAGTATGGATCCCTAACTTTCTCTAGCAATAAATATAGCCTATGTTACTCAAGGATAACGTAGCATTCTAATGGTGAAAAAATTTTTGAAATCGGTCCAGTACTTTTTGAGTTTATTCGTTACAAACATACAAAAATTCAAATTATTTTGGTTTTAGTAGGTACCCCTAACTTTTTCTAGCAATAAATATACCCTATGTTACTCAGGGATGATGTAGCATTCTAAAGGTAAAAGAATTTTTGAAATCGGTCCTGTAGTTTCTGAGTTTATTCGTTAAAAACATACAAAAATTCAAATTATTTAAGTTTTAGTAGGCATGCCTAACTTTTTCTAGCAATAAATATACCCTATGTTACTCCGGGATAATGTAGCATTCTAAAGTTAAAAGAATTTTTGAAATCGGTCCTGTAGTTTTTGAGTTTATTCGTTACAAACATACAAAAATTCAAATTATTTTGGTTTTAGTAGGTACCCCTAACTTTCTCTAGCAATAAATATACCCTATGTTACTCAGGGATAATGTAGCATTCTAAAGGTAAAAGAATTTTTGAAATCGGTCCTGTAGTTTTTGAGTTTATTCATTACAAACATACAAAAATTCAAATTATCAAAAGTTTTAGTATGGATCCCTAACTTTCTCTAGGAATAAATATAGCCTATGTTACTCAAGGATAACGTAGCGTTCTAATGGCGAAAAAATTTTTGAAATCGGTCAAGTACTTTTTGAGTTTATTCGTTACAAACATACAAAAATTCAAATTATTTAAGTTTTAGTAGGCATCCCTAACTTTTTCTAGCAATAAATATACCCTATGTTACTCAGGGATGGTGTAGCGTTCTAGAGGTAAAAGAATTTTTGAAATCGGTCCTGTAGTTTCTGAGTTTATTCGTTAAAAACATACAAAAATTCAAATAATTTTGGTTTTAGTGGGGATCCCTATTATTTTCTAGCAATAAATATACTCTATGTTACTCAGGGATAATGTAGTATCCGAATGGTGAAAGATTTTTTGAAATCGGTCCAGTAGTTTTTGAGTTTCTTCGTTACAAACATACAAAAATTCAAATTATTTAAGTTTTATTAGGGACCCCTGGTTTTTTCTAGCCATAAAAATAGCCTATGTTACTCAAGGATAACGTAGCATTCTAATGGTGAAAGATTTTTTGAAATCGGTCCAGTAGTTTTTGAGTTTCTTCGTTACAAACATACAAAAATTCAAATTATTTAAGTTTTATTAGGGACCCCTGGTTTTTTCTAGCCATAAAAATAGCCTATAATACTCAGGGATAATGTAGTATTCTAATGGTGAAAGATTTTTTGAAATCGGTCCAGTAATATTTGAGTTTCTTCGTTACAAACATACAAAAATTCAAATTATTTAAGTTTTAGTAGGCATGCCTAGCTTTTTCTAGCAATAAATATACCCTATGTTACTCCGGGATAATGTAGCATTCTAAAGGTAAAAGAATTTTTGAAATCGGTCCTGTAGTGTTTGAGTTAATTCGTTACAAACATACAAAAATTCAAATTATTTAAGTTTTTGTAGGTATCCCTAATTTTTTCTGCCAATAAATAGAGCCTATCTTACTCACAGATAATGTAGCATTCTAATGGTGAAAGAATTTTTGAAATCTGTCCAGTAGTTTTTGATTTAATCCTCACAAACCTATAAAAATGCAAATTATTTAAGTTTCAGTAGGGTCCCCTAGTTTTTTCTAGCCAGAAACATACCCTATGTTACTCAGGGAAAATGTAGTATTCGAATGGTGACAGATTTTTTGAAATCGGTCCAGTAGTTTTTGAGTTTCTTCGTTACAAACATACAAAAATTCAAATTATTTTGGTTTTAGTGGGGATCCCTAATATTTTCTAGCAATAAATATAGCCTATGTTACTCAAGGATAACGTAGCATTCTAATGGTGAAAAAACTTTTGAAATCGGTCCAGTACTTTTTGAGTTTATTAGTTACAAACATACAAAAATTTAAATTATTTAAGTTTTAGTAGGTAACCCTAACTTTTTCTAGCAATAAATATACTCTATGTTACTCGGGGATTATGTAGCATTCTAAAGGTAAAAGAATTTTTGAAATCGGTCCATTATTTTTTGAGTTTATTCGTTACAAACATACAAAAATTCAAATTATTTTGGTTTTAGTGGGGATCCCTAATATTTTCTAGCAATAAATATACACTATGTTACTCAGGGATAATGTAGTATCCGAATGGTGAAAGATTTTTTGAAATCGGTCCAGCAGTTTTTGAGTTTCTTCGTTACAAACATACAAAAATTCAAATTATTTAAGTTTTATTAGGGACCCCTAGTTTTTTCTAGCCACAAACATAGCCTATAATACTCAGGGATAATGTAGTATTCTAATGGTGAAAGATTTTTTGAAATCGGTCCAGTAGTATTTGAGTTTCTTCGTTACAAACATACAAAAATTCAAATTATTTAAGTTTTAGTAGGCATGCCTAACTTTTTCTAGCAATAAATATTCCCTATGTTACTCCGGGATAATGTAGCATTCTAAGTTTGAAAGAATTTTTGAAATCTGTCCATTAGTTTTTGAGTTTAATCCTCACAATCCTATAAAAATGCAAATTATTTAAGTTTGAGTAGGGTCCCCTAGTTTTTTCTAGCCATAAACATAGCCTATGTTACTCAGGGATAACGTAGCATTCTAATGGTGAAAGAAATTTTGAAATCCATCCAGTAGTTTTTGAGTTTCTTCGATTCACACATACAAAAATTCAAATTATTTAAGTTTTAGTAGGGATCCCTAACTTTTTCTAGCAAGAAATATTGCGTATGTTACTGAGGGATAATGTAGCATTCTAAGGGTGAAAGAATTTTTGAAATCGGTCCAGTAGTTTTTGAGTTTCTTCGGTTCAAACATATAAAAATACAAATCTTTTTAATTTTAGTAGGGATTTATAATTTGTTCTATCAATAAATATAGCCTATGCTACGCAGGGATAATGTAGCATTCTAAAGGCCAAAGAAATTTTGAAATCAGTCCAGTACTTTTTGAATTTATTCTTTACCAACATAGGAACATACAAATTATTTAAATTTTAGTAGGGATCCCAAATTTTTTCTAGCAAAAAATATCACCTATGTTCCTCACGGATAATGTAGCATTCTAATGGTGAAAGATTTTTTGAAATCGGTCCAGTAGTTTTTGAGTTTCTTCGTTACAAACATACAAAAATTCAAATTATTTAAGTTTTAGTAGGCATCCCTAACTTTTTCTAGCAATAAATATACCCTATGTTACTCAGGAATAATGTAGTATTCGAATGGTGAAAGATTTTTTGAAATCGGTCCTGTACTTTTTGAGTTTCTTCGTTACAAACATACAAAAATTCAAATTATTTTGGTTTTAGTAAGGATCCCTAAAATTTTCTAGCAATAAATATACTCTATGTTAGTCAGGGATAATGTAGTATTCGAATGGTGAAATATTTTTTGAAATCGGTCCAGTAGTTTTTGAGTTTCTTCGTTACAAACATACAAAAATTCAAATTATTTAAGTTTTAGTAGGCATCCCTAACTTTTCCTAGCAATAAATAAACCCTATGTTACTCAGGGATAATGTAGCATTCTAAAGGTGAAAGAATTTTTGTAATCGGTCCAGTACTTTTGAGTTTATTCGTTACAAACATACAAAAATTCAAATTATTTAAGTTTTAGTAGGCATCCCTAACTTTTTCTAGCAATAAATATACGCTATGTTACTCAGGGATAATGTAGCATTATAAAGGTCAAAGAATTTTTGAAATCGGTCCTGTAGTTCTTGAGTTTATTCCTTACAAACATATAAAAATACAAATTATTAAAGTTTTTGTAGGAATCCCTAATTTTTTCTGCCAATAAATACAGCCCATCTTACTCACAGATAATGTAGCATTCTAATGGTGAAAGAATTTTTGAAATCGGTCCAGTAGTTTTTGAGTCTATTCGTTACAAACATACAAAAATTCAAATTATCAAAAGTTTAAGTATGGATCCCTAACTTTCTCTAGCAATAAATATAGCCTATGTTACTCAAGGATAACGTAGCATTCTAATGGTGAAAAAATTTTTGAAATCGGTCCAGTACTTTTTGAGTTTATTCGTTACAAACATACAAAAATTCAAATTATTTTGGTTTTAGTAGGTACCCCTAACTTTTTCTAGCAATAAATATACACTATGTTACTCAGGGATGATGTAGCATTCTAAAGGTAAAAGAATTTTTGAAATCGGTTCTGTAGTTTCTGAGTTTATTCGTTCAAAACATACAAAAATTCAAATTATTTAAGTTTTAGTAGGCATGCCTAACTTTTTCTAGCAATAAATATACCCTATGTTACTCCGGGATAATGTAGCATTCTAAAGTTAAAAGAATTTTTGAAATCGGACCTGTAGTTTTTGAGTTTATTCGTTACAAACATACAAAAATTCAAATTATTTTGGTTTTAGGAGGTACCCCTAACTTTCTCTAGCAACAAATATACCCTATGTTACTCAGGGATAATGTAGCATTCTAAAGGTAAAAGAATTTTTGAAATCGGTCCTGTAGTTTTTGAGTTTATTCGTTACAAACATACAAAAATTCAAATTATTTTGGTTTTAGTAGGTACCCCTAACTTTTTCTAGCAATAAATATACTCTATGTTACTCAGGGATAATGTAGTATTCGAATGGTGAAAGATTTTTTGAAATCGGTCCAGTAGTTTTTGAGTTTCTTCGTTACAAACATACAAAAATTCAAATTATTTAAGTTTTATTAGGGACCCTAGTTTTTTCTAGCCATAAATATAGTCTATAATACTCAGGGATAATGTAGTATTCTAATGGTCAAAGATTTTTTGAAATCGGTCCAGTAGTTTTTGAGTTTATTCGTTACAAACATACAAAAATTCAAATTATCAAAAGTTTTAGTATGGATCCCTAACTTTTTCTAGCAATAAATATAGCCTATGTTACTCAGGAATAATGTAGCATTCTAATGGTAAAAGATTTTTTGAAATCGGTCCAGTAGTATTTGAGTTTCTTAGTTACAAACATACAAAAATTCAAATTATTTAAGTTTTAGTAGGCATGCCTAACTTTTTCTAGCAATAAATATACCCTATGTTACTCCGGGATAATGTAGCATTCTAAAGTTAAAAGAATTCTTGAAATCGGTCCTGTAGTTTTTGAGTTTATTCGTTACAAACATACAAAAATTCAAATTATTTTGGTTTTAGTAGGTACCCCTAACTTTTTCTAGCAATAAATATACCCTATGTTACTCAGGGATAATGTAGCATTCTAAAGGTCAAAGAATTTTCGAAATCGCTCCTGTAGTTTTTGAGTTTCTTCGTTACAAACATAAAAAATTCAAATTATTTAAGTTTTAGTAGGGACCCCTAGTTTTTTTCTAGCCATAAATATAGTCTATAATACTCAGGGATAATGTAGTATTCTAATGGTGAAAGATTTTTTGAAATCGGTCCAGTAGTTTTTGAGTTTCTTCGTTACACACATACAAAAATTCAAATTATTTAAGTTTTATTAGGGACCCCTAGTTTTTTCTAGCCATAAATATAGCCTATAATACTCAGGGATATTGTAGTATTCTAATGGTGAAAGATTTTTTGAAATCGGTCCAGTAGTTTTTGAGTTTATTCGTTACAAACATACAAAAATTCTAATTATTTAAGTTTTAGTAGGCATGCCTAACTTTTCCTAGCAATAAATATACCCTATGTTACTCAGGGATAATGTAGCACTCTAAAGGTCAAAGAATTTTTGAAATCGGTCCTGTAGTTCTTGAGTTTATTCCTTACAAACATATAAAAATACAAATTATTAAAGTTTTTGTAGGAATCCCTAATTTTTTCTGCCAATAAATACAGCCCATCTTACTCACAGATAATGTAGCATTCTAATGGTGAAAGAATTTTTGAAATCGGTCCAGTAGTTTTTGAGTCTATTCGTTACAAACATACAAAAATTCAAATTACCAAAAGTTTTAGTATGGATCTATAACTTTCTCTAGCAATAAATATAGCCTATGTTACTCAAGGATAACGTAGCATTCTAATGGTGAAAAAATTTTTGAAATCGGTCCAGTGCTTTTTGAGTTTATTCGTTACAAACATACAAAAATTCAAATTATTTTGGTTTTAGTAGGTACCCCTAACTTTTTCTAGCAATAAATATACCCTATGTTACTCAGGGATGATGTAGCATTCTAAATGTAAAAGAATTTTTGAAATCGGTCCTGTAGTTTCTGAGTTTATTCGTTAAAAACATACAAAAATTCAAATTATTTAAGTTTTAGTAGGCATGCCTAACTTTTTCTAGCAATAAATATACCCTATGTTACTCCGGGATAATGTAGCATTCTAAAGTTAAAAGAATTTTTGAAATCGCTCCTGTAGTTTTTGAGTTTATTCGTTACAAACATACAAAAATTCAAATTATTTTGGTTTTAGTAGGTACCCCTAACTTTTTCTAGCAATAAATATACCCTATGTTACTCAGGGATAATGTAGCATTCTAAAGGTAAAAGAATTTTTGAAATCGGTCCTGTAGTTTTTGAGTTTATTCGTTACAAACATACAAAAATTCAAATTATTTTGGTTTTAGTAGGTACCCCTACCTTTTTCTAGCAATAGATATACCCTATGTTACTCAGGGATAATGTAGCATTCTAAAGGTCAAAGAATTTTCGAAATCGCTCCTGTAGTTTTTGAGTTTCTTCGTTACAAACATAAAAAATTCAAATTATTTAAGTTTTAGTAGGGACCCCTAGTTTTTTTCTAGCCATAAATATAGTCTATAATACTCAGGGATAATGTAGTATTCTAATGGTGAAAGATTTTTTGAAATCGGTCCAGTAGTTTTTGAGTTTATTCGTTACAAACATACAAAAATTCAAATTATCAAAAGTTTTAGTATGGATCCCTAACTTTTTCTAGCAATAAATATAGTCTATAATACTCAGGGATAATGTAGTATTCTAATGGTGAAAGATTTTTTGAAATCGGTCCAGTAGTTTTTGAGTTTATTCGTTACAAACATACAAAAATTCAAATTATCAAAAGTTTTAGTATGGATCCCTAACTTTTTCTAGCAATAAATATAGCCTATGTTACTCAGGAATAATGTAGCATTCTAAAGGTAAAAGATTTTTTGAAATCGGTCCAGTAGTATTTGAGTTTCTTCGTTACAAACATACAAAAATTCAAATTATTTAAGTTTTAGTAGGCATGCCTAACTTTTTCTAGCAATAAATATACCCTATGTTACTCCGGGATAATGTAGCATTCTAAAGTTAAAAGAATTTTTGAAATCGGTCCTGTAGTTTTTGAGTTTATTCGTTACAAACATACAAAAATTCAAATTATTTTGGTTTTAGTAGGTACCCCTAACTTTTTCTAGCAATAAATATACCTTATGTTACTCAGGGATAATGTAGCATTCTAAAGGTAAAAGAATTTTTGAAATCGGTCCTGTAGTTTTTGAGTTTATTCGTTACAAACATACAAAAATTCAAATTATTTTGGTTTTAGTAGGTACCCCTAACTTTTTCTAGCAATAAATATACTCTATGTTACTCAGGGATAATGTAGTATTCGAATGGTGAAAGATTTTTTGAAATCGGTCCAGTAATTTTTGAGTTTCTTCGTTACAAACATACAAAAATTCAAATTATTTCAGTTTTATTAGGGACCCCTAGTTTTTCTAGCCATAAATATAGCCTATAATACTCAGGGATAATGTAGTATTCTAATGGTGAAAGATTTTTTGAAATCGGTCCAGTAGTTTTTGAGTTTATTCGTTACAGACATACAAAAATTCAAATTATTTAAGTTTTAGTAGGCATGCCTAACTTTTTCTAGCAATAAATATACCCTATGTTACTCAGGGATAATGTAGCACTCTAAAGGTCAAAGAATTTTTGAAATCGGTCCTGTAGTTCTTGAGTTTATTCCTTACAAACATATAAAAATACAAATTATTAAAGTTTTTGTAGGAATCCCTAATTTTTTCTGCCAATAAATACAGCCCATCTTACTCACAGATAATGTAGCATTCTAATGGTGAAAGAATTTTTGAAATCGGTCCAGTAGTTTTTGAGTCTATTCGTTACATACATACAAAAATTCAAATTATCAAAAGTTTTAGTATGGATCCCTAACTTTCTCTAGCAATAAATATAGCCTATGTTACTCAAGGATAACGTAGCATTCTAATGGTGAAAAAAATTTTGAAATCGGTCCAGTACTTTTTGAGTTTATTCGTTACAAACATACAAAAATTCAAATTATTTTGGTTTTAGTAGGTACCCCTAACTTTTTCTAGCAATAAATATACCCTATGTTACTCAGGGATGATGTAGCATTCTAAATGTAAAAGAATTTTTGAAATCGGTCCTGTAGTTTCTGAGTTTATTCGTTAAAAACATACAAAAATTCAAATTATTTAAGTTTTAGTAGGCATGCCTAACTTTTTCTAGCAATAAATATACCCTATGTTACTCTGGGATAATGTAGCATTCTAAAGTTAAAAGAATTTTTGAAATCGGTCCTGTAGTTTTTGAGTTTATTCGTTACAAACATACAAAAATTCAAACTATTTTGGTTTTAGTAGGTACCCCTAACTTTTTCTAGCAATAAATATACCCTATGTTACTCAGGGATAATGTAGCATTCTAAAGGTAAAAGAATTTTTGAAATCGGTCTTGTAGTTTTTGAGTTTATTCGTTACAAACATACAAAAATTCAAATTATTTTGGTTTTGGTAGGTACCCCTAACTTTTTCTAGCAATAAATATACTCTATGTTACTCAGGGATAATGTAGTATTCTAATGGTGAAAGATTTTTTGAAATCGGTCCAGTAGTATTTGAGTTTATTCGTTACAAACATACAAAAATTCAAATTACCAAAAGTTTTAGTATGGATCTATAACTTTCTCTAGCAATAAATATAGCCTATGTTACTCAAGGATAACGTAGCATTCTAATGGTGAAAAAATTTTTGAAATCGGTCCAGTAATTTTTGAGTTTATTCGTTACAAACATACAAAAATTCAAATTATTTTGGTTTTAGTAGGTACCCCTAACTTTTTCTAGCAATAAATATACCCTATGTTACTCAGGGATGATGTAGCATTCTAAATGTAAAAGAATTTTTGAAATCGGTCCTGTAGTTTCTGAGTTTATTCGTTAAAAACATACAAAAATTCAAATTATTTAAGTTTTAGTAGGCATGCCTAACTTTTTCTAGCAATAAATATACCCTATGTTACTCCCGGATAATGTAGCATTCTAAAGTTAAAAGAATTTTTGAAATCGGTCCTGTAGTTTTTGAGTTTATTCGTTACAAACATACAAAAATTCAAATTATTTTGGTTTTAGTAGGTACCCCTAACTTTTTCTAGCAATAAATATACCCTATGTTACTCAGGGATAATGTAGCATTCTAAAGGTAAAAGAATTTTTGAAATCGGTCCTGTAGTTTTTGAGTTTATTCGTTACAAACATACAAAAATTCAAATTATTTTGGTTTTAGTAGGTACCCCTAACTTTTTCTAGCAATAAATATACCTTATGTTACTCAGGGATAATGTAGCATTCTAAAGGTAAAAGAGTTTTTGAAATCGGTCCTGTAGTTTTTGAGTTTATTCGTTACAAACATACAAAAATTCAAATTATTTTGGTTTTAGTAGGTACCCCTAACTTTTTCTAGCAATAAATATACTCTATGTTACTCAGGGATAATGTAGTATTCGAATGGTGAAAGATTTTTTGAAATCGGTCCAGTAATTTTTGAGTTTCTTCGTTACAAACATACAAAAATTCAAATTATTTCACATTTTATTAGGGACCCCTAGTTTTTTCTAGCCATAAATATAGCCTATAATACTCAGGGATAATGTAGTATTCTAATGGTGAAAGATTTTTTGAAATCGGTCCAGTAGTTTTTGAGTTTATTCGTTACAGACATACAAAAATTCAAATTATTTAAGTTTTAGTAGGCATGCCTAACTTTTTCTAGCAATAAATATACCCTATGTTACTCAGGGATAATGTAGCACTCTAAAGGTCAAAGAATTTTTGAAATCGGTCCTGTAGTTCTTGAGTTTATTCCTTACAAACATATAAAAATACAAATTATTAAAGTTTTTGTAGGAATCCCTAATTTTTTCTGCCAATAAATACAGCCCATCTTACTCACAGATAATGTAGCATTCTAATGGTGAAAGAATTTTTGAAATCGGTCCAGTAGTTTTTGAGTCTATTCGTTACATACATACAAAAATTCAAATTATCAAAAGTTTTAGTATGGATCCCTAACTTTCTCTAGCAATAAATATAGCCTATGTTACTCAAGGATAACGTAGCATTCTAATGGTGAAAAAAATTTTGAAATCGGTCCAGTACTTTTTGAGTTTATTCGTTACAAACATACAAAAATTCAAATTATTTTGGTTTTAGTAGGTACCCCTAACTTTTTCTAGCAATAAATATACCCTATGTTACTCAGGGATGATGTAGCATTCTAAATGTAAAAGAATTTTTGAAATCGGTCCTGTAGTTTCTGAGTTTATTCGTTAAAAACATACAAAAATTCAAATTATTTAAGTTTTAGTAGGCATGCCTAACTTTTTCTAGCAATAAATATACCCTATGTTACTCTGGGATAATGTAGCATTCTAAAGTTAAAAGAATTTTTGAAATCGGTTATGTAGTTTTTGAGTTTATTCGTTACAAACATACAAAAATTCAAACTATTTTGGTTTTAGTAGGTACCCCTAACTTTTTCTAGCAATAAATATACCGTATGTTACTCAGGGATAATGTAGCATTCTAAAGGTAAAAGAATTTTTGAAATCGGTCCTGTAGTTTTTGAGTTTATTCGTTACAAACATACAAAAATTCAAATTATTTTGGTTTTGGTAGGTACCCCTAACTTTTTCTAGCAATAAATATACTCTATGTTACTCAGGGATAATGTAGTATTCTAATGGTGAAAGATTTTTTGAAATCGGTCCAGTAGTTTTTGAGTTTATTCGTTACAAACATACAAAAATTCAAATTACCAAAAGTTTTAGTATGGATCTATAACTTTCTCTAGCAATAAATATAGCCTATGTTACTCAAGGATAACGTAGCATTCTAATGGTGAAAAAATTTTTGAAATCGGTCCAGTAATTTTTGAGTTTATTCGTTACAAACATACAAAAATTCAAATTATTTTGGTTTTAGTAGGTACCCCTAACTTTTTCTAGCAATAAATATACCCTATGTTACTCAGGGATGATGTAGCATTCTAAATGTAAAAGAATTTTTGAAATCGGTCCTGTAGTTTCTGAGTTTATTCGTTAAAAACATACAAAAATTCAAATTATTTAAGTTTTAGTAGGCATGCCTAACTTTTTCTAGCAATAAATATACCCTATGTTACTCCGGGATAATGTAGCATTCTAAAGTTAAAAGAATTTTTGAAATCGGTCCTGTAGTTTTTGAGTTTATTCGTTACAAACATACAAAAATTCAAATTATTTTGGTTTTAGTAGGTACCCCTAACTTTTTCTAGCAATAAATATACCCTATGTTACTCAGGGATAATGTAGCATTCTAAAGGTAAAAGAATTTTTGAAATCGGTCCTGTAGTTTTTGAGTTTATTCGTTACAAACATACAAAAATTCAAATTATTTTGGTTTTAGTAGGTACCCCTAACTTTTTCTAGCAATAAAAATACCCTATGTTACTCAGGGATAATGTAGCATTCTAAAGGTCAAAGAATTTTCGAAATCGCTCCTGTAGTTTTTGAGTTTCTTCGTTACAAACATAAAAAATTCAAATTATTTAAGTTTTAGTAGGGACCCCTAGTTTTTTTCTAGCCATAAATATAGTCTATAATACTCAGGGATAATGTAGTATTCTAATGGTGAAAGATTTTTTGAAATCGGTCCAGTAGTTTTTGAGTTTATTCGTTACAAACATACAAAAATTCAAATTATCAAAAGTTTTAGTATGGATCCGTAACTTTTTCTAGCAATAAATATAGTCTATAATACTCAGGGATAATGTAGTATTCTAATGGTGAAAGATTTTTTGAAATCGGTCCAGTAGTTTTTGAGTTTATTCGTTACAAACATACAAAAATTCAAATTATCAAAAGTTTTAGTATGGATCCCTAACTTTTTCTAGCAATAAATATAGCCTATGTTACTCAGGAATAATGTAGCATTCTAAAGGTAAAAGATTTTTTGAAATCGGTCCAGTAGTATTTGAGTTTCTTCGTTACAAACATACAAAAATTCAAATTATTTAAGTTTTAGTAGGCATGCCTAACTTTTTCTAGCAATAAATATACCCTATGTTACTCCGGGATAATGTAGCATTCTAAAGTTAAAAGAATTTTTGAAATCGGTCCTGTAGTTTTTGAGTTTATTCGTTACAAACATACAAAAATTCAAATTATTTTGGTTTTAGTAGGTACCCCTAACTTTTTCTAGCAATAAATATACCTTATGTTACTCAGGGATAATGTAGCATTCTAAAGGTAAAAGAATTTTTGAAATCGGTCCTGTAGTTTTTGAGTTTATTCGTTACAAACATACAAAAATTCAAATTATTTTGGTTTTAGTAGGTACCCCTAACTTTTTCTAGCAATAAATATACTCTATGTTACTCAGGGATAATGTAGTATTCGAATGGTGAAAGATTTTTTGAAATCGGTCCAGTAATTTTTGAGTTTCTTCGTTACAAACATACAAAAATTCAAATTATTTCAGTTTTATTAGGGACCCCTAGTTTTTTCTAGCCATAAATATAGCCTATAATACTCAGGGATAATGTAGTATTCTAATGGTGAAAGATTTTTTGAAATCGGTCCAGTAGTTTTTGAGTTTATTCGTTACAGACATACAAAAATTCAAATTATTTAAGTTTTAGTAGGCATGCCTAACTTTTTCTAGCAATAAATATACCCTATGTTACTCAGGGATAATGTAGCACTCTAAAGGTCAAAGAATTTTTGAAATCGGTCCTGTAGTTCTTGAGTTTATTCCTTACAAACATATAAAAATACAAATTATTAAAGTTTTTGTAGGAATCCCTAATTTTTTCTGCCAATACATACAGCCCATCTTACTCACAGATAATGTAGCATTCTAATGGTGAAAGAATTTTTGAAATCGGTCCAGTAGTTTTTGAGTCTATTCGTTACATACATACAAAAATTCAAATTATCAAAAGTTTTAGTATGGATCCCTAACTTTCTCTAGCAATAAATATAGCCTATGTTACTCAAGGATAACGTAGCATTCTAATGGTGAAAAAAATTTTGAAATCGGTCCAGTACTTTTTGAGTTTATTCGTTACAAACATACAAAAATTCAAATTATTTTGGTTTTGGTAGGTACCCCTAACTTTTTCTAGCAATAAATATACTCTATGTTACTCAGGGATAATGTAGTATTCTAATGGTGAAAGATTTTTTGAAATCGGTCCAGTAGTTTTTGAGTTTATTCGTTACAAACATACAAAAATTCAAATTATCAAAAGTTTTAGTATGGATCCCTAACTTTTTCTAGCAATAAATATAGCCTATGTTACTCAGGAATAATGTAGCATTCTAAAGGTAAAAGATTTTTTGAAATCGGTCCAGTAGTATTTGAGTTTCTTCGTTACAAACATACAAAAATTCAAATTATTTAAGTTTTAGTAGGCATGCCTAACTTTTTCTAGCAATAAATATACCCTATGTTACTCCGGGATAATGTAGCATTCTAAAGTTAAAAGAATTTTTGAAATCGGTCCTGTAGTTTTTGAGTTTATTCGTTACAAACATACAAAAATTCAAATTATTTTGGTTTTAGTAGGTACCCCTAACTTTTTCTAGCAATAAATATACCCTATGTTACTCAGGGATAATGTAGCATTCTAAAGGTAAAAGAATTTTTGAAATCGGTCCTGTAGTTTTTGAGTTTATTCGTTACAAACATACAAAAATTCAAATTATTTTGGTTTTAGTAGGTACCCCTAACTTTTTCTAGCAATAAATATACTCTATGTTACTCAGGGATAATGTAGTATTCGAATGGTGAAAGATTTTTTGAAATCGGTCCAGTAGTTTTTGAGTTTCTTCGTTACAAACATACAAAAATTCAAATTATTTAAGTTTTATTAGGGACCCCTAGTTTTTTCTAGCCATAAATATAGTCTATAATACTCAGGGATAATGTAGTATTCTAATGGTGAAAGATTTTTTGAAATCGGTCCAGTAGTTTTTGAGTTTATTCGTTACAAACATACAAAAATTCAAATTATCAAAAGTTTTAGTATGGATCCCTAACTTTTTCTAGCAATAAATATAGCCTATGTTACTCAGGAATAATGTAGCATTCTAAAGGTAAAAGATTTTTTGAAATCGGTCCAGTAGTATTTGAGTTTCTTCGTTACAAACATACAAAAATTCAAATTATTTAAGTTTTAGTAGGCATGCCTAACTTTTTCTAGCAATAAATATACCCTATGTTACTCCGGGATAATGTAGCATTCTAAAGTTAAAAGAATTTTTGAAATCGGTCCTGTAGTTTTTGAGTTTATTCGTTACAAACATACAAAAATTCAAATTATTTTGGTTTTAGTAGGTACCCCTAACTTTTTCTAGCAATAAATATACCCTATGTTACTCAGGGATAATGTAGCATTCTAAAGGTAAAAGAATTTTTGAAATCGGTCCTGTAGTTTTTGAGTTTATTCGTTACAAACATACAAAAATTCAAATTATTTTGGTTTTAGTAGGTACCCCTAACTTTTTCTAGCAATAAATATACTCTATGTTACTCAGGGATAATGTAGTATTCGAATGGTGAAAGATTTTTTGAAATCGGTCCAGTAGTTTTTGAGTTTCTTCGTTACAAACATACAAAAATTCAAATTATTTAAGTTTTATTAGGGACCCCTAGTTTTTTCTAGCCATAAATATAGCCTATAATACTCAGGGATAATGTAGTATTCTAATGGTGAAAGAATTTTTGAAATCGGTCCAGTAGTTTTTGAGTCTATTCGTTACAAACATACAAAAATTCAAATTATTTAAGTTTTAGTAGGCATGCCTAACTTTTTCTAGCAATAAATATACCCTATGTTACTCAGGGATAATGTAGCATTCTAAAGGTCAAAGAATTTTTGAAATCGGTCCTGTAGTTCTTGAGTTTATTCCTTACAAACATATAAAAATACAAATTATTAAAGTTTTTGTAGGAATCCCTAATTTTTTCTGCCAATAAATACAGCCCATCTTACTCACAGATAATGTAGCATTCTAATGGTGAAAGAATTTTTGAAATCGGTCCAGTAGTTTGTGAGTCTATTCGTTACAAACATACAAAAATTCAAATTATCAAAAGTTTTAGTATGGATCCCTAACTTTCTCTAGCAATAAATATAGCCTATGTTACTCAAGGATAACGTAGCATTCTAATGGTGAAAAAATTTTTGAAATCGGTCCAGTACTTTTTGAGTTTATTCGTTACAAACATACAAAAATTCAAATTATTTAAGTTTTAGTAGGCATCCCTACCTTTTTCTAGCAATAAATATACCCTATGTTACTCAGGGATGATGTAACATTCTAAAGGTAAAAGAATTTTTGAAATCGGTCCTGTAGTTTCTGAGTTTATTCGTTAAAAACATACAAAAATTCAAATAATTTTGGTTTTAGTGGGGATCCCTATTATTTTCTAGCAATAAATATACTCTAGGTTACTCAGGGATAATGTAGTATTCGAATGGTGAAAGATTTTTTGAAATCGGTTCAGTAGTTTTTGAGTTTCTTCGTTACAAACATACAAAAATTCAAATTATTTAAGTTTTATTAGGGACCCCTAGTTTTTTCTAGCCATAAACATAGCCTATAATACTCAGGGATAATGTAGTATTCTAATGGTGTAAGATTTTTTGAAATCGGTCCAGTAGTATTTGAGTTTCTTCGTTACAAACATACAAAAATTCAAATTATTTAAGTTTTAGTAGGCATGCCTAACTTTTTCTAGCAATAAATATACCCTATGTTACTCCGGGATAATGTAGCATTCTAAAGGTAAAAGAATTTTTGAAATCGGTCCTGTAGTGTTTGAGTTCATTCGTTACAAACATACAAAAATTCAAATTATTTTGGTTTTAGTAGGTACCCCTAACTTTTTCTAGCAATAAATATAGCCTATGTTACTCAGGAATAATGTAGCATTCTAAAGGTAAAAGATTTTTTGAAATCGGTCCGGTAGTATTTGAGTTTCTTCGTTACAAACATACAAAAATTCAAATTATTTAAGTTTTAGTAGGCATGCCTAACTTTTTCTAGCAATAAATATACCCTATGTTACTCCGGGATAATGTAGCATTCTAAAGTTAAAAGAATTTTTGAAATCGGTCCTGTAGTTTTTGAGTTTATTCGTTACAAACATACAAAAATTCAAATTATTTTGGTTTTAGTAGGTACCCCTAACTTTTTCTAGCAATAAATATACCCTATGTTACTCCGGGATAATGTAGCATTCTAAAGATAAAAGAATTTTTGAAATCGGTCCTGTAGTTTTTGAGTTTATTCGTTACAAACATACAAAAATTCAAATTATTTTGGTTTTAGCAGGTACCCCTAACTTTTTCTAGCAATAAATATACCCTATGTTACTCAGGGATAATGTAGCATTCTAAAGGTAAAAGAATTTTTGAAATCGGTCCTGTAGTTTTTGAGTTTATTCGTTACAAACATACAAAAATTCAAATTATTTTGGTTTTGGTAGGTACCCCTAACTTTTCTAGCAATAAATATACCCTATGTTACTAAGGGATAATGTAGCATTCTAAAGGTAAAAGAATTTTTGAAATCGGTCCTGTAGTTTTTGAGTTTATTCGTTACAAACATACAAAAATTCAAATTATTTTGGTTTTAGTAGGTACCCCTAACTTTTTCTAGCAATAAATATACCCTATGTTACTCACGGATAATGTAGCATTCTAAAGGTCAAAGAATTTTTGAAATTGCTCCTGTAGTTTTTGAGTTTCTTCGTTACAAACATAAAAAATTCAAATTATTTAAGTTTTAGTAGGGACCCCTAGTTTTTTTCTAGCCATAAATATAGCCTATAATACTCAGGGATAATGTAGTATTCTAATGGTGAAAGATTTTTTGAAATCGGTCCAGTAGTATTTGAGTTTCTTCGTTACAAACATACAAAAATTCAAATTATTTAAGTTTTAGTAGGCATGCCTAACTTTTTCTAGCAATAAATATTCCCTATGTTACTCCGGGATAATGTAGCATTCTAAGGGTCAAAGAATTTTTGAAATCTGTCCAGTAGTTTTTGAGTTTAATCCTCACAAACCTATAAAAATGCAAACTATTTAAGTTTCAGTAGGGTCCCCTAGTTTTTTCTAGCCATAAACATAGCCTATGTTACCCAGGGATAACGTAGCATTCTAATGGTGAAAGAAATTTTGAAATCCATCCAGTAGTTTTTGAGTTTCTTCGATTCACACATACAAAAATTCAAATTATTTAAGTTTTAGTAGGGATCCCTAACTTTTTCTAGCAAGAAATATTGCGTATGTTACTGAGGGATAATGTAACATTCTAAAGGTGAAAGAATTTTTGAAATAGGTCCAATAGTTTTTGAGTTTCTTCGGTTCAAACATATAAAAATACAAATCATTTAAATTTTAGTAGGGATTTATAATTTGTTCTATCAATAAATATAGCCTATGCTACTCAGGGATAATGTAGTATTCTAATGGTGAAAGAGTTTTTGAAATCGGTCCAGTAGTTTTTGAGTTTATTCGTTAGAAACATACAAAAATTCTAATTATTTTGGTTTTAGTGGGGATCCCCAACTTTTTCTAGCAATAAATATACCCTATGTTACTCAGGGATAGTGTACTATTCGAATGGTGAAAGATTTTTTGAAATCGGTCCAGTAGTTTTTGAGTTTCTTCGTTACAAACATAAAAAATTCAAATTATTTAAGTTTTAGTAGGCATCCCTAACTTTTCCTAGGAATAAATATACACTATGTTACTCAGGGATAATGTAGCATTCTAAAGGTCAAAGAATTTTTGAAATCGGTCCTGTAGTTTTTGAGTTTATTCCTTACAAACATATAAAAATACAAATTATTAAAGTTTTTGTAGGTATCCCTAATTTTTTCTGCCAATAAATACAGCCTATCTTACTCACAGATAATGTAGCATTCTAATGGTGAAAGAATTTTTGAAATCGGTCCAGTAGTTTTTGAGTGTATTCGTTACAAACATACAAAAATTCAAATTATCAAAAGTTTTAGTATGGATCCCTAACTTACTCTAGCAATAAATATAGCCTATGTTACTCAAGGATAACGTAGCATTCTAATGGTGAAAAAATTTTTGAAATCGGTCCAGCAGTTTTTGAGTTTCTTCGTTACAAACATACAAAAATTCAAATTATTTAAGTTTTATTAGGGACCCCTTTGTTTTTTCTAGCCATAAACATAGCCTATAACACTCAGGGATAATGTAGTATTCTAATGGTGAAAGATTTTTTGAAATCGGTCCAGTAGTATTTGAGTTTCTTCGTTACAAACATACAAAAATTCAAATTATTTAAGTTTTAGTAGGCATGCCTAACTTTTTCTAGCAATAAATATTCCCTATGTTACTCCGGGATAATGTAGCATTCTAAGGGTGAAAGAATTTTTGAAATCTGTCCAGTAGTTTTTGAGTTTAATCCTCACAAACCTATAAAAATGCAAACTATTTAAGTTTCAGTAGGGTCCCCTAGTTTTTTCTAGCCATAAACATAGCCTATGTTACTCAGGGATAACGTAGCATTCTAATGGTGAAAGAAATTTTGAAATCCATCCAGTAGTTTTTGAGTTTCTTCGATTCACACATACAAAAATTCAAATTATTTAAGTTTTAGTAGGGATCCCTAACTTTTTCTAGCAAGAAATATTGCGTATGTTACTGAGGGATAATGTAACATTCTAAAGGTGAAAGAATTTTTGAAATAGGTCCAATAGTTTTTGAGTTTCTTCGGTTCAAACATATAAAAATACAAATCATTTAAATTTTAGTAGGGATTTATAATTTGTTCTATCAATAAATATAGCCTATGCTACTCAGGGATAATGTAGTATTCTAATGGTGAAAGATTTTTTGAAATCGGTCCAGTAGTTTTTGAGTTTATTCGTTAGAAACATACAAAAATTCAAATTATTTTGGTTTTAGTGGGGATCCCCAACTTTTTCTAGCAATAAATATACCCTATGTTACTCAGGGATAATGTACTATTCGAATGGTGAAAGATTTTTTGAAATCGGTCCAGTAGTTTTTGAGTTTCTTCGTTACAAACATACAAAAATTCAAATTATTTTGGTTTTAGTGGGGATCCCTAATATTTTCTAGCAATAAATATACTCTATGTTACTCAGGGATAATGTAGTATTCGAATGGTGAAAGATTTTTTGAAATCGGTCCTGTAGTTTTTGAGTTTCTTCGTTACAAACATACAAAAATTCAAATTATTTAAGTTTTATTAGGGACCCCTAGTTTTTTCTAGTAATAAATATACACTATGTTACTCAGGGATAATGTAGCGTTCTAAAGGTCAAAGAATTTTTGAAATCGGTCCTGTAGTTTTGAGTTTATTCCTTACAAACATATAAAAATTTAAATTGTTTAAGTTTTAGTAGGTAACCCTAACTTTTTCTAGCAATAAATATACCCTATGTTACTCAGGGATTATGTAGCATTCTAAAGGTAAAAGAATTTTTGAAATCGGTCCAGTAGTTTTTGAGTTTATTCGTTACAAACATACAAAAATTCAAATTATTTTGGTTTTAGTGGGGATCCCTAATATTTTCTAGCAATAAATATACACTATGTTACTCAGGGATAATGTAGTATCCGAATGGTGAAAGATTTTTTGCAATCGGTCCAGCAGTTTTTGAGTTTCTTCGTTACAAACATACAAAAATTCAAATTATTTAAGTTTTATTAGGGACCCCTAGTTTTTTCTAGCCATAAACATAGCATATAATACTCAGCGATAATGTAGTATTCTAATGGTGAAAGATTTTTTGAAATCGGTCCAGTGGTATTTGAGTTTCTTTGTTACAAACATACAAAAATTCAAATTATTTAAGTTTTAGTAGGCATGCCTAACTTTTTCTAGCAATAAATATTCCCTATGTTACTCCGGGATAATGTAGCATTCTAAGGGTGAAAGAATTTTTGAAATCTGTCCAGTAGTTTTTGAGTTTAATCCTCACAAACCTATAAAAATGCAAACTATTTAAGTTTCAGTAGGGTCCCCTAGTTTTTTCTAGCCATAAACATAACCTATGTTACTCAGGGATAACGTAGCATTCTAATGGTGAAAGAAATTTTGAAATCCATCCAGTAGTTTTTGAGTTTCTTCGATTCACACATACAAAAATTCAAATTATTTAAGTTTTAGTAGGGATCCCTAACTTTTTCTAGCAAGAAATATTGCGTATGTTACTGAGGGATAATGTAGCATTCTAAAGGTGAAAGAATTTTTGAAATCGGTCCAATAGTTTTTGAGTTTCTTCGGTTCAAACATATAAAAATACAAATCATTTAAATTTTAGTAGGGATTTATAATTTGTTCTATCAATAAATATACCCTATGCTACTCAGGGATAATGTAGCATTCTAAAGGCCAAAGAATTTTTTAAATCGGTCCAGTACTTTTTGAATTTATTCTTTACCAACATATTAACATACAAATTATTTAAATTTTAGTAGGGATCCCAAATTTTTTCTAGCAATAAATATCGCCTATGTTCCTCAGGGATTATGTAGCATTCTAAAGGTAAAAGAATTTTTGAAATCGGTCCAGCAGTTTTTGAGTTTATTCGTTACAAACATACAAAAATTCAAATTATTTTGGTTTTAGTGGGGATCCCTAATATTTTCTAGCAATAAATATACTCTATGTTACTCAGGGATAATGTAGTATTCGAATGGTGAAAGATTTTTTGAAATCGGTCCAGTAGTTTTTGAGTTACTTCGTTACAAACATACAAAAATTCTAATTATTTAAGTTTTATTAGGGACCCCTAGTTTTTTCTAGCCATAAACATAGCCTATAATACTCAGGGATAATGTAGTATTCTAATGCTGAAAGATTTTTCGAAATCGGTCCAGCAGTATTTGAGTTTCTTCGTTACAAACATACAAAAATTCAAATTATTTAAGTTTTAGTAGGCATGCCTAACTTTTTCTAGCAATAAATATACCCTATAATACTCAGGGTAATGTAGCATTCTAAAGGTAAAAGAATTTTTGAAATCGGTCCTGTAGTTTTTGAATTTATTCGTTACAATCATACAAAAATTCAAATTATTTTGGTTTTAGTGGGGATCCCTAATATTTTCTAGCAATAAATATACTCTATGTTACTCAGGGATAATGTAGTATTCGAATGGTGAAATATTTTTTGAAATCGGTCCAGTAGTTTTTGAGTTTATTCCTCATAAACCTATAAAAAGGCAAATTATTTAAGTTTCAGTAGGGTCCCCTTGTTTTTTCTAGCCATAAACATAGCCTATGTTACTCAGGGATAACGTAGCATTCTAATGGTGAAAGAATTTTTGAAATCCATCCAGTAGTTTTTGAGTTTCTTCGTTTCACACATACAAAAATTCAAATTATTTACGGTTTAGTAGGGATGCCTAATTTTTTCTAGCAATAAGTATTGCCTATGTTACTCAGGGATAATGTAGCATTCTAAAGGTCAAAGAATTTTTGAAATTGGTCCAGTACTTTTTGAGTATATTCGTTACCAACATAGAAACATGCAAATTATTTAATTTTTAGTAGGGATCCCTAATTTTTTCTACCAATTAATATTTAATATATCACTCAGGGATTATGTAGCATTCTAAAGGTCAAAGAATTTTTGAAATCTGTCCAGTACTTTTTGAGTTTGTTCGTCACCAACATATAAGCATTCAAATTATTTAAGTTTTAGTACGGATCCCTAATTTTTTCTAGCCATAAATATATCTTCTGTTACTCAGGGATTACGTAGCATTCTAACAATGAAAGAATTTTTGAAATCGGTCTTGTAGTTGTTGAGTTTATTCCTTACAAACATATAAAAATACAAATTATTAAAGTTTTTGTAGGAATCCCTAATTTTTCTTCCAATAAATACAGCCTATCTTACTCAGAGATAATGTAGCATTCTAAAGGCCAAAGAATTTTTGAAATCGGTCCAGTACTTTTTGAATTTATACTTTACCAACATAGGAACATACAAATTATTTAAATTTTAGTAGGGATCCCAAATTTTTTCTAGCAATAAATATCGCCTATGTTACTCAGGGATAATGTAGCATTCTAAAGGTAAAAGATTTTTTAAATCGGTCCAGTAGTATTTGACTTTCTTCTTTACAAACATACAAAAATTCAAATTATTTAAGTTTTAGTAGGTATGCCTAACTTTTTCTAGCAATAAATATACCCTATGTTACTCAGGGATAATGTAGCATTCTAATGGTAAAAGATTTTTTGAAATCGGTCCAGTAGTTTTTGAGTTTATTCGTTACAAACATACAAAAATTCAAATTATTTTGGTTTTAGTAGGTACCCCTAACTTTTTCTAGCAATAAATATAGCCTATGTTACTCAGGGATAATATAGCATTCTAAAGGTAAAAGATTTTTTAAATCGGTCCAGTAGTATTTGAGTTTCTTCGTTACAAACATACAAAAATTCAAATTATTTAAGTTTTAGTAGGTATGCCTAACTTTTTCTAGCAATAAATATACCCTATGTTACTCCGGGATAATGTAGTATTCTAAAGTTAAAAGAATTTTTGAAATCGGTCCGGTAGTTTTTGAGTTTATTCGTTACAAACATACAAAAATTCAAATTATTTTGGTTTTAGTAGGTACCCCTAACTTTTCCTAGCAATAAATATATCCTGTGTTTCTCCGGGATAATGTAGCATTCTAAAGGTAAAAGAATTTTTGAAATCGGTCCTGTAGTTTTTGAGTTTATTCGTTACAAACATACAAAAATTCAAATTATTTAAGTTTTATTAGGGACCCCTAGTTTTTTCTAGCCATAAACATAGCCTATAATACTCAGGGATAATGTAGTATTCGAATGGTGAAAGATTTTTTGAAATCGGTCCAGTAGTTTTTGAGTTTCTTCGTTACAAACATACAAAAATTCAAATTATTTAAGTTTTATTAGGGACGCCTAGTTTTTTCTAGCCATAAACATAGCCTATAATACTCAGGGATAATGTAGTATTCTAATGGTGAAAGATTTTTTGAAATCCGTCCAGTAGTATTTGAGTTTCTTCATTTCACACATACAAAAATTCTAATTATTTAAGTTTTAGTAGGGATCCCTAACTTTTTCTAGCAATAAATATTGCGTATGTTACTGAGGGATAATGTAGCATTCTAAAGGTGAAATAATTTTTGAAATCGGTCCAGTAGTTTTTGAGTTTCTTCGGTTCAAACATACAAAAATACAAATTATTTGAGTTTTGGTAAGGATCCCTAATTTTTTCTAGCAATAAATATTGCGAATGTTACTCAGGGATAATGTAGCATTCTAAATGTAAAAGAATTTTTGAAATCGGTCCTGTAGTTTCTGAGTTTATTCGTTAAAAACATACAAAAATTCAAATTATTTAAGTTTTAGTAGGCATGCCTAACTTTTTCTAGCAATAAATATACCCTATGTTACTCCGGGATAATGTAGCATTCTAAAGTTAAAAGAATTTTTGAAATCGGTCCTGTAGTTTTTGAGTTTATTCGTTACAAACATACAAAAATTCAAACTATTTTGGTTTTAGTAGGTACCCCTAACTTTTTCTAGCAATAAATATACCCTATGTTACTCAGGGATAATGTAGCATTCTAAAGGTAAAAGAATTTTTGAAATCGGTCCTGTAGTTTTTGAGTTTATTCGTTACAAACATACAAAAATTCAAATTATTTTGGTTTTGGTAGGTACCCCTAACTTTTTCTAGCAATAAATATACTCTATGTTACTCAGGGATAATGTAGTATTCTAATGGTGAAAGATTTTTTGAAATCGGTCCAGTAGTTTTTGAGTTTATTCGTTACAAACATACAAAAATTCAAATTATCAAAAGTTTTAGTATGGATCCCTAACTTTTTCTAGCAATAAATATAGCCTATGTTACTCAGGAATAATGTAGCATTCTAAAGGTAAAACATTTTTTGAAATCGGTCCAGTAGTATTTGAGTTTCTTCGTTACAAACATACAAAAATTCAAATTATTTAAGTTTTAGTAGGCATGCCTAACTTTTTCTAGCAATAAATATACCCTATGTTACTCCGGGATAATGTAGCATTCTAAAGTTAAAAGAATTTTTGAAATCGGTCCGGTAGTTTTTGAGTTTATTCGTTACAAACATACAAAAATTCAAATTATTTTGGTTTTAGTAGGTACCCCTAACTTTTTCTAGCAATAAATATACCCTATGTTACTCAGGGATAATGTAGCATTCTAAAGGTAAAAGAATTTTTGAAATCGGTCCTGTAGTTTTTGAGTTTATTCGTTACAAACATACAAAAATTCAAATTATTTTGGTTTTAGTAGGTACCCCTAACTTTTTCTAGCAATAAATATACTCTATGTTACTCAGGGATAATGTAGTATTCGAATGGTGAAAGATTTTTTGAAATCGGTCCAGTAGTTTTTGAGTTTCTTCGTTACAAACATACAAAAATTCAAATTATTTAAGTTTTATTAGGGACCCCTAGTTTTTTCTAGCCATAAATATAGTCTATAATACTCAGGGATAATGTAGTATTCTAATGGTGAAAGATTTTTTGAAATCGGTCCAGTAGTTTTTGAGTTTATTCGTTACAAACATACAAAAATTCAAATTATCAAAAGTTTTAGTATGGATCCCTAACTTTTTCTAGCAATAAATATAGCCTATGTTACTCAGGAATAATGTAGCATTCTAAAGGTAAAAGATTTTTTGAAATCGGTCCAGTAGTATTTGAGTTTCGTCGTTACAAACATACAAAAATTCAAATTATTTAAATTTTAGTAGGCATGCCTAACTTTTTCTAGCAAGAAATATACCCTATGTTACTCCGGGATAATGTAGCATTCTAAAGTTAAAAGAATTTTTGAAATCGGTCCTGTAGTTTTTGAGTTTATTCGTTACAAACATACAAAAATTCAAATTATTTTGGTTTTAGTAGGTACCCCTAACTTTTTCTAGCAATAAATATACCCTATGTTACTCAGGGATAATGTAGCATTCTAAAGGTAAAAGAATTTTTGAAATCGGTCCTGTAGTTTTTGAGTTTATTCGTTACAAACATACAAAAATTCAAATTATTTTGGTTTTAGTAGGTACCCCTAACTTTTTCTAGCAATAAATATACTCTATGTTACTCAGGGATAATGTAGTATTCGAATGGTGAAAGATTTTTTGAAATCGGTCCAGTAGTTTTTGAGTTTCTTCGTTACAAACATACAAAATTACAAATTATTTAAGTTTTGGTAGGGATCCCTAATTTTTTCTAGCAATAAATATACTCTATGTTACTCAGGGATAATGTAGCATTCTAATGGTGAAAGATTTTTTAAATCGGTCCAGTAGTATTTGAGTTTCTTCGTTACAAACATACAAAAATTCAAATTATTTAAGTTTTAGTAGTCATGCCTAACTTTTTCTAGCAATGAATATTCCCTATGTTACTCCGGGATAATGTAGCATTCTAATGGTGAAAGATTTTTTGAAATCGGTCCAGTAGTTTTTGAGTTTCTTCGTTACAAACATACAAAAATTCAAATTATTTAAGTTTTAGTAGGCATACCTAACTTTTTCTATCAATAAATATAGCCTATGTTACTCAGGGATAATGTAGTATTCGAATGGTGAAAGATTTTTTGAAATCGGTCCTGTAGTTTTTGAGTTTCTTCGTTACAAACATACAAAAATTCAAATTATTTTGGTTTTAGTAAGGATCCCTAACATTTTCTAGCAATAAATATACTCTATGTTACTCAGGGATAATATAGCATTCTAAAGGTAAAAGAATTTTTGAAATCGGTCCTGTAGTTTTTGAGTTTATTCGTTACAAACATACAAAAATTCAAATTATTTAAGTTTTATTAGGGACCCCTAGTTTTTTGTAGCCATAAATATAGCCTATAATACTCAGGGATAGTGTAGTATTCTAATGGTGAAAAATTTTTTGAAATCGGTCCAGTAGTATTTGAGTTTCTTCGTTACAAACATACAAGATTTTAAATTATTTAAGTTTTAGTAGGTAGCCCTAACTTTTTCTATCAATAAATATAGCCTATGCTACTCAGGGATAATGTAGTATTCGAATGGTGAAAGATTTTTTGAAATCGGTCAAGTAGTTTTTGAGTTTATTCCTCACAAACCTATAAAAAGGCAAATTATTTACGTTTCAGTAGGGTTCCCTAGTTTTTTCTAGCCATGAACATAACCTGTGTTACTCAGGGATAACGTAGCATTCTAATGGTGAAAGAATTTTTGAAATCCATCCAGTAGTTTTTGAGTTTCTTCGTTTCACACTTACAAAAATTCAAATTATTTAAGGTTTAGTAGGTATCCCTAACTTTTTCTAGCAACAGATATTGCGTATGTTACTGAGGGATAAGGTAGCATTCTAAAGGTGAAAGATTTTTTGAAATCGGTCCAGTAGTTTTGAGATTCTTCGTTACAAACATACAAAAATTTAAATTATTTAAGTTTCAGTAGGTACCCCTAACTTTTTCTATCAATAAATATAGCCTATGTTACTCAAGGATAACGTAGCTTTCTAATGGTGAAAAAATTTTTGAAATCGGTCCAGTACTTTTTGAGTTTATTCGTTACAAACATACAAAAATTTAAATTATTTAAGTTTTAGTAGATACCCCTAACTTTTTCTAGCCATAAACATAGCCTATGTTACTCAGGAATAACGTAGCATTCTAATGGTGAAAGAATTTTTGAAATCCATCCAGTAGTTTTTGAGTTTCTTCGTTTCACACATACAAAAATTCAAATTATTTAAGTTTTAGTAGGGATCCCTAACTTTTTCTAGCAATAAATATTGCGTATGTTACTGAGGGATAATGTAGCATTCTAAAGGTGAAAGAGTTTTTGAAATCGGTCCAGTAGTTTTTGAGTTTCTTCGGTTCAAACATACAAAATTACAAATTATTTAAGTTTTGGTAGGGATCCCTAATTTTTTCTAGCAATAAATATTGCCTATGTTACTCAGGGATAATGTAGCATTCTAAAGGTGAAAGAATTTTTGAAATCGGTCCAGTAGTATTTGAGTTTCTTCGTTACAAACATACAAAAATTCAAATTATTTAAGTTTTAGTAGGCATACCTAACTTTTTCTATCAATAAATATAGCCTATGTTACTCAGGGATAATGTAGTATTCGAATGGTGAAAGATTTTTTGAAATCGGTCCTGTAGTTTTTGAGTTTCTTCGTTACAAACATACAAAAATTCAAATTATTTTGGTTTTAGTAAGGATCCCTAAAATTTTCTAGCAATAAATTTACTCTATTTTACTCAGGGATAATGTAGTATTCGAATGGTGAAAGATTTTTTGAAATCGGTCCAGTAGTTTTTGAGTTTCTTCGTTACAGACATACAAAAATTCAAATTATTTTGGTTTTAGTGGGTACCCCTAACTTTTTCTAGCAATAAATATGTCCTGTGTTTCTCCGGGATAATGTAGCATTCTAAAGGTAAAAGAATTTTTGAAATCGGTCCTGTAGTTTTTGAGTTTATTCGTTACAAACATACAAAAATTCAAATTATTTAAGTTTTATTAGGGACCCCTAGTTTTTTCTAGCCATAAACATAGCCTATAATACTCAGGGATAATGTAGTATTCGAATGGTGAAAGATTTTTTGAAATCGGTCCAGTAGTTTTTGAGTTTCTTCGTTACAAACATACAAAAATTCAAATTATTTAAGTTTTAGTAGGCATGCCTAACTTTTCCTAGCAATAAATATACCCTATGTTACTCCGGGATAATGTAGCATTCTAAAGTTAAAGGAATTTTTGAAATCGGTCCTGTAGTTTTTGAGTTTATTCGTTACAAACATACAAAAATTCAAATTATTTTGGTTTTAGTAGGTACACCTAACTTTTTCTAGCAATAAATATACCCTATGTTACTCCGGGATAATGTAGCATTCTAAAGGTAAAAGAATTTTTGAAATCGGTCCTGTAGTTTTTGAGTTTATTCGTTACAAACATACAAAAATTCAAATTATTTTGGTTTTAGTAGGTACCCCTAACTTTTCTAGCAATAAATATACTCTATGTTACTCAGGAATAATGTAGCATTCGAATGGTGAAAGATTTTTTGAAATCGGTCCAGTAGTTTTTGAGTTTCTTCATTACAAACATACAAAAATTCAAATTATTTAAGTTTTAGTAGGTAGCCCTAACTTTTTCTAGCAATAAATATACCCTATGTTACTCCGGGATAATGTAGCATTCTAAAGTTAAAGGAATTTTTGAAATCGGTCCTGTAGTTTTTGGGTTTATTCGTTACAAACATACAAAAATTCAAATTATTTTGGTTTTAGTAGGTACACCTAACTTTTTCTAGCAATAAATATACCCTATGTTACTCCGGGATAATGTAGCATTCTAAAGGTAAAAGAATTTTTGAAATCGGTCCTGTAGTTTTTGAGTTTATTCGTTACAAACATACAAAAATTCAAATTATTTTGGTTTTAGTAGGTACCCCTAACTTTTCTAGCAATAAATATACTCTATGTTACTCAGGGATAATGCAGCATTCTAATGGTGAAAGATTTTTTAAATCGGTCCAGTAGTATTTGAGTTTCTTCGTTACAAACATACAAAAATTCAAATTATTTAAGTTTTAGTAGTCATGCCTAACTTTTTCTAGCAATAAATATTCCCTATGTTACTCCGGGATAATGTAGCATTCTAATGGTGAAAGATTTTTTGAAATCGGTCCAGTAGTTTTTGAGTTTCTTCGTTACAAACATACAAAAATTCTAATTATTTAAGTTTTAGTAGGCATACCTAACTTTTTCTATCAATAAATATAGCCTATGTTACTCAGGGATAATGTAGTATTCGCATGGTGAAAGATTTTTTGAAATCGGTCCTGTAGTTTTTGAGTTTCTTCGTTACAAACATACAAAAATTCAAATTATTTTGGTTTTAGTAAGGATTTCTAAAATTTTCTAGCAATAAATTTACTCTATTTTACTCAGGGATAATGTAGTATTCGAATGGTGAAAGATTTTTTGAAATCGGTCCAGTAGTTTTTGAGTTTCTTCGTTACAGACATACAAAAATTCAAATTATTTTGGTTTTAGTAGGTACCCCTAACTTTTTCTAGCAATAAATATATCCTGTGTTTCTCCGGGATAATGTAGCATTCTAAAGGTAAAAGAATTTTTGAAATCGGTCCTGTAGTTTTTGAGTTTATTCGTTACAAACATACAAAAATTCAAATTATTTAAGTTTTATTAGGGACCCCTAGTTTTTTCTAGCCATAAATATAGCCTATGCTACTCAGGGATAATGTAGTATTCGAATGGTGAAAGATTTTTTGAAATCGGTCAAGTAGTTTTTGAGTTTATTCCTCACAAACCTATAAAAAGGCAAATTATTTACGTCTCAGTAGGGTTCCCTAGTTTTTTCTAGCCATGAACATAGCCTGTGTTACTCAGGGATAACGTAGCATTCTAATGGTGAAAGAATTTTTGAAATCCATCCAGTAGTTTTTGAGTTTCTTCGTTTCACACTTACAAAAATTCAAATTATTTAAGTTTTAGTAGGTATCCCTAACTTTTTCTAGCAATAGATATTGCGTATGTTACTGAGGGATAAGGTAGCATTCTAAAGGTGAAAGATTTTTTGAAATTGGTCCAGTAGTATTTGAGATTCTTCGTTACAAACATACAAAAATTTAAATTATTTAAGTTTCAGTAGGTACCCCTAATTTTTTCTATCAATAAATATAGCCTATGTTACTCAAGGATAACGTAGCTTTCTAATGGTGAAAAAATTTTTGAAATCGGTCCAGTACTTTTTGAGTTTATTCGTTACAAACATACAAAAATTTAAATTATTTAAGTTTTAGTAGGTACCCCTAACTTTTTCTAGCAATAAATATACCCTATGTTACTCCGGGATAATGTAGCATTCTAAAGTTAAAAGAATTTTTGAAATCGGTCCTGTAGTTTTTGAGTTTATTCGTTACAAACATACAAAAATTCAAATTATTTTGGTTTTAGTAGGTACCCCTAACTTTTTCTAGCAATAAATATACCCTATGTTACTCCGGGATAATGTAGCATTCTAAAGGTAAAAGAATTTTTGAAATCGGTCCTGTAGTTTTTGAGTTTATTCGTTACAAACATACAAAAATTCAAATTATTTAAGTTTTATTAGGGACCCCTAGTTTTTTCTAGCCATAAACATAGCTTATAATACTCAGGGATAATGTAGTATTCTAATGGTGAAAGATTTTTCGAAATCGGTCCAGCAGTATTTGAGTTTCTTCGTTACAAACATACAAAAATTCAAATTATTTAAGTTTTAGTAGGCATGCCTAACTTTTTCTAGCAATAAATATACCCTATAATACTCAGGGTAATATAGCATTCTAAAGGTAAAAGAATTTTTGAAATCGGTCCTGTAGTTTTTGAATTTATTCGTTACAAACATACAAAAATTGAAATTATTTTGGTTTTAGTGGGGATCCCTAATATTTTCTAGCAATAAATATACTCTATGTTACTCAGGGATAATGTAGTATTCGAATGGTGAAAGATTTTTTGAAATCGGTCCAGTAGTTTTTGAGTTTATTCTTCATAAACCTATAAAAAGGCAAATTATTTAAGTTTCAGTAGGGTCCCCTAGTTTTTTCTAGCCATAAACATAGCCTATGTTACTCAGGAATAACGTAGCATTCTAATGTTGAAAGAATTTTTGAAATCCATCCAGTAGTTTTTGAGTTTCTTCGTTTCACACATACAAAAATTCAAATTATTTAAGTTTTAGTAGGGATCCCTAACTTTTTCTAGCAATAAATATTGCGTATGTTACTGAGGGATAATGTAGCATTCTAAAGGTGAAAGAGTTTTTGAAATCGGTCCAGTAGTTTTTGAGTTTCTTCGGTTCAAACATACAAAATTACAAATTATTTAAGTTTTGGTAGGGATCCCTAATTTTTTCTAGCAATAAATATTGCCTATGTTACTCAGGGATAATGTAGCATTCTAAAGGTGAAAGAATTTTTGAAATCGGTCCAGTAGTTTTGGAGTTTCTTCGGTTCAAACATACAAAAATACAAAATATTTAAGTTTTGGTAGGGATGCCTAATTTTTTCTAGCAATAAATATTGCCTATGTTACTCAGGGATAATGTAGCATTCTAAAGGTCAAAGAATTTTTGAAATCGGTCCAGTACTTTTTGAGTTTGTTCGTCACCAACATATAAGCATTCAAATTATTTAAGTTTTAGTACGGATCCCTAATTTTCTAGCCATAAATATATCTTCTGTTACTCAGGGATTACGTAGCATTCTAACAATGAAAGAATTTTTGAAATCGGTCTTGTAGTTGTTGAGTTTATTCCTTACAAACATATAAAAATACAAATTATTAAAGTTTTTGTAGGAATCCCTAATTTTTCTTCCAATAAATACAGCCTATCTTATTCAGAGATAATGTAGCATTCTAAAGGCCAAAGAATTTTTGAAATCGGTCCAGTACTTTTTGAGTTTATTCGTTACCAACATATAAACATGCAAATTATTTAAGTTTTAGTAGGGATCCCTAATTTTTTCTAGCAATAAATATACCCTATGTTACTCCGGGATAATGTAGCATTCTAAAGTTGAAAGAATTTTTGAAATCGGTCCTGTAGTTTTTGAGTTTATTCGTTACAAACATACAAAAATTCAAATTATTTTGGTTTTAGTAGGTACCCCTAACTTTTTCTAGCAATAAATATACCCTATGTTACTACGGGATAATGTAGCATTCTAAAGGTAAAAGAATTTTTGAAATCGGTCCTGTAGTTTTTGAGTTTCTTCGTTACAAACATACAAAAATTCAAATTATTTAAGTTTTAGTAGGTATGCCTAACTTTTTCTAGCAATAAATATATCCTGTGTTTCTCCGGGATAATGTAGCATTCTAAAGGTAAAAGAATTTTTGAAATCGGTCCTGTAGTTTTTGAGTTTATTCGTTACAAACATACAAAAATTCAAATTATTTTGGTTTTAGTAGGTACCCCTAACTTTTTCTAGCAATAAATATATCCTGTGTTTCTCCGGGATAATGTAGCATTCTAAAGGTAAAAGAATTTTTGAAATCGGTCCTGTAGTTTTTGAGTTTCTTCGATATAAACATACAAAAATTCAAATTATTTAAGTTTTATTAGGGACGCCTAGTTTTTTCTAGCCATAAACATAGCCTATAATACTCAGGGATAATGTAGTATTCTCATGGTGAAAGATTTTTTGAAATCCGTCCAGTAGTATTTGAGTTTCTTCGTTTCACACATACAAAAATTCTAATTATTTAAGTTTTAGTAGGGATCCCTACCTTTTTCTAGCAATAAATATTGCGTATGTTACTGAGGGATAATGTAGCATTCTAAAGGTGAAATAATTTTTGAAATCGGTCCAGTAGTTTTTGAGTTTCTTCGGTTCAAACATACAAAAATGCAAATTATTTGAGTTTTGGTAAGGATCCCTAATTTTTTCTAGCAATAAATATTGCGAATGTTACTCAGAGATAATGTAGCATTCTAAAGGTGAAAGAATTTTTGAAATCGGTCCAGTAGTTTTTGAGTTTCTTCGTTTCAAACATACAAAAATTCAAATTATTTAACTTTTAGTAGGCATCCCTAACTTTTTCTAGCAATAAATATACCCTATGTTACTCAGGGATAATGTAGAATTCTAAAGGTTAAAGAATTTTTGAAATCAGTCCAGTAGTTTTTGAGTTTGTTCGTTAGAAACATACAAAAATTCAAATTATTTTGGTTTTAGTGGGGATCCCTAATATTTTCTAGCAATAAATATACTCTATGTTACTCAGGGATAATGTAGTATACGAATGGTGAAAGATTTTTTGAAATCGGTCCTGTAGTTTTTGAGTTTCTTCGTTACAAACATACAAAAATTCAAATTATTTTGGTTTTAGTGGGGATCCCTAATATTTTCTAGCAATAAATATACTCTATGTTACTCAGGGATAATGTAGTATTCTCATGGTGAAAGATTTTTTGAAATCGGTCCAGTAGTTTTTGAGTTTCTTCGTTTCAAACATACAAAAATTCAAATTATTTAACTTTTAGTAGGCATCCCTAACTTTTTCTAGCAATAAATATACCCTATGTTACTCAGGGATAATGTAGAATTCTAAAGGTTAAAGAATTTTTGAAATCAGTCCAGTAGTTTTTGAGTTTGTTCGTTAGAAACATACAAAAATTCAAATTATTTTGGTTTTAGTGGGGATCCCTAATATTTTCTAGCAATAAATATACTCTATGTTACTCAGGGATAATGTAGTATACGAATGGTGAAAGATTTTTTGAAATCGGTCCTGTAGTTTTTGAGTTTCTTCGTTACAAACATACAAAAATTCAAATTATTTTGGTTTTAGTGGGGATCCCTAATATTTTCTAGCAATAAATATACTCTATGTTACTCAGGGATAATGTAGTATTCGAATGGTGAAAGATTTTTTGAAATCGGTCCAGTAGTTTTTGAGTTTCTTCGTTACAAACATACAAAAATTCAAATTATTTAAGTTTTAGTAGGCATCCCTAACTTTTTCTAGCAATAAATATACCCTATGTTACTCAGGGATAATGTAGCATTCTAAAGGTGAAAGAATTTTTGTAATCGGTCCAGTACTTTTTGAGTTTATTCGTTACAAACATACAAAAATTCAAATTATTTAAGTTTTAGTAGGCATCCCTAACTTTTTCTAGCAATAAATATACCCTATGTTACTCAGGGATAATGTAGCATTCTAAAGGTCAAAGAATTTTTGAAATCGGTCCTGTAGATTTTGAGTTTATTCCTAACAAACATATAAAAATTCAAATTATTTAAGTTTTAGTGGGGATCCCTAATATTTTCTAGCAATAAATATACTCTATGTTACTCCGGGATAATGTATCATTCTAAGGGTGAAAGAATTTTTGAAATCGGTCCAGTAGTTTTTGAGTTTATTCCTCACAAACCTATAAAAATACAAATTATTTAAGTTTCGGTAGGGTGTCCTAGTTTTTTCTAGCCATAAACATAGCTTATAATACTCAGGGATAATGTAGTATTCTAATGGTGAAAGATTTTTCGAAATCGGTCCAGCAGTATTTGAGTTTCTTCGTTACAAACATACAAAAATTCAAATTATTTAAGTTTTAGTAGGCATGCCTAACTTTTTCTAGCAATAAATATACCCTATAATACTCAGGGTAATATAGCATTCTAAAGGTAAAAGAATTTTTGAAATCGGTCCTGTAGTTTTTGAATTTATTCGTTACAAACATACAAAAATTGAAATTATTTTGGTTTTAGTGGGGATCCCTAATATTTTCTAGCAATAAATATACTCTATGTTACTCAGGGATAATGTAGTATTCGAATGGTGAAAGATTTTTTGAAATCGGTCCAGTAGTTTTTGAGTTTATTCCTCATAAACCTATAAAAAGGCAAATTATTTAAGTTTCAGTAGGGTCCCCTAGTTTTTTCTAGCCATAAACATAGCCTATGTTACTCAGGAATAAAGTAGCATTCTAATGTTGAAAGAATTTTTGAAATCCATCCAGTAGTTTTTGAGTTTCTTCGTTTCACACATACAAAAATTCAAATTATTTAAGTTTTAGTAGGGATCCCTAACTTTTTCTAGCAATAAATATTGCGTATGTTACTGAGGGATAATGTAGCATTCTAAAGGTGAAAGAGTTTTTGAAATCGGTCCAGTAGTTTTTGAGTTTCTTCGGTTCAAACATACAAAATTACAAATTATTTAAGTTTTGGTAGGGATCCCTAATTTTTTCTAGCAATAAATATTGCCTATGTTACTCAGGGATAATGTAGCATTCTAAAGGTGAAAGAATTTTTGAAATCGGTCCAGTAGTTTTGGAGTTTCTTCGGTTCAAACATACAAAAATACAAAATATTTAAGTTTTGGTAGGGATGCCTAATTTTTTCTAGCAATAAATACAGCCTATCTTATTCAGAGATAATGTAGCATTCTAAAGGCCAAAGAATTTTTGAAATCGGTCCAGTACTTTTTGAGTTTATTCGTTACCAACATATAAACATGCAAATTATTTAAGTTTTAGTAGGGATCCCTAATTTTTTCTACCAATTAATATTGAATATATCACTCAGGGATTATGTAGCATACTAAAGGTCAAAGAATTTTTGAAATCGGTCCAGTACTTTTTGAGTTTATTCGTTACAAACATACAAAAATTTAAATTATTTAAGTTTTAGTAGGTGCCCCTAATTTTTTCTAGCAATAAATATACCCTATGTTACTCCGGGATAATGTAGCATTCTAAAGTTAAAAGAATTTTTGAAATCGGTCCTGTAGTTTTTGAGTTTATTCGTTACAAACATACAAAAATTCAAATTATTTTGGTTTTAGTAGGTACCCCTAACATTTTCTAGCAATAAATATACCCTATGTTACTACGGGATAATGTAGCATTCTAAAGGTAAAAGAATTTTTGAAATCGGTCCTGTAGTTTTTGAGTTTATTCGTTACAAACTTACAAAAATTCAAATTATTTTGGTTTTAGTAGGTACCCCTAACTTTTTCTAGCAATAAATATAGCCTATGTTACTCAGGGATAATGTAGCATTCTAAAGGTAAAAGGTTTTTTAAATCGGTCTAGTAGTATTTGAGTTTCTTCGTTACAAACATACAAAAATTCAAATTATTTAAGTTTTAGTAGGTATGCCTAACTTTTTCTAGCAATAAATATATCCTGTGTTTCTCCGGGATAATGTAGCATTCTAAAGGTAAAAGAATTTTTGAAATCGGTCCTGTAGTTTTTGAGTTTATTCGTTAGAAACATACAAAAATTCAAATTATTTTGGTTTTAGTAGGTACCCCTAACTTTTTCTAGCAATAAATATATCCTGTGTTTCTCCGGGATAATGTAGCATTCTAAAGGTAAAAGAATTTTTGAAATCGGTCCTGTAGTTTTTGAGTTTCTTCGATACAAACATACAAAAATTCAAATTATTTAAGTTTTATTAGGGACGCCTAGTTTTTTCTAGCCATAAACTAAGCCTATAATACTCAGGGATAATGTAGTATTCTCATGGTGAAAGATTTTTTGAAATCCGTCCAGTAGTATTTGAGTTTCTTCGTTTCACACATACAAAAATTCTAATTATTTAAGTTTTAGTAGGGATCCCTACCTTTTTCTAGCAATAAATATTGCGTATGTTACTGAGGGATAATGTAGCATTCTAAAGGTGAAATAATTTTTGAAATCGGTCCAGTAGTTTTTGAGTTTCTTCGGTTCAAACATACAAAAATGCAAATTATTTGAGTTTTGGTAAGGATCCCTAATTTTTTCTAGCAATAAATATTGTGAATGTTACTCAGAGATAATGTAGCATTCTAAAGGTGAAAGAATTTTTGAAATCGGTCCAGTAGTTTTTGAGTTTCTTCGTTACAAACATACAAAAATTCAAATTATTTAAGTTTTAGTAGGCATCCCTAACTTTTTCTAGCAATAAATATACCCTATGTTACTCAGGGATAATGTAGCATTCTAAAGGTGAAAGAATTTTTGTAATCGGTCCAGTACTTTTTGAGTTTATTCGGTTCAAACATACAAAAATTCAAATTATTTAAGTTTTAGTAGGCATCCCTAACTTTTTCTAGCAATAAATATACCCTATGTTACTCAGGGATAATGTAGAATTCTAAAGGTTAAAGAATTTTTGAAATCAGTCCAGTAGTTTTTGAGTTTGTTCGTTAGAAACATACAAAAATTCAAATTATTTTGGTTTTAGTGGGGATCCCTAATATTTTCTAGCAATAAATATACTCTATGTTACTCAGGGATAATGTAGTATACGAATGGTGAAAGATTTTTTGAAATCGGTCCTGTAGTTTTTGAGTTTCTTCGTTACAAACATACAAAAATTCAAATTATTTTGGTTTTAGTGGGGATCCCTAATATTTTCTAGCAATAAATATACTCTATGTTACTCAGGGATAATGTAGTATTCGAATGGTGAAAGATTTTTTGAAATCGGTCCAGTAGTTTTTGAGTTTCTTCGTTACAAACATACAAAAATTCAAATTATTTAAGTTTTAGTAGGCATCCCTAACTTTTTCTAGCAATAAATATACCCTATGTTACTCAGGGATAATGTAGCATTCTAAAGGTGAAAGAATTTTTGTAATCGGTCCAGTACTTTTTGAGTTTATTCGTTACAAACATACAAAAATTCAAATTATTTAAGTTTTAGTAGGCATCCCTAACTTTTTCTAGCAATAAATATACCCTATGTTACTCAGGAATAATGTACCATTCTAAAGGTCAAAGAATTTTTGAAATCGGTCCTGTAGATTTTGAGTTTATTCCTAACAAACATATAAAAATTCAAATTATTTAAGTTTTAGTGGGGATCCCTAATATTTTCTAGCAATAAATATACTCTATGTTACTCCGGGATAATGTATCATTCTAAGGGTGAAAGAATTTTTGAAATCGGTCCAGTAGTTTTTGAGTTTATTCCTCACAAACCTATAAAAATACAAATTATTTAAGTTTCGGTAGGGTGTCCTAGTTTTTTCTAGCCATAAACATAGCCTATGTTACTCAGGGATAACGTAGCATTCTAATGGTGAAAGAATTTTTGAAATCCATCCAGTAGTTTTTGAGTTTCTTCGATTCACACATACAAAAATTCAACTTATTTAAGTTTTAGTAGGGATCCCTAACTTTTTCTAGCAACAAATATTGCGTATGTTACTGAGAAATAATGTAGGATTCTAAAGGTGAAAGAATTTTTGAAATCAGTCCAGTAGTTTTTGAGTTTGTTCGTTAGAAACATCCAAAAATTCAAATTATTTTGGTTTTAGTGGGGATCCCTAATATTTTCTAGCAATAAATATACTCTATGTTACTCAGGGATAATGTAGAATACGAATAGTGAAAGATTTTTTGAAATCGGTCCAGTAGTTTTTGAGTTTCTTCGTTACAAACATACAAAAATTCAAATTATTTAAGTTTTAGTAGGCATCCCTAACTTTTTCTAGCAATAAATATACCCTATGTTACTCAGGGATAATGTAGCATTCTAAAGGTCGAAGAATTTTTGAAATCGGTCCTGTAGATTTTAAGTTTATTCCTAACAAACATATAAAAATTCAAATTATTTAAGTTTTAGTGGGGATCCCTAATATTTTCTAGCAATAAATATACTCTATGTTACTCCGGGATAATGTAGCATTCTAAGGGTGAAAGAATTTTTGAAATCGGTCCAGTAGTTTTTGAGTTTATTCCTCACAAACCTATAAAAATACAAATTATTTAAGTTTCGGTAGGGTCTCCTAGTTTTTTCTAGCCATAAACATAGCCTATGTTACTCAGGGATAACGTAGCATTCTAATGGTGAAAGAATTTTTGAAATCCATCCAGTAGTTTTTGAGTTTCTTCGTTTCACACATACAAAAATTCAAATTATTTAAGTTTTAGTAGGGATCCCTAACTTTTTCTAGCAATAAATATTGCGTATGTTACTGAGGGATAATGTAGCATTCTAAAGGTGAAAGAGTTTTTGAAATCGGTCCAGTAGTTTTTGAGTTTCTTCGGTTCAAACATACAAAATTACAAATTATTTAAGTTTTGGTAGGGATCCCTAATTTTTTCTAGCAATAAATATTGCCTGTGTTACTCAGGGATAATGTAGCATTCTAAAGGTGAAAGAATTTTTGAAATCGGTCCAGTAGTTTTTGAGTTTCTTCGGTTCAAACATACAAAAATACAAAATATTTAAGTTTTGGTAGGGATGCCTAATTTTTTCTAGCAATAAATATTGCCTATGTTACTCAGGGATAATGTAGCATTCTAACAATGAAAGAATTTTTGAAATCGGTCTTGTAGTTGTTGAGTTTATTCCTTACAAACATATAAAAATACAAATTATTAAAGTTTTTGTAGGAATCCCTAATTTTTCTTCCAATAAATACAGCCTATCTTACTCAGAGATAATGTAGCATTCAAAAGGCCAAAGAATTTTTGAAATCGGTCCAGTACTTTTTGAGTTTATTCGTTACCAACATATAAACATGCAAATTATTTAAGTTTTAGTAGGGATCCCTAATTTTTTCTACCAATTAATATTGAATATATCACTCAGGGATTATGTAGCATTCTAAAGGTCAAAGAATTTTTGAAATCGGTCCAGTACTTTTTGAGTTTATTCGTTACAAACATACAAAAATTTAAATTATTTAAGTTTTAGTAGGTACCCCTAATTTTTTCTAGCAATAAATATACCCTATGTTACTCCGGGATAATGTAGCATTCTAAAGTTAAAAGAATTTTTGAAATCGGTCCTGTAGTTTTTGAGTTTATTCGTTACAAACATACAAAAATTCAAATTATTTTGGTTTTGGTAGGTACCCCTAACTTTTTCTAGCAATAAATATACCCTATGTTACTACGGGATAATGTAGCATTCTAAAGGTAAAAGAATTTTTGAAATTGGTCCGGTAGTTTTTGAGTTTATTCGTTACAAACACACAAAAATTCAAATTATTTTGGTTTTAGTAGGTACCCCTAAATTTTTCTAGCAATAAATATAGCCTATGTTACTCAGGGATAATGTAGCATTCTAAAGGTAAAAGATTTTTTAAATCGGTCTAGTAGTATTTGAGTTTCTTCGTTACAAACATACAAAAATTCAAATTATTTAAGTTTTAGTAGGTATGCCTAACTTTTTCTAGCAATAAATATATCCTGTGTTTCTCCGGGATAATGTAGCATTCTAAAGGTAAAAGAATTTTTGAAATCGGTCCTGTAGTTTTTGAGTTTATTCGTTACAAACATACAAAAATTCAAATTATTTTGGTTTTAGTAGGTACCCCTAACTTTTTCTAGCAATAAATATATCCTGTGTTTCTCCGGGATAATGTAGCATTCTAAAGGTAAAAGAATTTTTGAAATCGGTCCTGTAGTTTTTGAGTTTCTTCGATACAAACATACAAAAATTCAAATTATTTAAGTTTTATTAGGTACCCCTAACTTTTTCTAGCAATAAATATACCCTATGTTACTACGGGATAATGTAGCATTCTAAAGGTAAAAGAATTTTTGAAATCGGTCCTGTAGTTTTTGAGTTTATTCGTTACAAACACACAAAAATTCAAATTATTTTGGTTTTAGTAGGTACCCCTAAATTTTTCTAGCAATAAATATAGCCTATGTTACTCAGGGATAATGTAGCATTCTAAAGGTAAAAGATTTTTTAAATCGGTCTAGTAGTATTTGAGTTTCTTCGTTACAAACATACAAAAATTCAAATTATTTAAGTTTTAGTAGGTATGCCTAACTTTTTCTAGCAATAAATATATCCTGTGTTTCTCCGGGATAATGTAGCATTCTAAAGGTAAAAGAATTTTTGAAATCGGTCCTGTAGTTTTTGAGTTTATTCGTTACAAACATACAAAAATTCAAATTATTTTGGTTTTAGTAGGTACCCCTAACTTTTTCTAGCAATAAATATATCCTGTGTTTCTCCGGGATAATGTAGCATTCTAAAGGTAAAAGAATTTTTGAAATCGGTCCTGTAGTTTTTGAGTTTCTTCGATACAAACATACAAAAATTCAAATTATTTAAGTTTTATTAGGGACGCCTAGTTTTTTCTAGCCATAAACATAGCCTATAATACTCAGGGATAATGTAGTATTCTCACGGTGAAAGATTTTTTGAAATCCGTCCAGTAGTATTTGAGTTTCTTCGTTTCACACATACAAAAATTCTAATTATTTAAGTTTTAGTAGGGATCCCTAACTTTTTCTAGCAATAAATATTGCGTATGTTACTGAGGGATAATGTAGCATTCTAAAGGTGAAATAATTTTTGAAATCGGTCCAGTAGTTTTTGAGTTTCTTCGGTTCAAACATACAAAAATACAAATTATTTGAGTTTTGGTAAGGATCTCTAATTTTTTCTAGCAATAAATATTGCGAATGTTACTCAGAGATAATGTAGCATTCTAAAGGTGAAAGAATTTTTGAAATCGGTCCAGTTGTTTTTGAGTTTCTTCGGTTCAAACATACAAAAATTCAAATTATTTAAGTTTTAGTAGGCATCCCTAACTTTTTCTAGCAATAAATATACCCTATGTTACTCAGGGATAATGTAGAATTCTAAAGGTTAAAGAATTTTTGAAATCAGTCCAGTAGTTTTTGAGTTTGTTCGTTAGAAACATCCAAAAATTCAAATTATTTTGGTTTTAGTGGGGATCCCTAATATTTTCTAGCAATAAATATACTCTATGTTACTCAGGGATAATGTAGTATACGAATGGTGAAAGATTTTTTGAAATCGGTCCTGTAGTTTTTGAGTTTCTTCGTTACAAACATACAAAAATTCAAATTATTTTGGTTTTAGTGGGGATCCCTAATATTTTCTAGCAATAAATATACTCTATGTTACTCAGGGATAATGTAGTATTCGAATGGTGAAAGATTTTTTGAAATCGGTCCAGTAGTTTTTGAGTTTCTTCGTTACAAACATACAAAAATTCAAATTATTTAAGTTTTAGTAGGCATCCCTAACTTTTTCTAGCAATAAATATACCCTATGTTACTCAGGGATAATGTAGCATTCTAAAGGTGAAAGAATTTTTGTAATCGGTCCAGTACTTTTTGAGTTTATTCGTTACAAACATACAAAAATTCAAATTATTTAAGTTTTAGTAGGCATCCCTAACTTTTTCTAGCAATAAATATACCCTATGTTACTCAGGGATAATGTAGCATTCTAAAGGTCAAAGAATTTTTGAAATCGGTCCTGTAGATTTTGAGTTTATTCCTAACAAACATATAAAAATTCAAATTATTTAAGTTTTAGTGGGGATCCCTAATATTTTCTAGCAATAAATATACTCTATGTTACTCCGGGATAATGTATCATTCTAAGGGTGAAAGAATTTTTGAAATCGGTCCAGTAGTTTTTGAGTTTATTCCTCACAAACCTATAAAAATACAAATTATTTAACTTTCGGTAGGGTCTCCTAGTTTTTTCTAGCCATAAACATAGCCTATGTTACTCAGGGATAACGTAGCATTCTAATGGTGAAAGAATTTTTGAAATCCATCCAGTAGTTTTTGAGTTTCTTCGATTCACACATACAAAAATTCAACTTATTTAAGTTTTAGTAGGGATCCCTAACTTTTTCTAGCAACAAATATTGCGTATGTTACTGAGGAATAATGTAGGATTCTAAAGGTGAAAGAATTTTTGAAATCAGTCCAGTAGTTTTTGAGTTTGTTCGTTAGAAACATCCAAAAATTCAAATTATTTTGGTTTTAGTGGGGATCCCTAATATTTTCTAGCAATAAATATACTCTATGTTACTCAGGGATAATGTAGTATACGAATGGTGAAAGATTTTTTGAAATCGGTCCAGTAGTTTTTGAGTTTCTTCGTTACAAACATACAAAAATTCAAATTATTTAAGTTTTAGTAGGCATCCCTAACTTTTTCTAGCAATAAATATACCCTATGTTACTCAGGGATAATGTAGCATTCTAAAGGTCAAAGAATTTTTGAAATCGGTCCTGTAGATTTTAAGTTTATTCCTAACAAAGATATAAAAATTCAAATTATTTAAGTTTTAGTGGGGATCCCTAATATTTTCTAGCAATAAATATACTCTATGTTACTCCGGGATAATGTAGCATTCTAAGGGTGAAAGAATTTTTGAAATCGGTCCAGTAGTTTTTGAGTTTATTCCTCACAAACCTATAAAAATACAAATTATTTAAGTTTCGGTAGGGTCTCCTAGTTTTTTCTAGCCATAAACATAGCCTATGTTACTCAGGGATAACGTAGCATTCTAATGGTGAAAGAATTTTTGAAATCCATCCAATAGTTTTTGAGTTTCTTCGATTCACACATACAAAAATTCAACTTATTTAAGTTTTATTAGGGATCCCTAACTTTTTCTAGCAATAAATATACCCTATGTTACTCAGGGATAATGTAGCATTCTAAAGGTCAAAGAATTTTTGAAATCGGTCCTGTAGATTTTAAGTTTATTCCTAACAAAGATATAAAAATTCAAATTATTTAAGTTTTAGTGGGGATCCCTAACTTTTTCTATGAATAAGTATAGCCTATGTTAGTCAGGGATAATGTAGTATTCGAATGGTGAAAGATTTTTTGAAATCGGTCCAGTAGTTTTTGAGTTTATTCCTCACAAACCTATAAAAATACAAATTATTTAAGTGTCGGTAGGGTCTCCTAGTTTTTTCTAGCCATAAACATAGCCTATGTTACTCAGGGATAACGTAGCATTCTAATGGTGAAAGAATTTTTGAAATCCATCCAATAGTTTTTGAGTTTCTTCGATTCACACATACAAAAATTCAACTTATTTAAGTTTTAGTAGGGATCCCTAACTTTTTCTAGCAACAAATATTGCGTATGTTACTGAGAAATAATGTAGCATTCTAAAGGTGAAAGAATTTTTGAAATCGGTCCAGTAGTTTTTGAGTTTCTTCGGTTCAAACATACAAAAATACAAATTATTTAAGTTTTGGTAGGGATTTACAATTTGTTCTATCAATAAATATAGCCTATGCTACTCAGGGATAATGTAGCATTCTAAAGGCCAAAGAATTTTTGAAATCGGTCCAGTAGTTTTTGAGTTTCTTCGGTTCAAACATACAAAAATACAAAATATTTAAGTTTTGGTAGGGATGCCTAATTTTTTCTAGCAATAAATATTGCCTATGTTACTCAGGGATAATGTAGCATTCTAAAGGTCAAAGAATTTTTGAAATCGGTCCAGTACTTTTTGAGTTTATTCGTTACCAACATATAAACATGCAAATTATTTAAGTTTTAGTAGGGATCCCTAATTTTTTCTACCAATTAACATTGAATATATCACTCAGGGATTATGTAGCATTCTAAAGGTCAAAGAATTTTTGAAATCGGTCCGGTACTTTTTGAGTTTGTTCGTCACCAACATATAAGCATTCAAATTATTTAAGTTTTAGTACGGATCCCTAATTTTTTCTAGCCATAAATATATCTTCTGTTACTCAGGGATAATGTAGTATTCGAATGGTGAAAGATTTTTTGAAATCGGTCCTGTAGTTTTTGAGTTTCTTCGTTACAAACATACAAAAATTCAAATTATTTTGGTTTTAGTAAGGATCCCTAAAATTTTCTAGCAATAAATTTACTCTATTTTACTCAGGGATAATGTAGTATTCGAATGGTGAAAGATTTTTTGAAATCGGTCCAGTAGTTTTTGAGTTTCTTCGTTACAAACATTCAAAAATTCAAATTATTTAAGTTTTAGTAGGCATACCTAACTTTTTCTATCAATAAGTATAGCCTATGTTACTCAGGGATAATGTAGTATTCGAATGGTGAAAGATTTTTTGAAATCGGTCCTGTAGTTTTTGAGTTTCTTCGTTACAAACATACAAAAATTCAAATTATTTAAGTTTTAGTAGGCATACCTAACTTTTTCTATCAATAAATATAGCCTATGTTACTCAGGGATAATGTAGTATTCGAATGGTGAAAGATTTTTTGAAATCAGTCCTGTAGTTTTTGAGTTTCTTCGTTACAAACATACAAAAATTCAAATTATTTTGGTTTTAGTAAGGATCTCTAAAATTTTCTAGCAATAAATTTACTCTATTTTACTCAGGGATAATGTAGTATTCGAATGGTGAAAGATTTTTTGAAATCGGTCCAGTAGTTTTTGAGTTTCTTCGTTACAGACATACAAAAATTCAAATTATTTTGGTTTTAGTAGGTACCCCTAACTTTTTCTAGCAATAAATATATCCTGTGTTTCTCCGGGATAATGTAGCATTCTAAAGGTAAAAGAATTTTTGAAATCGGTCCTGTAGTTTTTGAGTTTATTCGTTACAAACATACAAAAATTCAAATTATTTAAGTTTTATTAGGGACCCCTAGTTTTTTCTAGCCATAAACATAGCCTATAATACTCAGGGATAATGTAGTATTCGAATGGTGAAAGATTTTTTGAAATCGGTCCAGTAGTTTTTGAGTTTCTTCGTTACAAACATACAAAAATTCAAATTATTTAAGTTTTATTAGGGACGCCTAGTTTTTTCTAGCCATAAACATAGCCTATAATACTCAGGGATAATGTAGTATTCTAATGGTGAAAGATTTTTTGCAATCGGTCCAGTAGTATTTGAGTTTCTTCGTTACAAACATACAAAAATTCAAATTATTTAAGTTTTAGTAGGCATGCCTAACTTTTTCTAGCAATAAATATACCCTATGTTACTCCGGGATAATGTAGCATTCTAAAGTTAAAGGAATTTTTGAAATCGGTCCTGTAGTTTTTGAGTTTATTCGTTACAAACATACAAAAATTCAAATTATTTTGGTTTTAGTAGGTACACCTAACTTTTTCTAGCAATAAATATACCCTATGTTACTCCGGGATAATGTAGCATTCTAAAGGTAAAAGAATTTTGGAAATCGGTCCTGTAGTTTTTGAGTTTATTCGTTACAAACATACAAAAATTCAAATTATTTAAGTTTTATTAGGGACCCCTAGTTTTTTCTAGCCATAAATATAGCCTATAATACTCAGGGATAATGTAGCATTCGAATGGTGAAAGATTTTTTGAAATCGGTCCAGTAGTTTTTGAGTTTCTTCGTTACAAACATACAAGATTTTAAATTATTTAAGTTTTAGTAGGTAGCCCTAACTTTTTCTATCAATAAATATACCCTATGTTACTCCGGGATAATGTAGCATTCTAAAGGTAAAAGAATTTTTGAAATCGGTCCTGTAGTTTTTGAGTTTATTCGTTACAAACATACAAAAATTCAAATTATTTAAGTTTTATTAGGGACCCCTAGTTTTTTCTAGCCATAAATATAGCCTATAATACTCAGGGATAATGTAGCATTCGAATGGTGAAAGATTTTTTGAAATCGGTCCAGTAGTTTTTGAGTTTCTTCGTTACAAACATACAAGATTTTAAATTATTTAAGTTTTAGTAGGTAGCCCTAACTTTTTCTATCAATAAATATAGCCTATGCTACTCAGGGATAATGTAGTATTCGAATGGTGAAAGATTTTTTGAAATCGGTCCAGTAGTTTTTGAGTTTATTCCTCACAAACCTATAAAAAGGCAAATTATTTACGTTTCAGTAGGGTTCCCTAGTTTTTTCTAGCCATGAACATAGCCTGTGTTACTCAGGGATAACGTAGCATTCTAATGGTGAAAGAATTTTTGAAATCGGTCCAGTAGTATTTGAGATTCTTCGTTACAAACATACAAAAATTTAAATTATTTAAGTTTCAGTAGGTACCCCTAACTTTTTCTATCAATAAATATAGCCTATGTTACTCAAGGATAACGTAGCTTTTTAATGGAGAAAAAATTTTTGAAATCGGTCCAGTACTTTTTGAGTTTATTCGTTACAAACATACAAAAATTTAAATTATTTAAGTTTTAGTAGGTACCCCTAACTTTTTCTAGCAATAAATATACTCTATGTTACTCCGGGATAATGTAGCATTCTAAAGTTAAAAGAATTTTTGAAATCGGTCCTGTAGTTTTTGAGTTTATTCGTTACAAACATACAAAAATTCAAATTATTTTGGTTTTAGTAGGTACCCCTAACTTTTTCTAGCAATAAATATACCCTATGTTACTCCGGGATAATGTAGCATTCTAAAGGTAAAAGAATTTTTGAAATCGGTCCTGTAGTTTTTGAGTTTATTCGTTACAAACATACAAAAATTCAAATTATTTTGGTTTTAGTAGGTACCCCTAACTTTTTCTAGCAATAAACATAGCTTATAATACTCAGGGATAATGTAGTATTCTAATGGTGAAAGATTTTTCGAAATCGGTCCAGTAGTTTTTGAGTTTATTCCTCATAAACCTATAAAAATGCAAATTATTTAAGTTTCAGTAGGGTCCCCTAGTTTTTTCTAGCCATAAACATAGCCTGTGTTACTCAGGGATAACGTAGCAATCTAATGGTGAAAGAATTTTTGAAATCCATCCAGTAGTTTTTGAGTTTCTTCGTTTCACACATACAAAAATTCAAATTATTTAAGTTTTAGTAGGGATCCCTAACTTTTTCTAGCAATAAATATTGCGTATGTTACTGAGGGATAATGTAGCATTCTAAAGGTGAAAGAGTTTTTGAAATCGGTCCTGTAGTTTTTGAGTTTATTCGTTACAAACATACAAAAATTCAAATTATTTAAGTTTTATTAGGGACCCCTAGTTTTTTCTAGCCATAAACATAGCTTATAATACTCAGGGATAATGTAGTATTCTAATGGTGAAAGATTTTTCGAAATCGGTCCAGTAGTTTTTGAGTTTATTCCTCATAAACCTATAAAAATGCAAATTATTTAAGTTTCAGTAGGGTCCCCTAGTTTTTTCTAGCCATAAACATAGCCTGTGTTACTCAGGGATAACGTAGCAATCTAATGGTGAAAGAATTTTTGAAATCCATCCAGTAGTTTTTGAGTTTCTTCGTTTCACACATACAAAAATTCAAATTATTTAAGTTTTAGTAGGGATCCCTAACTTTTTCTAGCAATAAATATTGCGTATGTTACTGAGGGATAATGTAGCATTCTAAAGGTGAAAGAGTTTTTGAAATCGGTCCTGTAGTTTTTGAGTTTATTCGTTACAAACATACAAAAATTCAAATTATTTTGGTTTTAGTAGGTACCCCTAACTTTTTCTAGCAATAAATATACCCTATAATACTCAGGGTAATATAGCATTCTAAAGGTAAAAGAATTTTTGAAATCGGTCCTGTAGTTTTTGAATTTATTCGTTACAAACATACAAAAATTCAAATTATTTTGGTTTTAGTGGGGATCCCTAATATTTTCTAGCAATAAATATACTCTATGTTACTCAGGGATAATGTAGTATTCGAATGGTGAAAGATTTTTTGAAATCGGTCCAGTAGTTTTTGAGTTTATTCCTCATAAACCTATAAAAATGCAAATTATTTAAGTTTCGGTAGGGTCCCCTAGTTTTTTCTAGCCATAAACATAGCCTATGTTACTCAGGGATAACGTAGCATTCTAATGGTGAAAGAATTTTTGAAATCCATCCAGTAGTTTTTGAGTTTCTTCGTTTCACACATACAAAAATTCAAATTATTTAAGTTTTAGTAGGGATCCCTAACTTTTTCTAGCAATAAATATTGCGTATGTTACTGAGGGATAATGTAGCATTCTAAAGGTGAAAGAGTTTTTGAAATCGGTCCAGTAGTTTTTGAGTTTCTTCGGTTCAAACATACAAAATTACAAATTATTTAAGTTTTGGTAGGGATCCCTAATTTTTTCTAGCAATAAATATTGCCTATGTTACTCAGGGATAACGTAGCATTCTAAAGGTGAAAGAATTTTTGAAATCGGTCCAGTAGTTTTTGAGTTTCTTCGGTTCAAACATACAAAAATACAAAATATTTAAGTTTTGGTAGGGATGCCTAATTTTTTCTAGCAATAAATATTGCCTATGTTACTCAGGGATAATGTAGCATTCGAAAGGTCAAAGAATTTTTGAAATCGGTCCAGTACTTTTTGAGTTTATTCGTTACCAACATATAAACATGCAAATTATTTAAGTTTTAGTACGGATCCCTAAATTTTCTAGCCATAAATATATCTTCTGTTACTCAGGGATTACGTAGCATTCTAACAATGAAAGAATTTTTGAAATCGGTCTTGTAGTTGTTGAGTTTATTCCTTACAAACATATAAAAATACAAATTATTAAAGTTTTTGTAGGAATCCCTAATTTTTCTTCCAATAAATACAGCCTATCTTACTCAGAGACAATGTAGCATTCTAAAGGCCAAAGAATTTTTGAAATCGGTCCAGTACTTTTTGAGTTTATTCGTTACCAACATATAAACATGCAAATTAATTAAGTTTTAGTAGGGATCCCTAATTTTTTCTACCAATTAATATTGAATATATCACTCAGGGATTATGTAGCATTCTAAAGGTCAAAGAATTTTTGAAATCGGTCCAGTACTTTTTGAGTTTATTCGTTACAAACATACAAAAATTTAAATTATTTAAGTTTTAGTAGGTACCCCTAATTTTTTCCAGCAATAAATATACCCTATGTTACTCCGGGATAATGTAGCATTCTAAAGTTAAAAGAATTTTAGAAATCGGTCCTGTAGTTTTTGAGTTTATTCGTTACAAACATACAAAAATTCAAATTATTTTGGTTTTAGTAGGTACCCCTAACTTTTTCTAGCAATAAATATACCCTATGTTACTACGGGATAATGTAGCATTCTAAAGGTAAAAGAATTTTTGAAATCGGTCCTGTAGTTTTTGAGTTTATTCGTTACAAACATACAAAAATTCAAATTATTTTGGTTTTAGTAGGTACCCCTAACTTTTTCTAGCAATAAATATAGCCTATGTTAATCAGGGATAATGTAGCATTCTAAAGGTAAAAGATTTTTTAAATCGGTCTAGTAGTATTTGAGTTTCTTCGTTACAAACATACAAAAATTCAAATTATTTAAGTTTTAGTAGGTATGCCTAACTTTTTCTAGCAATAAATATATCCTGTGTTTCTCCGGGATAATGTAGCATTCTAAAGGTAAAAGAATTTTTGAAATCGGTCCTGTAGTTTTTGAGTTTATTCGTTACAAACATACAAAAATTCAAATTATTTTGGTTTTAGTAGGTACCCCTAACTTTTTCTAGCAATAAATATATCCTGTGTTTCCCCGGGATAATGTAGCATTCTAAAGGTAAAAGAATTTTTGAAATCGGTCCTGTAGTTTTTGAGTTTCTTCGATACAAACATACAAAAATTCAAATTATTTAAGTTTTATTAGGGACGCCTAGTTTTTTCTAGCCATAAACATAGCCTATAATACTCAGGGATAATGTAGTATTCTCATGGTGAAAGATTTTTTGAAATCCGTCCAGTAGTATTTGAGTTTCTTCGTTTCACACATACAAAAATTCTAATTATTTAAGTTTTAGTAGGGATCCCTAACTTTTTCTAGCAATAAATATTGCGTATGTTACTGAGGGATAATGTAGCATTCTAAAGGTGAAATAATTTTTGAAATCGGTCCAGTAGTTTTTGAGTTTCTTCGGTTCAAACATACAAAAATACAAATTATTTGAGTTTTGGTAAGGATCCCTAATTTTTTCTAGCAATAAATACTGCGAATGTTACTCAGGGATAATGTAGCATTCTAAAGATGAAAGAATTTTTGAAATCGGTCCAGTAGTTTTTGAGTTTCTTCGGTTCAAACATACAAAAATTCAAATTATTTAAGTTTTAGTAGGCATCCCTAATTTTTCTAGCAATAACTATACCCTATGTTACTCAGGGATAATGTAGAATTCTAAAGGTTAAAGAATTTTTGAAATCAGTCCAGTAGTTTTTGAGTTTGTTCGTTAGAAACATCCAAAAATTCAAATTATTTTGGTTTTAGTGGGGATCCCTAATATTTTCTAGCAATAAATATACTCTATGTTACTCAGGGATAATGTAGTATACGAATGGTGAAAGATTTTTTGAAATCGGTCCTGTAGTTTTTGAGTTTCTTCGTTACAAACATACAAAAATTCAAATTATTTTGGTTTTAGTGGGGATCCCTAATATTTTCTAGCAATAAATATAATCTATGTTACTCAGGGATAATGTAGTATTCGAATGGTGAAAGATTTTTGAAATCGGTCCAGTAGTTTTTGAGTTTCTTCGTTACAAACATACAAAAATTCAAATTATTTAAGTTTTAGTAGGCATCCCTAACTTTTTCTAGCAATAAATATACCCTATGTTACTCACGGATAATGTAGCATTCTAAAGGTGAAAGAATTTTTGTAATCGGTCCAGTACTTTTTGAGTTTATTCGTTACAAACATACAAAAATTCAAATTATTTAACTTTTAGTAGGCATCCCTAACTTTTTCTAGCAATAAATATACCCTATGTTACTCCGGGATAATGTAGCATTCTAAGGGTGAAAGAATTTTTGAAATCGGTCCAGTAGTTTTTGAGTTTATTCCTCACAAACCTATAAAAATCCAAATTATTTAAGTTTCGGTAGGGTCTCCTAGTTTTTTCTAGCCATAAACATAGTCTATGTTACTCAGGGATAACGTAGCATTCTAATGGTGAAAGAATTTTTGAAATCCATCCAGTAGTTTTTGAGTTTCTTCGATTCACACATACAAAAATTCAAATTATTTAAGTTTTAGTAGGGATCCCTAACTTTTTCTAGCAACAAATATTGCGTATGTTACTGAGAAATAATGTAGCATTCTAAAGGTCAAAGAATTTTTGAAATCGGTCCTGTAGATTTTAAGTTTATTCCTAACAAACATATAAAAATTCAAATTATTAAAGTTTTAGTGGGGAGCCCTAATATGTTCTAGCAATAAATATACTCTATGTTACTCCGGGATAATGTAGCATTCTAAGGGTGAAAGAATTTTTGAAATCGGTCCAGTAGTTTTTGAGTTTATTCCTCACAAACCTATAAAAATACAAATTATTTAAGTTTCGGTAGGGTCTCCTAGTTTTTTCTAGCAATAAACATAGCCTATGTTACTCAGGGATAACGTAGCATTCTAATGGTGAAAGAATTTTTGAAATCGGTCCAGTAGTTTTTGAGTTTCTTCGGTTCAAACATACAAAAATACAAATTATTTAAGTTTTGGTAGGGATTTATAATTTGTTCTATCAATAAATATAGCCTATGCTACTCAGGGATAATGTAGCATTCTAAAGGCCAAAGAATTTTTGAAATCGGTGCAGTACTTTTTGAATTTATTCGTTACAAACATACAAAAATTCAAATTATTTTGGTTTTAGTGGGGATCCCTAATATTTTCTAGCAATAAATATACTCTATGTTACTCAGGGATAATGTAGTATTCGAATGGTGAAAGATTTTTTGAAATCGGTCCAGTAGTTTTTGAGTTTCTTCGTTACAAACATACAAAAATTCAAATTATTTAAGTTTTATTAGGGACCCCTAGATTTTTCTAGCCATAAACATAGCCTATGTTACTCAGGGATAACGTCGCATTCTAATGGTGAAAGAATTTTTGAAATCCATCCAGTAGTTTTTGAGTTTCTTCGATTCACACATACAAAAATTCAAATTATTTAAGTTTTAGTAGGGATTCCTAACTTTTTCTAGCAAGAAATATTACGTATGTTACTGAGGGATAATGTAGCATTCTAAAGGTGAAAGAATTTTTGAAATCGGTCCAGTAGTTTTTGAGTTTATTCCTCACAAACCTATAAAAATACAAATTATTTAAGTTTCGGTAGGGTCTCCTAGTTTTTTCTAGCCATAAACATAGCCTATGTTACTCAGGGATAACGTAGCATTCTAATGGTGAAAGAATTTTTGAAATCCATCCAGTAGTTTTTGAGTTTCTTCGATTCACACATACAAAAATTCAAATTATTTAAGTTTTAGTAGGGATTCCTAACTTTTTCTAGCAAGAAATATTACGTATGTTACTGAGGGATAATGTAGCATTCTAAAGGTGAAAGAATTTTTGAAATCGGTCCAGTAGTTTTTGAGTTTCTTCGGTTCAAACATATAAATATACAAATCATTTAAATTTTAGTAGGGATTTATAGTTTGTTCTATCAATAAATATAGCCTATGCTACTCAGGGATAATGTAGCATTCTAAAGGCCAAAGAATTTTTGAAATCGGTCCAGTATTTTTGAATTTATTCTTTACCAACATATGAACCTACAAATTATTTAAATTTTAGTAGGGATCCCAAATTTTTTCCAGCAGTAAATATTGCCTATGTTCCTCAGGGATAATGTAGCATTCTAATGGTGAAAGATTTTTTGAAATCGGTCCAGTAGTTTTTGAGTTTCTTCGTTACAAACATACAAAAATTCAAATTATTTAAGTTTTAGTAGGCATCCCTAACTTTTTCTAGCAATAAATATACCCTATGTTACTCAGGGATAATGTAGCATTCTAAAGGTGAAAGAATTTTTGTAATCGGTCCAGTGCTTTTTGAGTTTATTCGTTACAAACATACAAAAATTCAAATTATTTAAGTTTTAGTAGGCATCCCTAACTTTTTCTAGCAATAAATATACCCTATGTTACTCAGGGATAATGTAGCATTCTAAAGGTCAAAGAATTTTTGAAATCGGTCCTGTCGTTCTTGAGTTTATTCCTTACAAACATATAAAAATACAAATTATTAAAGTTTTTGTAGGAATCCCTAATTTTTTCTGCCAATAAATACAGCCTATCTTACTCACAGATAAAGTAGCATTCTAATGGTGAAAGAATTTTTGAAATCGGTCCAGCACTTTTTGAGTTTATTCGTTACCAACATATAAACATGCAAATTATTTAAGTTTTAGTAGGGATCCCTAATTTTTTCTACCAATTAATATTGAATATATCACTCAGGGATTATGTAGCATTCTAAAGGTCAAAGAATTTTTGAAATCGGTCCAGTACTTTTTGAGTTTGTTCGTCACCAACATATAAGCATTCAAATTATTTAAGTTTTAGTACGGATCCCTAATTTTTTCTAGCCATAAATATATCTTCTGTTACTCAGGGATTACGTAGCATTCTAACAATGAAAGAATTTTGGAAATCGGTCTTGTAGTTGTTGCGTTTATTCCTTACAAACATATAAAAATACAAATTATTAAAGTTTTTGTAGGAATCCCTAATTTTTCTTCCAATAAATACAGCCTATCTTACTCAGAGATAATGTAGCATTCTAAAGGTCAAAGAATTTTTGAAATCGGTCCAGTACTTTTTGAGTTTGTTCGTCACCAACATATAAGCATTCAGATTATTTAAGTTTTAGTACGGATCCCTAATTTTTCTAGCCATAAATATATCTTCTGTTACTCAGGGATTACGTAGCATTCTAACAATGAAAGAATTTTTGAAATCGGTCCTGTAGATTTTGAGTTTATTCCTAACAAACATATAAAAATTCAAATTATTTAAGTTTAAGTGGGGATCCCTAATATTTTCTAGCAATAAATATACTCTATGTTACTCCGGGATAATGTATCATTCTAAGGGTGAAAGAATTTTTGAAATTGGTCCAGTAGTTTTTGAGTTTATTCCTCACAAACCTATAAAAATACAAATTATTTAAGTTTCGGTAGGGTCTCCTAGTTTTTTCTAGCCATAAACATAGCCTATCTTACTCAGGGATAACGTAGCATTCTAATGGTGAAAGAATTTTTGAAATCCATCCAGTAGTTTTTGAGTTTCTTCGATTCACACATACAAAAATTCAACTTATTTAAGTTTTAGTAGGGATCCCTAACTTTTTCTAGCAACAAATATTGCGTATGTTACTGAGGAATAATGTAGGATTCTAAAGGTGAAAGAATTTTTGAAATCAGTCCAGTAGTTTTTGAGTTTGTTCGTTAGAAACATCCAAAAATTCAAATTATTTTGGTTTTAGTGGGGATCCCTAATATTTTCTAGCAATAAATATACTCTATGTTACTCAGCGATAATGTAGTATACGAATGGTGAAAGATTTTTTGAAATCGGTCCAGTAGTTTTTGAGTTTATTCGTTACAAACATACACAAATTCAAATTATTTAAGTTTTAGTAGGCATCCCTAACTTTTTCTAGCAATAAATATACCCTATGTTACTCAGGGATAATGTAGCATTCTAAAGGTGAAAGAATTTTTGAAATCTGTCCTGTAGATTTTGAGTTTATTCCTAACAAACATATAAAAATTCAAATTATTTAAGTTTAAGTGGGGATCCCTAATATTTTCTAGCAATAAATATACTCTATGTTACTCCGGGATAATGTATCATTCTAAGGGTGAAAGAATTTTTGAAATCGGTCCAGTAGTTTTTGAGTTTATTCCTCACAAACCTATAAAAATACAAATTATTTAAGTTTCGGTAGGGTCTCCTAGTTTTTTCTAGCCATAAACATAGCCTATCTTACTCAGGGATAACGTAGCATTCTAATGGTGAAAGAATTTTTGAAATCCAACCAGTAGTTTTTGAGTTTCTTCGATTCACACATACAAAAATTCAACTTATTTAAGTTTTAGTAGGGATCCCTAACTTTTTCTAGCAACAAATATTGCGTATGTTACTGAGGAATAATGTAGGATTCTAAAGGTGAAAGAATTTTTGAAATCAGTCCAGTAGTTTTTGAGTTTGTTCGTTAGAAACATCCAAAAATTCAAATTATTTTGGTTTTAGTGGGGATCCCTAATATTTTCTAGCAATAAATATACTCTATGTTACTCAGGGATAATGTAGTATACGAATGGTGAAAGATTTTTTGAAATCGGTCCAGTAGTTTTTGAGTTTCTTCGTTACAAACATTCAAAAATTCAAATTATTTAAGTTTTAGTAGGCATACCTAACTTTTTCTATGAATAAGTATAGCCTATGTTAGTCAGGGATAATGTAGTATTCGAATGGTGAAAGATTTTTTGAAAACGGTCCAGTAGTTTTTGAGTTTATTCCTCACAAACCTATAAAAATACAAATTATTTAAGTGTCGGTAGGGTCTCCTAGTTTTTTCTAGCCATAAACATAGCCTATGTTACTCAGGGATAACGTAGCATTCTAATGGTGAAAGAATTTTTGAAATCCATCCAGTAGTTTTTGAGTTTCTTCGATTCACACATACAAAAATTCAACTTATTTAAGTTTTAGTAGGGATCCCTAACTTTTTCTAGCAACAAATATTGCGTATGTTACTGAGAAATAATGTAGCATTCTAAAGGTGAAAGAATTTTTGAAATCGGTCCAGTAGTTTTTGAGTTTCTTCGTTTCAAACATACAAAAATACAAATTATTTAAGTTTTGGTAGGGATTTATAATTTGTTCTATCAATAAATATAGCCTATGCTACTCAGGGATAATGTAGCATTCTAAAGGCCAAAGAATTTTTGAAATCGGTCCAGTAGTTTTTGAGTTTCTTCGGTTCAAACATACAAAAATACAAAATATTTAAGTTTTGGTAGGGATGCCTAATTTTTTCTAGCAATAAATATTGCCTATGTTACTCAGGGATAATGTAGCATTCTAAGGGTCAAAGAATTTTTGAAATCGGTCCAGTACTTTTTGAGTTTATTCGTTACCAACATATAAACATGCAAATTATTTAAGTTTTAGTAGGGATCCCTAATTTTTTCTACCAATTAATATTGAATATATCACTCAGGGATTATGTAGCATTCTAAAGGTCAAAGAATTTTTGAAATCGGTCCAGTACTTTTTGAGTTTGTTCGTCACCAACATATAAGCATTCAAATTATTTAAGTTTTAGTACGGATCCCTAATTTTTTCTAGCCATAAATATATCTTCTGTTACTCAGGGATAATGTAGTATTCGAATGGTGAAAGATTTTTTGAAATCGGTCCTGTAGTTTTTGAGTTTCTTCGTTACAAACATACAAAAATTCAAATTATTTTGGTTTTAGTAAGGATCCCTAAAATTTTCTAGCAATAAATTTACTCTATTTTACTCAGGGATAATGTAGTATTCGAATGGTGAAAGATTTTTTGAAATCGGTCCAGTAGTTTTTGAGTTTCTTCGTTACAAACATTCAAAAATTCAAATTATTTAAGTTTTAGTAGGCATACCTAACTTTTTCTATCAATAAGTATAGCCTATGTTACTCAGGGATAATGTAGTATTCGAATGGTGAAAGATTTTTTGAAATCGGTCCTGTAGTTTTTGAGTTTCTTCGTTACAAACATACAAAAATTCAAATTATTTAAGTTTTAGTAGGCATACCTAACTTTTTCTATCAATAAATATAGCCTATGTTACTCAGGGATAATGTAGTATTCGAATGGTGAAAGATTTTTTGAAATCGGTCCTGTAGTTTTTGAGTTTCTTCGTTACAAACATACAAAAATTCAAATTATTTTGGTTTTAGTAAGGATCCCTAAAATTTTCTAGCAATAAATTTACTCTATTTTACTCAGGGATAATGTAGTATTCGAATGGTGAAAGATTTTTTGAAATCGGTCCAGTAGTTTTTGAGTTTCTTCGTTACAGACATACAAAAATTCAAATTATTTTGGTTTTAGTAGGTACCCCTAACTTTTTCTAGCAATAAATATATCCTGTGTTTCTCCGGGATAATGTAGCATTCTAAAGGTAAAAGAATTTTTGCAATCGGTCCTGTAGTTTTTGAGTTTATTCGTTACAAACATACAGAAATTCAAATTATTTAAGTTTTATTAGGGACCCCTAGTTTTTTCTAGCCATAAACATAGCCTATAATACTCAGGGATAATGTAGTATTCGAATGGTGAAAGATTTTTTGAAATCGGTCCAGTAGTTTTTGAGTTTCTTCGTTACAAACATACAAAAATTCAAATTATTTAAGTTTTATTAGGGACGCCTAGTTTTTTCTAGCCATAAACCTAGCCTATAATACTCAGGGATAATGTAGTATTCTAATGGTGAAAGATTTTTTGCAATCGGTCCAGTAGTATTTGAGTTTCTTCGTTACAAACATACAAAAATTCAAATTATTTAAGTTTTAGTAGGCATGCCTAACTTTTTCTAGCAATAAATATACCCTATGTTACTCCGGGATAATGTAGCATTCTAAAGCTAAAGGAATTTTTGAAATCGGTCCTGTAGTTTTTGAGTTTATTCGTTACAAACATACAAAAATTCAAATTATTTTGGTTTTAGTAGGTACACCTAACTTTTTCTAGCAATAAATATACCCTATGCTACTCCGGGATAATGTAGCATTCTAAAGGTAAAAGAATTTTTGAAATCGGTCCTGTAGTTTTTGAGTTTATTCGTTACAAACATACAAAAATTCAAATTATTTAAGTTTTATTAGGGACCCCTAGTTTTTTCTAGCCATAAATATAGCCTATAATACTCAGGGATAATGTAGCATTCGAATGGTGAAAGATTTTTTGAAATCGGTCCAGTAGTTTTTGAGTTTCTTCGTTACAAACATACAAGATTTTAAATTATTTAAGTTTTAGTAGGTAGCCCTAACTTTTTCTATCAATAAATATAGCCTATGCTACTCAGGGATAATGTAGTATTCGAATGGTGAAAGATTTTTTGAAATCGGTCCAGTAGTTTTTGAGTTTATTCCTCACAAACCTATAAAAAGGCAAATTATTTACGTTTCAGTAGGGTTCCCTAGTTTTTTCTAGCCATGAACATAGCCTGTGTTACTCAGGGATAACGTAGCATTCTAATGGTGAAAGAATTTTTGAAATCGGTCCAGTAGTATTTGAGATTCTTCGTTACAAACATACAAAAATTTAAATTATTTAAGTTTCAGTAGGTACCCCTAACTTTTTCTATCAATAAATATAGCCTATGTTACTCAAGGATAACGTAGCTTTTTAATGGAGAAAAAATTTTTGAAATCGGTCCAGTACTTTTTGAGTTTATTCGTTACAAACATACAAAAATTTAAATTATTTAAGTTTTAGTAGGTACCCCTAACTTTTTCTAGCAATAATTATACCCTATGTTACTCCGGGATAATGTAGCATTCTAAAGTTAAAAGAATTTTTGAAATCGGTCCTGTAGTTTTTGAGTTTATTCGTTACAAACATACAAAAATTGAAATTATTTTGGTTTTAGTAGGTACCCCTAACTTTTTCTAGCAATAAATATACCCTATGTTACTCCGGGATAATGTAGCATTCTAAAGGTAATAGAATTTTTGAAATCGGTCCTGTAGTTTTTGAGTTTATTCGTTACAAACATACAAAAATTCAAATTATTTAAGTTTTATTAGGGACCCCTAGTTTTTCTAGCCATAAACATAGCTTATAATACTCAGGGATAATGTAGTATTCTAATGGTGAAAGATTTTTCGAAATCGGTCCAGTAGTTTTTGAGTTTATTCCTCATAAACCTATAAAAATGCAAATTATTTAAGTTTCAGTAGGGTCCCCTAGTTTTTTCTAGCCATAAACATAGCCTATGTTACTCAGGGATAACGTAGCATTCTAATGGTGAAAGAATTTTTGAAATCCATCCAGTAGTTTTTGAGTTTCTTCGTTTCACACATACAAAAATTCAAATTATTTAAGTTTTAGTAGGGATCCCTAACTTTTTCTAGCAATAAATATTGCGTATGTTACTGAGGGATAATGTAGCATTCTAAAGGTGAAAGAGTTTTTGAAATCGGTCCTGTAGTTTTTGAGTTTATTCGTTACAAACATACAAAAATTCAAATTATTTTGGTTTTAGTAGGTACCCCTAACTTTTTCTAGCAATAAATATACCCTATAATACTCAGGGTAATATAGCATTCTAAAGGTAAAAGAATTTTTGAAATCGGTCCTGTAGTTTTTGAATTTATTCGTTACAAACATACAAAAATTCAAATTATTTTGGTTTAAGTGGGGATCCCTAATATTTTCTAGCAATAAATATACTCTATGTTACTCAGGGATAATGTAGTATTCGAATGGTGAAAGATTTTTTGAAATCGGTCCAGTAGTTTTTGAGTTTATTCCTCATAAACCTATAAAAATGCAAATTATTTAAGTTTCAGTAGGGTCCCCTAGTTTTTTCTAGCCATAAACATAGCCTATGTTACTCAGGGATAACGTAGCATTCTAATGGTGAAAGAATTTTTGAAATCCATCCAGTAGTTTTTGAGTTTCTTCGTTTCACACATACAAAAATTCAAATTATTTAAGTTTTAGTAGGGATCCCTAACTTTTTCTAGCAATAAATATTGCGTATGTTACTGAGGGATAATGTAGCATTCTAAAGGTGAAAGAGTTTTTGAAATCGGTCCAGTAGTTTTTGAGTTTCTTCGGTTCAAACTTACAAAATTACAAATTATTTAAGTTTTGGTAGGGATCCCTAATTTTTTCTAGCAATAAATATTGCCTATGTTACTCAGGGATAACGTAGCATTCTAAAGGTGAAAGAATTTTTGAAATCGGTCCAGTAGTTTTTGAGTTTCTTCGGTTCAAACATACAAAAATACAAAATATTTAAGTTTTGGTAGGGATGCCTAATTTTTTCTAGCAATAAATATTGCCTATGTTACTCAGGGATAATGTAGCATTCGAAAGGTCAAAGAATTTTTGAAATCGGTCCAGTACTTTTTGAGTTTATTCGTTACCAACATATAAACATGCAAATTATTTAAGTTTTAGTAGGGATCCCTAATTTTTTCTACCAATTAATATTGAATATATCACTCAGGGATTATGTAGCATTCTAAAGGTCAAAGAATTTTTGAAATCGGTCCAGTACTTTTTGAGTTTGTTCGTCACCAACATATAAGCATTCAAATTATTTAAGTTTTAGTACGGATCCCTAAATTTTCTAGCCATAAATATATCTTCTGTTACTCAGGGATTACGTAGCATTCTAACAATGAAAGAATTTTTGAAATCGGTCTTGTAGTTGTTGAGTTTATTCCTTACAAACATATAAAAATACAAATTATTAAAGTTTTTGTAGGAATCCCTAATTTTTCTTCCACTAAATACAGCCTATCTTACTCAGAGATAATGTAGCATTCTAAAGGCCAAAGAATTTTTGAAATCGGTCCAGTACTTTTTGAGTTTATTCGTTACCAACATATAAACATGCAAATTATTTAAGTTTTAGTAGGGATCCCTAATTTTTTCTACCAATTAATATTGAATATATCACTCAGGGATTATGTAGCATTCTAAAGGTCAAAGAATTTTTGAAATCGGTCCAGTACTTTTTGAGTTTATTCGTTACAAACATACAAAAATTTAAATTATTTAAGTTTTAGTAGGTACCCCTAATTTTTTCTAGCAATAAATATACCCTATGTTACTCCGGGATAATGTAGCATTCTAAAGTTAAAAGAATTTTTGAAATCGGTCCTGTAGTTTTTGAGTTTATTCGTTACAAACATACAAAAATTCAAATTATTTTGGTTTTAGTAGGTACCCCTAACTTTTTCTAGCAATAAATATACCCTATGTTACTACGGGATAATGTAGCATTCTAAAGGTAAAAGAATTTTTGAAATCGGTCCTGTAGTTTTTGAGTTTATTCGTTACAAACATACAAAAATTCAAATTATTTTGGTTTTAGTAGGTACCCCTAACTTTTTCTAGCAATAAATATAGCCTATGTTAATCAGGGATAATGTAGCATTCTAAAGGTAAAAGATTTTTTAAATCGGTCTAGTAGTATTTGAGTTTCTTCGTTTCACACATACAAAAATTCTAATTATTTAAGTTTTAGTAGGGATCCCTAACTTTGTCTAGCAATAAATATACCCTATGTTACTAAGGGATAATGTAGCATTCTAAAGGTAAAAGAATTTTTGAAATCGGTCCTGTAGTTTTTGAGTTTATTCGTTACAAACATACAAAAATTCAAATTATTTAAGTTTTAGTAGGTATGCCTAACTTTTTCTAGCAATAAATATATCCTGTGTTTCTCCGGGATAATGTAGCATTCTAAAGGTAAAAGAATTTTTGAAATCGGTCCCTTAGTTTTTGAGTTTATTCGTTACAAACATACAAAAATTCAAATTATTTTGGTTTTAGTAGGTACCCCTAACTTTTTCTAGCAATAAATATATCCTGTGTTTCTCCGGGATAATGTAGCATTCTAAAGGTAAAAGAATTTTTGAAATCGGTCCTGTAGTTTTTGAGTTTCTTCGATACAAACATACAAAAATTCAAATTATTTAAGTTTTATTAGGGACGCCTAGTTTTTTCTAGCCATAAACATAGCCTATAATACTCAGGGATAATGTAGTATTCTCATGGTGAAAGATTTTTTGAAATCCGTCCAGTAGTATTTGAGTTTCTTCGTTTCACACATACAAAAATTCTAATTATTTAAGTTTTAGTAGGGATCCCTAACTTTTTCTAGCAATAAATATTGCGTATGTTACTGAGGGATAATGTAGCATTCTAAAGGTGAAATAATTTTTGAAATCGGTCCAGTAGTTTTTGAGTTTCTTCGGTTCAAACATACAAAAATACAAATTATTTGAGTTTTGGTAAGGATCCCTAATTTTTTCTAGCAATAAATATTGCGAATGTTACTCAGGGATAATGTAGCATTCTAAAGATGAAAGAATTTTTGAAATCGGTCCAGTAGTTTTTGAGTTTCTTCGGTTCAAACATACAAAAATTCAAATTATTTAAGTTTTAGTAGGCATCCCTAACTTTTTCTAGCAATAAATATACCCTATGTTACTCAGGGATAATGTAGAATTCTAAAGGTTAAAGAATTTTTGAAATCAGTCCAGTAGTTTTTGAGTTTGTTCGTTAGAAACATCAAAAAATTCAAATTATTTTGGTTTTAGTGGGGATCCCTAATATTTTCTAGCCATAAATATACTCTATGTTACTCAGGGATAATGTAGTATACGAATGGTGAAAGATTTTTTGAAATCGGTCCTGTAGTTTTTGAGTTTCTTCGTTACCAACATACAAAAATTCAAATTATTTTGGTTTTAGTGGGGATCCCTAATATTTTCTAGCAATAAATATACTCTATGTTACTCAGGGATAATGTAGTATTCGAATGGTGAAAGATTTTTTGAAATCGGTCCAGTAGTTTTTGAGTTTCTTCGTTACAAACATTCAAAAATTCAAATTATTTAAGTTTTAGTAGGCATACCTAACTTTTTCTATCAATAAATATAGCCTATGTTACTCAGGGATAATGTAGTATTCGAATGGTGAAAGATTTTTTGAAATCGGTCCTGTAGTTTTTGAGTTTCTTCGTTACAAACATACAAAAATTCAAATTATTTAAGTTTTAGTACGGATCCCTAATTTTTTCTAGCCATAAATATATCTTCTGTTACTCAGGGATAATGTAGTATTCGAATGGTGAAAGATTTTTTGAAATCGGTCCTGTAGTTTTTGAGTTTCTTCGTTACAAACATACAAAAATTCAAATTATTTTGGTTTTAGTAAGGATCCCTAAAATTTTCTAGCAATAAATTTGCTCTATTTTACTCAGGGATAATGTAGTATTCGAATGGTGAAAGATTTTTTGAAATCGGTCCAGTAGTTTTTGAGTTTCTTCGTTACAAACATTCAAAAATTCAAATTATTTACGTTTTAGTAGGCATACCTAACTTTTTCTATCAATAAGTATAGCCTATGTTACTCAGGGATAATGTAGTATTCGAATGGTGAAAGATTTTTTGAAATCGGTCCTGTAGTTTTTGAGTTTCTTCGTTACAAACATACAAAAATTCAAATTATTTAAGTTTTAGTAGGCATACCTAACTTTTTCTATCAATAAATATAGCCTATGTTACTCAGGGATAATGTAGTATTCGAATGGTGAAAGATTTTTTGAAATCGGTCCTGTAGTTTTTGAGTTTCTTCGTTACAAACATACAAAAATTCAAATTATTTTGGTTTTAGTAAGGATCCCTAAAATTTTCTAGCAATAAATTTACTCTATTTTACTCAGGGATAATGTAGGATTCGAATGGTGAAAGATTTTTTGAAATCGGTCCAGTAGTTTTTGAGTTTCTTCGTTACAGACATACAAAAATTCAAATTATTTTGGTTTTAGTAGGTACCCCTAACTTTTTCTAGCAATAAATATATCCTGTGTTTCTCCGGGATAATGTAGCATTCTAAAGGTAAAAGAATTTTTGCAATCGGTCCTGTAGTTTTTGAGTTTATTCGTTACAAACATACAAAAATTCAAATTATTTAAGTTTTATTAGGGACCCCTAGTTTTTTCTAGCCATAAACATAGCCTATAATACTCAGGGATAATGTAGTATTCGAATGGTGAAAGATTTTTTGAAATCGGTCCAGTAGTTTTTGAGTTTCTTCGTTACAAACATACAAAAATTCAAATTATTTAAGTTTTATTAGGGACGCCTAGTTTTTTCTAGCCATAAACCTAGCCTATAATACTCAGGGATAATGTAGTATTCTAATGGTGAAAGATTTTTTGCAATCGGTCCAGTAGTATTTGAGTTTCTTCGTTACAAACATACAAAAATTCAAATTATTTAAGTTTTAGTAGGCATGCCTAACTTTTTCTAGCAATAAATATACCCTATGTTACTCCGGGATAATGTAGCATTCTAAAGCTAAAGGAATTTTTGAAATCGGTCCTGTAGTTTTTGAGTTTATTCGTTACAAACATACAAAAATTCAAATTATTTTGGTTTTAGTAGGTACACCTAACTTTTTCTAGCAATAAATATACCCTATGCTACTCCGGGATAATGTAGCATTCTAAAGGTAAAAGAATTTTTGAAATCGGTCCTGTAGTTTTTGAGTTTATTCGTTACAAACATACAAAAATTCAAATTATTTAAGTTTTATTAGGGACCCCTAGTTTTTTCTAGCCATAAATATAGCCTATAATACTCAGGGATAATGTAGCATTCGAATGGTGAAAGATTTTTTGAAATCGGTCCAGTAGTTTTTGAGTTTCTTCGTTACAAACATACAAGATTTTAAATTATTTAAGTTTTAGTAGGTAGCCCTAACTTTTTCTATCAATAAATATAGCCTATGCTACTCAGGGATAATGTAGTATTCGAATGGTGAAAGATTTTTTGAAATCGGTCCAGTAGTTTTTGAGTTTATTCCTCACAAACCTATAAAAAGGCAAATTATTTACGTTTCAGTAGGGTTCCCTAGTTTTTTCTAGCCATGAACATAGCCTGTGTTACTCAGGGATAACGTAGCATTCTAATGGTGAAAGAATTTTTGAAATCGGTCCAGTAGTATTTGAGATTCTTCGTTACAAACATACAAAAATTTAAATTATTTAAGTTTCAGTAGGTACCCCTAACTTTTTCTATCAATAAATATAGCCTATGTTACTCAAGGATAACGTAGCTTTTTAATGGAGAAAAAATTTTTGAAATCGGTCCAGTACTTTTTGAGTTTATTCGTTACAAACATACAAAAATTTAAATTATTTAAGTTTTAGTAGGTACCCCTAACTTTTTCTAGCAATAAATATACCCTATGTTACTCCGGGATAATGTAGCATTCTAAAGTTAAAAGAATTTTTGAAATCGGTCCTGTAGTTTTTGAGTTTATTCGTTACAAACATACAAAAATTCAAATTATTTTGGTTTTAGTAGGTACCCCTAACTTTTTCTAGCAATAAATATACCCTATGTTACTCCGGGATAATGTAGCATTCTAAAGGTAAAAGAATTTTTGAAATCGGTCCTGTAGTTTTTGAGTTTATTCGTTACAAACATACAAAAATTCAAATTATTTAAGTTTTATTAGGGACCCCTAGTTTTTCTAGCCATAAACATAGCTTATAATACTCAGGGATAATGTAGTATTCTAATGGTGAAAGATTTTTCGAAATCGGTCCAGTAGTTTTTGAGTTTATTCCTCATAAACCTATAAAAATGCAAATTATTTAAGTTTCAGTAGGGTCCCCTAGTTTTTTCTAGCCATAAACATAGCCTATGTTACTCAGGGATAACGTAGCATTCTAATGGTGAAAGAATTTTTGAAATCGGTCCAGTAGTTTTTGAGTTTCTTCGTTTCACACATACAAAAATTCAAATTATTTAAGTTTTAGTAGGGATCCCTAACTTTTTCTAGCAATAAATATTGCGTATGTTACTGAGGGATAATGTAGCATTATAAAGGTGAAAGAGTTTTTGAAATCGGTCCTGTAGTTTTTGAGTTTATTCGTTACAAACATACAAAAATTCAAATTATTTTGGTTTTAGTAGGTACCCCTAACTTTTTCTAGCAATAAATATACCCTATAATACTCAGGGTAATATAGCATTCTAAAGGTAAAAGAATTTTTGAAATCGGTCCTGTAGTTTTTGAATTTATTCGTTACAAACATACAAAAATTCAAATTATTTTGGTTTTAGTGGGGATCCCTAATATTTTCTAGCAATAAATATACTCTATGTTACTCAGGGATAATGTAGTATTCGAATGGTGAAAGATTTTTTGAAATCGGTCCAGTAGTTTTTGAGTTTATTCCTCATAAACCTATAAAAATGCAAATTATTTAAGTTTCAGTAGGGTCCCCTAGTTTTTTCTAGCCATAAACATAGCCTATGTTACTCAGGGATAACGTAGCATTCTAATGGTGAAAGAATTTTTGAAATCCATCCAGTAGTTTTTGAGTTTCTTCGTTTCACACATACAAAAATTCAAATTATTTAAGTTTTAGTAGGGATCCCTAACTTTTTCTAGCAATAAATATTGCCTATGTTACTCAGGGATAACGTAGCATTCTAAAGGTGAAAGAATTTTTGAAATCGGTCCAGTAGTTTTTGAGTTTCTTCGGTTCAAACATACAAAAATACAAAATATTTAAGTTTTGGTAGGGATGCCTAATTTTTTCTAGCAATAAATATTGCCTATGTTACTCAGGGATAATGTAGCATTCGAAAGGTCAAAGAATTTTTGAAATCGGTCCAGTACTTTTTGAGTTTATTCGTTGCCAACATATAAACATGCAAATTATTTAAGTTTTAGTAGGGATCCCTAATTTTTTCTACCAATTAATATTGAATATATCACTCAGGGATTATGTAGCATTCTAAAGGTCAAAGAATTTTTGAAATCGGTCCAGTACTTTTTGAGTTTGTTCGTCACCAACATATAAGCATTCAAATTATTTAAGTTTTAGTACGGATCCCTAAATTTTCTAGCCATAAATATATCTTCTGTTACTCAGGGATTACGTAGCATTCTAACAATGAAAGCATTTTTGAAATCGGTCTTGTAGTTGTTGAGTTTATTCCTTACAAACATATAAAAATACAAATTATTAAAGTTTTTGTAGGAATCCCTAATTTTTCTTCCAATAAATACAGCCTATCTTACTCAGAGATAATGTAGCATTCTAAAGGCCAAAGAATTTTTGAAATCGGTCCAGTACTTTTTGAGTTTATTCGTTACCAACATATAAACATGCAAATTATTTAAGTTTTAGTAGGGATCCCTAATTTTTTCTACCAATTAATATTGAATATATCACTCAGGGATTATGTAGCATTCTAAAGGTCAAAGAATTTTTGAAATCGGTCCAGTACTTTTTGCGTTTATTCGTTACAAACATACAAAAATTTAAATTATTTAAGTTTTAGTAGGTACCCCTAATTTTTTCTAGCAATAAATATACCCTATGTTACTCCGGGATAATGTAGCATTCTAAAGTTAAAAGAATTTTTGAAATCGGTCCTGTAGTTTTTGAGTTTATTCGTTACAAACATACAAAAATTCAAATTATTTTGGTTTTAGTAGGTACCCCTAACTTTTTCTAGCAATAAATATACCCTATGTTACTACGGGATAATGTAGCATTCTAAAGGTAAAAGAATTTTTGAAATCGGTCCTGCAGTTTTTGAGTTTATTCGTTACAAACATACAAAAATTCAAATTATTTTGGTTTTAGTAGGTACCCCTAACTTTTTCTAGCAATAAATATAGCCTATGTTAATCAGGGATAATGTAGCATTCTAAAGGTAAAAGATTTTTTAAATCGGTCTAGTAGTATTTGAGTTTCTTCGTTTCACACATACAAAAATTCTAATTATTTAAGTTTTAGTAGGGATCCCTAACTTTGTCTAGCAATAAATATACCCTATGTTACCACGGGATAATGTAGCATTCTAAAGGTAAAAGAATTTTTGAAATCGGTCCTGTAGTTTTTGAGTTTATTCGTTACAAACATACAAAAATTCAAATTATTTAAGTTTTAGTAGGTATGCCTAACTTTTTCTAGCAATAAATATATCCTGTGTTTCTCCGGGATAATGTAGCATTCTAAAGGTAAAAGAATTTTTGAAATCGGTCCTGTAGTTTTTGAGTTTATTTGTTACAAACATACAAAAATTCAAATTATTTTGGTTTTAGTAGGTACCCCTAACTTTTTCTAGCAATAAATATATCCTGTGTTTCTCCGGGATAATGTAGCATTCTAAAGGTAAAAGAATTTTTGAAATCGGTCCTGTAGTTTTTGAGTTTCTTCGATACAAACATACAAAAATTCAAATTATTTAAGTTTTATTAGGGACGCCTAGTTTTTTCTAGCCATAAACATAGCCTATAATACTCAGGGATAATGTAGTATTCTCATGGTGAAAGATTTTTTGAAATCCGTCCAGTAGTATTTGAGTTTCTTCGTTTCACACATACAAAAATTCTAATTATTTAAGTTTTAGTAGGGATCCCTAACTTTTTCTAGCAATAAATATTGCGTATGTTACTGAGGGATAATGTAGCATTCTAAAGGTGAAATAATTTTTGAAATCGGTCCAGTAGTTTTTGAGTTTCTTCGGTTCAAACATACAAAAATACAAATTATTTGAGTTTTGGTAAGGATCCCTAATTTTTTCTAGCAATAAATATTGCGAATGTTACTCAGGGATAATGTAGCATTCTAAAGATGAAAGAATTTTTGAAATCGGTCCAGTAGTTTTTGAGTTTCTTCGGTTCAAACATACAAAAATTCAAATTATTTAAGTTTTAGTAGGCATCCCTAACTTTTTCTAGCAATAAATATACCCTATGTTACTCAGGGATAATGTAGAATTCTAAAGGTTAAAGAATTTTTGAAATCAGTCCAGTAGTTTTTGAGTTTGTTCGTTAGAAACATCCAAAAATTCAAATTATTTTGGTTTTAGTGGGGATCCCTAATATTTTCTAGCAATAAATATACTCTATGTTACTCAGGGATAATGTAGTATACGAATGGTGAAAGATTTTTTGAAATCGGTCCTGTAGTTTTTGAGTTTCTTCGTTACCAACATACAAAAATTCAAATTATTTTGGTTTTAGTGGGGATCCCTAATATTTTCTAGCAATAAATATACTCTATGTTACTCAGGGATAATGTAGTATTCGAATGGTGAAAGATTTTTTGAAATCGGTCCAGTAGTTTTTGAGTTTCTTCGTTACAAACATACAAAAATTCAAATTATTTAAGTTTTAGTAGGCATCCCTAACTTTTTCTAGCAATAAATATACCCTATGTTACTCACGGATAATGTAGCATTCTAAAGGTGAAAGAATTTTTGTAATCGGTCCAGTACTTTTTGAGTTTATTCGTTACAAACATACAAAAATTCAAATTATTTAACTTTTAGTAGACATCCCTAACTTTTTCTAGCAATAAATATACCCTATGTTACTCCGGGATAATGTAGCATTCTAAGGGTGAAAGAATTTTTGAAATCAGTCCAGTAGTTTTTGAGTTTGTTCGTTAGAAACATCCAAAAATTCAAATTATTTCGGTTTTAGTGGGGATCCCTAATATTTTCTAGCAATAAATATACTCTATGTTACTCAGGGATAATGTAGTATACGAATGGTGAAAGATTTTTTGAAATCGGTCCAGTAGTTTTTGAGTTTCTTCGTTACAAACATACAAAAATTCAAATTATTTAAGTTTTAGTAGGCATCCCTAACTTTTTCTAGCAATAAATATACCCTATGTTACTCAGGGATAATGTAGCATTCTAAAGGTCAAAGAATTTTTGAAATCGGTCCTGTAGTTTTTGAGTTTATTCGTTACAAACATACAAAAATTCAAATTATTTAAGTTTTATTAGGGACCCCTAGTTTTTCTAGCCATAAACATAGCTTATAATACTCAGGGATAATGTAGTATTCTAATGGTGAAAGATTTTTCGAAATCGGTCCAGTAGTTTTTGAGTTTATTCCTCATAAACCTATAAAAATGCAAATTATTTAAGTTTCAGTAGGGTCCCCTAGTTTTTTCTAGCCATAAACATAGCCTATGTTACTCAGGGATAACGTAGCATTCTAATGGTGAAAGAATTTTTGAAATCCATCCAGTAGTTTTTGAGTTTCTTCGTTTCACACATACAAAAATTCAAATTATTTAAGTTTTAGTAGGGATCCCTAACTTTTTCTAGCAATAAATATTGCGTATGTTACTGAGGGATAATGTAGCATTCTAAAGGTGAAAGAGTTTTTGAAATCGGTCCTGTAGTTTTTGAGTTTATTCGTTACAAACATACAAAAATTCAAATTATTTTGGTTTTAGTAGGTACCCCTAACTTTTTCTAGCAATAAATATACCCTATAATACTCAGGGTAATATAGCATTCTAAAGGTAAAAGAATTTTTGAAATCGGTCCTGTAGTTTTTGAATTTATTCGTTACAAACATACAAAAATTCAAATTATTTTGGTTTTAGTGGGGATCCCTAATATTTTCTAGCAATAAATATACTCTATGTTACTCAGGGATAATGTAGTATTCGAATGGTGAAAGATTTTTTGAAATCGGTCCAGTAGTTTTTGAGTTTATTCCTCATAAACCTATAAAAATGCAAATTATTTAAGTTTCAGTAGGGTCCCCTAGTTTTTTCTAGCCATAAACATAGCCTATGTTACTCAGGGATAACGTAGCATTCTAATGGTGAAAGAATTTTTGAAATCCATCCAGTAGTTTTTGAGTTTCTTCGTTTCACACATACAAAAATTCAAATTATTTAAGTTTTAGTAGGGATCCCTAACTTTTTCTAGCAATAAATATTGCGTATGTTACTGAGGGATAATGTAGCATTCTAAAGGTGAAAGAGTTTTTGAAATCGGTCCAGTAGTTTTTGAGTTTCTTCGGTTCAAACTTACAAAATTACAAATTATTTAAGTTTTGGTAGGGATACCTAATTTTTTCTAGCAATAAATATTGCCTATGTTACTCAGGGATAACGTAGCATTCTAAAGGTGAAAGAATTTTTGAAATCGGTCCAGTAGTTTTTGAGTTTCTTCGGTTCAAACATACAAAAATACAAAATATTTAAGTTTTGGTAGGGATGCCTAATTTTTTCTAGCAATAAATATTGCCTATGTTACTCAGGGATAATGTAGCATTCGAAAGGTCAAAGAATTTTTGAAATCGGTCCAGTACTTTTTGAGTTTATTCGTTACCAACATATAAACATGCAAATTATTTAAGTTTTAGTAGGGATCCCTAATTTTTTCTACCAATTAATATTGAATATATCACTCAGGGATTATGTAGCATTCTAAAGGTCAAAGAATTTTTGAAATCGGTCCAGTACTTTTTGAGTTTGTTCGTCACCAACATATAAGCATTCAAATTATTTAAGTTTTAGTACGGATCCCTAAATTTTCTAGCCATAAATATATCTTCTGTTACTCAGGGATTACGTTGCATTCTAACAATGAAAGAATTTTTGAAATCGGTCTTGTAGTTGTTGAGTTTATTCCTTACAAACATATAAAAATACAAATTATTAAAGTTTTTGTAGGAATCCCTAATTTTTCTTCCAATAAATACAGCCTATCTTACTCAGAGATAATGTAGCATTCTAAAGGCCAAAGAATTTTTGAAATCGGTCCAGTACTTTTTGAGTTTATTCGTTACCAACATATAAACATGCAAATTATTTAAGTTTTAGTAGGGATCCCTAATTTTTTCTACCAATTAATATTGAATATATCACTCAGGGATTATGTAGCATTCTAAAGGTCAAAGAATTTTTGAAATCGGTCCAGTACTTTTTGAGTTTATTCGTTACAAACATACAAAAATTTAAATTATTTAAGTTTTAGTAGGTACCCCTAATTTTTTCTAGCAATAAATATACCCTATGTTACTCCGGGATAATGTAGCATTCTAAAGTTAAAAGAATTTTTGAAATCGGTCCTGTAGTTTTTGAGTTTATTCGTTACAAACATACAAAAATTCAAATTATTTTGGTTTTAGTATGTACCCCTAACTTTTTCTAGCAATAAATATACCCTATGTTACTACGGGATAATGTAGCATTCTAAAGGTAAAAGAATTTTTGAAATCGGTCGTGCAGTTTTTGAGTTTATTCGTTACAAACATACAAAAATTCAAATTATTTTGGTTTTAGTAGGTACCCCTAACTTTTTCTAGCAATAAATATAGCCTATGTTAATCAGGGATAATGTAGCATTCTAAAGGTAAAAGATTTTTTAAATCGGTCTAGTAGTATTTGAGTTTCTTCGTTTCACACATACAAAAATTCTAATTATTTAAGTTTTAGTAGGGATCCCTAACTTTGTCTAGCAATAAATATACCCTATGTTACCACGGGATAATGTAGCATTCTAAAGGTAAAAGAATTTTTGAAATCGGTCCTGTAGTTTTTGAGTTTATTCGTTACAAACATACAAAAATTCAAATTATTTAAGTTTTAGTAGGTATGCCTAACTTTTTCTAGCAATAAATATATCCTGTGTTTCTCCGGGATAATGTAGCATTCTAAAGGTAAAAGAATTTTTGAAATCGGTCCTGTAGTTTTTGAGTTTATTTGTTACAAACATACAAAAATTCAAATTATTTTGGTTTTAGTAGGTACCCCTAACTTTTTCTAGCAATAAATATATCCTGTGTTTCTCCGGGATAATGTAGCATTCTAAAGGTAAAAGAATTTTTGAAATCGGTCCTGTAGTTTTTGAGTTTCTTCGATACAAACATACAAAAATTCAAATTATTTAAGTTTTATTAGGGACGCCTAGTTTTTTCTAGCCATAAACATAGCCTATAATACTCAGGGATAATGTAGTATTCTCATGGTGAAAGATTTTTTGAAATCCGTCCAGTAGTATTTGAGTTTCTTCGTTTCACACATACAAAAATTCTAATTATTTAAGTTTTAGTAGGGACCCCTAACTTTTTCTAGCAATAAATATTGCGTATGTTACTGAGGGATAATGTAGCATTCTAAAGGTGAAATAATTTTTGAAATCGGTCCAGTAGTTTTTGAGTTTCTTCGGTTCAAACATACAAAAATACAAATTATTTGAGTTTTGGTAAGGATCCCTAATTTTTTCTAGCAATAAATATTGCGAATGTTACTCAGGGATAATGTAGCATTCTAAAGATGAAAGAATTTTTGAAATCGGTCCAGTAGTTTTTGAGTTTCTTCGGTTCAAACATACAAAAATTCAAATTATTTAAGTTTTAGTAGGCATCCCTAACTTTTTCTAGCAATAAATATACCCTATGTTACTCAGGGATAATGTAGAATTCTAAAGGTTAAAGAATTTTTGAAATCAGTCCAGTAGTTTTTGAGTTTGTTCGTTAGAAACATCCAAAAATTCAAATTATTTTGGTTTTAGTGGGGATCCCTAATATTTTCTAGCAATAAATATACTCTATGTTACTCAGGGATAATGTAGTATACGAATGGTGAAAGATTTTTTGAAATCGGTCCTGTAGTTTTTGAGTTTCTTCGTTACCAACATACAAAAATTCAAATTATTTTGGTTTTAGTGGGGATCCCTAATATTTTCTAGCAATAAATATACTCTATGTTACTCAGGGATAATGTAGTATTCGAATGGTGAAAGATTTTTTGAAATCGGTCCAGTAGTTTTTGAGTTTCTTCGTTACAAACATACAAAAATTCAAATTATTTAAGTTTTAGTAGGCATCCCTAACTTTTTCTAGCAATAAATATACCCTATGTTACTCACGGATAATGTAGCATTCTAAAGGTGAAAGAATTTTTGTAATCGGTCCAGTACTTTTTGAGTTTATTCGATACAAACATACAAAAATTCAAATTATTTAACTTTTAGTAGACATCCCTAACTTTTTCTAGCAATAAATATACCCTATGTTACTCCGGGATAATGTAGCATTCTAAGGGTGAAAGAATTTTTGAAATCAGTCCAGTAGTTTTTGAGTTTGTTCGTTAGAAACATCCAAAAATTCAAATTATTTTGGTTTTAGTGGGGATCCCTAATATTTTCTAGCAATAAATATACTCTATGTTACTCAGGGATAATGTAGTATACGAATGGTGAAAGATTTTTTGAAATCGGTCCAGTAGTTTTTGAGTTTCTTCGTTACAAACATACAAAAATTCAAATTATTTAAGTTTTAGTAGGCATCCCTAACTTTTTCTAGCAATAAATATACCCTATGTTACTCAGGGATAATGTAGCATTCTAAAGGTCAAAGAATTTTTGAAATCGGTCCTGTAGATTTTAAGTTTATTCCTAACAAACATATAAAAATTCAAATTATTTAAGTTTTAGTGGGGAGCCCTAATATGTTCTAGCAATAAATATACTCTATGTTACTCCGGGATAATGTAGCATTCTAAGGGTGAAAGAATTTTTGAAATCGGTCCAGTAGTTTTTGAGTTTATTCCTCACAAACCTATAAAAATCCAAATTATTTAAGTTTCGGTAGGGTCTCCTAGTTTTTTCTAGCCATAAACATAGTCTATGTTACTCAGGGATAACGTAGCATTCTAATGGTGAAAGAATTTTTGAAATCCATCCAGTAGTTTTTGAGTTTCTTCGATTCACACATACAAAAATTCAAATTATTTAAGTTTTAGTAGGGATCCCTAACTTTTTCTAGCAACAAATATTGCGTATGTTACTGAGAAATAATGTAGCATTCTAAAGGTCAAAGAATTTTTGAAATCGGTCCTGTAGATTTTAAGTTTATTCCTAACAAACATATAAAAATTCAAATTATTTAAATTTTAGTGGGGAGCCCTAATATGTTCTAGCAATAAATATACTCTATGTTACTCCGGGATAATGTAGCATTCTAAGGGTGAAAGAATTTTTGAAATCGGTCCAGTAGTTTTTGAGTTTATTCCTCACAAACCTATAAAAATACAAATTATTTAAGTTTCGGTAGGGTCTCCTAGTTTTTTCTAGCCATAAACATAGCCTATGTTACTCAGGGATAACGTAGCATTCTAATGGTGAAAGAATTTTTGAAATCGGTCCAGTAGTTTTTGAGTTTCTTCGGTTCAAACATACAAAAATACAAATTATTTAAGTTTTGGTAGGGATTTATAATTTGTTCTATCAATAAATATAGCCTATGCTACTCAGGGATAATGTAGCATTCTAAAGGCCACAGAATTTTTGAAATCGGTGCAGTACTTTTTGAATTTATTCGTTACAAACATACAAAAATTCAAATTATTTTGGTTTTTGTGGGGATCCCTAATATTTTCTAGCAATAAATATACTCTATGTTACTCAGGGATAATGTAGTATTCGAATGGTGAAAGATTTTTTGAAATCGGTCCAGTAGTTTTTGAGTTTCTTCGTTACAAACATACAAAAATTCAAATTATTTAAGTTTTATTAGGGACCCCTAGATTTTTCTAGCCATAAACATAGCCTATGTTACTCAGGGATAACGTCGCATTCTAATGGTGAAAGAATTTTTGAAATCCATTCAGTAGTTTTTGAGTTTCTTCGATTCACACATACAAAATTTCAAATTATTTAAGTTTTAGTAGGGATTCCTAACTTTTTCTAGCAAGAAATATTACGTATGTTACTGAGGGATAATGTAGCATTCTAAAGGTGAAAGAATTTTTGAGATCGGTGCAGTAGTTTTTGAGTTTATTCCTCACAAACCTATAAAAATACAAATTATTTAAGTTTCGGTAGGGTCTCCTAGTTTTTTCTAGCCATAAACATAGCCTATGTTACTCAGGGATAACGTAGCATTCTAATGGTGAAAGAATTTTTGAAATCCATCCAGTAGTTTTTGAGTTTCTTCGATTCACACATACAAAAATTCAAATTATTTAAGTTTTAGTAGGGATTCCTAACTTTTTCTAGCAAGAAATATTACGTATGTTACTGAGGGATAATGTAGCATTCTAAAGGTGAAAGAATTTTTGAAATCGGTCCAGTAGTTTTTGAGTTTCTTCGGTTCAAACATATAAATATACAAATCATTTAAATTTTAGTAGGGATTTATAGTTTGTTCTATCAATAAATATAGCCTATGCTACTCAGGGATAATGTAGCATTCTAAAGGCCAAAGAATTTTTGAAATCGGTCCAGTACTTTTTGAATTTATTCTTTACCAACATATGAACCTACAAATTATTTAAATTTTAGTAGGGATCCCAAATTTTTTCTAGCAATAAATATCGCCTATGTTCCTCAGGGATAATGTAGCATTCTAATGGTGAAAGATTTTTTGAAATCGGTCCAGTAGTTTTTGAGTTTCTTCGTTACAAACATACAAAAATTCAAATTATTTAAGTTTTAGTAGGCATCCCTAACTTTTTCTAGCAATAAATATACCCTATGTTACTCAGGGATAATGTAGCATTCTAAAGGTGAAAGAATTTTTGTAGTCGGTCCAGTGCTTTTTGAGTTTATTCGTTACAAACCTACAAAAATTCAAATTATTTAAGTTTTAGTGGGCATCCCTAACTTTTTCTAGCAATAAATATACCCTATGTTACTCAGGGATAATGTAGCATTCTAAAGGTCAAAGAATTTTTGAAATCGTTCCTGTCGTTCTTGAGTTTATTCCTTACAAACATATAAAAATACAAATTATTAAAGTTTTTGTAGGAATCCCTAATTTTTTCTGCCAATAAATACAGCCTATCTTACTCACAGATAAAGTAGCATTCTAATGGTGAAAGAATTTTTGAAATCGGTCCAGCACTTTTTGAGTTTATTCGTTACCAACATATAAACATGCAAATTATTTAAGTTTTAGTAGGGATCCCTAATTTTTTCTACCAATTAATATTGAATATATCACTCAGGGATTATATAGCATTCTAAAGGTCAAAGAATTTTTGAAATCGGTCCAGTACTTTTTGAGTTTGTTCGTCACCAACATATAAGCATTCAAATTATTTAAGTTTTAGTACGGATCCCTAATTTTTTCTAGCCATAAATATATCTTCTGTTACTCAGGGATTACGTAGCATTCTAACAATGAAAGAATTTTTGAAATCGGTCTTGTAGTTGTTGAGTTTATTCCTTACAAACATATAAAAATACAAATTATTAAAGTTTTTGTAGGAATCCCTAATTTTTCTTCCAATAAATACAGCCTATCTTACTCAGAGATAATGTAGCATTCTAAAGGCCAAAGAATTTTTGAAATCGGTCCAGTACTTTTTGAATTTATACTTTACCAACATAGGAACATACAAATTACTTAAATTTTAGTAGGGATCCCAAATTTTTTCTAGCAATAAATATCGCCTATGTTCCTCAGGGATAATGTAGCATTCTAATGGTGAAAGATTTTTTGAAATCGGTCCAGTAGTTTTTGAGTTTCTTCGTTTCACACATACAAAAATTCTAATTATTTAAGTTTTAGTAGGGATCCCTAACTTTTTCTAGCAATAAATATTGCGTATGTTACTGAGGGATAATGTAGCATTCTAAAGGTGAAATAATTTTTGAAATCGGTCCAGTAGATTTTAAGTTTATTCCTAACAAACATATAAAAATTCAAATTATTTAAGTTTTAGTGGGGAGCCCTAATATGTTCTAGCAATAAATATACTCTATGTTACTCCGGGATAATGTAGCATTCTAAGGGTGAAAGAAGTTTTGAAATCGGTCCAGTAGTTTTTGAGTTTATTCCTCACAAACCTATAAAAATACAAATTATTTAAGTTTCGGTAGGGTCTCCTAGTTTTTTCTAGCCATAAACATAGCCTATGTTACTCAGGGATAACGGAGCATTCTAATGGTGAAAGAATTTTTGAAATCCATCCAGTAGTTTTTGAGTTTCTTCGATTCACACATACAAAAATTCAAATTATTTAAGTTTTAGTAGGGATCCCTAACTTTTTCTAGCAACAAATATTGCGTATGTTACTGAGAAATAATGTAGCATTCTAAAGGTCAAAGAATTTTTGAAATCGGTCCTGTAGATTTTAAGTTTATTCCTAACAAACATATAAAAATTCAAATTATTTAAGTTTTAGTGGGGAGCCCTAATATGTTCTAGCAATAAATATACTCTATGTTACTCCGGGATAATGTAGTATTCGAATGGTGAAAGATTTTTTGAAATCGGTCCAGTAGTTTTTGAGTTTCTTCGTTACAAACATACAAAAATTCAAATTATTTAAGTTTTATTAGGGACCCCTAGATTTTTCTAGCCATAAACATAGCCTATGTTACTCAGGGATAACGTCGCATTCTAATGGTGAAAGAATTTTTGAAATCCATCCAGTAGTTTTTGAGTTTCTTCGATTCACACATACAAAAATTCAAATTATTTAAGTTTTAGTAGGGATTCCTAACTTTTTCTAGCAAGAAATATTACGTATGTTACTGAGGGATAATGTAGCATTCTAAAGGTGGAAGAATTTTTGAAATCGGTCCAGTAGTTTTTGAGTTTATTCCTCACAAACCTATAAAAATACAAATTATTTAAGTTTCGGTAGGGTCTCCTAGTTTTTTCTAGCCATAAACATAGCCTATGTTACTCAGGGATAACGTAGCATTCTAATGGTGAAAGAATTTTTGAAATCCATCCAGTAGTTTTTGAGTTTCTTCGATTCACACATACAAAAATTCAAATTATTTAAGTTTTAGTAGGGATTCCTAACTTTTTCTAGCAAGAAATATTACGTATGTTACTGAGGGATAATGTAGCATTCTAAAGGTGAAAGAATTTTTGAAATCGGTCCAGTAGTTTTTGAGTTTCTTCGGTTCAAACATATAAATATACAAATCATTTAAATTTTAGTAGGGATTTATAGTTTGTTCTATCAATAAATATAGCCTATGCTACTCAGGGATAAAGTAGCATTCTAAAGGCCAAAGAATTTTTGAAATCGGTCCAGTACTTTTTGAGTTTATTCTTTACCAACATATGAACCTACAAATTATTTAAATTTTAGTAGGGATCCCAAATTTTTTCTAGCAATAAATATCGCCTATGTTCCTCAGGGATAATGTAGCATTCTAATGGTGAATGATTTTTTGAAATCGGTCCAGTAGTTTTTGAGTTTCTTCGTTACAAACATACAAAAATTCAAATTATTTAAGTTTTAGTAGGCATCCCTAACTTTTTCTAGCAATAAATATACCCTATGTTACTCAGGGATAATGTAGCATTCTAAAGGTGAAAGAATTTTTGTAATCGGTCCAGTGCTCTTTGAGTTTGTTCGTTACAAACATACAAAAATTCAAATTATTTAAGTTTTAGTAGGCATCCCTAACTTTTTCTAGCAATAAATATACCCTATGTTACTCAGGGATAATGTAGCATTCTAAAGGTCAAAGAATTTTTGAAATCGGTCCTGTCGTTCTTGAGTTTATTCCTTACAAACATATAAAAATACAAATTATTAAAGTTTTTGTAGGAATCCCTAATTTTTTCTGCCAATAAATACAGCCTATCTTACTCACAGATAAAGTAGCATTCTAATGGTGAAAGAATTTTTGAAATCGGTCCAGTACTTTTTGAGTTTATTCGTTACCAACATATAAACATGCAAATTATTTAAGTTTTACTAGGGATCCCTAATTTTTTCTACCAATTAATATTGAATATATCACTCAGGGATTATGTAGCATTCTAAAGGTCAAAGAATTTTTGAAATCGGTCCAGTACTTTTTGAGTTTGTTCGTCACCAACATATAAGCATTCAAATTATTTAAGTTTTAGTACGGATCCCTAATTTTTTCTAGCCATAAATATATCTTCTGTTACTCAGGGATTACGTAGCATTCTAACAATGAAAGAATTTTTGAAATCGGTCTTGTAGTTGTTGAGTTTATTCCTTAAAAACATATAAAAATACAAATTATTAAAGTTTTTGTAGGAATCCCTAATTTTTCTTCCAATAAATACAGCCTATCTTACTCAGAGATAATGTAGCATTCTAAAGGCCAAAGAATTTTTGAAATCGGTCCAGTACTTTTTGAATTTATACTTTACCAACATAGGAACATACAAATTATTTAAATTTTAGTAGGGATCCCAAATTTTTTCTAGCAATAAATATCGCCTATGTTCCTCAGGGATAATGTAGCATTCTAATGGTGAAAGATTTTTTGAAATCGGTCCAGTAGTTTTTGAGTTTCTTCGTTTCATACATACAAAAATTCTAATTATTTAAGTTTTAGTAGGGATCCCTAACTTTTTCTAGCAATAAATATTGCGTATGTTACTGAGGGATAATGTAGCATTCTAAAGGTGAAATAATTTTTGAAATCGGTCCAGTAATTTTTGAGTTTCTTCGGTTCAAACATACAAAAAAACAAATTATTTAAGTTTTGGTAAGGATCCCTAATTTTTTCTAGCAATAAATATTGCGAATGTTGCTCAGGGATAATGTAGCATTCTAAAGGTGAAAGAATTTTTGAAATCGGTCCAGTAGTTTTTGAGTTTCTTCGGTTCAAACATACAAAAATTCAAATTATTTAAGTTTTAGTAGGCATCCCTAACTTTTTCTAGCAATAAATATACCCTATGTTACTCAGGGATAATGTAGCATTCTAAAGGTCAAAGAATTTTTGAAATCGGTCCTGTAGATTTTGAGTTTATTCCTAACAAACATATAAAAATTCAAATTATTTAAGTTTTGTTGGGATCCCTAATATTTTCTAGCAATAAATATACTCTATGTTACTCCGGGATAATGTAGCATTCTAAGGGTGAAAGAATTTTTGAAATCGGTCCAGTAGTTTTTGAGTTTATTCCTCACAAACCTATAAAAATACAAATTATTTAAGTTTCGGTAGGGTCTCCTAGTTTTTTCTAGCCATAAACATAGCCTATGTTACTCAGGGATAACGTAGCATTCTAATGGTGAAAGAATTTTTGAAATCCATCCAGTAGTTTTTGAGTTTCTTCGATTCACACATACAAAAATTCAACTTATTTAAGTTTTAGTAGGGATCCCTAACTTTTTCTAGCAACAGATATTGCGTATGTTACTGAGGAATAATGTAGCATTCTAAAGGTGAAAGAATTTTTGAAATCAGTCCAGTAGTTTTTGAGTTTGTTCGTTAGAAACATCCAAAAATTCAAATTATTTTGGTTTTAGTGGGGATCCCTAATATTTTCTAGCAATAAATATACTCTATGTTACTCAGGGATAATGTAGTATACGAATGGTGAAAGATTTTTTGAAATCGGTCCAGTAGTGTTTGAGTTTCTTCGTTACAAACATACAAAAATTCAAATTATTTAAGTTTTAGTAGGCATCCCTAACTTTTTCTAGCAATAAATATACCCTATGTTACTCAGGGATAATGTAGCATTCTAAAGGTCAAAGAATTTTTGAAATCGGTCCTGTAGATTTTAAGTTTATTCCTAACAAACATATAAAAATTCAAATTATTTAAGTTTTAGTGGGGATCCCTAATATTTTCTAGCAATAAATATACTCTATGTTACTCTGGGATAATGTAGCATTCTAAGGGTGAAAGAATTTTTGAAATCGGTCCAGTAGTTTTTGAGTTTATTCTTCACAAACCTATAAAAATACAAATTATTTAAGTTTCGGTAGGGTCTCCTAGTTTTTTCTAGCCATAAACATAGCCTATGTTACTCAGGGATGACGTAGCATTCTAATGGTGAAAGAATTTTTGAAATCCATCTAGTAGTTTTTGAGTTTCTTCGATTCACACATACAAAAATTCAAATTATTTAAGTTTTAGTAGGGATCCCTAACTTTTTCTAGCAACAAATATTGCGCATGTTACTGAGAAATAATGTAGCATTCTAAAGGTGAAAGAATTTTTGAAATCGGTCCAGTAGTTTTTGAGTTTCTTCGGTTCAAACATACAAAAATACAAATTATTTAAGTTTTGGTAGGGATTTATAATTTGTTCTATCAATAAATATAGCCTATGCTACTCAGGGATAATGTAGCATTCTAAAGGCCAAAGAATTTTTGAAATCGGTGCAGTACTTTTTGAATTTATTCGTTACAAACATACAAAAATTCAAATTATTTTGGTTTTAGTGGGGATCCCTAATATTTTCTAGCAATAAATATACTCTATGTTACTCAGGGATAATGTAGTATTCGAATGGTGAAAGATTTTTTGAAATCGGTCCAGTAGTTTTTGAGTTTCTTCGTTACAAACATACAAAAATTCAAATTATTTAAGTTTTATTAGGGACCCCTAGTTTTTTCTAGCCATAAGCATAGCCTATAATACTCAGGGATAATGTAGTATTCTAATGGTGATAGAATATTTGAAATCCATCCAGTAGTTTTTGAGTTTCTTCGATTCGCACATACAAAAATTCAAATTATTTAAGTTTTAGTAGGGATTCTTAACTTTTTCTAGCAAGAAATATTACGTATGTTACTGAGGGATAATGTAGCATTCTAAAGGTGAAAGAATTTTTGAAATCGGTCCAGTAGTTTTTGAGTTTATTCCTCACAAACCTATAAAAATACAAATTATTTAAGTTTCGGTAGGGTCTCCTAGTTTTTTCTAGCCATAAACGTAGCCTATGTTACTCAGGGATAACGTAGCATTCTAAAGGTGAAAGAATTTTTGAAATCGGTCCAGTAGTTTTTGAGTTTCTTCGGTTCAAACATACAAAAATACAAAATATTTAAGTTTTGGTAGGGATGCCTAATTTTTTCTAGCAATAAATATTGCCTATGTTACTCAGGGATAATGTAGCATTCGAAAGGTGAAAGAGTTTTTGAAATCGGTCCAGTAGTTTTTGAGTTTCTTCGGTTCAAACTTACAAAATTACAAATTATTTAAGTTTTGGTAGGGATCCCTAATTTTTTCTAGCAATAAATATTGCCTATGTTACTCAGGGATAACGTAGCATTCTAAAGGTGAAAGAATTTTTGAAATCGGTCCAGTAGTTTTTGAGTTTCTTCGGTTCAAACATACAAAAATACAAAATATTTAAGTTTTGGTAGGGATGCCTAATTTTTTCTAGCAATAAATATTGCCTATGTTACTCAGGGATAATGTAGCATTCGAAAGGTCAAAGAATTTTTGAAATCGGTCCAGTACTTTTTGAGTTTATTCGTTACCAACATATAAACATGCAAATTATTTAAGTTTTAGTAGGGATCCCTAATTTTTTCTACCAATTAATATTGAATATATCACTCAGGGATTATGTAGCATTCTAAAGGTCAAAGAATTTTTGAAATCGGTCCAGTACTTTTTGAGTTTGTTCGTCACCAACATATAAGCATTCAAATTATTTAAGTTTTAGTACGGATCCCTAAATTTTCTAGCCATAAATATATCTTCTGTTACTCAGGGATTACGTAGCATTCTAACAATGAAAGAATTTTTGAAATCGGTCTTGTAGTTGTTGAGTTTATTCCTTACAAACATATAAAAATACAAATTATTAAAGTTTTTGTAGGAATCCCTAATTTTTCTTCCAATAAATACAGCCTATCTTACTCAGAGATAATGTAGCATCCTAAAGGCCAAAGAATTTTTGAAATCGGTCCAGTACTTTTTGAGTTTATTCGTTACCAACATATAAACATGCAAATTATTTAAGTTTTAGTAGGGATCCCTAATTTTTTCTACCAATTAATATTGAATATATCACTCAGGGATTATGTAGCATTCTAAAGGTCAAAGAATTTTGGAAATCGGTCCAGTACTTTTTGAGTTTATTCGTTACAAACATACAAAAATTTAAATTATTTAAGTTTTAGTAGGTACCCCTAATTTTTTCTAGCAATAAATATACCCTATGTTACTCCGGGATAATGTAGCATTCTAAAGTTAAAAGAATTTTTGAAATCGGTCCTGTAGTTTTTGAGTTTATTCGTTACAAACATACAAAAATTCAAATTATTTTGGTTTTAGTAGGTACCCCTAACTTTTTCTAGCAATAAATATACCCTATGTTACTATGGGATAATGTAGCATTCTAAAGGTAAAAGAATTTTTGAAATCGGTCCTGTAGTTTTTGAGTTTATTCGTTACAAACATACAAAAATTCAAATTATTTTGGTTTTAGTAGGTACCCCTAACTTTTTCTAGCAATAAATATAGCCTATGCTAATCAGGGATAATGTAGCATTCTAACGGTAAAAGATTTTTTAAATCGGTCTAGTAGTATTTGAGTTTCTTCGTTTCACACATACAAAAATTCTAATTATTTAAGTTTTAGTAGGGATCCCTAACTTTTTCTAGCAATAAATATACCCTATGTTACTACGGGATAATGTAGCATTCTAAAGGTAAAAGAATTTTTGAAATCGGTCCTGTAGTTTTTGAGTTTATTCGTTACAAACATACAAAAATTCAAATTATTTAAGTTTTAGTAGGTATGCCTAACTTTTTCTAGCAATAAATATATCCTGTGTTTCTCCGGGATAATGTAGCATTCTAAAGGTAAAAGAATTTTTGAAATCGGTCCTGTAGTTTTTGAGTTTATTCGTTACAAACATACAAAAATTCAAATTATTTTGGTTTTAGTAGGTACCCCTAACTTTTTCTAGCAATAAATATATCCTGTGTTTCTCCGGGATAATGTAGCATTCTAAAGGTAAAAGAATTTTTGAAATCGGTCCTGTAGTTTTTGAGTTTCTTCGATACAAACATACAAAAATTCAAATTATTTAAGTTTTATTAGGGACGCCTAGTTTTTTCTAGCCATAAACATAGCCTATAATACTCAGGGATAATGTAGTATTCTCATGGTGAAAGATTTTTTGAAATCCGTCCAGTAGTATTTGAGTTTCTTCGTTTCACACATACAAAAATTCTAATTATTTAAGTTTTAGTAGGGATCCCTAACTTTTTCTAGCAATAAATATTGCGTATGTTACTGAGGGATAATGTAGCATTCTAAAGGTGAAATAATTTTTGAAATCGGTCCAGTAGTTTTTGAGTTTCTTCGGTTCAAACATACAAAAATACAAATTATTTGAGTTTTGGTAAGGATCCCTAATTTTTTCTAGCAATAAATATTGCGAATGTTACTCAGGGATAGTGTAGCATTCTAAAGATGAAAGAATTTTTGAAATCGGTCCAGTAGTTTTTGAGTTTCTTCGGTTCAAACATACAAAAATTCAAATTATTTAAGTTTTAGTAGGCATCCCTAACTTTTTCTAGCAATAAATATACCCTATGTTACTCAGGGATAATGTAGAATTCTAAGGGTTAAAGAATTTTTGAAATCAGTCCAGTAGTTTTTGAGTTTGTTCGTTAGAAACATCCAAAAATTCAAATTATTTTGGTTTTAGTGGGGATCCCTAATATTTTCTAGCAATAAATATACTCTATGTTACTCAGGGATAATGTAGTATACGAATGGTGAAAGATTTTTTGAAATCGGTCCTGTAGTTTTTGAGTTTCTTCGTTACCAACATACAAAAATTCAAATTATTTTGGTTTTAGTGGGGATCCCTAATATTTTCTAGCAATAAATATACTCTATGTTACTCAGGGATAATGTAGTATTCGAATGGTGAAAGATTTTTTGAAATCGGTCCAGTAGTTTTTGAGTTTCTTCGTTACAAACATACAAAAATTCAAATTATTTAAGTTTTAGTAGGCATCCCTAACTTTTTCTAGCAATAAATATACCCTATGTTACTCACGGATAATGTAGCATTCTAAAGGTGAAAGAATTTTTGTAATCGGTCCAGTACTTTTTGAGTTTATTCGTTACAAACATACAAAAATTCAAATTATTTAACTTTTAGTAGACATCCCTAACTTTTTCTAGCAATAAATATACCCTATGTTACTCCGGGATAATGTAGCATTCTAAGGGTGAAAGAATTTTTGAAATCAGTCCAGTAGTTTTTGAGTTTGTTCGTTAGAAACATCCAAAAATTCAAATTATTTTGGTTTTAGTGGGGATCCCTAATATTTTCTAGCAATAAATATACTCTATGTTACTCAGGGATAATGTAGTATACGAATGGTGAAAGATTTTTTGAAATCGGTCCAGTAGTTTTTGAGTTTCTTCGTTACAAACATACAAAAATTCAAATTATTTAAGTTTTAGTAGGCATCCCTAACTTTTTCTAGCAATAAATATACCCTATGTTACTCAGGGATAATGTAGCATTCTAAAGGTCAAAGAATTTTTGAAATCGGTCCTGTAGATTTTAAGTTTATTCCTAACAAACATATAAAAATTCAAATTATTTAAGTTTTAGTGGGGAGCCCTAATATGTTCTAGCAATAAATATACTCTATGTTACTCCGGGATAATGTAGCATTCTAAGGGTGAAAGAATTTTTGAAATCGGTCCAGTAGTTTTTGAGTTTATTCCTCACAAACCTATAAAAATCCAAATTATTTAAGTTTCGGTAGGGTCTCCTAGTTTTTTCTAGCCATAAACATAGTCTATGTTACTCAGGGATAACGTAGCATTCTAATGGTGAAAGAATTTTTGAAATCCATCCAGTAGTTTTTGAGTTTCTTCGATTCACACATACAAAAATTCAAATTATTTAAGTTTTAGTAGGGATCCCTAACTTTTTCTAGCAACAAATATTGCGTATGTTACTGAGAAATAATGTAGCATTCTAAAGGTCAAAGAATTTTTGAAATCGGTCCTGTAGATTTTAAGTTTATTCCTAACAAACATATAAAAATTCAAATTATTTAAGTTTTAGTGGGGAGCCCTAATATGTTCTAGCAATAAATATACTCAATGTTACTCCGGGATAATGTAGCATTCTAAGGGTGAAAGAATTTTTGAAATCGGTCCAGTAGTTTTTGAGTTTCTTCGGTTCAAACATACAAAAATACAAATTATTTAAGTTTTGGTAGGGATTTATAATTTGTTCTATCAATAAATATAGCCTATGCTACTCAGGGATAATGTAGCATTCTAAAGGCCACAGAATTTTTGAAATCGGTGCAGTACTTTTTGAATTTATTCGTTACAAACATACAAAAATTCAAATTATTTTGGTTTTAGTGGGGATCCCTAATATTTTCTAGCAATAAATATACTCTATGTTACTCAGGGATAATGTAGTATTCGAATGGTGAAAGATTTTTTGAAATCGGTCCAGTAGTTTTTGAGTTTCTTCGTTACAAACATACAAAAATTCAAATTATTTAAGTTTTATTAGGGACCCCTAGATTTTTCTAGCCATAAACATAGCCTATGTTACTCAGGGATAACGTCGCATTCTAATGGTGAAAGAATTTTTGAAATCCATTCAGTAGTTTTTGAGTTTCTTCGATTCACACATACAAAATTTCAAATTATTTAAGTTTTAGTAGGGATTCCTAACTTTTTCTAGCAAGAAATATTACGTATGTTACTGAGGGATAATGTAGCATTCTAAAGGTGAAAGAATTTTTGAAATCGGTCCAGTAGTTTTTGAGTTTATTCCTCACAAACCTATAAAAATACAAATTATTTAAGTTTCGGTAGGGTCTCCTAGTTTTTTCTAGCCATAAACATAGCCTATGTTACTCAGGGATAACGTAGCATTCTAATGGTGAAAGAATTTTTGAAATCCATCCAGTAGTTTTTGAGTTTCTTCGATTCACACATACAAAAATTCAAATTATTTAAGTTTTAGTAGGGATTCCTAACTTTTTCTAGCAAGAAATATTACGTATGTTACTGAGGGATAATGTAGCATTCTAAAGGTGAAAGAATTTTTGAAATCGGTCCAGTAGTTTTTGAGTTTCTTCGGTTCAAACATATAAATATACAAATCATTTAAATTTTAGTAGGGATTTATAGTTTGTTCTATCAATAAATATAGCCTATGCTACTCAGGGATAATGTAGCATTCTAAAGGCCAAAGAATTTTTGAAATCGGTCCAGTACTTTTTGAATTTATTCTTTACCAACATATGAACCTACAAATTATTTAAATTTTAGTAGGGATCCCAAATTTTTTCTAGCAATAAATATCGCCTATGTTCCTCAGGGATAATGTAGCATTCTAATGGTGAAAGATTTTTTGAAATCGGTCCAGTAGTTTTTGAGTTTCTTCGTTACAAACATACAAAAATTCAAATTATTAAAGTTTTAGTAGGCATCCCTAACTTTTTCTAGCAATAAATATACCCTATGTTACTCAGGGATAATGTAGCATTCTAAAGGTGAAAGAATTTTTGTAATCGGTCCAGTGCTTTTTGAGTTTATTCGTTACAAACATACAAAAATTCAAATTATTTAAGTTTTAGTAGGCATCCCTAACTTTTTCTAGCAATAAATATACCCTATGTTACTCAGGGATAATGTAGCATTCTAAAGGTCAAAGAATTTTTGAAATCGGTCCTGTCGTTCTTGAGTTTATTCCTTACAAACATATAAAAATACAAATTATTAAAGTTTTTGTAGGAATCCCTAATTTTTTCTGCCAATAAGTACAGCCTATCTTACTCACAGATAAAGTAGCATTCTAATGGTGAAAGAATTTTTGAAATCGGTCCAGCACTTTTTGAGTTTATTCGTTACCAACATATAAACATGCAAATTATTTAAGTTTTAGTAGGGATCCCTAATTTTTTCTACCAATTAATATTGAATATATCACTCAGGGATTATGTAGCATTCTAAAGGTCAAAGAATTTTTGAAATCGGTCCAGTACTTTTTGAGTTTGTTCGTCACCAACATATAAGCATTCAAATTATTTAAGTTTTAGTACGGATCCCTAATTTTTTCTAGCCATAAATATATCTTCTGTTACTCAGGGATTACGTAGCATTCTAACAATGAAAGAATTTTTGAAATCGGTCTTGTAGTTGTTGAGTTTATTCCTTACAAACATATAAAAATACAAATTATTAAAGTTTTTGTAGGAATCCCTAATTTTTCTTCCAATAAATGCAGCCTATCTTACTCAGAGATAATGTAGCATTCTAAAGGCCAAAGAATTTTTGAAATCGGTCCAGTACTTTTTGAATTTATACTTTACCAACATAGGAACATACAAATTACTTAAATTTTAGTAGGGATCCCAAATTTTTTCTAGCAATAAATATCGCCTGTGTTCCTCAGGGATAATGTAGCATTCTAATGGTGAAAGATTTTTTGAAATCGGTCCAGTAGTTTTTGAGTTTCTTCGTTTCACACATACAAAAATTCTAATTATTTAAGTTTTAGTAGGGATCCCTAACTTTTTCTAGCAATAAATATTGCGTATGTTACTGAGGGATAATGTAGCATTCTAAAGGTGAAATAATTTTTGAAATCGGTCCAGTAGATTTTAAGTTTATTCCTAACAAACATATAAAAATTCAAATTATTTAAGTTTTAGTGGGGAGCCCTAATATGTTCTAGCAATAAATATACTCTATGTTACTCCGGGATAATGTAGCATTCTAAGGGTGAAAGAAGTTTTGAAATCGGTCCAGTAGTTTTTGAGTTTATTCCTCACAAACCTATAAAAATACAAATTATTTAAGTTTCAGTAGGGTCTCCTAGTTTTTTCTAGCCATAAACATAGCCTATGTTACTCAGGGATAACGTAGCATTCTAATGGTGAAAGAATTTTTGAAATCCATCCAGTAGTTTTTGAGTTTCTTCGATTCACACATACAAAAATTCAAATTATTTAAGTTTTAGTAGGGATCCCTAACTTTTTCTAGCAACAAATATTGCGTATGTTACTGAGAAATAATGTAGCATTCTAAAGGTCAAAGAATTTTTGAAATCGGTCCTGTAGATTTTAAGTTTATTCCTAACAAACATATAAAAATTCAAATTATTTAAGTTTTAGTGGGGAGCCCTAATATGTTCTAGCAATAAATATACTCTATCTTACTCCGGGATAATGTAGCATTCTAAGGGTGGAAGAATTTTTGAAATCGGTCCAGTAGTTTTTGAGTTTATTCCTCACAAACCTATAAAAATACAAATTATTTAAGTTTCGGTAGGGTCTCCTAGTTTTTTCTAGCCATAAACATAGCCTATGTTACTCAGGGATAACGTAGCATTCTAATGGTGAAAGAATTTTTGTAATCGGTCCAGTAGTTTTTGAGTTTCTTCGGTTCAAACATACAAAAATACAAATTATTTAAGTTTTGGTACGGATTTATAATTTGTTCTATCAATAAATATAGCCTATGCTACTCAGGGATAATGTAGCATTCTAAAGGCCAAAGAATTTTTGAAATCGGTGCAGTACTTTTTGAATTTATTCGTTACAAACATACAAAAATTCAAATTATTTTGGTTTTAGTGGGGATCCCTAATATTTTCTAGCAATAAATATACTCTATGTTACTCCGGGATAATGTAGCATTCTAAGGGTGAAAGAATTTTTGAAATCGGTCCAGTAGTTTTTGAGTTTATTCCTCACAAACCTATAAAAATCCAAATTATTTAAGTTTCGGTAGGGTCTCCTAGTTTTTTCTAGCCATAAACATAGTCTATGTTACTCAGGGATAACGTAGCATTCTAATGGTGAAAGAATTTTTGAAATCCATCCAGTAGTTTTTGAGTTTCTTCGATTCACACATACAAAAATTCAAATTATTTAAGTTTTAGTAGGGATCCCTAACTTTTTCTAGCAACAAATATTGCGTATGTTACTGAGAAATAATGTAGCATTCTAAAGGTCAAAGAATTTTTGAAATCGGTCCTGTAGATTTTAAGTTTATTCCTAACAAACATATAAAAATTCAAATTATTTAAGTTTTAGTGGGGAGCCCTAATATGTTCTAGCAATAAATATACTCAATGTTACTCCGGGATAATGTAGCATTCTAAGGGTGAAAGAATTTTTGAAATCGGTCCAGTAGTTTTTGAGTTTCTTCGGTTCAAACATACAAAAATACAAATTATTTAAGTTTTGGTAGGGATTTATAATTTGTTCTATCAATAAATATAGCCTATGCTACTCAGGGATAATGTAGCATTCTAAAGGCCACAGAATTTTTGAAATCGGTGCAGTACTTTTTGAATTTATTCGTTACAAACATACAAAAATTCAAATTATTTTGGTTTTAGTGGGGATCCCTAATATTTTCTAGCAATAAATATACTCTATGTTACTCAGGGATAATGTAGTATTCGAATGGTGAAAGATTTTTTGAAATCGGTCCAGTAGTTTTTGAGTTTCTTCGTTACAAACATACAAAAATTCAAATTATTTAAGTTTTATTAGGGACCCCTAGATTTTTCTAGCCATAAACATAGCCTATGTTACTCAGGGATAACGTCGCATTCTAATGGTGAAAGAATTTTTGAAATCCATTCAGTAGTTTTTGAGTTTCTTCGATTCACACATACAAAATTTCAAATTATTTAAGTTTTAGTAGGGATTCCTAACTTTTTCTAGCAAGAAATATTACGTATGTTACTGAGGGATAATGTAGCATTCTAAAGGTGAAAGAATTTTTGAAATCGGTCCAGTAGTTTTTGAGTTTATTCCTCACAAACCTATAAAAATACAAATTATTTAAGTTTCGGTAGGGTCTCCTAGTTTTTTCTAGCCATAAACATAGCCTATGTTACTCAGGGATAACGTAGCATTCTAATGGTGAAAGAATTTTTGAAATCCATCCAGTAGTTTTTGAGTTTCTTCGATTCACACATACAAAAATTCAAATTATTTAAGTTTTAGTAGGGATTCCTAACTTTTTCTAGCAAGAAATATTACGTATGTTACTGAGGGATAATGTAGCATTCTAAAGGTGAAAGAATTTTTGAAATCGGTCCAGTAGTTTTTGAGTTTCTTCGGTTCAAACATATAAATATACAAATCATTTAAATTTTAGTAGGGATTTATAGTTTGTTCTATCAATAAATATAGCCTATGCTACTCAGGGATAATGTAGCATTCTAAAGGCCAAAGAATTTTTGAAATCGGTCCAGTACTTTTTGAATTTATTCTTTACCAACATATGAACCTACAAATTATTTAAATTTTAGTAGGGATCCCAAATTTTTTCTAGCAATAAATATCGCCTATGTTCCTCAGGGATAATGTAGCATTCTAATGGTGAAAGATTTTTTGAAATCGGTCCAGTAGTTTTTGAGTTTCTTCGTTACAAACATACAAAAATTCAAATTATTTAAGTTTTAGTAGGCATCCCTAACTTTTTCTAGCAATAAATATACCCTATGTTACTCAGGGATAATGTAGCATTCTAAAGGTGAAAGAATTTTTGTAATCGGTCCAGTGCTTTTTGAGTTTATTCGTTACAAACATACAAAAATTCAAATTATTTAAGTTTTAGTAGGCATCCCTAACTTTTTCTAGCAATAAATATACCCTATGTTACTCAGGGATAATGTAGCATTCTAAAGGTCAAAGAATTTTTGAAATCGGTCCTGTCGTTCTTGAGTTTATTCCTTACAAACATATAAAAATACAAATTATTAAAGTTTTTGTAGGAATCCCTAATTTTTTCTGCCAATAAGTACAGCCTATCTTACTCACAGATAAAGTAGCATTCTAATGGTGAAAGAATTTTTGAAATCGGTCCAGCACTTTTTGAGTTTATTCGTTACCAACATATAAACATGCAAATTATTTAAGTTTTAGTAGGGATCCCTAATTTTTTCTACCAATTAATATTGAATATATCACTCAGGGATTATGTAGCATTCTAAAGGTCAAAGAATTTTTGAAATCGGTCCAGTACTTTTTGAGTTTGTTCGTCACCAACATATAAGCATTCAAATTATTTAAGTTTTAGTACGGATCCCTAATTTTTTCTAGCCATAAATATATCTTCTGTTACTCAGGGATTACGTAGCATTCTAACAATGAAAGAATTTTTGAAATCGGTCTTGTAGTTGTTGAGTTTATTCCTTACAAACATATAAAAATACAAATTATTAAAGTTTTTGTAGGAATCCCTAATTTTTCTTCCAATAAATGCAGCCTATCTTACTCAGAGATAATGTAGCATTCTAAAGGCCAAAGAATTTTTGAAATCGGTCCAGTACTTTTTGAATTTATACTTTACCAACATAGGAACATACAAATTACTTAAATTTTAGTAGGGATCCCAAATTTTTTCTAGCAATAAATATCGCCTGTGTTCCTCAGGGATAATGTAGCATTCTAATGGTGAAAGATTTTTTGAAATCGGTCCAGTAGTTTTTGAGTTTCTTCGTTTCACACATACAAAAATTCTAATTATTTAAGTTTTAGTAGGGATCCCTAACTTTTTCTAGCAATAAATATTGCGTATGTTACTGAGGGATAATGTAGCATTCTAAAGGTGAAATAATTTTTGAAATCGGTCCAGTAGATTTTAAGTTTATTCCTAACAAACATATAAAAATTCAAATTATTTAAGTTTTAGTGGGGAGCCCTAATATGTTCTAGCAATAAATATACTCTATGTTACTCCGGGATAATGTAGCATTCTAAGGGTGAAAGAAGTTTTGAAATCGGTCCAGTAGTTTTTGAGTTTATTCCTCACAAACCTATAAAAATACAAATTATTTAAGTTTCAGTAGGGTCTCCTAGTTTTTTCTAGCCATAAACATAGCCTATGTTACTCAGGGATAACGTAGCATTCTAATGGTGAAAGAATTTTTGAAATCCATCCAGTAGTTTTTGAGTTTCTTCGATTCACACATACAAAAATTCAAATTATTTAAGTTTTAGTAGGGATCCCTAACTTTTTCTAGCAACAAATATTGCGTATGTTACTGAGAAATAATGTAGCATTCTAAAGGTCAAAGAATTTTTGAAATCGGTCCTGTAGATTTTAAGTTTATTCCTAACAAACATATAAAAATTCAAATTATTTAAGTTTTAGTGGGGAGCCCTAATATGTTCTAGCAATAAATATACTCTATCTTACTCCGGGATAATGTAGCATTCTAAGGGTGGAAGAATTTTTGAAATCGGTCCAGTAGTTTTTGAGTTTATTCCTCACAAACCTATAAAAATACAAATTATTTAAGTTTCGGTAGGGTCTCCTAGTTTTTTCTAGCCATAAACATAGCCTATGTTACTCAGGGATAACGTAGCATTCTAATGGTGAAAGAATTTTTGTAATCGGTCCAGTAGTTTTTGAGTTTCTTCGGTTCAAACATACAAAAATACAAATTATTTAAGTTTTGGTACGGATTTATAATTTGTTCTATCAATAAATATAGCCTATGCTACTCAGGGATAATGTAGCATTCTAAAGGCCAAAGAATTTTTGAAATCGGTGCAGTACTTTTTGAATTTATTCGTTACAAACATACAAAAATTCAAATTATTTTGGTTTTAGTGGGGATCCCTAATATTTTCTAGCAATAAATATACTCTATGTTACTCAGGGATAATGTAGTATTCGAATGGTGAAAGATTTTTTGAAATCGGTCCAGTAGTTTTTGAGTTTCTTCGTTACAAACATACAAAAATTCAAATTATTTAAGTTTTATTAGGGACCCCTAGATTTTTCTAGCCATAAACATAGCCTATGTTACTCAGGGATAACGTCGCATTCTAATGGTGAAAGAATTTTTGAAATCCATCCAGTAGTTTTTGAGTTTCTTCGATTCACACATACAAAAATTCAAATTATTTAAGTTTTAGTAGGGATTCCTAACTTTTTCTAGCAAGAAATATTACGTATGTTACTGAGGGATAATGTAGCATTCTAAAGGTGGAAGAATTTTTGAAATCGGTCCTGTCGTTCTTGAGTTTATTCCTTACAAACATATAAAAATACAAATTATTAAAGTTTTTGTAGGAATCCCTAATTTTTTCTGCCAATAAATACAGCCTATCTTACTCACAGATAAAGTAGCATTCTAATGGTGAAAGAATTTTTGAAATCGGTCCAGTACTTTTTGAGTTTATTCGTTACCAACATATAAACATGCAAATTATTTAAGTTTTACTAGGGATCTCTAATTTTTTCTACCAATTAATATTGAATATATCACTCAGGGATTATGTAGCATTCTAAAGGTCGAAGAATTTTTGAAATCGGTCCAGTACTTTTTGAGTTTGTTCGTCACCAACATATAAGCATTCAAATTATTTAAGTTTTGGTAAGGATCCCTAATTTTTTCTAGCAATAAATATTGCGAATGTTACTCAGGGATAATGTAGCATTCTAAAGGTGAAAGAATTTTTGAAATCGGTCCAGTAGTTTTTGAGTTTCTTCGGTTCAAACATACAAAAATTCAAATTATTTAAGTTTTAGTAGGCATCCCTAACTTTTTCTAGCAATAAATATACCCTATGTTACTCAGGGATAATGTAGCATTCTAAAGGTCAAAGAATTTTTGAAATCGGTCCTGTAGATTTTGAGTTTATTCCTAACAAACATATAAAAATTCAAATTATTTAAGTTTTGTTGGGATCCCTAATATTTTCCAGCAATAAATATACTCTATGTTACTCCGGGATAATGTAGCATTCTAAGGGTGAAAGAATTTTTGAAATCGGTCCAGTAGTTTTTGAGTTTATTCCTCACAAACCTATAAAAATACAAATTATTTAAGTTTCGGTAGGGTCTCCTAGTTTTTTCTAGCCATAAACATAGCCTATGTTACTCAGGGATAACGTAGCATTCTAATGGTGAAAGAATTTTTGAAATCCATCCAGTAGTTTTTGAGTTTCTTCGATTCACACATACAAAAATTCAACTTATTTAAGTTTTAGTAGGGATCCCTAACTTTTTCTAGCAACAGATATTGCGTATGTTACTGAGGAATAATGTAGCATTCTAAAGGTGAAAGAATTTTTGAAATCAGTCCAGTAGTTTTTGAGTTTGTTCGTTAGAAACATCCAAAAATTCAAATTATTTTGGTTTTAGTGGGGATCCCTAATATTTTCTAGCAATAAATATACTCTATGTTACTCAGGGATAATGTAGTATACGAATGGTGAAAGATTTTTTCAAATCGGTCCAGTAGTGTTTGAGTTTCTTCGTTACAAACATACAAAAATTCAAATTATTTAAGTTTTAGTAGGCATCCCTAACTTTTTCTAGCAATAAATATACCCTATGTTACTCAGGGATAATGTAGCATTCTAAAGGTCAAAGAATTTTTGAAATCGGTCCTGTAGATTTTAAGTTTATTCCTAACAAACATATAAAAATTCAAATTATTTAAGGTTTAGTGGGGATCCCTAATATTTTCTAGCAATAAATATACTCTATCTTACTCCGGGATAATGTAGCATTCTAAGGGTGAAAGAATTTTTGAAATCGGTCCAGTAGTTTTTGAGTTTATTCTTCACAAACCTATAAAAATACAAATTATTTAAGTTTCGGTAGGGTCTCCTAGTTTTTTCTAGCCATAAACATAGCCTATGTTACTCAGGGATAACGTAGCATTCTAATGGTGAAAGAATTTTTGAAATCCATCTAGTAGTTTTTGAGTTTCTTCGATTCACACATACAAAAATTCAAATTATTTAAGTTTTAGTAGGGATCCCTAACTTTTTCTAGCAACAAATATTGCGTATGTTACTGAGAAATAATGTAGCATTCTAAAGGTGAAAGAATTTTTGAAATCGGTCCAGTAGTTTTTGAGTTTCTTCGGTTCAAACATACAAAAATACAAATTATTTAAGTTTTGGTAGGGATTTATAATTTGTTCTATCAATAAATATAGCCTATGCTACTCAGGGATAATGTAGCATTCTAAAGGCCAAAGAATTTTTGAAATCGGTGCAGTACTTTTTGAATTTATTCGTTACAAACATACAAAAATTCAAATTATTTTGGTTTTAGTGGGGATCCCTAATATTTTCTAGCAATAAATATACTCTATGTTACTCAGGGATAATGTAGTATTCGAATGGTGAAAGATTTTTTGAAATCGGTCCAGTAGTTTTTGAGTTTCTTCGTTACAAACATACAAAAATTCAAATTATTTAAGTTTTATTAGGGACCCCTAGTTTTTTCTAGCCATAAACATAGCCTATAATACTCAGGGATAATGTAGTATTCTAATGGTGAAAGAATATTTGAAATCCATCCAGTAGTTTTTGAGTTTCTTCGATTCACACATACAAAAATTCAAATTATTTAAGTTTTAGTAGGGATTCTTAACTTTTTCTAGCAAGAAATATTACGTATGTTACTGAGGGATAATGTAGCATTCTAATGGTGAAAGAATTTTTGAAATCGGTCCAGTAGTTTTTGAGTTTATTCCACACAAACCTATAAAAATACAAATTATTTAAGTTTCGGTAGGGTCTCCTAGTTTTTTCTAGCCATAAACGTAGCCTATGTTACTCAGGGATAACGTAGCATTCTAATGGTGAAAGAATTTTTGAAATCCATCCAGTAGTTTTTGAGTTTCTTCGATTCACACATACAAAAATTCAAATTATTTAAGTTTTAGTAGGGATTCCTAACTTTTTCTAGCAAGAAATATGTTACTGAGGGATAATGTAGCATTCTAAAGGTGAAAGAATTTTTGAAATCGGTCCAGTAGTTTTTGAGTTTCTTCCGTTCAAACATATAAAAATACAAATCATTTAAATTTTAGTAGGGATTTATAATTTGTTCTATCAATAAATATAGCCTATGCTACTCAGGGATAATGTAGCATTCTAAAGGCCAAAGAATTTTTGAAATCGGTCCAGTACTTTTTGAATTTATTCTTTACCAACATATGAACCTACAAATTATTTAAATTTTAGTAGGGATCCCAAATTTTTTCTAGCAATAAATATCGCCTATGTTCCTCAGGGATAATGTAGCATTCTAATGGTGAAAGATTTTTTGAAATCGGTCCAGTAGTTTTTGAGTTTCTTCGTTACAAACATACAAAAATTCAAATTATTTAAGTTTTAGTAGGCATCCCTAACTTTTTCTAGCAATAAATATACCCTATGTTACTCAGGGATAATGTAGCATTCTAAAGGTGAAAGAATTTTTGTAATCGGTCCAGTGCTTTTTGAGTTTATTCGTTACAAACATACAAAAATTCAAATTATTTAAGTTTTAGTAGGCATCCCTAACTTTTTCTAGCAATAAATATACCCTATGTTACTCAGGGATAATGTAGCATTCTAAAGGTCAAAGAATTTTTGAAATCGGTCCTGTCGTTCTTGAGTTTATTCCTTACAAACATATAAAAATACAAATTATTAAAGTTTTTGTAGGAATCCCTAATTTTTTCTGCCAATAAATACAGCCTATCTTACTCACAGATAATGTAGCATTCTAATGGTGAAAGAATTTTTGAAATCGGTCCAGTACTTTTTGAGTTTGTTCGTCACCAACATATAAGCATTCAAATTATTTAAGTTTTAGTACGGATCCCTAATTTTTTCTAGCCATAAATATATCTTCTGTTACTCAGGGATTACGTAGCATTCTAACAATGAAAGAATTTTTGAAATCGGTCTTGTAGTTGTTGAGTTTATTCCTTACAAACATATAAAAATACAAATTATTAAAGTTTTTGTAGGAATCCCTAATTTTTCTTCCAATAAATACAGCCTATCTTACTCAGAGATAATATAGCATTCTAAAGGCCAAAGAATTTTTGAAATCGGTCCAGTACTTTTTGAATTTATACTTTACCAACATAGGAACATACAAATTATTTAAATTTTAGTAGGGATCCCAAATTTTTTCTAGCAATAAATATCGCCTATGTTCCTCAGGGATAATGTAGCATTCTAATGGTGAAAGATTTTTTGAAATCGGTCCAGTAGTTTTTGAGTTTATTCGTTACAAACATACAAAAATTCAAATTATTTTGGTTTTAGTAGGTACCCCTAACTTTTTCTAGCAATAAATATAGCCTATGTTACTCAGGGATAATGTAGCATTCTAAAGGTAAAAGATTTTTTAAATCGGTCCAGTAGTATTTGAGTTTCTTCGTTACAAACATACAAAAATTCAAATTATTTAAGTTTTATTAGGGACCCCTAGTTTTTTCTTGATATAAACATAGCCTATAATACTCAGGGATAATATAGTATTCGAATGGTGAAAGATTTTTTGAAATCGGTCCAGTAGTTTTTGAGTTTCTTCGGTTCAAACATACAAAAATTCAAATTATTTAAGTTTTAGTAGGCATCCCTAACTTTTTCTAGCAATAAATATACCCTATGTTACTCAGGGATAATGTAGCATTCTAAAGGTCAAAGAATTTTTGAAATCGGTCCTGTAGATTTTGAGTTTATTCCTAACAAACATATAAAAATTCAAATTATTTAAGTTTTAGTGGGGATCCCTAATATTTTCTAGCAATAAATATACTCTATGTTACTCCGGGATAATGTAGCATTCTAAAGGCCAAAGAATTTTTGAAATCGGTCCAGTACTTTTTGAATTTATACTTTACCAACATAGGAACATACAAATTATTTAAATTTTAGTAGGGATCCCAAATTTTTTGTAGCAATAAATATCGCCTATGTTCCTCAGGGATAATGTAGCATTCTAATGGTGAAAGATTTTTTGAAATCGGTCCACTAGTTTTTGAGTTTCTTCGTTTCACACATACAAAAATTCTAATTATTTAAGTTTTAGTAGGGATCCCTAACTTTTTCTAGCAATAAATATTGCGTATGTTACTGAGGGGTAATGTAGCATTCTAAAGGTGAAATAATTTTTGAAATCGGTCCAGTAGTTTTTGAGTTTCTTCGGTTCAAACATACAAAAATACAAATTATTTAAGTTTTGGTAAGGATCCCTAATTTTTTCTAGCAATAAATATGGCGAATGTTACTCAGGGATAATGTAGCATTCTAAAGGTGAAAGAATTTTTGAAATCGGTCCAGTAGTTTTTGAGTTTCTTCGGTTCAAACATACAAAAATTCAAATTATTTAAGTTTTAGTAGGCATCCCTAACTTTTTCTAGCAATAAATATACCCTATGTTACTCAGGGATAATGTAGCATTCTAAAGGTCAAAGAATTTTTGAAATCGGTCCTGTAGATTTTGAGTTTATTCCTAACAAACATATAAAAATTCAAATTATTTAAGTTTTAGTGGGGATCCCTAATATTTTCTAGCAATAAATATACTCTATGTTATTCCGGGATAATGTAGCATTCTAAGGGTGAAAGAATTTTTGAAATCGGTCCAGTAGTTTTTGAGTTTATTCCTCACAAACCTATAAAAATACAAATTATTTAAGTTTCGGTAGGGTCTCCTAGTTTTTTCTAGCCATAAACATAGCCTATGTTACTCAGGGATAACGTAGCATTCTAATGGTGAAAGAATTTTTGAAATCCATCCAGTAGTTTTTGAGTTTCTTCGATTCACACATACAAAAATTCAACTTATTTAAGTTTTAGTAGGGATCCCTAACTTTTTCTAGTAACAAATATTGCGTATGTTACTGAGGAATAATGTAGCATTCTAAAGGTGAAAGAATTTTTGAAATCAGTCCAGTAGTTTTTGAGTTTGTTCGTTAGAAACATCCAAAAATTCAAATTATTTTGGTTTTAGTGGGGATCCCTAATATTTTCTAGCAATAAATATACTCTATGTTACTCAGGGATAATGTAGTATACGAATGGTGAAAGATTTTTTGAAATCGGTCCAGTAGTGTTTGAGTTTCTTCGTTACAAACATACAAAAATTCAAATTATTTAAGTTTTAGTAGGCATCCCTAACTTTTTCTAGCAATAAATATACCCTATGTTACTCAGGGATAATGTAGCATTCTAAAGGTCAAAGAATTTTTGAAATCGGTCCTGTAGATTTTAAGTTTATTCCTAACAAACATATAAAAATTCAAATTATTTAAGTTTTAGTGGGGATCCCTAATATTTTCTAGCAATAAATATACTCTATGTTACTCCGGGATAATGTAGCATTCTAATGGTGAAAGAATTTTTGAAATCCATCCAGTAGTTTTTGAGTTTCTTCGATTCACACATACAAAAATTCAAATTATTTAAGTTTTAGTAGGGATCCCTAACTTTTTCTAGCAACAAATATTGCGTATGTTACTGAGAAATAATGTAGCATTCTAAAGGTGAAAGAATTTTTGAAATCGGTCCAGTAGTTTTTGAGTTTCTTCGGTTCAAACATACAAAAATACAAATTATTTAAGTTTTGGTAGGGATTTATAATTTGTTCTATCAATAAATATAGCCTATGCTACTCAGGGATAATGTAGCATTCTAAAGGCCAAAGAATTTTTGAAATCGGTGCAGTACTTTTTGAATTTATTCGTTACAAACATACAAAAATTAAAATTATTTTGGTTTTAGTGGGGATCCCTAATATTTTCTAGCAATAAATATACTCTATGTTACTCAGGGATAATGTAGTATTCGAATGGTGAAAGATTTTTTGAAATCGGTCCAGTAGTTTTTGAGTTTCTTCGTTACAAACATACAAAAATTCAAATTATTTAAGTTTTATTAGGGACCCCTAGTTTTTTCTAGCCATAAACATAGCCTATAATACTCAAGGATAATGTAGTATTCTAATGGTGAAAGAATTTTTGAAATCCATCCAGTAGTTTTTGAGTTTCTTCGATTCACACATACAAAAATTCAAATTATTTAAGTTTTAGTAGGGATTCCTAACTTTTTCTAGGAAGAAATATTACGTATGTTACTGAGGGATAATGTAGCATTCTAAAGGTGAAAGAATTTTTGAAATCGGTCCAGTAGTTTTTGAGTTTATTCGTCACAAACCTATAAAAATACAAATTATTTAAGTTTCGGTAGGGTCTCCTAGTTTTTTCTAGCCATAAACATAGCCTATGTTACTCAGGGATAACGTAGCATTCTAATGGTGAAAGAATTTTTGAAATCCATCCAGTAGTTTTTGAGTTTCTTCGATTTACACATACAAAAATTCAAATTATTTATGTTTTAGTAGGGATTCCTAACTTTTTCGAGCAAGAAATATGTTACTGAGGGATAATGTAGCATTCTAAAGGTGAAAGAATTTTTGAAATCGGTCCAGTAGTTTTTGAGTTTCTTCCGTTCAAACATATAAAAATACAAATCATTTAAATTTTAGTAGGGATTTATAATTTGTTCTATCAATAAATATAGCCTATGCTACTCAGGGATAATGTAGCATTCTAAAGGCCAAAGAATTTTTGAAATCGGTCCAGTACTTTTTGAATTTATTCTTTACCAACATATGAACCTACAAATTATTTAAATTTTAGTAGGGATCCCAAATTTTTTCTAGCAATAAATATCGCCTATGTTCCTCAGGGATAATGTAGCATTCTAATGGTGAAAGATTTTTTGAAATCGGTCCAGTAGTTTTTGAGTTTCTTCGTTACAAACATACAAAAATTCAAATTATTTAAGTTTTAGTAGGCATCCCTAACTTTTTCTAGCAATAAATATACCCTATGTTACTCAGGGATAATGTAGCATTCTAAAGGTGAAAGAATTTTTGTAATCGGTCCAGTGCTTTTTGAGTTTATTCGTTACAAACATACAAAAATTCAAATTATTTAAGTTTTAGTAGGCATCCCTAACTTTTTCTAGCAATAAATATACCCTATGTTACTCAGGGATAATGTAGCATTCTAAAGGTCAAAGAATTTTTGAAATCGGTCCTGTCGTTCTTGAGTTTATTCCTTACAAACATATAAAAATAAAAATTATTAAAATTTTTGTATTAATCCCTAATTTTTTCTGCCAATAAATACAGCCTATCTTACTCACAGATAATGTAGCATTCTAATGGTGAAAGAATTTCTGAAATCGGTCCAGTACTTTTTGAGTTTATTCGTTACCAACATATAAACATGCAAATTATTTAAGTTTTAGTAGGGATCCCTAATTTTTTCTACCAATTAATATTGAATATATCACTCAGGGATTATGTAGCATTCTAAAGGTCAAAGAATTTTTGAAATCGGTCCAGTACTTTTTGAGTTTGTTCGTCACCAACATATAAGCATTCAAATTATTTAAGTTTTAGTACGGATCCCTAATTTTTTCTAGCCATAAATATATCTTCTGTTACTCAGGGATTACGTAGCATTCTAACAATGAAAGAATTTTTGAAATCGGTCTTGTAGTTGTTGAGTTTATTCCTTACAAACATATAAAAATACAAATTATTAAAGTTTTTGTAGGAATCCCTAATTTTTCTTCCAATAAATACAGCCTATCTTACTCAGAGATAATGTAGCATTCTAAAGGCCAAAGAATTTTTGAAATCGGTCCAGTACTTTTTGAATTTATATTTTACCAACATAGGAACATACAAATTATTTAAAGTTTAGTAGGGATCCCAAATTTTTTCTAGCAATAAATATCGCCTATGTTCCTCAGGGATAATGTAGCATTCTAATGGTGAAAGATTTTTTGAAATCGGTCCAGTAGTTTTTGAGTTTCTTCGTTTCACACATACAAAAATTCTAATTATTTAAGTTTTAGTAGGGATTCCTAACTTTTTCTAGCAATAAATATTGCGTATGTTACTGAGGGATAATGTAGCATTCTAAAGGTGAAATAATTTTTGAAATCGGTCCAGTAGTTTTTGAGTTTCTTCGGTTCAAACATACAAAAATACAAATTATTTAAGTTTTGGTAAGGATCCCTAATTTTTTCTAGCGATAAATATTGCGAATGTTACTCAGGGATAATGTAGCATTCTAAAGGTCAAAGAATTTTTGAAATCGGTCCTGTCGTTCTTGAGTTTATTCCTTACAAACATATAAAAATACAAATTATTAAAATTTTTGTAGGAATCCCTAATTTTTTCTGCCAATAAATACAGCCTATCTTACTCACAGATAATGTAGCATTCTAATGGTGAAAGAATTTTTGAAATCGGTCCAGTAGTTTTTGAGTTTATTCCTCACAAACCTATAAAAATACAAATTATTTAAGTTTCGGTAGGGTCTCCTAGCTTTTCTAGCATAAACATAGCCTATGTTACTCAGGGATAACGTAGCATTCTAATGGTGAAAGAATTTTTGAAATCCATCCAGTAGTTTTTGAGTTTCTTCGATTCACATATACAAAAATTCAACTTATTTAAGTTTTAGTAGGGATCCCTAACTTTTTCTAGCAACAAATATTGCGTATGTTACTGAGGAATAATGTAGCATTCTAAAGGTGAAAGAATTTTTGAAATCAGTCCAGTAGTTTTTGAGTTTGTTCGTTAGAAACATCCAAAAATTCAAATTATTTTGGTTTTAGTGGGGATCCCTAATATTTTCTAGCAATAAATATACTCTATGTTACTCAGGGATAATGTAGTATACGAATGGTGAAAGATTTTTTGAAATCGGTCCAGTAGTGTTTGAGTTTCTTCGTTACAAACATACAAAAATTCAAATTATTTAAGTTTTAGTAGGCATCCCTAACTTTTTCTAGCAATAAATATACCCTATGTTACTCAGGGATAATGTAGCATTCTAAAGGTCAAAGAATTTTTGAAATCGGTCCTGTAGATTTTAAGTTTATTCCTAACAAACATATAAAAATTCAAATTATTTAAGTTTTAGTGGGGATCCCTAATATTTTCTAGCAATAAATATACTCTATGTTACTCCGGGATAATGTAGCATTCTAAGGGTGAAAGAATTTTTGAAATCGGTCCAGTAGTTTTTGAGTTTATTCCTCACAAACCTATAAAAATACAAATTATTTAAGTTTCGGTAGGGTCTCCTAGTTTTTTCTAGCCATAAACATAGCCTGTGTTACTCAGGGATAACGTAGCATTCTAATGGTGAAAGAATTTTTGAAATCCATCCAGTAGTTTTTGAGTTTCTTCGATTCACACATACAAAAATTCAAATTATTTAAGTTTTAGTAGGGATCCCAAACTTTTTCTAGCAACAAATATTGCGTATGTTACTGAGAAATAATGTAGCATTCTAAAGGTGAAAGAATTTTTGAAATCGGTCCAGTAGTTTTTGAGTTTCTTCGGTTCAAACATACAAAAATACAAATTATTTAAGTTTTGGTAGGGATTTATAATTTGTCCTATCAATAAATATAGCCTATGCTACTCAGGAATAATGTAGCATTCTAAAGGCCAAAGAATTTTTGAAATCGGTGCAGTACTTTTTGAATTTATTCGTTACAAACATACAAAAATTCAAATTATTTTGGTTTTAGTGGGGATCCCTAATATTTTCTAGCAATAAATATACTCTATGTTACTCAGGGATAATGTAGTATTCGAATGGTGAAAGATTTTTTGAAATCGGTCCAGTAGTTTTTGAGTTTCTTCGTTACAAACATACAAAAATTCAAATTATTTAAGTTTTATTAGGGACCCCTAGTTTTTTCTAGCCATAAACATAGCCTATAATACTCAGGGATAATGTAGTATTCTAATGGTGAAAGAATTTTTGAAATCCATCCAGTAGTTTTTGAGTTTCTTCGATTCACACATACAAAAATTCAAATTATTTAAGTTTTAGTAGGGATTCCTAACTTTTTCTAGCAAGAAATATGTTACTGAGGGATAATGTAGCATTCTAAAGGTGAAAGAATTTTTGAAATCGGTCCAGTAGTTTTTGAGTTTCTTCCGTTCAAACATATAAAAATACAAATCATTTAAATTTTAGTAGGGATTTATAATTTGTTCTATCAATAAATATAGCCTATGCTACTCAGGGATAATGTAGCATTCTAAAGGCCAAAGAATTTTTGAAATCGGTCCAGTACTTTTTGAATTTATATTTTACCAACATATGAACCTACAAATTATTTAAATTTTAGTAGGGATCCCAAATTTTTTCTAGCAATAAATATCGCTTATCTTTCTCAGGGATAATGTAGCATTCTAATGGTGAAAGATTTTTTGAAATCGGTCCAGTAGTTTTTGAGTTTCTTCGTTACAAACATACAAAAATTCAAATTATTTAAGTTTTAGTAGGCATCCCTAACTTTTTCTAGCAATAAATATACCCTATGTTACTCAGGGATAATGTAGCATTCTAAAGGTGAAAGAATTTTTGTAATCGGTCCAGTGCTTTTTGAGTTTATTCGTTACAAACATACAAAAATTCAAATTATTTAAGTTTTAGTAGGCATCCCTAAATTTTTCTAGCAATAAATATACCCTATGTTACTCAGGGATAATGTAGCATTCTAAAGGTCAAAGAATTTTTGAAATCGGTCCTGTCGTTCTTGAGTTTATTCCTTACAAACATATAAAAATAAAAATTATTAAAATTTTTGTAGGAATCCCTAATTTTTTCTGCCAATAAATACAGCCTATCTTACTCACAGATAATGTAGCATTCTAATGGCAAAAGAATTTTTGAAATCGGTCCAGTGCTTTTTGAGTTTATTCGTTACCAACATATAAACATGCAAATTATTTAAGTTTTTGTAGGGATCCCTAATTTTTTCTACCAATTAATATTGAATATATCACTCAGGGATTATGTAGCATTCTAAAGGTCAAAGAATTTTTGAAATCGGTCCAGTACTTTTTGAGTTTCTTCCTCACCAACATATAAGCATTCAAATTATTTAAGTTTTAGTACGGATCCCTAATTTTTTCTAGCCATAAATATATCTTCTGTTACTCAGGGATTACGTAGCATTCTAACAATGAAAGAATTTTTGAAATCGGTCTTGTAGTTGTTGAGTTTATTCCTTACAAACATATAAAAATACAAATTATTAAAGTTTTTGTAGGAATCCCTAATTTTTCTTCCAATAAATACAGCCTATCTTACTCAGAGATAATGTAGCATTCTAAAGGCCAAAGAATTTTTGAAATCGGTCCAGTACTTTTTGAATTTATACTTTACCAACATAGGAACATACAAATTATTTAAATTTTAGTAGGGATCCCAAATTTTTTCTAGCAATAAATATCGCCTATCTTCCTCAGGGATAATGTAGCATTCTAATGGTTGAAAGATTTTTTGAAATCGGTCCAGTAGTTTTTGAGTTTATTCGTTACAAACATACAAAAATTCAAATTATTTTGGTTTTAGTAGGTACCCCTAACTTTTTCTAGCAATAAATATAGCCTATGTTACTCAGGGATAATGTAGCATTCTAAATGTAAAAGATTTTTTAAATCGGTCCAGTAGTATTTGAGTTTCTTCGTTACAAACATACAAAAATTCAAATTATTTAAGTTTTATTGGGGACCCCTAGTTTTTTCTAGATATAAACATAGCCTATAATACTCAGGGATAATGTAGTATTCGAATGGTGAAAGATTTTTTGAAATCGGTCCAGTAGTTTTTGAGTTTCTTCGTTTCACACATACAAAAATTCTAATTATTTAAATTTTAGTAGGGATCCCTAACTTATTCTAGCAATAAATATTGCGTATGTTACTGAGGGATAATGTAGCATTCTAAAGGTGAAATAATTTTTGAAATCGGTCCAGTAGTTTTTGAGTTTCTTCGGCTCAAACATACAAAAATACAAATTATTTAAGTTTTGGTAAGGATCCCTAATTTTTTCTAGCAATAAATATTGCGAATGTTACTCAGGGATAATGTAGCATTCTAAAGGTGAAAGAATTTTTGAAATCGGTCCAGTAGTTTTTGAGTTTCTTCGGTTCAAACATACAAAAGTTCAAATTATTTAAATTTTAGTAGGCATCCCTAACTTTTTCTAGCAACAAATATACTCTATGTTACTCAGGGATAATGTAGTATTCGAATGGTGAAAGATTTTTTGAAATCGGTCCAGTAGTTTTTGAGTTTCTTCGTTACAAACATACAAAAATTCAAATTATTTAAGTTTTAGTAGGCATCCCTAACTTTTTCTAGCAATAAATATACCCTATGTTACTCAGGGATAATGGAGCATTCTAAAAGGTGAAAGAATTTTTGTAATCGGTCCAGTACTTTTTGAGTTTATTCGTTACAAACATACAAAAATTCAAATTATTTAAGTTTTAGTAGGCATCCCTAACTTTTTCTAGCAATAAATATACCCTATGTTATTCAGGGATAATGTAGCATTCTAAAGGTCAAAGAATTTTTGAAATCGGTCCTGTAGATTTTGAGTTTATTCCTAACAAACATATAAAAATTCAAATTATTTAAGTTTTAGTGGGGATCCCTAATATTTTCTAGCAATAAATATTCCCTATGTTACTCCGGGATAATGTAGCATTCTAAGGGTGAAAGAATTTTTGAAATCGGTCCAGTAGTTTTTGAGTTTATTCCTCACAAACCTATAAAAATACAAATTATTTAAGTTTCGGTAGGGTCTCCAAGTTTTTTCTAGCCATAAACATAGCCTATGTTACTCAGGGATAACGTAGCATTCTAATGGTGAAAGAATTTTTGAAATCCATCCAGTAGTTTTTGAGTTTCTTCGATTCACACATACAAAAATTCAACTTATTTAAGTTTTAGTAGGGATCCCTAACTTATTCTAGCTACAAATATTGCGAATGTTACTGAGGAATAATGTAGCATTCTAAAGGTGAAAGAATTTTTGAAATCCGTCCAGTAGTTTTTGAGTTTGCTCGTTAGAAACATACAAAAATTCAAATTATTTTGGTTTTAGTGGGGATCCCTAATATTTTCTAGCAATAAATATACTCTATGTTACTCAGGGATAATGTAGTATACGAATGGTGAAAGATTTTTTGAAATCGGTCCAGTAGTTTTTGAGTTTCTTCGTTACAAACATACAAAAATTCAAATTATTTAAGTTTTACTAGGCATCCCTAACTTTTTCTAGCAATAAATATACCCTATGTTACTCAGGGATAATGTAGCATTCTAAAGGTCAAAGAATTTTTGAAAACGGTCCTGTAGATTTTGAGTTTATTCCTAACAAACATATAAAAATTCAAATTATTTAAGTTTTAGTGGGGATCCCTAATATTTTCTAGCAATAAATATTCCCTATGTTACTCCGGGATAATGTAGCATTCTAAGGGTGAAAGAATTTTTGAAATCGGTCCAGTAGTTTTTGAGTTTATTCCTCACAAACCTATAAAAATACAAATTATTTAAGTTTCGGTAGGGTCTCCTAGTTTTTTCTAGCCATAAACATAGCCTGTGTTACTCAGGGATAACGTAGCATTCTAATGGTGAAAGAATTTTTGAAATCCATCCAGTAGTTTTTGAGTTTCTTCGATTCACACATACAAAAATACAAATTATTTAAGTTTTGGTAGGGATTTATAATTTGTCCTATCAATAAATATAGCCTATGCTACTCAGGAATAATGTAGCATTCTAAAGGCCAAAGAATTTTTGAAATCGGTGCAGTACTTTTTGAATTTATTCGTTACAAACATACAAAAATTCAATTTATTTTGGTTTTAGTGGGGATCCCTAATATTTTCTAGCAATAAATATACTCTATGTTACTCAGGGATAATGTAGTATTCGAATGGTGAAAGATTTTTTGAAATCGGTCCAGTAGTTTTTGAGTTTCTTCGTTACAAACATACAAAAATTCAAATTATTTAAGTTTTATTAGGGACCCCTAGTTTTTTCTAGCCATAAACATAGCCTATAATACTCAGGGATAATGTAGTATTCTAATGGTGAAAGAATTTTTGAAATCCATCCAGTAGTTTTTGAGTTTCTTCGATTCACACATACAAAAATTCAAATTATTTAAGTTTTAGTAGGGATTCCTAACTTTTTCTAGCAAGAAATATGTTACTGAGGGATAATGTAGCATTCTAAAGGTGAAAGAATTTTTGAAATCGGTCCAGTAGTTTTTGAGTTTCTTCCGTTCAAACATATAAAAATACAAATCATTTAAATTTTAGTAGGGATTTATAATTTGTTCTATCAATAAATATAGCCTATGCTACTCAGGGATAATGTAGCATTCTAAAGGCCAAAGAATTTTTGAAATCGGTCCAGTACTTTTTGAATTTATATTTTACCAACATATGAACCTACAAATTATTTAAATTTTAGTAGGGATCCCAAATTTTTTCTAGCAATAAATATCGCTTATGTTTCTCAGGGATAATGTAGCATTCTAATGGTGAAAGATTTTTTGAAATCGGTCCAGTAGTTTTTGAGTTTCTTCGTTACAAACATACAAAAATTCAAATTATTTAAGTTTTAGTAGGCATCCCTAACTTTTTCTAGCAATAAATATACCCTATGTTACTCAGGGATAATGTAGCATTCTAAAGGTGAAAGAATTTTTGTAATCGGTCCAGTGCTTTTTGAGTTTATTCGTTACAAACATACAAAAATTCAAATTATTTAAGTTTTAGTAGGCATCCCTAAATTTTTCTAGCAATAAATATACCCTATGTTACTCAGGGATAATGTAGCATTCTAAAGGTCAAAGAATTTTTGAAATCGGTCCTGTCGTTCTTGAGTTTATTCCTTACAAACATATAAAAATACAAATTATTAAAATTTTTGTAGGAATCCCTAATTTTTTCTGCCAATAAATACAGCCTATCTTACTCACAGATAATGTAGCATTCTAATGGTAAAAGAATTTTTGAAATCGGTCCAGTACTTTTTGAGTTTATTCGTTACCAACATATAAACATGCAAATTATTTAAGGTTTTGTAGGGATCCCTAATTTTTTCTACCAATTAATATTGAATATATCACTCAGGGATTATGTAGCATTCTAAAGGTCAAAGAATTTTTGAAATCGGTCCAGTACTTTTTGAGTTTCTTCCTCACCAACATATAAGCATTCAAATTATTTAAGTTTTAGTACGGATCCCTAATTTTTTCTAGCCATAAATATATCTTCTGTTACTCAGGGATTACGTAGCATTCTAACAATGAAAGAATTTTTGAAATCGGTCTTGTAGTTGTTGAGTTTATTCCTTACAAACATATAAAAATACAAATTATTAAAGTTTTTGTAGGAATCCCTAATTTTTCTTCCAATAAATACAGCCTATCTTACTCAGAGATAATGTAGCATTCTAAAGGCCAAAGAATTTTTGAAATCGGTCCAGTACTTTTTGAATTTATACTTTACGAACATAGGAACATACAAATTATTTAAATTTTAGTAGGGATCCCAAATTTTTTCTAGCAATAAATATCGCCTATCTTCCTCAGGGATAATGTAGCATTCTAATGGTGAAAGATTTTTTGAAATCGGTCCAGTAGTTTTTGAGTTTATTCGTTACAAACATACAAAAATTCAAATTATTTTGGTTTTAGTAGGTACCCCTAACTTTTTCTAGCAATAAATATAGCCTATGTTACTCAGGGATAATGTAGCATTCTAAATGTAAAAGATTTTTTAAATCGGTCCAGTAGTATTTGAGTTTCTTCGTTACAAACATGCAAAAATTCAAATTATTTAAGTTTTATTGGGGACCCCTAGTTTTTTCTAGATATAAACATAGCCTATAATACTCAGGGATAATGTAGTATTCGAATGGTGAAAGATTTTTTGAAATCGGTCCAGTAGTTTTTGAGTTTCTTCGTTTCACACATACAAAAATTCTAATTATTTAAATTTTAGTAGGGATCCCTAACTTATTCTAGCAATAAATATTGCGTATGTTACTGAGGGATAATGTAGCATTCTAAAGGTGAAATAATTTTTGAAATCGGTCCAGTAGTTTTTGAGTTTCTTCGGCTCAAACATACAAAAATACAAATTATTTAAGTTTTGGTAAGGATCCCTAATTTTTTCTAGCAATAAATATTGCGAATGTTACTCAGGGATAATGTAGCATTCTAAAGGTGAAAGAATTTTTGAAATCGGTCCAGTAGTTTTTGAGTTTCTTCGGTTCAAACATACAAAAATTCAAATTATTTAAATTTTAGTAGGCATCCCTAACTTTTTCTAGCAACAAATATACTCTATGTTACTCAGGGATAATGTAGTATTCGAATGGTGAAAGATTTTTTGAAATCGGTCCAGTAGTTTTTGAGTTTCTTCGTTACAAACATACAAAAATTCAAATTATTTAAGTTTTAGTAGGCATCCCTAACTTTTTCTAGCAATAAATATACCCTATGTTACTCAGGGATAATGGAGCATTCTAAAAGGTGAAAGAATTTTTGTAATCGGTCCAGTACTTTTTGAGTTTATTCGTTACAAACATACAAAAATTCAAATTATTTAAGTTTTAGTAGGCATCCCTAACTTTTTCTAGCAATAAATATACCCTATGTTATTCAGGGATAATGTAGCATTCTAAAGGTCAAAGAATTTTTGAAATCGGTCCTGTAGATTTTGAGTTTATTCCTAACAAACATATAAAAATTCAAATTATTTAAGTTTTAGTGGGGATCCCTAATATTTTCTAGCAATAAATATTCCCTATGTTACTCCGGGATAATGTAGCATTCTAAGGGTGAAAGAATTTTTGAAATCGGTCCAGTAGTTTTTGAGTTTATTCCTCACAAACCTATAAAAATACAAATTATTTAAGTTTCGGTAGGGTCTCCAAGTTTTTTCTAGCCATAAACATAGCCTATGTTACTCAGGGATAACGTAGCATTCTAATGGTGAAAGAATTTTTGAAATCCATCCAGTAGTTTTTGAGTTTCTTCGATTCACACATACAAAAATTCAACTTATTTAAGTTTTAGTAGGGATCCCTAACTTATTCTAGCTACAAATATTGCGTATGTTACTGAGGAATAATGTAGCATTCTAAAGGTGAAAGAATTTTTGAAATCCGTCCAGTAGTTTTTGAGTTTGCTCGTTAGAAACATACAAAAATTCAAATTATTTTGGTTTTAGTGGGGATCCCTAATATTTTCTAGCAATAAATATACTCTATGTTACTCAGGGATAATGTAGTATACGAATGGTGAAAGATTTTTTGAAATCGGTCCAGTAGTTTTTGAGTTTCTTCGTTACAAACATACAAAAATTCAAATTATTTAAGTTTTACTAGGCATCCCTAACTTTTTCTAGCAATAAATATACCCTATGTTACTCAGGGATAATGTAGCATTCTAAAGGTCAAAGAATTTTTGAAATCGGTCCTGTAGATTTTGAGTTTATTCCTAACAAACATATAAAAATTCAAATTATTTAAGTTTTAGTGGGGATCCCTAATATTTTCTAGCAATAAATATACTCTATGTTACTCCGGGATAATGTAGCATTCTAAGGGTGAAAGAATTTTTGAAATCGGTCCAGTAGTTTTTGAGTTTATTCCTCACAAACCTGTAAAAATACAAATTATTTAAGTTTCGGTAGGGTCTCCTAGTTTGTTCTAGCCATAAACATAGCCTATGTTACTCAGGGATAACGTAGCATTTGTAACGACCGGGTTTTTATGTTGATATACAAACCTAAAAGAAAGAAAAGAAAAGCGTTAATTACAATATTAAAAAGATTGGTGAAGGTACTTACCTGGTTATTCATGTTGATGTCCATTGTACTTTCCAAGTCCATATGTGTTTATCTGAAAAGAAAAAGAAGATATTACTTCGATTGGTTTTTTTTACAGGAAACGATACAAAGCATAAATGGTCCTGATATGTGTGGAAGCTGCCCTGGTGTTGAGGATCGGGACGGCAGAAGAATGTTAGCTTTATCCAAACCAATACAATTTTGTAAATACTTCTTCGGCAACTACTATAAAGAGCAAAACGAGCGGATAAAGATTGTTATGGCAAAGCAAGGAACTGGAAGGGAACTTACCTGTCAGGTTGGGTGAAGTTGTATGAAATATACGGTGTACTCCATATATTCCGTATATTGCGTTATATCACTGGAATCAGCAATTTGTCGCGAGTATTCTAAAAAAGAAAATAAATACTTTAAAAAGAAAAACACAAAAGTTTATTGTTAGTTCGGCAGATTTAACCTAAGATTTCTGTTAGTGTTTTTTTTCCTTTTTTTTACCTGAAAATGTACATCAAATTTTGCTGGCATAGAAAGGATTTGAAAATGAGACCCGCGATTTACATTAACGCTCTGAATTTTGATTTTTTTTGAAAATTTTTATTAAATCTTATTTGAATTAGCCCGCGACAAAACAAGAAAGTAACTGATTTTTCTTTTAGCTAAGACAGTAACCCTTACGATAAAAGAAGAAAATTGCTTTTTATTAAATAAATAAGAGCTAAATTCAAATAACTATGAGCTGAATATTAAATAATTTCACATATAATTATAATATAAATGAAATACTAATTAATAAAGTAATTTTGTACAAAATATGTGAAAGTTGGACGGTACTCCGTGAATTTGACTTAGGTACAGTTAACCTGAGGCCTATAAAAGGAGTAACCCAACAAGGCTCAAGATCAGTAAATTTTTAAATTTTAGAAGTGTAAGGTGGAACTCTGTCCGGGTGAAAAATTAAACTTTGCAAAGACAAAGGAAAAGAAAAACCGTTGGGGCTTTGAAAAAAAAAATTTTTCTAAGATTTTTAATAAATTTTTTTTTGTTTTTTTTGTAAGTTTTCTTTTATTCGATAATAAAAAAATTAAACGGTAGTGAAAACTAGTAGTTTTCTTTTCTTTTCAAAAGAAAGAAAATTTGGGTACATTTTTCAAAAAAAAAAAAAAAGGGAGAAAGAGATAATCTGGAAAAATAGGAAAAAAACTGCTGACCTACATTAACATTAAAAAGAATACTCACAAGGACATTGACCTGGACATCAGCTGTTAATAAATATTCCAGTACACCTACACCACCACACACTGACAGATAAGTCTTTTTTTTTTTCTTTGTTTTGTTTTGTTGTTTAATTTTCACTTTTTTTTTTACAATTACACAATTTTCACAGTATTTTAATTTTCAATCGTTTTTTTTTCTTTTAACCGCGATAAAACACAAATTTTCAATGAAAGAAAAGCCCGTCAAATTTTAAAGAAAAGAAAAAAAAAAGAGGAAAGAAAACGATTAAAACTTTGAATTAATACCACACAAACAATTCGCGGCAATTTGTTTACAATTTTTTTTTTGAGTGAACAAATTAGTGTTGCCGTAGGAATATATAGTTTTTTTTTTTTTTTTTTTAGTGAAAACGATCAGTTTTTTTTGATGGTCAAAATCCATGAAGGATTTAGTTTTTTTTATTTACTAATTTTTTTTATTTTTGAATTAATTTTTTTTAGTTTCTTTATTTTTTAAATAAATTTTATATATATAATTAGTAATAATAAAATAAAATCTTTTTTTTATTAATATTATTTTTTTTATTATTTCGACTTTTATTTTTTTTTTGAGTGAATTCTTTTGAGATGTGTTAAGGCATAACCGCAATGGGGGGGGGGTTGAAATGCTGAGTAGCAAAGGTGGATTTTATTTTTTTTAAATTTTCTTTTTTTTTGAGCACACTATCTAGCATGCGAGTCGCTGGCCTAACTCTGGCCAACACCCTGAGACACCCGGCAAAAGTGTGTAGGACCGGCAAGCTCGCATGAAAAACAAATAACGATTACATTTCGTTACAAAATGGCGCCCGAGCAGGGACTTGATTTTTTTTTTTAAATTCGTTTTTTTAGTTTATTTTAATTTTTTTTATTCGGAAAACTATGAACGATATGCTTCTTCCGTTGAATGAAGTGATTCTTTTAATCCGGAATGAGCGGGCAAGTATAAAATCTAAGTATTTTTTCTTGTTTTTCTTCTAGCTTTTCGCGTATTCACTCAATTATTCACAATTGTGGTTGAAAACAAACATTTTTTTTTCGTCGATGATTTCTTCAATCCGATTAATTAGTTGTTGTTTTATTACAAGTGTTTTGTTTAACATGCTATAATTCCTTTAAGCGCCAAGGATCCTGATACGCTCTTGCAGCATCTCTTGTTGAGTATTGAGATACATCCAAGGGTATGTTTTTGCAAAAGTTTGAGCAGGTAAACCTTGTGCATTTACGGAGCAGAAAAAAAAAAAAAAAAAAAAGTATTTTTTGTTTAATCTTCCTTTATTAATTTTCTTTCTACAATTTTTTCTTTAGTTTTAGAGTTTATAGTTAAATTTTTTTTTTTATTGAACCTTTTTTTCTATTGGTGCTTCCTCAGCGTTCTCAGCCTTTCAGCCCCTCCACTTATCTTAGCATTTTCTCTATATATTGATATTATCTGCGCTTGCTTTACCTAAAATATAAAGTTATTATAATTTTTCTTAAATTTTTTTAGTAATTGTGTTCTCTTACCGTGCAATAGCTTTAATAATTTTCATAGTTTCCACGTTGGGTTTTTTTTGAATGATCCTGTGGGGTCAAAAGAAAAATTTAATTATTTTTTTTATTTAATAAAGAATTTTTATATATATATTATTTTTGAATTTCATTTTATTTGGGTTTTTTTCAATATTTTTTAAAAAACATTTTTTTAGGCTAAGTTCTTTTAATTTTTTTTTATTTTCGGATTTTTTTTTTTTCTTTATTCGGTTTTGTGAATTGGCCTTTCTTTTCTTTCTTTTCTTTCTTTTAAAGTTGAAGTTATTGTGAGCAATCGGTGTGGCTTAATTCCCGGATTCGAGTGGATAATTTTTTTTTGTGAATAATAAGCACAATGTTTTTAACAAGAATGGATATAGAGAACCTGAGCAGTGACGAGGTGAAAGTTGAAATGGAGATTCGGGGTATTACCGAGGGAGGTACTGAAGCTTTTGTTCAGCTGTTGAAATCTATAGCAGCAGAGGAGAAGGACCCTTCATTGCGACCAACAGCAATGCACTATATTAAGAGCGTGCAAGCTGAGTTGGAAGTCTGTGATAGAGCTGCACAAATAATCGACCTTAAGTCATCCAAGGACTCAACAAGCACTGCAGAGATTACGGTTTTGAGATCGAGATTAACTCATTGGATGAGTAGGCTGGATCGGCTGGCCGCCATAAATCCTACAGTAGAACAGGAAAGTAGGACAACATATCTACTAATGGAGAAAGCTCTGCAGCGGCTTGAAAATATGATAAGGACACGAAAAGTATCAGAGCCGACTAGTCATCAGCAGCAGGAATTGAAAGATCCAGAAACAGATAGGCAAAGTGCTGGTCCTTCGGAAGAAATAACAAATAAATTGACGGAAGCAGTTAACGAAAGTACAACCTCCGGTCACACATCACCAGTTAATCGACCAATAATTCAATTCTTAACTCCAGAGTCTCTAGAATTTAGAAAGAGTCTTGGAAGGCGTTCAACTACGATAGGGCTTGCAACAGTGGCAGCTGAACAAAGGTCGGACAATAGAGATCAGGAGGTGAACCACGACATGTCATACCTGTTTACCCCATATCGGGATCCAGGCGAAAGGCGGTCATCAGGAAACCAACCCCAATTTCGGAGACCAAAATGGAATTTTAGTTTCGATGGTACCGCACGCAGTTTGGAAGCCAGCGAGTTCATGTATCGACTGGAAACTAAAGCTAAGTGGGAACGACTTCCACAATCTGATCTGCAAGCGATTTTAGCCGATTTTTTGGTAGGAGCGGCAGGAGACTGGTATTGGGTTTATTGCAGGAAGTTTCCTAACGCAGAATGGGCTCATCTAAAAGCAGCGTTTTTAAGTCGTTTTGGGACATACGAATCCGAAAGAGAAAAACGCAGAGCAGTAGAGGCCAGGAAACAGAAATCCAAGGAACCGTTTAAAGAATTCTTGGTGCAAATAGAATACCTGAATGGACAACTTCTTCGCCCCTTCCAAGAAGAAGAACTCATAGAGATCATCTGGGAAAATATGAATCCAGCCCTGATAAGTGCCACTCTAACTCAGCGATATCGCAGCACGGAAGAACTCATGTTGGTCTGCAGCAGATTGGAAAAACTGTGGTCTCAATCAGGATACGACCCTCGCCAGCTTTGTGATAATAATCACAGACGTCCAACACACCATATACATGCCATACAGGAGTCTTACTTGCCAGCTACAATTGAACAAATTAGTTTCCAAGAACCATTCGAACTTGAAAACTTGCAGATAAGTGCAGTATCAAATAACATGCACAATCGACGTTATCCAGGTCCAATGGTTCAAGCTACATTTCCAGAAAACAACAGAATATGCTGGAATTGTAAAGACATAGGACATACATACCAAGATTGTACAAAAAAATCGCTAGGGATTTTCTGTTATGGATGTGGACGAGGGGGTATTCTGAAACCAAACTGTGCATTTTGCCAAAATCACAGAAAGCAGGGAAACCAATTTTCGAATGCAGCAGGAGTTGGGACACCGCATTCGAGAACAATTGTCAGATCTCCCAACAAAACGACAGAAGCGGCAACGAACACAGAACCAGCAACCAACCGATAGAAACGGACGACAGAAAGAGCAAGCAGGACAGGGGTACCCAAACAAATTCTTTTCTTTTAACAAATAAACCTAGGACCAAGAACTACTGGAAAATACGTCAACAGATTCGGGATTCTGTGGTTGCTGCAGTTCAGACAAGCAGAGATAGGCGACCTTTCATACAAATTACCCTTGCGGGCAAGCAGCTTACAGGACTGTTAGATAGTGGAGCTTCTGTAAGTATTTTAGGAGCAAACTCTGAAACCTTTCTCGAAAAAGCCGGTTTAAGTGTGAGAAAATTGCAAGCCACTGTCAGAACAGCAGACGGAAGACCTCAAAAGATATTGGGATATGTCCAATTGAAGACGACATACGGTGGACAGGTACAAAACATTAAATATTACATAGTTCCAACTTTGAAGGAAGAACTATACTTGGGAATAGACTTTTGGGAAGCGTTTGGGATAATGCCAGAATTAAGCGAATTGGAAGTGAGCAAAATTGATACAACACCAAAACATGAGTTGACAGGTGAGCAACAACAACAACTGGAAGAATCTATTGCGTTGTTTCCATCGTTCAATGAGAAAGGCTTGGGTCGCACACAAATAGAGAAGCATGAAATCGATGTAGGAAATGCTACCCCTATTAAACAGCGACACTATCCGATCTCACCGGCCATACAAAAATATCTTTATGCCGAATTGGACAGGATGTTGGAAATGGACGTGATAGAGGTGAGCCAGAGTTCTTGGAGCTCGCCGGTTGTGTTAGTCAATAAACCGGGTGGAAAGGTCCGCATGTGTTTGGATTCGAGGAAAGTAAATGCTGTTACAAAAAAAGATGCATATCCTCTCCCACACATTGAGGGACTTCTCAGCAGGTTACATGACACAAGATTCATTTCCAGTTTAGACCTCAAAGACGCTTTTTGGCAAATCCCACTCGCTGCTTCTTCACGAGAATTGACTGCATTCACTGTTCCGGGTCGACCGCTATACCACTTTAAAGTCATGCCGTTTGGGTTGTGTAATGCAGCTCAACGCATGTGTCGTCTAATGGATAAGGTAATCCCACACGAATTCCGCGATAAGATTTTTGTTTATCTTGACGATTTGCTAGTTGTATCCACGACTTTCGAAGAACATATCGCATTACTTCGAAAAGTGGCGAACTTCCTAAGCCAAGCTGGACTGACTATCAACGTCGAGAAGAGCAAATTCGGGCTGAAAGAAATTCGATACTTGGGACATATCGTGGGAGAAAGTGGAATACGGCCTGATCCCGGAAAAGTGATGGCAATCAATAACTTCCCAGCACCTAATACAGTACGGCAAACCAGACGTTTATTGGGTATGACAGGTTGGTACCGGCGGTTTATATCTAATTATGCAACAATAACTGCACCCATTACTGATCTGTTGCGCAAGGGTAAAAAGTTTGTTTGGTCAGCAGAAGCGCAAGAAGCCCTAGATGAATTGAAAAAGGTATTAACCACTAAACCCCTTTTGGCTAACCCAGATTTTGAAAAAGATTTCTTTATTAGGTGTGATGCTAGCACTTCAGGTATAGGTGGTGTTCTTTTCCAAAAGTTGCCAGATGGAGAAGAGCAGCCTATCGCGTACATGTCTCAAAAATTAAACGCAGCGCAAAAAAATTACAGTGTTACTGAGCTAGAGTGTTTAGCAGTCGTATTAAGTGTTAAAAAATTCCGCGCTTATATTGAAGGCTTTTCCTTTACAGTTATTACTGACCATGCAAGTCTGAAATGGTTAATGAGCCAAAAGGAGCTTAGTGGTAGGTTAGCGCGATGGAGTCTGAAGTTGCAGCCATATAATTTTACAATACAGCATCAAAAAGGCAGTCAAAATATAGTTCCAGATGCGTTATCCAGAATGTACAGCGAAACACCCACAGAATTGGTCGAGGAACTTGCGAAGGTGGATCTTGACGCAATAGATTTACAGTCAACCTCTTTTCAAGATCCTGCCTACATAGACCTGAAGTTATCTATAGAAAAGTCGCCAGAATCGTATCCAAATCTGAAAATATACAATGACCATATATACATTCGACTGGAGCCACAAAAAAGGGATCAGTTGTCCGTAATTCCACTGTGGAAACTTTGGATACCAGAACCAATGATTGATGAACTACTGAGACAAGAACATGAAGACCCTTCTTCTGCTCACGGCGGAATAACAAAGACTTTGGAGCGTATTCGCCGTTCGTATTACTGGCCCAAGATGCGTCAACGAGTTTATGAGTATATTCAGCAGTGTGAAACATGTAAGATGACCAAAGCACCGAATAAAATTCTTAGACCACCAATGGGACAACAATCTGTTGTAGATCGTCCATGGCAACGTGTGTATATTGACTTGTTAGGCCCGTATCCACGTTCAAAAAAAAATAACACCACAATTCTAGTTATTCTTGACAAATTAACAAAATTCGTTCTGTTGAAAGCTTTACCAAAAGCAGATTCAAACCGAATTTGTCAGTATCTCCTGCAGGAAGTATTTCACGTGTACGGGGTGCCAGAACATATACACACCGATAATGGCGTTCAATTTATTTCGAAAGAGTTTAATGGGTTGTTGGACAGGCACGGAGTTAAACATGTCTACACTGCTGTGTACTCACCACAGTCGAATGCTTCTGAAAGGGTTAATCGTTCCATTCTGGCAGCTATAAGGTCCTACTTGAAAAAAGATCACAGATGCTGGGATGAAAATCTATCGGCAGTTGCTTGCTCACTGCGAAATTCATACCATGAAACTATAAAGAATACACCCCATTTTCTTATGTTTGGACACCATATGTTAGTGCATGGTAACGGATATCAACTCCTACGAAACTTAAATAGCTTAAATGAAACAGATGTGGAAGTATTGCCCCGAGACTATCTAATGCCTTTAGTTTATGACCAAGTACAGAAATATATGGCCGAAGCTTTCCGTAGAAACGAGCGACTATATAACTTGCGAACAAGGCCAGTGACGTTTGTACCAGATCAAGAAGTGTTCGTACGAAGTTTTGTACAGAGTGATGCTATTAAGAAATTTTCAGCTAAACTCGCGCCTAAATTCATTAAAGCAATAGTGTGTCGGAAAATAGGTCACGTAAATTATGAATTAAAAAATCCAGACGGCAAAATCTTGGGAATTTTCCACGCAAAAGATATACGCACCTAAATTCACAATAACTGATTTGTTTTTTTCTTTTATTTCCTTTTAATGAAGAAAACTCGGCCAGTCAAACCAGGTTTGTTTCCTCAGATCTGTGTGTACAAGTAAGACTGTACAACAAATCTGCCCTGTAACGACCGGGTTTTTATGTTGATATACAAACCTAAAAGAAAGAAAAGAAAAGCGTTAATTACAATATTAAAAAGATTGGTGAAGGTACTTACCTGGTTATTCATGTTGATGTCCATTGTACTTTCCAAGTCCATATGTGTTTATCTGAAAAGAAAAAGAAGATATTACTTCGATTGGTTTTTTTTACAGGAAACGATACAAAGCATAAATGGTCCTGATATGTGTGGAAGCTGCCCTGGTGTTGAGGATCGGGACGGCAGAAGAATGTTAGCTTTATCCAAACCAATACAATTTTGTAAATACTTCTTCGGCAACTACTATAAAGAGCAAAACGAGCGGATAAAGATTGTTATGGCAAAGCAAGGAACTGGAAGGGAACTTACCTGTCAGGTTGGGTGAAGTTGTATGAAATATACGGTGTACTCCATATATTCCGTATATTGCGTTATATCACTGGAATCAGCAATTTGTCGCGAGTATTCTAAAAAAGAAAATAAATACTTTAAAAAGAAAAACACAAAAGTTTATTGTTAGTTCGGCAGATTTAACCTAAGATTTCTGTTAGTGTTTTTTTTCCTTTTTTTTACCTGAAAATGTACATCAAATTTTGCTGGCATAGAAAGGATTTGAAAATGAGACCCGCGATTTACATTAACGCTCTGAATTTTGATTTTTTTTGAAAATTTTTATTAAATCTTATTTGAATTAGCCCGCGACAAAACAAGAAAGTAACTGATTTTTCTTTTAGCTAAGACAGTAACCCTTACGATAAAAGAAGAAAATTGCTTTTTATTAAATAAATAAGAGCTAAATTCAAATAACTATGAGCTGAATATTAAATAATTTCACATATAATTATAATATAAATGAAATACTAATTAATAAAGTAATTTTGTACAAAATATGTGAAAGTTGGACGGTACTCCGTGAATTTGACTTAGGTACAGTTAACCTGAGGCCTATAAAAGGAGTAACCCAACAAGGCTCAAGATCAGTAAATTTTTAAATTTTAGAAGTGTAAGGTGGAACTCTGTCCGGGTGAAAAATTAAACTTTGCAAAGACAAAGGAAAAGAAAAACCGTTGGGGCTTTGAAAAAAAAAATTTTTCTAAGATTTTTAATAAATTTTTTTTTGTTTTTTTTGTAAGTTTTCTTTTATTCGATAATAAAAAAATTAAACGGTAGTGAAAACTAGTAGTTTTCTTTTCTTTTCAAAAGAAAGAAAATTTGGGTACATTTTTCAAAAAAAAAAAAAAAGGGAGAAAGAGATAATCTGGAAAAATAGGAAAAAAACTGCTGACCTACATTAACATTAAAAAGAATACTCACAAGGACATTGACCTGGACATCAGCTGTTAATAAATATTCCAGTACACCTACACCACCACACACTGACAGATAAGTCTTTTTTTTTTCTTTGTTTTGTTTTGTTGTTTAATTTTCACTTTTTTTTTTACAATTACACAATTTTCACAGTATTTTAATTTTCAATCGTTTTTTTTTCTTTTACCCGCGATAAAACACAAATTTTCAATGAAAGAAAAGCCCGTCAAATTTTAAAGAAAAGAAAAAAAAAAGAGGAAAGAAAACGATTAAAACTTTGAATTAATACCACACAAACAATTCGCGGCAATTTGTTTACAATTTTTTTTTTGAGTGAACAAATTAGTGTTGCCGTAGGAATATATAGTTTTTTTTTTTTTTTTTTTAGTGAAAACGATCAGTTTTTTTTGATGGTCAAAATCCATGAAGGATTTAGTTTTTTTTATTTACTAATTTTTTTTATTTTTGAATTAATTTTTTTTAGTTTCTTTATTTTTTAAATAAATTTTATATATATAATTAGTAATAATAAAATAAAATCTTTTTTTTATTAATATTATTTTTTTTATTATTTCGACTTTTATTTTTTTTTTGAGTGAATTCTTTTGAGATGTGTTAAGGCATAACCGCAATGGGGGGGGGGTTGAAATGCTGAGTAGCAAAGGTGGATTTTATTTTTTTTAAATTTTCTTTTTTTTTGAGCACACTATCTAGCATGCGAGTCGCTGGCCTAACTCTGGCCAACACCCTGAGACACCCGGCAAAAGTGTGTAGGACCGGCAAGCTCGCATGAAAAACAAATAACGATTACATTTCGTTACACATTCTAATGGTGAAAGAATTTTTGAAATCCATCCAGTAGTTTTTGAGTTTCTTCGATTCACTCATACAAAAATTCAAATTATTTAAGTTTTAGTAGGGATCCCTAACTTTTTCTAGCAACAAATATTGGGTATGTTACTGAGGAATAATGTAGCATTCTAAAGGTGAAAGAATTTTTGAAATCGGTCCAGTAGTTTTTGAGTTTCTTCGGTTCAAACATACAAAAATACAAATTATTTAAGTTTTGGTAGGGATTTATAATTTGTTCTGTCAATAAATATAGCCTATGCTACTCAGGGATAATGTAGCATTCTAAAGGCCAAAGAATTTTTGAAATCGGTGCAGTACTTTTTGAATTTATTCGTTACAAACATACAAAAATTCAAATTATTGTGGTTTTAGTGGGGATCCCTAATATTTTCTAGCAATAAATATACTCTATATTACTCAGGGATAATGTAGTATTCGAATGGTGAAAGATTTTTTGAAATCGGTCCAGTAGTTTTTGAGTTTCTTCGTTACAAACATACAAAAATTCAAATTATTTAAGTTTTATTAGGGACCCTTAGTTTTTTCTAGCCATAAACATAGCCTATAATACTCAGGGATAATGTAGTATTCTAATGGTGAAAGAATTTTTGAAATCCATCCAGTAGTTTTTGAGTTTCTTCGATTCACACATACAAAAATTCAAATTATTTAAGTTTTAGTAGGGATTCCTAACTTTTTCTAGCAAGAAATATTACGTATGTTACTGAGGGATAATGTAGCATTCTAAAGGTGAAAGAATTTTTGAAATCGGTCCAGTAGTTTTTGAGTTTATTCCTCACAAACCTATAAAAATACAAATTATTTAAGTTTCGGTAGGGTCTCCTAGTTTTTTCTAGCCATAAACATAGCCTATGTTACTCAGGGATAACTTAGCATTCTAATGGTGAAAGAATTTTTGAAATCCATCCAGTAGTTTTTGAGTTTCTTCGATTCACACATACAAAAATTCAAGTTATTTAAGTTTTAGTAGGGATTCCTAACTGTTTCTAGCAAGAAATATTACGTATGTTACTGAGGGATAATGTAGCATTCTAAAGGTGAAAGAATTTTTGAAATCGGTCCAGTAGTTTTTGAGTTTCTTCGGTTCAAACATATAAAAATACAAATTATTTAAATTTTAGTAGGGATTTATAATTTGTTCTATCAATAAATATAGCCTATGCTACTCAGGGATAATGTAGCATTCTAAAGGCCAAAGAATTTTTGAAATCGGTCCAGTACTTTTTGAATTTATTCTTTACCAACATATGAACCTACAAATTATTTAAATTTTAGTAGGGATCCCAAATTTTTTCTAGCAATAAATATCGCCTATGTTCCTCAGGGATAATGTAGCATTCTAATGGTGAAAGATTTTTTGAAATCGGTCCAGTAGTTTTTGAGTTTCTTCGTTACAAACATACAAAAATTCAAATTATTTATGTTTTAGTAGGCATCCCTAACTTTTTCTAGCAATAAATATACCCTATGTTACTCAGGGATAATGTAGCATTCTAAAGGTGAAAGAATTTTTGTAATCGGTCCAGTGCTTTTTGAGTTTATTCGTTACAAACATACAAATATTCAAATTATTTAAGTTTTAGCAGGCATCCCTAAATTTTTCTAGCAATAAACATACCCTATGTTACTCAGGGATAATGTAGCATTCGAAAGGTCAAAGAATTTTTGAAATCGGTCCTGTACTTCTTGAGTTTATTCCTTACAAACATATAAAAATACAAATTATTAAAGTTTTTGTAGGAATCCCTAATTTTTTCTGCCAATAAATACAGCCTATCTTACTCACAGATAATGTAGCATTCTAATGGTGAAAGAATTTTTGAAATCGGTCCAGTAGTTTTTGAGTCTATTCGTTACAAACATACAAAAATTCAAATTATCAAAAGTTTTAGTATGGATCCCTAACTTTCTCTAGCACTAAATATAGACTATGTTACTCAAGGATAACGTAGCATTCCAATGGTGAAAAAATTTTTGAAATCGGTCCAGTACTTTTTGAGTTTATTCGTTACAAACACACAAAAATTTAAATTATTTAAGTTTTAGTAGGTACCCCTAACTTTTTCTAGCAATAAATATAGCCTATGTTACTCAGGGATAATGTAGCATTCTAAAGGTAAAAGAATTTTTGAAATCGGTCCCTAAGTTTTTGAGTTTATTCGTTAAAAACATACAAAAATTCAAATTATTAGGGTTTTAGTGGGGATCCCTATTATTTTCTAGCAATAAATATACTCTATGTTACTCAGGGATAATGTAGTGTTCGAATGGTGAAAGATTTTTTGAAATCGGTCCAGTAGTTTTTGAGTCTATTCGTTACAAACATACAAAAATTCAAATTATCAAAAGTTTTAGTATGGATCCCTAACTTTCTCTAGCACTAAATATAGACTATGATACTCAAGGATAACGTAGCATTCTAATGGTGAAAAAATTTTTGAAATCGGTCCAGTACTTTTTGAGTTTATTCGTTACAAACACACAAAAATTTAAATTATTTAAGTTTGAGTAGGTACCCCTAACTTTTTCTAGCAATAAATATAGCCTATGTTACTTAGGGATAATGTAGCATTCTAAAAGTAAAAGAATTTTTGAAATCGGTCCTGAAGTTTTTGAGTTTATTCGTTAAAAACATACAAAAATTCAAATTATTTTGGTTTTAGTGGGGATCCCTATTATTTTCTAGCAATAAATATACTCTATGTTACTCAGGGATAATGTAGTATTCGAATCGTGAAAGATTTTTTGAAATTGGTCCAGTAGTTCTTGAGTCTATTCGTTACAAACATACAAAAATTCAAATTATCAAAAGTTTTAGTATGGATCCCTAACTTTCTCTAGCACTAAATATAGACTATGTTACTCAAAGCTAACGTAGCATTCTAATGGTCAAAAATTTTTTGAAATCGGTCCAGTACTTTTTGAGTTTATTCGTTACAAACACACAAAAATTTAAATTATTTAAATTTTAGTAGGTACCCCTAATTTTTCTAGCAATAAATATAGTCTATGCTACTCAGGGATAATGTAGCATTCTAATGGTAAAAGAATTTTTGAAATCGGTCCTGAAGTTTTTGAGTTTATTCGTTAAAAACATACAAAAATTCAAATTATTTTGGTTTTAGTGGGGATCCCTATTATTTTCTAGCAATAAATATACTCTATGTTACTCAGGGAGAACGTAGTATTCGAATGGTGAAAGATTTTTTGAAATCGGTCCAGTAGTTTTTGAGTTTCTCCGTTACAAACATACAAAAATTCAAATTATTTAAGTTTTAGTAGGCATCCCTAACTTTTTCTAGCAATAAATATACCCTATGTTACTCAGAGATAATGTAGCATTCTAAAGGTCAAAGAATTTTTGAAATCGGTCCTGTAGATTTTGAGTTTATTCCTAACAAACATATAAAAATTCAAATTATTTAAGTTTTAGTGGGGATCCCTAATATTTTCTAGCAATAAATATACTCTATGTTACTCCGGGATAATGTAGCATTCTAAGGGTGAAAGAATTTTTGAAATCGGTCCAGTAGTTTTGAGTTTATTCCTCACAAACCTATAAAAATACAAATTATTTAAGTTTCGGTAGGGTCTCCTAGTTTTTTCTAGCCATGAACATAGCCTATGTTACTCAGGGATAACGTCGCATTCTAATGGTGAAAGAATTTTTGAAATCCAACCAGTAGTTTTTGAGTTTCTTCGATTCACACATACAAAAATTCAAATTATTTAAGTTTTAGTAGGGATTCCTAACTTTTTCTAGCAAGAAATATTACGTATGTTACTGAGGGATAATGTAGCATTCTAAAGGTGAAAGAATTTTTGAAATCGGTGAAGTAGTTTTTGAGTTTATTCCTCACAAACCTATAAAAATACAAATTATTTAAGTTTCGGTAGGGTCTCCTAGTTTTTTCTAGCCATAAACATAGCCTATGTTACTCAGGGATAACGTAGCATTCTAATGGTCAAAGAATTTTTGAAATCCATCCAGTAGTTTTTGAGTTTCTTCGATTCACTCATACAAAAATTCAAATTATTTAAGTTTTAGTAGGGATCCCTAACTTTTTCTAGCAACAAATATTGCGTATATTACTGAGGAATAATGTAGCATTCTAAAGGTGAAAGAATTTTTGAAATCGGTCCAGTAGTTTTTGAGTTTCTTCCGTTCAAACATACAAAAATACAAATTATTTAAGTTTTGGTAGGGATTTATAATTTGTTCTATCAATAAATATAGCATATGCTACTCAGGGATAATGTAGCATTCTAAAGGCCAAAGAATTTTTGAAATCGGTGCAGTACTTTTTGAATTTATTCGTTACAAACATACAAAAATTCAAATTATTTTGGTTTTAGTTGGGATCCCTAATATTTTCTAGCACTAAATATACTCTATGTTACTCAGGGATAATGTAGTATACGAATGGTGAAAGATTTTTTGAAATCGGTCCAGTAGTTTTTGAGTTTCTTCGTTACAAACATACAAAAATTCAAATTATTTTGGTTTTAGTGGGGATCCCTAATATTTTCTAGCAATAAATATACTCTATGTTACTGAGGGATAATGTAGTATACGAATGGTGAAAGATTTTTTGAAATCGGTCCAGTAGTTTTTGAGTTTCTTCGTTACAAACATACAAAAATTCAAATTATTTTGGTTTTAGTGGGGATCCCTAATATTTTCTAGCAATAAATATACTCTATGTTACTCAGGGATAATGTAGTATTCGAATGGTGAAAGATTTTTTGAAATCGGTCCAGTACGTTTTGAGTTTATTCGTTACAAACATACAAAAATTCAAATTATTTAAGTTTTACTAGGCATCCCTAACTTTTTCTAGCAATAAATATACCCTATGTTACTCAGGGATAATGTAGCATTCTAAAGGTCAAAGAAATTTTGAAATCGGTCCTGTAGATTTTGAGTTTCTTCGATTCACACATACAAAAATTCTACTTATTTAAGTTTTAGTAGGGATCCCTAACTTTTTCTAGCTACAAATATTGCGTATGTTACTGAGGAATAATGTAGCATTCTAAAGGTGAAAGAATTTTTGAAATCAGTCCAGTAGTTTTTGAGTTTGTTCGTTAGAAACATACAAAAATTCAAATTATTTTGGTTTTAGTGGGGATCCCTAATATTTTCTAGCAATAAATATACTCTATGTTACTCAGGGATAATGTAGTATACGAATGGTGAAAGATTTTTTGAAATCGGTCCAGTAGTTTTTGAGTTTCTTCGTTACAAACATACAAAAATTCAAATTATTTAAGTTTTACTAGGCATCCCTAACTTTTTCTAGCAATAAATATACCCTATGTTACTCAGGGATAATGTAGCATTCTAAAGGTCAAAGAATTTTTGAAATCGGTCCTGTAGATTTTGAGTTTATTCCTAACAAACATATAAAAATTCAAATTATTTAAGTTTTAGTGGGGATCCCTAGTTTGTTCTAGCCATAAACATAGCCTATGTTACTCAGGGATAACGTAGCATTCTAATGGTGAAAGAATTTTTGAAATCCATCCAGTAGTTTTTGAGTTTCTTCGATTCACTCATACAAAAACTCAAATTATTTAAGTTTTAGTAGGGATCCCTAACTTTTTCTAGCAACAAATATTGGGTATGTTACTGAGGAATAATGTAGCATTCTAAAGCTGAAAGAATTTTTGAAATCGGTCCAGTAGTTTTTGAGTTTCTTCGGTTCAAACATACAAAAATACAAATTATTTAAGTTTTGGTAGGGATTTATAATTTGTTCTATCAATAAATATAGCCTATGCTACTCAGGGATAATGTAGCATTCTAAAGGCCAAAGAATTTTTGAAATCGGTGCAGTACTTTTTGAATTTATTCGTTACAAACATACAAAAATTCAAATTATTGTGGTTATAGTGGGGATCCCTAATATTTTCTAGCAATAAATATACTCTATATTACTCAGGGATAATGTAGTATTCGAATGGTGAAAGATTTTTTGAAATCGGTCCAGTAGTTTTTGAGTTTCTTCGTTACAAACATACAAAAATTCAAATTATTTAAGTTTTATTAGGGACCCTTAGTTTTTTCTAGCCATAAACATAGCCTATAATACTCAGGGATAATGTAGTATTCTAATGGTGAAAGAATTTTTGAAATCCATCCAGTAGTTTTTGAGTTTCTTCGATTCACACATACAAAAATTCAAATTATTTAAGTTTTAGTAGGGATTCCTAACTTTTTCTAGCAAGAAATATTACGTATGTTACTGAGGGATAATGTAGCATTCTAAAGGTGAAAGAATTTTTGAAATCGGTCCAGTAGTTTTTGAGTTTATTCCTCACAAACCTATAAAAATACAAATTATTTAAGTTTCGGTAGGGTCTCCTAGTTTTTTCTAGCCATAAACATAGCCTATGTTACTCAGGGATAACGTAGCATTCTAATGGTGAAAGAATTTTTGAAATCCATCCAGTAGTTTTTGAGTTTCTTCGATTCACACATACAAAAATTCAAATTATTTAAGTTTTAGTAGGGATTCCTAACTTTTTCTAGCAAGAAATATTACGTATGTTACTGAGGGATAATGTAGCATTCTAAAGGTGAAAGAATTTTTGAAATCGGTCCAGTAGTTTTTGAGTTTCTTCGGTTCAAACATATAAAAATACAAATTATTTAAATTTTAGTAGGGCTTTATAATTTGTTCTATCAATAAATATAGCCTATGCTACTCAGGGATAATGTAGCATTCTAAAGGCCAAAGAATTTTTGAAATCGGTCCAGTACTTTTTGAATTTATTCTTTACCAACATATGAACCTACAAATTATTTAAATTTTAGTAGGGATCCCAAATTTTTTCTAGCAATAAATATCGCCTATGTTCCTCAGGGATAATGTAGCATTCTAATGGTGAAAGATTTTTTGAAATCGGTCCAGTAGTTTTTGAGTTTCTTCGTTACAAACATACAAAAATTCAAATTATTTATGTTTTAGTAGGCATCCCTAACTTTTTCTAGCAATAAATATACCCTATGTTACTCAGGGATAATGTAGCATTCTAAAGGTGAAAGAATTTTTGTAATCGGTCCAGTGCTTTTTGAGTTTATTCGTTACAAACATACAAATATTCAAATTATTTAAGTTTTAGTAGGCATCCCTAAATTTTTCTAGCAATAAACATACCCTATGTTACTCAGGGATAATGTAGCATTCGAAAGGTCAAAGAATTTTTGAAATCGGTCCTGTACTTCTTGAGTTTATTCCTTACAAACATATAAAAATACAAATTATTAAAGTTTTTGTAGGAATCCCTAATTTTTTCTGCCAATAAATACAGCCTATCTTACTCACAGATAATGTAGCATTCTAATGGTGAAAGAATTTTTGAAATCGGTCCAGTAGTTTTTGAGTCTATTCGTTACAAACATACAAAAATTCAAATTATCAAAAGTTTTAGTATGGATCCCTAACTTTCTCTAGCACTAAATATAGACTATGTTACTCAAGGATAACGTAGCATTCTAATGGTCAAAAATTTTTTGAAATCGGTCCAGTACTTTTTGAGTTTATTCGTTACAAACACACAAAAATTTAAATTATTTAAATTTTAGTAGGTACCCCTAATTTTTCTAGCAATAAATATAGTCTATGCTACTCAGGGATAATGTAGCATTCTAATGGTAAAAGAATTTTTGAAATCGGTCCTGAAGTTTTTGAGTTTATTCGTTAAAAACATACAAAAATTCAAATTATTTTGGTTTTAGTGGGGATCCCTATTATTTTCTAGCAATAAATATACTCTATGTTACTCAGGGAGAACGTAGTATTCGAATGGTGAAAGATTTTTTGAAATCGGTCCAGTAGTTTTTGAGTTTCTCCGTTACAAACATACAAAAATTCAAATTATTTAAGTTTTAGTAGGCATCCCTAACTTTTTCTAGCAATAAATATACCCTATGTTACTCAGAGATAATGTAGCATTCTAAAGGTCAAAGAATTTTTGAAATCGGTCCTGTAGATTTTGAGTTTATTCCTAACAAACATATAAAAATTCAAATTATTTAAGTTTCAGTGGGGATCCCTAATATTTTCTAGCAATAAATATACTCTATGTTACTTCGGGATAATGTAGCATTCTAAGGGTGAAAGAATTTTTGAAATCGGTCCAGTAGTTTTGAGTTTATTCCTCACAAACCTATAAAAATACAAATTATTTAAGTTTCGGTAGGGTCTCCTAGTTTTTTCTAGCCATAAACATAGCCTATGTTACTCAGGGATAACGTCGCATTCTAATGGTGAAAGAATTTTTGAAATCCAACCAGTAGTTTTTGAGTTTCTTCGATTCACACATACAAAAATTCAAATTATTTAAGTTTTAGTAGGGATTCCTAACTTTTTCTAGCAAGAAATATTACGTATGTTACTGAGGGATAATGTAGCATTCTAAAGGTGAAAGAATTTTTGAAATCGGTGAAGTAGTTTTTGAGTTTATTCCTCACAAACCTATAAAAATACAAATTATTTAAGTTTCGGTAGGGTCTCCTAGTTTTTTCTAGCCATAAACATAGCCTATGTTACTCAGGGATAACGTAGCATTCTAATGGTCAAAGAATTTTTGAAATCCATCCAGTAGTTTTTGAGTTTCTTCGATTCACTCATACAAAAATTCAAATTATTTAAGTTTTAGTAGGGATCCCTAACTTTTTCTAGCAACAAATATTGCGTATATTACTGAGGAATAATGTAGCATTCTAAAGGTGAAAGAATTTTTGAAATCGGTCCAGTAGTTTTTGAGTTTCTTCGGTTCAAACATACAAAAATACAAATTATTTAAGTTTTGGTAGGGATTTATAATTTGTTCTATCAATAAATATAGCCTATGCTACTCAGGGATAATGTAGCATTCTAAAGGCCAAAGAATTTTTGAAATCGGTGCAGTACTTTTTGAATTTATTCGTTACAAACATACAAAAATTCAAATTATTTTGGTTTTAGTTGGGATCCCTAATATTTTCTAGCACTAAATATACTCTATGTTACTCAGGGATAATGTAGTATACGAATGGTGAAAGATTTTTTGAAATCGGTCCAGTAGTTTTTGAGTTTCTTCGTTACAAACATACAAAAATTCAAATTATTTTGGTTTTAGTGGGGATCCCTAATATTTTCTAGCAATAAATATACTCTATGTTACTCAGGGATAATGTAGTATACGAATGGTGAAAGATTTTTTGAAATCGGTCCAGTAGTTTTTGAGTTTCTTCGTTACAAACATACAAAAATTCAAATTATTTTGGTTTTATTGGGGATCCCTAATATTTTCTAGCAATAAATATACTCTATGTTACTCAGGGATAATGTAGTATTCGAATGGTGAAAGATTTTTTGAAATCGGTCCAGTACTTTTTGAGTTTATTCGTTACAAACATACAAAAATTCAAATTATTTAAGTTTTACTAGGCATCCCTAACTTTTTCTAGCAATAAATATACCCTATGTTACTCAGGGATAATGTAGCATTCTAAAGGTCAAAGAATTTTTGAAATCGGTCCTGTAGATTTTGAGTTTCTTCGATTCACACATACAAAAATTCAACTTATTTAAGTTTTAGTAGGGATCCCTAACTTTTTCTAGCTACAAATATTGCGTATGTTACTGAGGAATAATGTAGCATTCTAAAGGTGAAAGAATTTTTGAAATCAGTCCAGTAGTTTTTGAGTTTGTTCGTTAGAAACATACAAAAATTCAAATTATTTTGGTTTTAGTGGGGATCCCTAATATTTTCTAGCAATAAATATACTCTATGTTACTCAGGGATAATGTAGTATACGAATGGTGAAAGATTTTTTGAAATCGGTCCAGTAGTTTTTGAGTTTCTTCGTTACAAACATACAAAAATTCAAATTATTTAAGTTTTACTAGGCATCCCTAACTTTTTCTAGCAATAAATATACCCTATGTTACTCAGGGATAATGTAGCATTCTAAAGGTCAAAGAATTTTTGAAATCGGTCCTGTAGATTTTGAGTTTATTCCTAACAAACATATAAAAATTCAAATTATTTAAGTTTTAGTGGGGATCCCTAGTTTGTTCTAGCCATAAACATAGCCTATGTTACTCAGGGATAACGTAGCATTCTAATGGTGAAAGAATTTTTGAAATCCATCCAGTAGTTTTTGAGTTTCTTCGATTCACTCATACAAAAATTCAAATTATTTAAGTTTTAGTAGGGATCCCTAACTTTTTCTAGCAACAAATATTGGGTATGTTACTGAGGAATAATGTAGCATTCTAAAGCTGAAAGAATTTTTGAAATCGGTCCAGTAGTTTTTGAGTTTCTTCGGTTCAAACATACAAAAATACAAATTATTTAAGTTTTGGTAGGGATTTATAATTTGTTCTATCAATAAATATAGCCTATGCTACTCAGGGATAATGTAGCATTCTAAAGGCCAAAGAATTTTTGAAATCGGTGCAGTACTTTTTGAATTTATTCGTTACAAACATACAAAAATTCAAATTATTGTGGTTATAGTGGGGATCCCTAATATTTTCTAGCAATAAATATACTCTATATTACTCAGGGATAATGTAGTATTCGAATGGTGAAAGATTTTTTGAAATCGGTCCAGTAGTTTTTGAGTTTCTTCGTTACAAACATACAAAAATTCAAATTATTTAAGTTTTATTAGGGACCCTTAGTTTTTTCTAGCCATAAACATAGCCTATAATACTCAGGGATAATGTAGTATTCTAATGGTGAAAGAATTTTTGAAATCCATCCAGTAGTTTTTGAGTTTCTTCGATTCACACATACAAAAATTCAAATTATTTAAGTTTTAGTAGGGATTCCTAACTTTTTCTAGCAAGAAATATTACGTATGTTACTGAGGGATAATGTAGCATTCTAAAGGTGAAAGAATTTTTGAAATCGGTCCAGTAGTTTTTGAGTTTATTCCTCACAAACCTATAAAAATACAAATTATTTAAGTTTCGGTAGGGTCTCCTAGTTTTTTCTAGCCATAAACATAGCCTATGTTACTCAGGGATAATGTAGCATTCTAATGGTGAAAGAATTTTTGAAATCCATCCAGTAGTTTTTGAGTTTCTTCGATTCACACATACAAAAATTCAAATTATTTAAGTTTTAGTAGGGATTCCTAACTCTTTCTAGCAAGAAATATTACGTATGTTACTGAGGGATAATGTAGCATTCTAAAGGTGAAAGAATTTTTGAAATCGGTCCAGTAGTTTTTGAGTTTCTTCGGTTCAAACATATAAAAATACAAATTATTTAAATTTTAGTAGGGCTTTATAATTTGTTCTATCAATAAATATAGCCTATGCTACTCAGGGATAATGTAGCATTCTAAAGGCCAAAGAATTTTTGAAATCGGTCCAGTACTTTTTGAATTTATTCTTTACCAACATATGAACCTACAAATTATTTAAATTTTAGTAGGGATCCCAAATTTTTTCTAGCAATAAATATCGCCTATGTTCCTCAGGGATAATGTAGCATTCTAATGGTGAAAGATTTTTTGAAATCGGTCCAGTAGTTTTTGAGTTTCTTCGTTACAAACATACAAAAATTCAAATTATTTATGTTTTAGTAGGCATCCCTAACTTTTTCTAGCAATAAATATACCCTATGTTACTCAGGGATAATGTAGCATTCTAAAGGTGAAAGAATTTTTGTAATCGGTCCAGTGCTTTTTGAGTTTATTCGTTACAAACATACAAATATTCAAATTATTTAAGTTTTAGTAGGCATCCCTAAATTTTTCTAGCAATAAACATACCCTATGTTACTCAGGGATAATGTAGCATTCGAAAGGTCAAAGAATTTTTGAAATCGGTCCTGTACTTCTTGAGTTTATTCCTTACAAACATATAAAAATACAAATTATTAAAGTTTTTGTAGGAATCCCTAATTTTTTCTGCCAATAAATACAGCCTATCCTACTCACAGATAATGTAGCATTCTAATGGTGAAAGAATTTTTGAAATCGGTCCAGTAGTTTTTGAGTCTATTCGTTACAAACATACAAAAATTCAAATTATCAAAAGTTTTAGTATGGATCCCTAACTTTCTCTAGCACTAAATATAGACTATGTTACTCAAGGATAACGTAGCATTCTAATGGTGAAAAAATTTTTGAAATCGGTCCAGTACTTTTTGAGTTTATTCGTTACAAACACACAAAAATTTAAATTATTTAAGTTTTAGTAGGTACCCCTAACTTTTTCTAGCAATAAATATAGCCTATGTTACTCAGGGATAATGTAGCATTCTAAAGGTAAAAGAATTTTTGAAATCGGTCCCTAAGTTTTTGAGTTTATTCGTTAAAAACATACAAAAATTCAAATTATTAGGGTTTTAGTGGGGATCCCTATTATTTTCTAGCAATAAATATACTCTATGTTACTCAGGGATAATGTAGTGTTCGAATGGTGAAAGATTTTTTGAAATCGGTCCAGTAGTTTTTGAGTCTATTCGTTACAAACATACAAAAATTCAAATTATCAAAAGTTTTAGTATGGATCCCTAACTTTCTCTAGCACTAAATATAGACTATGATACTCAAGGATAACGTAGCATTCTAATGGTGAAAAAATTTTTGAAATCGGTCCAGTACTTTTTGAGTTTATTCGTTACAAACACACAAAAATTTAAATTATTTAAGTTTTAGTAGGTACCCCTAACTTTTTCTAGCAATAAATATAGCCTATGTTACTCAGGGATAATGTAGCATTCTAAAAGTAAAAGAATTTTTGAAATCGGTCCTGAAGTTTTTGAGTTTATTCGTTAAAAACATACAAAAATTCAAATTATTTTGGTTTTAGTGGGGATCCCTATTATTTTCTAGCAATAAATATACTCTATGTTACTCAGGGATAATGTAGTATTCGAATCGTGAAAGATTTTTTGAAATCGGTCCAGTAGTTTTTGAGTCTATTCGTTACAAACATACAAAAATTCAAATTATCAAAAGTTTTAGTATGGATCCCTAACTTTCTCTAGCAATAAATATACCCTATGTTACTCAGGGATAATGTAGCATTCTAAAGGTCAAAGAATTTTTGAAATCGGTCCTGTAGATTTTGAGTTTATTCCTAACAAACATATAAAAATTCAAATTATTTAAGTTTTAGTGGGGATCCCTAATATTTTCTAGCAATAAATATACTCTATGTTACTCCGGGATAATGTAGCATTCTAAGGGTGAAAGAATTTTTGAAATTGGTCCAGTAGTTTTTGAGTCTATTCGTTACAAACATACAAAAATTCAAATTATCAAAAGTTTTAGTATGGATCCCTAACTTTCTCTAGCACTAAATATAGACTATGATACTCAAGGATAACGTAGCATTCTAATGGTGAAAAAATTTTTGAAATCGGTCCAGTACTTTTTGAGTTTATTCGTTACAAACACACAAAAATTTAAATTATTTAAGTTTTAGTAGGTACCCCTAACTTTTTCTAGCAATAAATATAGCCTATGTTACTCAGGGATAATGTAGCATTCTAATGGTAAAAGAATTTTTGAAATCGGTCCTGAAGTTTTTGAGTTTATTCGTTAAAAACATACAAAAATTCAAATTATTTTGGTTTTAGTGGGGATCCCTATTATTTTCTAGCAATAAATATACTCTATGTTACTCAGGGAGAACGTAGTATTCGAATGGTGAAAGATTTTTTGAAATCGGTCCAGTAGTTTTTGAGTTTCTCCGTTACAAACATACAAAAATTCAAATTATTTAAGTTTTAGTAGGCATCCCTAACTTTTTCTAGCAATAAATATACCCTATGTTACTCAGGGATAATGTAGCATTCTAAAGGTCAAAGAATTTTTGAAATCGGTCCTGTAGATTTTGAGTTTATTCCTAACAAACATATAAAAATTCAAATTATTTAAGTTTTAGTGGGGATCCCTAATATTTTCTAGCAATAAATATACTCTATGTTACTCCGGGATAATGTAGCATTCTAAGGGTGAAAGAATTTTTGAAATCGGTCCAGTAGTTTTGAGCTTATTCCTCACAAACCTATAAAAATACAAATTATTTAAGTTTCGGTAGGGTCTCCTAGTTTTTTCTAGCCATAAACATAGCCTATGTTACTCAGGGATAACGTCGCATTCTAATGGTGAAAGAATTTTTGAAATCCAACCAGTAGTTTTTGAGTTTCTTCGATTCACACATACAAAAATTCAAATTATTTAAGTTTTAGTAGGGATTCCTAACTTTTTCTAGCAAGAAATATTACGTATGTTACTGAGGGATAATGTAGCATTCTAAAGGTGAAAGAATTTTTGAAATCGGTCCAGTAGTTTTTGAGTTTATTCCTCACAAACCTATAAAAATACAAATTATTTAAGTTTCGGTAGGGTCTCCTAGTTTTTTCTAGCCATAAACATAGCCTATGTTACTCAGGGATAACGTAGCATTCTAATGGTCAAAGAATTTTTGAAATCCATCCAGTAGTTTTTGAGTTTCTTCGATTCACTCATACAAAAATTCAAATTATTTAAGTTTTAGTAGGGATCCCTAACTTTTTCTAGCAACAAATATTGCGTATATTACTGAGGAATAATGTAGCATTCTAAAGGTGAAAGAATTTTTGAAATCGGTCCAGTAGTTTTTGAGTTTCTTCGGTTCAAACATACAAAAATACAAATTATTTAAGTTTTGGTAGGGATTTATAATTTGTTCTATCAATAAATATAGCCTATGCTACTCAGGGATAATGTAGCATTCTAAAGGCCAAAGAATTTTTGAAATCGGTGCAGTACTTTTTGAATTTATTCGTTACAAACATACAAAAATTCAAATTATTTTGGTTTTAGTTGGGATCCCTAATATTTTCAAGCAATAAATATACTCTATGTTACTCAGGGATAATTTAATATACGAATGGTGAAAGATTTTTTGAAATCGGTCCAGTAGTTTTTGAGTTTCTTCGTTACAAACATACAAAAATTCAAATTATTTTGGTTTTAGTGGGGATCCCTAATATTTTCTAGCAATAAATATACTCTATGTTACTCAGGGATAATGTAGTATTCGAATGGTGAAAGATTTTTTGAAATCGGTCCAGTACTTTTTGAGTTTATTCGTTACAAACATACAAAAATTCAAATTATTTAAGTTTTAGTAGGCATCCCTAACTTTTTCTAGCAATAAATATACCCTATGTTACTCAGGGATAATGTAGCATTCTAAAGGTCAAAGAATTTTTGAAATCGGTCCTGTAGATTTTGAGTTTATTCCTAACAAACATATAAAAATTCAAATTATTTAAGTTTTAGTGGGGATCCCTAATATTTTCTAGCAATAAATATACTCTATGTTACTCCGGGATAATGTAGGATTCTAAGGGTGAAAGAATTTTTGAAATCGGTCCAGTAGTTTTTGAGTTTATTCCTCACAAACCTATAAAAATACAAATTATTTAAGTTTCGGTAGGGTCTCCTAGTTTTTTCTAGCCATAAACATAGCCTATGTTACTCAGGGATAACGTAGCATTCTAATGGTGAAAGAATTTTTGAAATCCATGCAGTAGTTTTTGAGTTTCTTCGATTCACACATACAAAAATTCAACTTATTTAAGTTTTAGTATGGATCCCTAACTTTTTCTAGCTACAAATATTGCGTATGTTACTGAGGAATAATGTAGCATTCTAAAGGTGAAAGAATTTTTGAAATCAGTCCAGTAGTTTTTGAGTTTGTTCGTTAGAAACATCCAAAAATTCAAATTATTTTGGTTTTAGTGGGAATCCCTAATATTTTCTAGCAATAAATATACTCTATGTTACTCAGGGATAATGTAGTATACGAATGGTGAAAGATTTTTTGAAATCGGTCCAGTAGTTTTTGAGTTTCTTCGTTACAAACATACAAAAATTCAAATTATTTAAGTTTTAGTAGGCATCCCTAACTTTTTCTAGCAATAAATATACCCTATGTTAGTCAGGGATAATGTAGCATTCTAAAGGTCAAAGAATTTTTGAAATCGGTCCTGTAGATTTTGAGTTTATTCCTAACAAACATATAAAAATTCAAATTATTTAAGTTTTAGTGGGGATCCCTAATATTTTCTAGCAATAAATATACTCTATGTTACTCCGGGATAATGTAGCATTCTAAGGGTGAAAGAATTTTTGAAATCGGTCCAGTAGTTTTTGAGTTTATTCCTCACAAACCTATAAAAATACAAATTATTTAAGTTTGGGTAGGGTCTCCTAGTTTTTTCTAGCCATAAACATAGCCTATGTTACTCAGGGATAACGTAGCATTCTAATGGTGAAAGAATTTTTGAAATCCAACCAGCAGTTTTTGAGTTTCTTCGATTCACTCATACAAAAATTCAAATTATTTAAGTTTTAGTAGGGATCCCTAACTTTTTCTAGCAACAAATATTGCGCATGTTACTGAGGAATAATGTAGCATTCTAAAGGTGAAAGAATTTTTGAAATCGGTCCATTAGTTTTTGAGTTTCTTCGGTTCAAACATACAAAAATACAAATTATTTAAGTTTTGGTAGGGATTTTTAATTTGTTCTATCAATAAATATAGCCTATGCTACTCAAGGATAATGTAGCATTCTAAAGGCCAAAGAATTTTTGAAATCGGTGCAGTACTTTTTGAATTTATTCCTTACAAACATACAAAAATTCAAATTATTTTGGTTTTAGTGGGGATCCCTAATATTTTCTAGCAACAAATATACTCTATGTTACTCAGGGATAATGTAGTATTCGAATGGTGAAAGATTTTTTGAAATCGGTCCAGTAGTTTTTGAGTTTCTTCGTTACAAACATAAAAAAATTCAAATTATTTAAGTTTTATTAGGGACCCTTAGTTTTTTCTAGCCATAAACATAGCCTATAATACTCAGGGATAATGTAGTATTCTAATGGTGAAAGAATTTTTGAAATCCATCCAGTAGTTTTTGAGTTTCTTCGATTCACACATACAAAAATTCAAATTATTTAAGTTTTAGTAGGGATTCCTAACTTTTTCTAACAAGAAATATTACGTATGTTACTGAGGGATAATGTAGCATTCTAAAGGTGAAAGAATTTTTGAAATCGGTCCAGTAGTTTTTGAGTTTATTCCTCACAAACCTATAAAAATACAAATTATTTAAGTTTCGGTAGGGTCTCCTAGTTTTTTCTAGCCATAAAGATAGCCTAAGTTACTCAGGGATAACGTAGTATTCTAATGGTGAAAGAATTTTTGAAATCCATCCAGTAGTTTTTGAGTTTCTTCGATTCACACATACAAAAATTCAAATTATTTAAGTTTTAGTAGGGATTCCTAACTTTTTCTAGCAATAAATATACCCTATGTTACTCAGGGATAATGTAGCATTCTAAAGGTCAAAGAATTTTTGAAATCGGTCCTGTAGTTCTTGAGTTTCTTCGGTTCAAACATACAAAAATACAAATCATTTAAATTTTAGTAGGGATTTATAATTTGTTCTATCAATAAATATAGCCTATGCTACTCAGGGATAATGTAGCATTCTAAAGGCCAAAGAATTTTTGAAATCGGTCCAGTACTTTTTGAATTTATTCTTTACCAACATATGAACCTACAAATTATTTAAATTTTAGTAGGGATCCCAAATTTTTTCTAGCAATAAATATCGCCTATGTTCCTCAGGGATAATGTAGCATTCTAATGGTGAAAGATTTTTTGAAATCGGTCCAGTAGTTTTTGAGTTTCTTCGTTACAAACATACAAAAATTCAAATTATTTATGTTATAGTAGGCATCCCTAACTTTTTCTAGCAATAAATATACCCTATGTTACTCAGGGATACTGTAGCATTCTAAAGGTGAAAGAATTTTTGTAATCGGTCCAGTGCTTTTTGAGTTTATTCGTTACAAACATACAAAAATTCAAATTATTTAAGTTTTAGTAGGCATCCCTAAATTTTTCTAGCAATAAATATACCCTATGTTACTCAGGGATAATGTAGCATTCTAAAGGTCAAAGAATTTTTGAAATCGGTCCTGTAGTTCTTGAGTTTATTCCTTACAAACATATAAAAATACAAATTATTAAAATTTTTGTAGGAATCCCTAATTTTTTCTGCCAATAAATACAGCCTATCTTACTCAAAGATAATGTAGCATTCTAATGGTGAAAGAATTTTTGAAATCGGTCCAGTAGTTTTTGAGTCTATTCGTTACAAACATACAAAAATTCAAATTATCAAAAGTTTTAGTATGGATCCCTAACTTTCTCTAGCACTAAATATAGACTATGTTACTCAAGGATAACGTAGCATTCTAATGGTGAAAAAATTTTTGAAATCGGTCCAGTACTTTTTGAGTTTATTCGTTGCAAACACACAAAAATTTAAATTATTTAAGTTTTAGTAGGTACCCCTAACTTTTTCTAGCAATAAATATAGCCTATGTTACTCAGGGATAATGTAGCATTCTAAAGGTAAAAGAATTTTTGAAATCGGTCCCTAAGTTTTTGAGTTTATTCGTTAAAAACATACAAAAATTCAAATTATTAGGGTTTTAGTGGGGATCCCTATTATTTTCTAGCAATAAATATACCCTATGTTACTCAGGGATAATGTAGTATTCGAATGGTGAAAGATGTTTTGAAATCGGTCCAGTAGTTTTTGAGTCTATTCGTTACAAACATACAAAAATTCAAATTATCAAAAGTTTTAGTATGGATCCCTAACTTTCTCTAGCACTAAATATAGACTATGTTACTCAAGGATAACGTAGCATTCTAATGGTGAAAAATTTTTTGAAATCGGTCCAGTACTTTTTGAGTTTATTCGTTACAAACACACAAAAATTTAAATTATTTAAGTTTTAGTAGGTACCCCTAACTTTTTCTAGCAATAAATATAGCCTATGTTACTCAGGGATAATGTAGCATTCTAAAGGTAAAAGAATTTTTGAAATCGGTCCTGAAGTTTTTGAGTTTATTCGTTAAAAACATACAAAAATTCAAATTATTTTGGTTTTAGTGGGGATCCCTATTATTTTCTAGCAATAAATATACTCTATGTTACTCAGGGATAATGTAGTATTCGAATGGTGAAAGATTTTTTGAAATCGGTCCAGTAGTTTTTGAGTCTATTCGTTACAAACATACAAAAATTCAAATTATCAAAAGTTTTAGTATGGATCCCTAACTTTCTCTAGCACTAAATATAGACTATGTTACTCAAGGATAACGTAGCATTCTAATGGTGAAAAATTTTTTGAAATCGGTCCAGTACTTTTTGAGTTTATTCGTTACAAACACACAAAAATTTAAATTATTTAAGTTTTAGTAGGTACCCCTAATTTTTCTAGCAATAAATATAGCCTATGTTACTCAGGGATAATGTAGCATTCTAATGGTAAAAGAATTTTTGAAATCGGTCCAGAAGTTTTTGAGTTTATTCGTTAAAAACATACAAAAATTCAAATTATTTTGGTTTTAGTGGGATCCCTATTATTTTCTAGTAATAAATATACTCTATGTTACTCAGGGATAACGTAGTATTCGAATGGTGAAAGATTTTTTGAAATCGGTCCAGTAGTTTTTGAGTTTCTCCGTTACAAACATACAAAAATTCAAATTATTTAAGTTTTAGTAGGCATCCCTAACTTTTTCTAGCAATAAATATACCCTATGTTACTCAGGGATAATATAGCATTCTAAAGGTCAAAGAATTTTTGAAATCGGTCCTGTAGATTTTGAGTTTATTCCTAACAAACATATAAAAATTCAAATTATTTAAGTTTTAGTGGAGATCCCTAATATTTTCTAGCAATAAATATACTCTATGTTACTCCGGGATAATGTAGCATTCTAAGGGTGAAAGAATTTTTGAAATCGGTCCAGTAGTTTTTGAGTTTATTCCTCACAAACCTATAAAAATACAAATTATTTAAGTTTCGGTAGGGTCTCCTAGTTTTTTCTAGCCATAAACATAGCCTATGTTACTCAGGGATAACGTCGCATTCTAATGGTGAAAGAATTTTTGAAATCCATCCAGTAGTTTTTGAGTTTCTTCGATTCACACATACAAAAATTCAAATTATTTAAGTTTTAGTAGGGATTCCTAACTTTTTCTAGCAAGAAATATTACGTATGTTACTGAGGGATAATGCAGCATTCTAAAGAGGAAAGAATTTTTGAAATCGGTCCAGTAGTTTTTGAGTTTATTCCTCACAAACCTATAAAAATACAAATTATTTAAGTTTCGGTAGGGTCTCCTAGTTTTTTCTAGCCATAAACATAGCCTATGTTACTCAGGGATAACGTAGCATTCTAATGGTGAAAGAATTTTTGAAATCCATCCAGTAGTTTTTCAGTTTCTTCGATTCACACATACAAAAATTCAAATTATTTAAGTTTTAGTAGGGATTCCTAACTTTTTCTAGCAAGAAATATTACGTATGTTACTGAGGGATAATGTAGCATTCTAAAGGTGAAAGAATTTTTGAAATCGGTCCAGTAGTTTTTGAGTTTCTTCGGTTCAAACATATAAATATACAAATCATTTAAATTTTAGTAGGGATTTATAATTTGTTCTATCAATAAATATAGCCTATGCTACTCAGGGATAATGTAGCATTCTAAAGGCCAAAGAATTTTTGAAATCGGTCCAGTACTTTTTGAATTTATTCTTTACCAACATATGAACCTACAAATTATTTAAATTTTAGTAGGGATCCCAAATTTTTCTAGCAATAAATATCGCCTATGTTCCTCAGGGATAATGTAGCATTCTAATGGTGAAAGATTTTTTGAAATCGGTCCAGTAGTTTTTGAGTTTCTTCGTTACAAACATACAAAAATTCAAATTATTTAAGTTTTAGTAGGCATCCCTAACTTTTTCTAGCAATAAATATACCCAATGTTACTCAGGGATAATGTAGCATTCTAAAGGTGAAAGAATTTTTGTAATCGGTCCAGTGCTTTTTGAGTTTATTCGTTACAAACATACAAAAATTCAAATTATTTAAGTTTTAGTAGGCATCCCTAAATTTTTCTAGCAATAAATATACCCTATGTTACTCAGGGATAATGTAGCATTCTAAAGGTCAAAGAATTTTTGAAATCGGTCCTGTAGTTCTTGAGTTTATTCCTTACAAACATATAAAAATACAAATTATTAAAGTTTTTGTAGGAATCCCTAATTTTTTCTGCCAATAAATACAGCCTATCTTACTCACAGATAATGTAGCATTCTAATGGTGAAAGAATTTTTGAAATCGGTCCAGTAGTTTTTGAGTCTATTCGTTACAAACATACAAAAATTCAAAGTATCAAAAGTTTTAGTATGGATCCCTAACTTTCTCTAGCACTAAATATAGACTATGTTACTAAAGGATAACGTAGCATTCTAATGGTGAAAAAATTTTTGAAATCGGTCCAGTACTCTTTGAGTTTATTCGTTACAAACACACAAAAATTTAAATTATTTAAGTTTTAGTAGGTACCCCTAACTTTTTCTAGCAATAAATATAGCCTATGTTACTAAGGGATAATGTAGCATTCTAAAGCTAAAAGAATTTTTGAAATCGGTCCCTAAGTTTTTGAGTTTATTCGTTAAAAACATACAAAAATTCAAATTATTAGGGTTTTAGTGGGGATCCCTATTATTTTCTAGCAATAAATATACTCTATGTTACTCAGGGATAATGTAGTATTCGAATGGTGAAAGATTTTTTGAAATCGGTCCAGTAGTTTTTGAGTCTATTCGTTACAAACATACAAAAATTCAAATTATCAAAAGTTTTAGTATGGATCCCTAACTTTCTCTAGCACTAAATATAGACTATGTTACTCAAGGATAACGTAGCATTCTAATGGTGAAAAATTTTTTGAAATCGGTCCAGTACTTTTTGAGTTTATTCGTTACAAACACACAAAAATTTAAATTATTTAAGTTTTAGTAGGTACCCCTAACTTTTTCTAGCAATAAATATAGCCTATGTTACTCAGGGATAATGTAGCATTCTAAAGGTAAAAGAATTTTTGAAATCGGTCCTGAAGTTTTTGAGTTTATTCGTTAAAAACATACAAAAATTCAAATTATTTTGGTTTTAGTGGGGATCCCTATTATTTTCTAGCAATAAATATACTCTATGTTACTCAGGGATAATGTAGTATTCGAATGGTGAAAGATTTTTTGAAATCGGTCCAGTAGTTTTTGAGTCTATTCGTTACAAACATACAAAAATTCAAATTATCAAAAGTTTTAGTATGGATCCCTAACTTTCTCTAGCACTAAATATAGACTATGTTACTCAAGGATAACGTAGCATTCTAATGGTGAAAAATTTTTTGAAATCGGTCCAGTACTTTTTGAGTTTATTCGTTACAAACACACAAAAATTTAAATTATTTAAGTTTTAGTAGGTACCCCTAATTTTTCTAGCAATAAATATAGCCTATGTTACTCAGGGATAATGTAGCATTCTAATGGTAAAAGAATTTTTGAAATCGGTCCTGAAGTTTTTGAGTTTATTCGTTAAAAACATACAAAAATTCAAATTATTTTGGTTTTAGTGGGATCCCTATTATTTTCTAGTAATAAATATACTCTATGTTACTCAGGGATAACGTAGTATTCGAATGGTGAAAGATTTTTTGAAATCGGTCCAGTAGTTTTTGAGTTTCTCCGTTACAAACATACAAAAATTCAAATTATTTAAGTTTTAGTAGGCATCCCTAACTTTTTCTAGCAATAAATATACCCTATGTTACTCAGGGATAATATAGCATTCTAAAGGTCAAAGAATTTTTGAAATCGGTCCTGTAGATTTTGAGTTTATTCCTAACAAACATATAAAAATTCAAATTATTTAAGTTTTAGTGGGGATCCCTAATATTTTCTAGCAATAAATATACTCTATGTTACTCCGGGATAATGTAGCATTCTAAGGGTGAAAGAATTTTTGAAATCGGTCCAGTAGTTTTTGAGTTTATTCCTCACAAACCTATAAAAATACAAATTATTTAAGTTTCGGTAGGGTCTCCTAGTTTTTTCTAGCCATAAACATAGCCTATGTTACTCAGGGATAACGTCGCATTCTAATGGTGAAAGAATTTTTGAAATCCATCCAGTAGTTTTTGAGTTTCTTCGATTCACACATACAAAAATTCAAATTATTTAAGTTTTAGTAGGGATTCCTAACTTTTTCTAGCAAGAAATATTACGTATGTTACTGAGGGATAATGCAGCATTCTAAAGAGGAAAGAATTTTTGAAATCGGTCCAGTAGTTTTTGAGTTTATTCCTCACAAACCTATAAAAATACAAATTATTTAAGTTTCGGTAGGGTCTCCTAGTTTTTTCTAGCCATAAACATAGCCCATGTTACTCAGGGATAACGTAGCATTCTAATGGTGAAAGAATTTTTGAAATCCATCCAGTAGTTTTTGAGTTTCTTCGATTCACACATACAAAAATTCAAATTATTTAAGTTTTAGTAGGGATTCCTAACTTTTTCTAGCAAGAAATATTACGTATGTTACTGAGGGATAATGTAGAATTCTAAAGGTGAAAGAATTTTTGAAATCGGTCCAGTAGTTTTTGAGTTTCTTCGGTTCAAACATATAAATATACAAATCATTTAAATTTTAGTAGGGATTTATAATTTGTTCTATCAATAAATATAGCCTATGCTACTCAGGGATAATGTAGCATTCTAAAGGCCAAAGAATTTTTGAAATCGGTCCAGTACTTTTTGAATTTATTCTTTACCAACATATGAACCTACAAATTATTTAAATTTTAGTAGGGATCCCAAATTTTTTCTAGCAATAAATATCGCCTATGTTCCTCAGGGATAATGTAGCATTCTAATGGTGAAAGATTTTTTGAAATCGGTCCAGTAGTTTTTGAGTTTCTTCGTTACAAACATACAAAAATTCAAATTATTTAAGGTTTAGTAGGCATCCCTAACTTTTTCTAGCAATAAATATACCCAATGTTACTCAGGGATAATGTAGCATTCTAAAGGTGAAAGAATTTTTGTAATCGGTCCAGTGCTTTTTGAGTTTATTCGTTACAAACATACAAAAATTCAAATTATTTAAGTTTTAGTAGGCATCCCTAAATTTTTCTAGCAATAAATATACCCTATGTTACTCAGGGATAATGTAGCATTCTAAAGGTCAAAGAATTTTTGAAATCGGTCCTGTAGTTCTTGAGTTTATTCCTTACAAACATATAAAAATACAAATTATTAAAGTTTTTGTAGGAATCCCTAATTTTTTCTGCCAATAAATACAGCCTATCTTACTCACAGATAATGTAGCATTCTAATGGTGAAAGAATTTTTGAAATCGGTCCAGTAGTTTTTGAGTCTATTCGCTACAAACATACAAAAATTCAAAGTATCAAAAGTTTTAGTATGGATCCCTAACTTTCTCTAGCACTAAATATAGACTATGTTACTAAAGGATAACGTAGCATTCTAATGGTGAAAAAATTTTTGAAATCGGTCTAGTACTCTTTGAGTTTATTCGTTGCAAACACACAAAAATTTAAATTATTTAAGTTTTAGTAGGTACCCCTAACTTTTTCTAGCAATAAATATAGCCTATGTTACTCAGGGATAATGTAGCATTCTAAAGCTAAAAGAATTTTTGAAATCGGTCCCTAAGTTTCTGAGTTTATTCGTTAAAAACATACAAAAATTCAAATTATTAGGGTTTTAGTGGGGATCCCTATTATTTTCTAGCAATAAATATACTCTATGTTACTCAGGGATAATGTAGTATTCGAATGGTGAAAGATTTTTTGAAATCGGTCTAGTAGTTTTTGAGTCTATTCGTTACAAACATACAAAAATTCAAATTATCAAAAGTTTTAGTATGGATCCCTAACTTTCTCTAGCACTAAATATAGACTATGTTACTCAAGGATAACGTAGCATTCTAATGGTGAAAAATTTTTTGAAATCGGTCCAGTACTTTTTGAGTTTATTCGTTACAAACACACAAAAATTTAAATTATTTAAGTTTTAGTAGGTACCCCTAATTTTTCTAGCAATAAATATAGCCTATGTTACTCAGGGATAATGTAGCATTCTAATGGTAAACGAATTTTTGAAATCGGTCCTGAAGTTTTTGAGTTTATTCGTTAAAAACATACAAAAATTCAAATTATTTTGGTTTTAGTGGGGATCCCTATTATTTTCTAGCAATAAATATACTCTATGTTACTCAGGGATAACGTAGTATTCGAATGGTGAAAGATTTTTTGAAATCGGTCCAGTAGTTTTTGAGTTTCTCCGTTACAAACATACAAAAATTCAAATTATTTAAGTTTTAGTAGGCATCCCTAACTTTTTCTAGCAATAAATATACCCTATGTTACTCAGGGATAATGTAGCATTCTTAAGGTCAAAGAATTTTTGAAATCGGTCCTGGAGATTTTGAGTTTATTCCTAACAAACATATAAAAATTCAAATTATTTAAATTTTAGTGGGGATCCCTAATATTTTCTAGCAATAAATATACTCTATGTTACTCCGGGATAATGTAGCATTCTAAGGGTGAAAGAATTTTTGAAATCGGTCCAGTAGTTTTTGAGTTTATTCCTCACAAACCTATAAAAATACAAATTATTTAAGTTTCGGTAGGGTCTCCTAGTTTTTTCTAGCCATAAACATAGCCTATGTTACTCAGGGATAACGTCGCATTCTAATGGTGAAAGAATTTTTGAAATCCATCCAGTAGTTTTTGAGTTTCTTCGATTCACACATACAAAAATTCAAATTATTTAAGTTTTAGTAGGGATTCCTAACTTTTTCTAGCAAGAAATATACCCTATGTTACTCAGGGATAATGTAGCATTCTAAAGGTCAAAGAATTTTTGAAATCGGTCCTGTATTTCTAGAGTTTATTCCTTACAAACATATAAAAATACAAATTATTAAAGTTTTTGTAGGAATCCCTAATTTTTTCTGCCAATAAATACAGCCTATCTTACTCACAGATAATGTAGCATTCTAATGGTGAAAGAATTTTTGAAATCGGTCCAGTAGTTTTTGAGTCTATTCGTTACAAACATACAAAAATTCAAATTATCAAAAGTTTTAGTATGGATCCCTAACTTTCTCTAGCACTAAATATAGACTATGTTACTCAAGGATAACGTAGCATTCTAATGGTGAAAAAATTTTTGAAATCGGTCCAGTACTTTTTGAGTTTATTCGTTACAAACACACAAAAATTTAAATTATTTAAGTTTTAGTAGGTACCCCTAACTTTTTCTAGCAATAAATATAGCCTATGTTACTCAGGGATAATGTAGCATTCTAAAGGTAAAAGAATTTTTGAAATCGGTCCCTAAGTTTTTGAGTTTATTCGTTAAAAACATACAAAAATTCAAATTATTAGGGTTTTAGTGGGGATCCCTATTATTTTCTAGCAACAAATATACTCTATGTTACTCAGGGATAATGTAGTATTCGAATGGTGAAAGATTTTTTGAAATCGGTCCAGTAGTTTTTGAGTCTATTCGTTACAAACATACAAAAATTCAAATTATCAAAAGTTTTAGTATGGATCCCTAACTTTCTCTAGCACTAAATATAGACTATGATACTCAAGGATAACGTAGCATTCTAATGGTGAAAAAATTTTTGAAATCGGTCCAGTACTTTTTGAGTATATTCGTTACAAACACACAAAAATTTAAATTATTTAAGTTTTAGTAGGTACCCCTAACTTTTTCTAGCAATAAATATAGCCTATGTTACTCAGGGATAATGTAGCATTCTAAAGGTAAAAGAATTTTTGAAATCGGTCCTGAAGTTTTTGAGTTTATTCGTTAAAAACATACAAAAATTCAAATTATTTTGGTTTTAGTGGGGATCCCTATTATTTTCTAGCAATAAATATACTCTATGTTACTCAGGGATAATGTAGTATTCGAATGGTGAAAGATTTTTTGAAATCGGTCCAGTAGTTTTTGAGTCTATTCGTTACAAACATACAAAAATTCAAATTATCAAAAGTTTTAGTATGGATCCCTAACTTTCTCTAGCACTAAATATAGACTATGTTACTCAAGGATAACGTAGGATTCTAATGGTGAAAAATTTTTTGAAATCGGTCCAGTACTTTTTGAGTTTATTCGTTACAAACACACAAAAATTTAAATTATTTAAGTTTTAGTAGGTACCCCTAATTTTTCTAGCAATAAATATAGCCTATGTTACTCAGGGATAATGTAGCATTCTAATGGTAAAAGAATTTTTGAAATCGGTCCCTAAGTTTCTGAGTTTATTCGTTAAAAACATACAAAAATTCAAATTATTAGGGTTTTAGTGGGGATCCCTATTATTTTCTAGCAATAAATATACTCTATGTTACTCAGGGATAATGTAGTATTCGAATGGTGAAAGATTTTTTGAAATCGGTCTAGTAGTTTTTGAGTCTATTCGTTACAAACATACAAAAATTCAAATTATCAAAAGTTTTAGTATGGATCCCTAACTTTCTCTAGCACTAAATATAGACTATGTTACTCAAGGATAACGTAGCATTCTAATGGTGAAAAATTTTTTGAAATCGGTCCAGTACTTTTTGAGTTTATTCGTTACAAACACACAAAAATTTAAATTATTTAAGTTTTAGTAGGTACCCCTAATTTTTCTAGCAATAAATATAGCCTATGTTACTCAGGGATAATGTAGCATTCTAATGGTAAACGAATTTTTGAAATCGGTCCTGAAGTTTTTGAGTTTATTCGTTAAAAACATACAAAAATTCAAATTATTTTGGTTTTAGTGGGGATCCCTATTATTTTCTAGCAATAAATATACTCTATGTTACTCAGGGATAACGTAGTATTCGAATGGTGAAAGATTTTTTGAAATCGGTCCAGTAGTTTTTGAGTTTCTCCGTTACAAACATACAAAAATTCAAATTATTTAAGTTTTAGTAGGCATCCCTAACTTTTTCTAGCAATAAATATACCCTATGTTACTCAGGGATAATGTAGCATTCTTAAGGTCAAAGAATTTTTGAAATCGGTCCTGGAGATTTTGAGTTTATTCCTAACAAACATATAAAAATTCAAATTATTTAAATTTTAGTGGGGATCCCTAATATTTTCTAGCAATAAATATACTCTATGTTACTCCGGGATAATGTAGCATTCTAAGGGTGAAAGAATTTTTGAAATCGGTCCAGTAGTTTTTGAGTTTATTCCTCACAAACCTATAAAAATACAAATTATTTAAGTTTCGGTAGGGTCTCCTAGTTTTTTCTAGCCATAAACATAGCCTATGTTACTCAGGGATAACGTCGCATTCTAATGGTGAAAGAATTTTTGAAATCCATCCAGTAGTTTTTGAGTTTCTTCGATTCACACATACAAAAATTCAAATTATTTAAGTTTTAGTAGGGATTCCTAACTTTTTCTAGCAAGAAATATACCCTATGTTACTCAGGGATAATGTAGCATTCTAAAGGTCAAAGAATTTTTGAAATCGGTCCTGTATTTCTAGAGTTTATTCCTTACAAACATATACAAATACAAATTATTAAAGTTTTTGTAGGAATCCCTAATTTTTTCTGCCAATAAATACAGCCTATCTTACTCACAGATAATGTAGCATTCTAATGGTGAAAGAATTTTTGAAATCGGTCCAGTAGTTTTTGAGTCTATTCGTTACAAACATACAAAAATTCAAATTATCAAAAGTTTTAGTATGGATCCCTAACTTTCTCTAGCACTAAATATAGACTATGTTACTCAAGGATAACGTAGCATTCTAATGGTGAAAAAATTTTTGAAATCGGTCCAGTACTTTTTGAGTTTATTCGTTACAAACACACAAAAATTTAAATTATTTAAGTTTTAGTAGGTACCCCTAACTTTTTCTAGCAATAAATATAGCCTATGTTACTCAGGGATAATGTAGCATTCTAAAGGTAAAAGAATTTTTGAAATCGGTCCCTAAGTTTTTGAGTTTATTCGTTAAAAACATACAAAAATTCAAATTATTAGGGTTTTAGTGGGGATCCCTATTATTTTCTAGCAACAAATATACTCTATGTTACTCAGGGATAATGTAGTATTCGAATGGTGAAAGATTTTTTGAAATCGGTCCAGTAGTTTTTGAGTCTATTCGTTACAAACATACAAAAATTCAAATTATCAAAAGTTTTAGTATGGATCCCTAACTTTCTCTAGCACTAAATATAGACTATGATACTCAAGGATAACGTAGCATTCTAATGGTGAAAAAATTTTTGAAATCGGTCCAGTACTTTTTGAGTATATTCGTTACAAACACACAAAAATTTAAATTATTTAAGTTTTAGTAGGTACCCCTAACTTTTTCTAGCAATAAATATAGCCTATGTTACTCAGGGATAATGTAGCATTCTAAAGGTAAAAGAATTTTTGAAATCGGTCCTGAAGTTTTTGAGTTTATTCGTTAAAAACATACAAAAATTCAAATTATTTTGGTTTTAGTGGGGATCCCTATTATTTTCTAGCAATAAATATACTCTATGTTACTCAGGGATAATGTAGTATTCGAATGGTGAAAGATTTTTTGAAATCGGTCCAGTAGTTTTTGAGTCTATTCGTTACAAACATACAAAAATTCAAATTATCAAAAGTTTTAGTATGGATCCCTAACTTTCTCTAGCACTAAATATAGACTATGTTACTCAAGGATAACGTAGGATTCTAATGGTGAAAAATTTTTTGAAATCGGTCCAGTACTTTTTGAGTTTATTCGTTACAAACACACAAAAATTTAAATTATTTAAGTTTTAGTAGGTACCCCTAATTTTTCTAGCAATAAATATAGCCTATGTTACTCAGGGATAATGTAGCATTCTAATGGTAAAAGAATTTTTGAAATCGGTCCTGAAGTTTTTGAGTTTATTCGTTAAAAACATACAAAAATTCAAATTATTTTGGTTTTAGTGGGATCCCTATTATTTTCTAGTAATAAATATACTCTATGTTACTCAGGGATAACGTAGTATTCGAATGGTGAAAGATTTTTTGAAATCGGTCCAGTAGTTTTTGAGTTTCTCCGTTACAAACATACAAAAATTCAAATTTTTTAAGTTTTAGTAGGCATTCCTAACTTTTTCTAGCAAGAAATATACCCTATGTTACTCAGGGATAATATAGCATTCTAAAGGTCAAAGAATTTTTGAAATCGGTCCTGTAGATTTTGAGTTTATTCCTAACAAACATATAAAAATTCAAATTATTTAAGTTTTAGTGGGGATCCCTAATATTTTCTAGCAATAAATATACTCTATGTTACTCCGGGATAATGTAGCATTCTAAGGGTGAAAGAATTTTTGAAATCGGTCCAGTAGTTTTTGAGTTTATTCCTCACAAACCTATAAAAATACAAATTATTTAAGTTTCGGTAGGGTCTCCTAGTTTTTTCTAGCCATAAACATAGCTTATGTTACTCAGGGATAACGTCGCATTCTAATGGTGAAAGAATTTTTGAAATCCATCCAGTAGTTTTTGAGTTTCTTCGATTCACACATACAAAAATTCAAATTATTTAAGTTTTAGTAGGGATTCCTAACTTTTTCTAGCAAGAAATATTACGTATGTTACTGAGGGATAATGCAGCATTCTAAAGGTGAAAGAATTTTTGAAATCGGTCCAGTAGTTTTTGAGTTTATTCCTCACAAACCTATAAAAATACAAATTATTTAAGTTTCGGTAGGGTCTCCTAGTTTTTTCTAGCCATAAACATAGCCTATGTTACTCAGGGATAACGTAGCACTCTAATGGTGAAAGAATTTTTGAAATCCATCCAGTAGTTTTTGAGTTTCTTCGATTCACACATACAAAAATTCAAATTATTTAAGTTTTAGTAGGGATTCCTAACTTTTTCTAGCAAGAAATATTACGTATGTTACTGAGGGATAATGTAGCATTCTAAAGGTGAAAGAATTTTTGAAATCGGTCCAGTAGTTTTTGAGTTTCTTCGGTTCAAACATATAAATATACAAATCATTTAAATTTTAGTAGGGATTTATAATTTGTTCTATCAATAAATATAGCCTATGCTACTCAGGGATAATGTAGCATTCTGAAGGTGAAAGAATTTTTGTAATCGGTCCAGTGCTTTTTGAGTTTATTCGTTACAAACATACAAAAATTCAAATTATTTAAGTTTTAGTAGGCATCCCTAAATTTTTCTGCCAATAAATACAGCCTATCTTACTCACAGATAATGTGGCATTCTAATGGTGAAAGAATTTTTGAAATCGGTCCAGTAGTTTTTGAGTCTATTCGTTACAAACATACAAAAATTCAAATTATTTAAGTTTTAGTAGGCATCCCTAAATTTTTCTAGCAATAAATATACCCTATGTTACTCAGGGATAATGTAGCATTCTAAAGGTCAAAGAATTTTTGAAATCGGTCCTGTAGTTCTTGAGTTTATTCCTTACAAACATATAAAAATACAAATTATTAAAGTTTTTGTAGGAATCCCTAATTTTTTCTGCCAATAAATACAGCCTATCTTACTCACAGATAATGTAGCATTCTAATGGTGAAAGAATTTTTGAAATCGGTCCAGTACTTTTTGAATTTATTCTTTACCAACATATGAACCTACAAATTATTTAAATTTTAGTAGGGATCCCAAATTTTTTCTAGCAATAAATATCGCCTATGTTCCTCAGGGATAATGTAGCATTCTAATGGTGAAAGATTTTTTGAAATCGGTCCAGTAGTTTTTGAGTTTCTTCGTTACAAACATACAAAAATTCAAATTATTTAAGTTTTAGTAGGCATCCCTAACTTTTTCTAGCAATAAATATACCCAATGTTACTCAGGGATAATGTAGCATTCTAAAGGTGAAAGAATTTTTGTAATCGGTCCAGTGCTTTTTGAGTTTATTCGTTACAAACATACAAAAATTCAAATTATTTAAGTTTTAGTAGGCATCCCTAAATTTTTCTAGCAATAAATATACCCTATGTTACTCAGGGATAATGTAGCATTCTAAAGGTCAAAGAATTTTTGAAATCGGTCCTGTAGTTCTTGAGTTTATTCCTTACAAACATATAAAAATACAAATTATTAAAGTTTTTGTAGGAATCCCTAATTTTTTCTGCCAATAAATACAGCCTATCGTACTCACAGATAATGTAGCATTCTAATGGTGAAAGAATTTTTGAAATCGGTCCAGTAGTTTTTGAGTCTATTCGTTACAAACATACAAAAATTCAAATTATCAAAAGTTTTAGTATGGATCCCTAACTTTCTCTAGCACTAAATATAGACTATGTTACTCAAGGATAACGTAGCATTCTAATGGTGAAAAAATTTTTGAAATCGGTCCAGTACTCTTTGAGTTTATTCGTTACAAACACACAAAAATTTAAATTATTTAAGTTTTAGTAGGTACCCCTAACTTTTTCTAGCAATAAATATAGCCTATGTTACTCAGGGATAATGTAGCATTCTAAAGCTAAAAGAATTTTTGAAATCGGTCCCTAAGTTTTTGAGTTTATTCGTTAAAAACATACAAAAATTCAAATTATTAGGGTTTTAGTGGGGATCCCTATTATTTTCTAGCAATAAATATACTCTATGTTACTCAGGGATAATGTAGTATTCGAATGGTGAACGATTTTTTGAAATCGGTCCAGTAGTTTTTGAGTCTATTCGTTACAAACATACAAAAATTCAAATTATCAAAAGTTTTAGTATGGATCCCTAACTTTCTCTAGCACTAAATATAGACCATGATACTCAAGGATAACGTAGCATTCTAATGGTGAAAAAATTTTTGAAGTCGGTCCAGTACTTTTTGAGTTTATTCGTTACAAACACACAAAAATTTAAATTATTTAAGTTTTAGTGGGGATCCCTATTATTTTCTAGCAATAAATATACTCTATGTTACTCAGGGATAACGTAGTATTCGAATGGTGAAAGATTTTTTGAAATCGGTCCAGTAGTTTTTGAGTTTCTCCGTTACAAACATACAAAAATTCAAATTATTTAAGTTTTAGTAGGCATCCCTAACTTTTTCTAGCAATAAATATACCCTATGTTACTCAGGGATAATGTAGCATTCTAAAGGTCAAAGAATTTTTGAAATCGGTCCTGTAGATTTTGAGTTTATTCCTAACAAACATATAAAAATTCAAATTATTTAAGTTTTAGTGGGGATCCCTAATATTTTCTAGCAATAAATATACTCTATGTTACTCCGGGATAATGTAGCATTCTAAGGGTGAAAGAATTTTTGAAATCGGTCCAGTAGTTTTTGAGTTTATTCCTCACAAACCTATAAAAATACAAATTATTTAAGTTTCGGTAGGGTCTCCTAGTTTTTTCTAGCCATAAACATAGCCTATGTTACTCAGGGATAACGTCGCATTCTAATGGTGAAAGCATTTTTGAAATCCATCCAGTAGTTTTTGAGTTTCTTCGATTCACACATACAAAAATTCAAATTATTTAAGTTTTAGTAGGGATTCCTAACTTTTTCTAGCAAGAAATATTACGTATGTTACTGAGGGATAATGTAGCATTCTAAAGGTGAAAGAATTTTTGAAATCGGTCCAGTAGTTTTTGAGTTTATTCCTCACAAACCTATAAAAATACAAATTATTTAAGTTTCGGTAGGGTCTCCTAGTTTTTTCTAGCCATAAACATAGCCTATGTTACTCAGGGATAACGTAGCATTCTAATGGTGAAAGAATTTTTGAAATCCATCCAGTAGTTTTTGAGTTTCTTCGATTCACACATACAAAAATTCAAATTATTTAAGTTTTAGTAGGGATTCCTAACTTTTTCTAGCAAGAAATATTACGTATGTTAGTGAGGGATAATGTAGCATTCTAAAGGTGAAAGAATTTTTGAAATCGGTCCAGTAGTTTTTGAGTTTCTTCGGTTCAAACATATAAATATACAAATCATTTAAATTTTAGTAGGGATTTATAATTTGTTCTATCAATAAATATAGCCTATGCTACTCAGGGATAATGTAGCATTCTAAAGGCCAAAGAATTTTTGAAATCGGTCCAGTACTTTTTGAATTTATTCTTTACCAACATATGAACCTACAAATTATTTAAATTTTAGTAGGGATCCCAAATTTTTTCTAGCAATAAATATCGCCTATGTTCCTCAGGGATAATGTAGCATTCTAATGGTGAAAGATTTTTTGAAATCGGTCCAGTAGTTTTTGAGTTTCTTCGTTACAAACATACAAAAATTCAAATTATTTAAGTTTTAGTAGGCATCCCTAACTTTTTCTAGCAATAAATATACCCTATGTTACTCAGGGATAATGTAGCATTCTAAAGGTGAAAGAATTTTTGTAATCGGTCCAGTGCTTTTTGAGTTTATTCGTTACAAACATACAAAAATTCAAATTATTTAAGTTTTAGTAGGCATCCCTAAATTTTTCTAGCAATAAATATACCCTATGTTACTCAGGGATAATGTAGCATTCTAAAGGTCAAAGAATTTTTGAAATCGGTCCTGTAGTTCTTGAGTTTATTCCTTACAAACATATAAAAATACAAATTATTAAAGTTTTTGTAGGAATCCCTAATTTTTTCTGCCAATAAATACAGCCTATCTTACTCACAGATAATGTAGCCGTTTGTTGAGAAAACAAGTAAAAATAAAATAAAATGAAATGCAAGAATTTCGTAAAAATAATTCAGTCTATATTCATAAAAAAAAAGAAAAGAAACACTATTTATATAAAAAATTTTAATCGCTGAATTCAAAAAAAATTCTTCAATATACAAAAAAAACAATCAAAATTTAAAATTAAAAAGAAAAAAAAAATGAAATTAATAAAAAAAATGATAATAAAATTGGTGAAAATGATGAACAATGATAAAAAATGATGAAAAATGATGAAGAAAAAAAAAATAAATCATAAAAAAATCGAAAATAATAAAAAAGATTAGAAAATCGATGTTTTCTAATTTCGCGATGAAGTATATTTTCTGAAAAAAACCAAACAAAAAAATCCTGTTGTTATCTGCTTGCACCATCACCCATGCGAAGGGAACAACAAAAAACTTTACCACAATTCCTGTGTAATTTTTTGTCTTATCCTCTTCGCTTTCGCTGCTGGATAAAAAGTGAAAGTTTTATTCATTTTGTACTGCCTTTTATACAAAAATTTTGTATGGAAATTGCATGTTTTCTACGTATGGCAGTTCCATTCTTATTTTGTGGAACGTGTTCAGCCATTTTATTTACTTATTATCGGACTTCTCTTTCTGGTTTGTCATCTCTCCTTTTTCAACATGTAAGTATGACATTTTAAATATATTAAACATTATTATAATTTTTTTATTAAATATTTTAGGAATCTTCGCCAAATATTCCTTATTGGAATATTTTTACACGGTTTGGATGAGATTTCCCGACGTAAGTATGAATTTCCATCTTTATTTGTGCTAAAAAAAGGGTGACCTAGATTCAGCTGTCATGTGTGAAGTTTTTTCCTGTTTTTTGGTTTGTTGATATGTTCATATGTGTTGTTAGTGACAAAATCATGTTATTGTGCTTAGTTTAGTGTGTTGTATAAAATTCTTATGAAATTTTCTTAAATTTTCCTAAGAATTTTTACATTTGCACTTTCTTGTGTTCTTGTTATTGTTTTTTTGCTTATTTTCATAAATTAATTTGTACTTTTTATTTTTTTTGTTTTAGGCGTTCCGGATGTTGACGGAACATACTCCCGCCGATTGATCGGTCACGATCAAAATAAGAAGTGTAAGTTTTAATGCTTTGTAGGACTTACATTCAGTTGCCTACTTATGATACTATATTTACCAACAAAATTAATCGTAATTTCAAAATTATCATTTTTGGTGATAAAAAAAAAAAAAAATGCAAAAATTTTAATAAATTCAATGAAAATCTCAAGTTTTTTTTTTATTTTTTATTTTTTAGACGCCCTATTTCTTTTTTGATGGTGGTGGAGTTGTACTGTGTCGTCGCTGCATAATTTCAGCCTAACCTCGTACCGGTCTGGCAAATTCACTTTTAATTCCTTTCTTTTGCTTCGTTTGATTTTTTCAAAATCAATTCTTTTGATAATCTTTTGTGGAATGAAGATATCTTCTCCTTCCTTAGTTCGGAATCGCTGAACATCATTTCCAATTCTTTCCTTAATATCTGCAATTGTTGTTGATGGACGCAACGCCAACCAGTTGTTGATGTATGCCCCGTTGATTTTAATAAATTGATTCGCTATTGGTTGGCATGACGTCTGTTTTACGGGAAGTTCCTCTTTTTTTGCTTTTAGTTTGGGTTGTTGATACCCCTTTAATGGTAGTCCGGTTAGAATGTTGTGTCCAGGTTGTACGAAAAGTGAAATATCCCGTTCCGTCAGTGGTGAAGCTACGATGTTGCCTGCATACTGGATATCGTCCTGATGTGGATGCGGCTGCTGTTGACGTTGTTGTGGTTTGATCGGTTGACCAGTAAGGATGTCATAGCCAGGTTGGATGAAAAATTCCAAATCTTGTTTATCAACTGGTCCACATAAAGATAGATATCCATCGATATCTAAAATATCGTTGTCGAAATCGTCTGGTTGCATTTTGTCTGTAAGGAAAATTATTTTAATTGGGATGGAAATAACATACAAGTTGAACATGACGCCACATGGGGACTCAAACTGGTTTTACGTGACATAATGTTAGTTGGATGAGTGGATGTCCACTGGCAAAGGACATATCTTTCGAATGTGTCTTCGAAAACTTGTTGATTTTGTTTTCACTTGAACTACACGAATTGCTCCATCATCTCCTGGAAAAATTTCCTCGATTAATCCTAACGGCCATGCTGTAGGCGGTATGTTGTCGTCTTTTATGAGCACGACGTCTCCTTTCTTTAGATTAGGTTGTAATCCTTGCCATTTGGGTCTTTGTTGCAATGTATGTAAATATTCTTTGGACCATTTGGCCCAAAATTGCTACGTGATATATTGTACGTGTTTCCAGCGATGCTTTAGGGTTACGGTTGATTCCTTTGACTCTGGTTCTGGCACTAAATTCAACGGTTGTCCGATCGAAAAATGTCCAGGAGTTAATACCTCTAAGTCTTCGATGTTATTATTAATACTGCATAATGGTCGCGAGTTCACACATGCTTCTATCTGAGTCAATAACGTCATGTGTTCTTCGAATGTGAGCAATGTTTTTCCAATTACACGACGTAAGTGGTACTTTACAGACTTGACACCGGCTTCCCATAAACCTCCGCAATGTGGTGCCGCCGGTGGATTAAAATGCCATGTAATATTTTTTCCTTTAAAAAATTCCATGGCTGGTAATGCTGATTCTTTAATGGCTTGTCTCAGGTTTTTTTGTAAGGTTACATTTCCGCCCTTAAAATTTGTGCCACAATCTGAGTATATGTGCTGACATAAGCCTCTTCGTGCGACAAATCTATTTAAAGCTGCGATAAAAGCTACTGCAGTCATGTCGGATATTAGCTCTAAGTGGATGGCCTTCGTCGCCATACAAATAAAAATACAGAAGTAGCCTTTGTAGATACGTGCTGACCTATGTGGTGATGTTTTTAGGCTCTTGGGACCAGCGTAGTCGATTCCAACGTGAGTGAATGGCTTGGAAATGTTTACTCGTGATGCAGGCAAGTTGCCCATCAGTTGAAAACGTTGTTCCTTACGGAACGCAATGCATGTTATGCAATTGTTTATTCTGCGAGCTATTGTTTTCTTTGCATTTATTATCCAGTACTGATGTCGACTTGTGTTCACCATTAGACTTAGTCCCCCATGCAGTGTGTCTGCGTGCAGTTGGTCTATAATAATATTGGTGATATGGTGATTGCTTGGTAGAATGATTGGATGCTTTCTGTTAAAAGGGATCACTGCATTTTCTAATCTTCCACCAACTCTCATTATTCCATCTTTGTCCACAAATGGATTAAGGGATGTGAGTTGACTTCTTTTAGGTAATAGCTTGTTCTTTTCTAATAATTCGTACTCTAAACCGAATGTTGTTTTTTGCACTAATTTAAATAATATTTTACGTGCAACTTGCAATTCTGCGACCGACAATTGCCCTGTCTTTTTACTGTCCTTGTGCATGCAGTTATGGGTAAATCTACTAATATGTGATATTATTCTTGTGAGTGTTGTAAATGATGAATATTGTTGTAAAATGTCTGCGTTGATTTCTGATATAAATGTTAATGGACTTACTTTCTTTGCTTCTAATTCTGTTTTGTTTGGTTTTATTACAATATTTGGCCACTGCTCGCAATTTTTTACTAGCCAGTCTGGTCCCTGCCACCATAGTTTATGCTGTACTAAATGTTCTGCCAAAATGCCCCTTGACGCTACGTCTGCTGGATTATCAGTAGTTGGAACATATTGCCAATCGTTCGGATTTGTACTGTCTTGAATTTCGGTCACACGGTTTGCGACATATGTTTTCCATTTAATGGGGTGACTCCGTATCCAGTGTAATGTAATCATGGAGTCAGACCATGCTATTGTTGTAATATTCATCAACTGCATATCGGCTATGGTGGTTGTGAGTAGCCTGGCCAGTAAAACTGCTGCATTTAGTTCTAATCGTGGCACCGTGATTGGCTTTATTGGAGCAACCTTTGTTTTTGATGTGAGTAATTGTGAAGTGATATTCCCATTACAATTTTCTAAGCGAATTTAGATAGCTGCTGAGTATGCTTTTATTGACGCGTCGCAAAAACCATGAAGTTGAATGCTTGCAGATTGTTTGGATAATCCTATCCACCGGGGAATTTTAACCATCTGAACTGCACACAAGGATTCCTTGAATTTCTGCCATTGCTGTTTAATATTATCATTAACTTTCACATCCCAGGAGTGACCCGTGATCCATAATTCTTGAATGATCATCTTAGCAAGAATCACTACTGGAGCAAGCCAACCTAACGGATCATATAAGGATGCGACTTCCGATAAAATGTTTCTTTTTGTGGCAGCACCACAATTTGCCTTTGGAGTCACAATAAATGTGAAATAATCGAGATCAGGATACCACTTGATTCCCAGAGTTTTTACTGATTCATGCTCATCAAATATTTGTGCGGTAGTTGATCCTCGAAATTCTACAGGAGTGTTTTTGAGTATTTCTGGATTGTTACTCACCCATTTTCGTAATTTGAAACCGCCAGCATGCAACATATTGATTAATTGCGCTTGAATTTCTGCAGCTTCCACTACGGTATCTGCACCTGTCAAAAGATCGTCGACATAGAAGTCGTTCTTTGCAATCCTTGATGCTATCGGAAATCGCGCTTCCTCATCCGTTGCCAATTGGTGTAATGTTCGGACTGCTAAGAAAGGTGCTGACGATGTGCCGAAAGTTACCGTTTTTAATTGGTAGTCTTGAATTTTCTTCGTTGTTGGATCTTCCCAAATGATTTTTTGAAACACCCTGTCATTTGGATCTAATGAAATCATTCTATACATTTTTTCCACATCTGCAGTTAATGCTATTTTATGTTTTCGAAACTTTAATAATGTTGAAAAAAGCTTTGGTTGTAGAGTAGGCCCAATTAGCAATTGTTCGTTCAATGATTTTCCATTGCCGCTTTTTGCTGAGGCATCAAACACTACTCTCAATTTAGTGGTTGAGCTTTCTTTAAGTACTGCGTGGTGTGCAATATAGTACTCGTTCTTATTTTCCGTTGTGTCAATTCTCTCCATGTGACCCATGGAGAGATATTCATTTAAACATTTGGTGTATTCGGTTTCTAAATTCGAATTTTTTCGCAACCTTTGTTTCAAATAATTGTATCTTTTAATTGCCATTTTTCTGGATGATCCAAATGTTGCTGTTTGTTCATTTGCAAACGGGAGTTTTACCTCATATTGTCCGTTTGGATGTCTTTTATGTGTTTTTTTGTGTCTTCAGGTGAATGACGAGGTGGTGTCGGTATTTCTTCACTCTCCCAAAATTGTTTTAGTTGTAATCCTAAATTCTCAAAAGTTTCATTAACGAGTGTGAATACTTCGACCTTTTCGTCTGGTAATCCATCAACGTTTCCAACAAGGATCCATCCAAGTATGGTGTTTACGGCAATAGGGTCGTGCTTGCGACCTTTCTGCACCCCTTCTTGTAGGATGCTGGCGTATACTTTTGCCCCTAATAAAACATCAATTGGACCCGGTTTCCAGTATGTGGAGTCTGCTAATTCCAATCCTCTGATGTGAGTCCATTGATTTGGACGTACTGGAATCGTTGGTAAATTATTAGTTATTGTGTTTATGACTAACATTTTTGTGTTTATTGTTTTGTTTTTATCATAACATGATGCTAACTTCATATTTATTTGTGAATAAGACCATGTAGCCTGTTTTTTATATAGACTTGTAATCTGTATTTTCGTTGGTTGCCTTTGTAAACCCAAACGTTTACAGGCCGTTTCTGTTATAAATGATGTTTGTGATCCTGGATCAACAAGACATCGTAAAGTTATTGTACGTCCATTACGATCAATTGTGGTTGCCAGCGCTGTAGCTAGTAACGCATTATGTGTTTCTGTAACTAAAAAGTTTTTTACTCCATCTGTACGATTGGATGCTGCCGATGTTGGCTCTGTCAGTCTTGTCTGACAATTTGCGGTGTTTTCTTCCTTGTGTAATAGTGTGTGGTGCGACTTGTTGCATTGCCTGCATTTGTAATTGCTTGGACAAGTCGTTGATTTGTGTTTACTGGAAAAGCAGTTGAAACATCTTCCAGCCTTTTGGATACATTCATTTCTGTGTGAAATGTTCATTTCCAAAAATTTCTTGCATTTTGCAACAAAATGTGCACTGTCGCATGCGGGACATTTTGATGTATTGCTTGATGCAAGGTGTGCTTTGGTACTTGGTACCGACTGTTTTGTATTTACTGCATACGACATTGATTCCAAAACCCTAAACCTTGTTTGTAAAAATTTCTGGAACTGAGAAAATGTTTGCAATTCTTGTGTGTCCCCAAGCTCTTCTTCCCATAACTTCAATGTTACATAAGGAAGCTTCTGCACTAATAAGAATATTAGAATTGTGTCCCATGATCCCACGTCAACCTGCAATGCCCTTAATTGTTGTATACATTCCTCAGATGTATCCAGGATTGATTTTATGGTTTTACTGTTTTCAATTGTTTGCTTTGGTTGGTTAGTTAATATGTTCAATTGCGTATTGATGAGTAGTCTTTTGTTTTCGTATCGCGATCTTAATTTTTCCCAAGCTGGACTATAATCTTGCTCCGTTATGGGAAAATGCTTTAATAATCTTTCGGCTTCTCCGGAAAGACATCCCTTTAAATAATGCAGCTTTTGGACTGCTAACAAATTCTTGTTGCTGTGAACCATTGACACAAATAGATCGTAAAATGATCTCCATGACGCATACTCGCCGCTAAATTTTGGCAAATTAATGCGTGGCAATTGTATGAGATTCTCTGAAGCGTGATGAATCGAGTGGTTTGTAAGGCTAGTGCGACGCGTTGGTTCGGAGTTGTTTCTTTCTTCTAGTCCTTCTGAAAGATCTGATATATATTCAATGTATTTGGCCTCAATTTCCACATATTTCTGCTTGACGACGTACTCATGTGCACAAACCGTTTTTGATGTCAAAATTAATTCTTCCAATTGTGTGTCAAATTGATCGAAGTCTACCCATGCTTTTTTTAGTTCATCAATTTTATTTTCGAAGAAGCTAATTGTTCTTTTGATTAACGCCGTTTTTTTTCCATTTGTGATCAAGCGTTCAATTTTTTCTCCCCTAACCATTAGTGAGTTACACAAATTTTCCATCTTCCCTTTATATAAATAATTTTTCCTTTCTCTCTTTTACAAAATGTTATTTTGAATTTCTTCTTATGGCTATTACTTTTTTACGATTCTTGCAAAATCCGGCTCGAAGGACCAAAATGTTTGTTGAGAAAACAAGTAAAAATAAAATAAAATGAAATGCAAGAATTTCGTAAAAATAATTCAGTCTTTATTCATAAAAAAAAAGAAAAGAAACACTATTTATATAAAAAATTTGAATCGCTGAATTCAAAAAAAATTCTTCAATATACAAAAAAAACAATCAAAATTTAAAATTAAAAAGAAAAAAAAAATGAAATTAATTAAAAAAATGATAATAAAATTGGTGAAAATGATGAACAATGATAAAAAATGATGAAAAATGATGAAGAAAAAAAAAATAAATCATAAAAAAATCGAAAATAATAAAAAAGATTAGAAAATCGATGTTTTCTAATTTCGCGATGAAGTATATTTTCTGAAAAAAACCAAACAAAAAAATCCTGTTGTTATCTGCTTGCACCATCACCCATGCGAAGGGAACAACAAAAAACTTTACCACAATTCCTGTGTAATTTTTTGTCTTATCCTCTTCGCTTTCGCTGCTGGATAAAAAGTGAAAGTTTTATTCATTTTGTACTGCCTTTTATACAAAAATTTTGTATGGAAATTGCATGTTTTCTACGTATGGCAGTTCCAATTCTTATTTTGTGGAACGTGTTCAGCCATTTTATTTACTTATTATCGGACTTCTCTTTCTGGTTTGTCATCTCTCCTTTTTCAACATGTAAGTATGACATTTTAAAAATATTAAACATTATTATAATTTTTTTATTAAATATTTTAGGAATCTTCGCCAAATATTCCTTATTGGAATATTTTTACACGGTTTGGATGAGATTTCCCGACGTAAGTATGAATTTCCATCTTTATTTGTGCTAAAAAAAGGGTGACCTAGATTCAGCTGTCATGTGTGAAGTTTTTTCCTGTTTTTTGGTTTGTTGATATGTTCATATGTGTTGTTAGTGACAAAATCATGTTATTGTGCTTAGTTTAGTGTGTTGTATAAAATTCTTATGAAATTTTCTTAAATTTTCCTAAGAATTTTTACATTTGCACTTTCTTGTGTTGTTGTTATTGTTTTTTTGCTTATTTTCATAAATTAATTTGTACTTTTTATTTTTTTGTTTTAGGCGTTCCGGATGTTGACGGAACAGTAGCATTCTAATGGTGAAAGAATTTTTGAAATCGGTCCAGTAGTTTTTGAGTCTATTCTTTACAAACATACAAAAATTCAAATTATCAAAAGTTTTAGTATGGATCCCTAACTTTCTCTAGCACTAAATATAGACTATGTTACTCAAGGATAACGTAGCATTCTAATGGTGAAAAAATTTTTAAATCGGTCCAGTACTCTTTGAGTTTATTCGTTACAAACACACAAAAATTTAAATTATTTAAGTTTTAGTAGGTACCCCTAACTTTTTCTAGCAATAAATATAGCCTATGTTACTCAGGGATAATGTAGCATTCTAAAGCTAAAAGTATTTTTGAAATCGGTCCCTAAGTTTTTGAGTTTATTCGTTAAAAACATACAAAAATTCAAATTATTATGGTTTTAGTGGGGATCCCTATTATTTTCTAGCAATAAATATACTCTATGTTACTCAGGGACAATGTAGTATTCGAATGGTGAAAGATTTTTTGAAATCGGTCCAGTAGTTTTTGAGTCTATTCGTTACAAACATACAAAAATTCAAATTATCAAAAGTTTTAGTATGGATCCCTAACTTTCTCTAGCACTAAATATAGACTATGATACTCAAGGATAACGTAGCATTCTAATGGTGAAAAATTTTTGAAATCGGTCCAGTACTTTTTGAGTTTATTCGTTACAAACACACAAAAATTTAAATTATTTAAGTTTTAGTAGGTACCCCTAACTTTTTCTAGCAATAAATATAGCCTATGTTACTCAGGGATAATGTAGCATTCTAAAGGTAAAAGAATTTTTGAAATCGGTCCTGAAGTTTTTGAGTTTATTCGTTAAAAACATACAAAAATTCAAATTATTTTGGTTTTAGTGGGGATCCCTATTATTTTCTAGCAATAAATATACTCTATGTTACTCAGGGATAATGTAGTATTCGAATGGTGAAAGATTTTTTGAAATCGGTCCAGTAGTTTTTGAGTCTATTCGTTACAAAGATACAAAAATTCAAATTATCAAAAGTTTTAGTATGGATCCCTAACTTTCTCTAGCACTAAATATAGACTATGTTACTCAAGGATAACGTAGCATTCTAATGGTGAAAAATTTTTTGAAATCGGTCCAGTACTTTTTGAGTTTATTCGTTACAAACACACAAAAATTTAAATTACTTAAGTTTTAGTAGGTACCCCTAATTTTTCCAGCAATAAATATAGCCTATGTTACTCAGGGATAATGTAGCATTCTAATGGTAAAAGAATTTTTGAAATCGGTCCTGAAGTTTTTGAGTTTATTCGTTAAAAACATACAAAAATTCAAATTATTTTGGTTTTAGTGGGGATCCCTATTATTTTCTAGCAATAAATATACTCTATGTTACTCCGGGATAATGTAGCATTCTAATGTTGAAAGAATTTTTGAAATTGGTCCAGTAGTTTTTGAGTTTATTCCTCACAAACCTATAAAAATACAAATTATTTAAGTTTCGGTAGGGTCTCCTAGTTTTTTCTAGCCATAAACATAGCCTATGTTACTCAGGGATAACGTAGCATTCCAATGGTGAAAGAATTTGTTAAATCCATCCAGTAGTTTTTGAGTTTCTTCGATTCACTCATACAAAATTCAAATTATTTAAGTTTTAGTAGGGATCCCTAACTTTTTCTAGCAACAAATATTGCGTATATTACTGAGGAATAATGTAGCATTCTAAAGGTGAAAGAATTTTTGAAATCGGTCCAGTAGTTTTTGAGTTTCTTCGGTTCAAACATACAAAAATACAAATTATTTAAGTTTTGGTAGGGATTTATAATTTGTTCTACCAATAAATATAGCCTATGCTACTCAGGGATAATGTAGCATTCTAAAGGCCAAAGAATTTTTGAAATCGGTGCAGTACTTTTTGAATTTATTCGTTACAAACATACAAAAATTCAAATTATTTTGGTTTTAGTGGGGATCCCTAATATTTTCTAGCAATAAATATACTCTATGTTATTCAGGGATAATGTAGTATTCGAATGGTGAAAGATTTTTTGAAATCGGTCCAGTAGTTTTTGAGTTTCTTCGTTACAAACATACAAAAATTCAAATTATTTAAGTTTTAGTAGGGATTCCTAACTTTTTCTAGCAAGAAATATACCCTATGTTACTCAGGGAAATGTAGCATTCTAAAGGTGAAAGAATTTTTGAAATTGGTCCAGTAGTTTTTGAGTTTATTCCTCACAAACCTATAATAATACAAATTATTTAAGTTTCAGTAGGGTCTCCTAGTTTTTTCTAGCCATAAACATAGCCTATAATACTCAGGGATAATGTAGTATTCTAATGGTGAAAGAATTTTTGAAATCCATCCAGTAGTTTTTGAGTTTCTTCGATTCACACATACAAAAATTCAAATTATTTAAATTTTAGTAGGGATTCCTAACTTTTTCTAGCAAGAAATATTACGTATGTTACTGAGGGATAATGTAGCATTCTAAAGGTGAAAGAATTTTTGAAATCGGTCCAGTAGTTTTTGAGTTTATTCCTCACAAACCTATAAAAATACAAATTATTTAAGTTTCGGTAGGGTCTCCTAGTTTTTTCTAGCCATAATCATAGCTTATATTACTCAGGGATAACGTAGCATTCTAATGGTGAAAGAATTTTTGAAATCCATCCAGTAGTTTTTGAGTTTCTTCGATTCACACATACAAAAATTCAAATTATTTAAGTTTTAGTAGGGATTCCTAACTTTTTCTAGCAAGAAATATTACGTATGTTACTGAGGGATAATGTAGAATTCTAAAGGTGAAAGAATTTTTGAAATCGGTCCAGTAGTTTTTGAGTTTCTTCGGTTCAAACATATAAAAATACAAATCATTTAAATTTTAGTAGGGATTTATAATTTGTTCTATCAATAAATATAGCCTATGCTACTCAGGGATAATGTAGCATTCTAAAGGCCAAAGAATTTTTGAAATCGGTCCAGTACTTTTTGAGTTTATTCTTTACCAACATATGAACCTACAAATTATTTAAATTTTAGTAGGGATCCCAAATTTTTTTTTTGCAATAAATATCGCCTATGATCCTCAGGGATAATGTAGCATTCTAATGGTGAAAGATTTTTTGAAATCGGTCCAGTAGTTTTTGAGTTTCTTCGTTACAAACATACAAAAATTCAAATTATTTAAGTTTTAGTAGGCATCCCTAACTTTTTCTAGCAAGAAATATACCCTATGTTACTCAGGGAAATGTAGCATTCTAAAGGTGAAAGAATTTTTGTAATCGGTCCAGTGCTTTTTGAGTTTATTCGTTACAAACATACAAAAATTCAAATTATTTAAGTTTTAGTAGGCATCCCTAAATTTTTCTAGCAATAAATATACCCTATGTTACTCAGGGATAATGTAGCATTCTAAAGTTCAAAGAATTTTTGAAATCGGTCCTGTAGTTCTTGAGTTTATTCCTTACAAACATAGAAAAATACAAATTATTAAAGTTTTTGTAGGAATCCCTAATTTTTTCTGCCAATAAATACAGCCTATCTTACTCACAGATAATGTAGCATTCTAATAGTGAAAGAATTTTTGAAATCGGTCCAGTAGTTTTTGAGTCTATTCGTTACAAACATACAAAAATTCAAATGATCAAAAGTTTTAGTATGGATCCCTAACTTTCTCTAGCACTAAATATAGACTATGTTACTCAAGGATAACGTAGCATTCTAATGGTGAAAAAATTTTTGAAATCGGTCCAGTACTCTTTGAGTTTATTCGTTTCAAACACACAAAAATTTAAATTATTTAAGTTTTAGTAGGTACCCCTAACTTTTTCTAGCAATAAATATAGCCTATGTTACTCAGGGATAATGTAGCATTCTAAAGCTAAAAGTGTTTTTGAAATCGGTCCCTAAGTTTTTGAGTTTATTCGTTAAAAACATACAAAAATTCAAATTATTAGGGTTTTAGTGGGGATCCCTATTATTTTCTAGCAATAAATATACTCTATGTTACTCAGGGATAATGTAGTATTCGAATGGTGAAAGATTTTTTGAAATCGGTCCAGTAGTTTTTGAGTCTATTCGTTACAAACATACAAAAATTCAAATTATCAAAAGTTTTAGTATGGATCCCTAACTTTCTCTAGCACTAAATATAGACTATGTTACTCAAGGATAACGTAGCATTCTAATGGTGAAAAATTTTTTGAAATCGGTCCAGTACTTTTTGAGTTTATTCGTTACAAACACACAAAAATTTAAATTACTTAAGTTTTAGTAGGTACCCCTAATTTTTCTAGCAATAAATATAGCCTATGTTACTCAGGGATAATGTAGCATTCTAATGGTAAAAGAATTTTTGAAATCGGTCCTGAAGTTTTTGAGTTTATTCGTTAAAAACATACAAAAATTCAAATTATTTTGGTTTTAGTGGGGATCCCTATTATTTTCTAGCAATAAATATACTCTATGTTACTCAGGGATAACGTAGTATTCGAATGGTGAAAGATTTTTTAAAATCGGTCCAGTAGTTTTTGAGTTTCTCCGTTACAAACATACAAAAATTCAAATTATTTAAGTTTTAGTAGGCATCTCTAACTTTTTCTAGCAATAAATATACCCTATGTTACTCAGGGATAATGTAGCATTCTAAAGGTCAAATAATTTTTGAAATCGGTCCTGTAGATTTTGAGTTTATTCCTAACAAACATATAAAAATTCAAATTATTTAAGTTTTAGTGGGGATCCCTAATATTTTCTAGCAATAGATATACTCTATGTTACTCCGGGATAATGTAGCATTCTAAGGGTGAAAGAATTTTTGAAATTGGTCCAGTAGTTTTTGAGTTTATTCCTCACAAACCTATAAAAATACAAATTATTTAAGTTTCGGTAGGGTCTCCTAGTTTTTTCTAGCCATAAACATAGCCTATGTTACTCAGGGATAACGTAGCATTCCAATGGTGAAAGAATTTTTGAAATCCATCCAGTAGTTTTTGAGTTTCTTCGATTCACTCATACAAAAATTCAAATTATTTAAGTTTTAGTAGGGATCCCTAACTTTTTCTAGCAACAAATATTGCGTATATTACTGAGGAATAATGTAGCATTCTAAAGGTGAAAGAATTTTTGAAATCGGTCCAGTAGTTTTTGAGTTTCTTCGGTTCAAACATACAAAAATACAAATTATTTAAGTTTTGGTAGGGATTTATAATTTGTTCTACCAATAAATATAGCCTATGCTACTCAGGGATAATGTAGCATTCTAAAGGCCAAAGAATTTTTGAAATCGGTGCAGTACTTTTTGAATTTATTCGTTACAAACATACAAAAATTCAAATTATTTTGGTTTTAGTGGGGCTCTCTAATATTTTCTAGCAATAAATATACTCTATGTTATTCAGGGATAATGTAGTATTCGAATAGTGAAAGATTTTTTGAAATCGGTCCAGTAGTTTTTGAGTTTCTTCGTTACAAACATACAAAAATTCAAATTATTTAAGTTTTATTAGGGACCCCTAGTTTTTTCTAGCCATAAACATAGCCTATAATACTCAGGGATAATGTAGTATTCTAATGGTGAAAGAATTTTTGAAATCCATCCAGTAGTTTTTGAGTTTCTTCGATTCACACATACAAAAATTCAAATTATTTAAATTTTAGTAGGGATTCCTAACTTTTTCTAGCAAGAAATATTACGTATGTTACTGAGGGATAATGTAGCATTCTAAAGGTGGAAGAATTTTTGAAATCGGTCCAGTAGTTTTTGAGTTTATTCCTCACAAACCTATAAAAATACAAATTATTTAAGTTTCGGTAGGGTCTCCTAGTTTTTTCTAGCCATAAACATAGCCTATATTACTCAGGGATAACGTAGCATTCTAATGGTGAAAGAATTTTTGAAATCCATCCAGTAGTTTTTGAGTTTCTTCGATTCACACATACAAAAATTCAAATTATTTAAGTTTTAGTAGGGATTCCTAACTTTTTCTAGCAAGAAATATTACGTATGTTACTGAGGGATAATGTAGCATTCTAAAGGTGAAAGAATTTTTGAAATCGGTCCAGTAGTTTTTGAGTTTCTTCGGTTCAAACATATAAAAATACAAATCATTTAAATTTTAGTAGGGATTTATAATTTGTTCTATCAATAAATATAGCCTATGCTACTCAGGGATAATGTAGCATTCTAAAGGCCAAAGAATTTTTGAAATCGGTCCAGTACTTTTTGAATTTATTCTTTACCAACATATGAACCTACAAATTATTTAAATTTTAGTAGGGATCCCAAACTTTTTCTAGCAATAAATATCGCCTATGATCCTCAGGGATAATGTAGCATTCTAATGGTGAAAGAGTTTTTGAAATGGGTCCAGTAGTTTTTGAGTTTCTTCGTTACAAACATACAAAAATTCAAATTATTTAAGTTTTAGTAGGCATCCCTAAGTTTTTCTAGCAATAAATATACCCTATGTTACTCAGGGATAATGTAGCATTCTAAAGGTGAAAGAATTTTTGTAATCGGTCCAGTGCTTTTTGAGTTTATTCGTTACAAACATACAAAAATTCAAATTATTTAAGTTTTAGTAGGCATCCCTAAATTTTTCTAGCAATAAATATACCCTATCTTACTCAGGGATAATGTAGCATTCTAAAGTTCAAAGAATTTTTGAAATCGGTCCTGTAGTTCTTGAGTTTATTCCTTACAAACATATAAAAATACAAATTATTAAAGTTTTTGTAGGAATCCCTAATTTTTTCTGCCAATAAATACAGCCTATCTTACTCACAGATAAAGTAGCATTCTAATGGTGAAAGAATTTTTGAAATCGGTCCAGTAGTTTTTGAGTCTATTCGTTACAAACATACAAAAATTCAAATTATCAAAAGTTTTAGTATGGATCCCTAACTTTCTCTAGCACTAAATATAGACTATGTTACTCAAGGATAACGTAGCATTCTAATGGTGAAAAATTTTTGAAATCGGTCCAGTACTTTTTGAGTTTATTCGTTACAAACAGACAAAAATTTAAATTATTTAAGTTTTAGTAGGTACCCCTAACTTTTTCTAGCAATAAATATTGCCTATGTTACTCAGGGATAATGTAGCATTCTAAAGCTAAAAGAATTTTTGAAATCGGTCCCTAAGTTTTTGAGTTTATTCGTTAAAAACATACAAAAATTCAAATTATTAGGGTTTTAGTGGGGATCCCTATTATTTTCTAGCAATAAATATACTCTATGTTACTCAGGGATAATGTAGTATTCGAATGCTGAAAGATTTTTTGAAATCGGTCCAGTAGTTTTTGAGTCTATTCGTTACAAACATACAAAAATTCAAATTATCAAAAGTTTTAGTATGGATCCCTAACTTTCTCTAGCACTAAATATAGACTATGTTACTCAAGGATAACGTAGCATTCTAATGGTGAAAAATTTTTTGAAATCGGTCCAGTACTTTTTGAGTTTATTCGTTACAAACACACAAAAATTTAAATTATTTAAGTTTTAGTAGGTACCCCTAATTTGTCTAGCAATAAATATAGCCTATGTTACTCAGGGATAATGTAGCATTCTAATGGTAAAAGAATTTTTGAAATCGGTCCTGAAGTTTTTGAGTTTATTCGTTAAAAACATACAAAAATTCAAATTATTTTGGTTTTAGTGGGGATCCCTATTATTTTCTAGCAATAAATATACTCTATGTTACTCAGGGATAATGTAGTATTCGAATGGTGAAAGATTTTTTGAAATCGGTCCAGTAGTTTTTGAGTTTCTCCGTTACAAACATACAAAAATTCAAAATATTTAAGTTTTAGTAGGCATCCCTAACTTTTTCTAGCAATAAATATACCCTATGTTAGTCAGGGATAATGTAGCATTCTAAAGGTGAAAGAATTTTTGTAATCGGTCCAGTGCTTTTTGAGTTTATTCGTTACAAACATACAAAAATTCAAATTATTTAAGTTTTAGTAGGCATCCCTAAATTTTTCTAGCAATAAATATACCCTATGTTACTCAGGGATAATGTAGCATTCTAAAGTTCAAAGAATTTTTGAAATCGGTCCTGTAGTTCTTGAGTTTATTCCTTACAAACATACAAAAATACAAATTATTAAAGTTTTTGTAGGAATCCCTAATTTTTTCTGCCAATAAATACAGCCTATCTTACTCACAGATAATGTAGCATTCTAATGGTGAAAGAATTTTTGAAATCGGTCCAGTAGTTTTTGAGTCTATTCGTTACAAACATACAAAAATTCAAATTATCAAAAGTTTTAGTATGGATCCCTAACTTTCTCTAGCACTAAATATAGACTATGTTACTCAAGGATAACGTAGCATTCTAATGGTGAAAAATTTTTGAAATCGGTCCAGTACTTTTTGAGTTTATTCGTTACAAACACACAAAAATTTAAATTATTTAAGTTTTAGTAGGTACCCCTAACTTTTTCTAGCAATAAATATAGCGTATGTTACTCAGGGATAATGTAGCATTCTAAAGCTAAAAGAATTTTTGAAATCGGTCCCTAAGTTTTTGAGTTTATTCGTTAAAAACATACAAAAATTCAAATTATTAGGGTTTTAGTGGGGATCCCTATTATTTTCTAGCAATAAATATACTCTATGTTACTCAGGGATAATGTAGTATTCGAATGGTGAAAGATTTTTTGAAATCGGTCCAGTAGTTTTTGAGTCTATTCGTTACAAACATACAAAATTCAAATTATCAAAAGTTTTAGTAGGTACCCCTAATTTGTCTAGCAATAAATATAGCCTATGTTACTCAGGGATAATGTAGCATTCTAAAGCTAAAAGAATTTTTGAAATCGGTCCCTAAGTTTTTGAGTTTATTCGTTAAAAACATACAAAAATTCAAATTATTAGGGTTTTAGTGGGGATCCCTATTATTTTCTAGCAATAAATATACTCTATGTTACTCAAGGATAACGTAGCATTCTAATGGTGAAAAATTTTTGAAATCGGTCCAGTACTTTTTGAGTTTATTCGTTACAAACACACAAAAATTTAAATTATTTAAGTTTTAGTAGGTACCCCTAACTTTTTCTAGCAATAAATATAGCGTATGTTACTCAGGGATAATGTAGCATTCTAAAGCTAAAAGAATTTTTGAAATCGGTCCCTAAGTTTTTGAGTTTATTCGTTAAAAACATACAAAAATTCAAATTATTAGGGTTTTAGTGGGGATCCCTATTATTTTCTAGCAATAAATATACTCTATGTTACTCAGGGATAATGTAGCATTCTAATGGTAAAAGAATTTTTGAAATCGGTCCTGAAGTTTTTGAGTTTATTCGTTAAAAACATACAAAAATTCAAATTATTTTGGTTTTAGTGGGGATCCCTATTATTTTCTAGCAATAAATATACTCTATGTTACTCAGGGATAATGTAGTATTCGAATGGTGAAAGATTTTTTGAAATCGGTCCAGTAGTTTTTGAGTTTCTCCGTTACAAACATACAAAAATTCAAAATATTTAAGTTTTAGTAGGCATCCCTAACTTTTTCTAGCAATAAATATACCCTATGTTAGTCAGGGATAATGTAGCATTCTAAAGGTGAAAGAATTTTTGTAATCGGTCCAGTACTTTTTGAGTTTATTCCTTACAAACATACAAAAATACAAATTATTAAAGTTTTTGTAGGAATCCCTAATTTTTTCTGACAATAAATACAGCCCATCTTACTCACAGATAATGTAGCATTCTAATGGTGAAAGAATTTTTGAAATCGGTCCAGTAGTTTTTGAGTCTATTCGTTACAAACATACAAAAATTCAAATTATCAAAAGTTTTAGTATGGATCCCTATCTTTCTCTAGCAATAAATATAGCCTATGTTACTCAAGGATAACGTAGCATTCTAATGGTGAAAAAATTTTTGAAATCGGTCCAGTACTTTTTGAGTTTATTCGTTACAAACATACAAAAATTCAAATTATTTAAGTTTTAGTAGGCATCCCTAACTTTTTCTAGCAATAAATATACCCTATGTTACTCAGGGATGATGTAGCATTCTAAAGGTAAAAGAATTTTTGAAATCGGTCCTGTAGTTTTTGAGTTTATTCGTTAAAAACATACAAAAATTCAAATAATTGTGGTTTTAGTGGGGATCCCTATTATTTTCTAGCAATAAATATACCCTATGTTACTCCGGGATAATGTAGCATTCTAAAGGTAAAAGAATTTTTGAAATCGGTCCAGTAGTTTTTGAGTTTCTTCGGTTCAAACATACAAAAATACAAATTATTTAAGTTTTGGTAGGGATTTATAATTTGTTCTATCAATAAATATAGCCTATGCTACTCAGGGATAATGTAGCATTCTAAAGGCCAAAGAATTTTTGAAATCGGTGCAGTACTTTTTGAATTTATTCGTTACAAACATACAAAAATTCAAATTATTTTGGTTTTAGTGGGGATCCCTAATATTTTCTAGCAATAAATATACTCTATGTTACTCAGGGATAATGTCGTATTCGAATGGTGAAAGATTTTTTGAAATCGGTCCAGTAGTTTTTGAGTTTCTTCGTTACAAACATACAAAAATTCAAATTATTTAAGTTTTATTAGGGACCCCTAGTTTTTTCTAGCCATAAACATAGCCTATAATACTCAGGGATAATGAAGTATTCTAATTGTGAAAGAATTTTTGAAATCGGTCCAGTAGTATTTGAGTTTTTTCGTTACAAACATACAAAAATTCAAATTATTTTGGTTTTAGTAGGTACCCCTAACTTTTTCTAGCAATAAATATACTCTATGTTACTCAGGGATAATGTAGCATTCGAATGGTGAAAGATTTTTTGAAATCGGTCCAGTAGTTTTTGAGTTTCTTCGTTACAAACATACAAAAATTCAAATTATTTAAGTTTTATTAGGGACCCCTAGTTTTTTCTAGCCATAAATATAGCCTATAATACTCAGGGATAATGTAGCATTCTAAAGGTAAAAGAATTTTTGAAATCGGTCCTGTAGTTTTTGAATTTATTCGTTACAAACATACAAAAATTCAAATTATTTTAGTTTTAGTGGGGATCCCTAATATTTTCTAGCAATAAATATACTCTATGTTACTCAGGGATAATGTAGTATTCGAATGGTGAAAGATTTTTTGAAATCGGTCCAGTAGTTTTTGAGTTTATTCCTCACAAACCTATATAAAGGCAAATTATTTAAGTTTCAGTAGGGTCCCCTAGTTTTTTCTAGCCATAAACATAGCCTATGTTACTCAGGGATAACGTAGCATTCTAATGGTGAAAGAATTTTTGAAATCCATCCAGTAGTTTTTGAGTTTCTTCGTTTCACACATACAAAAATTCAAATTATTTAAGTTTTAGTAGGGATCCCTAACTTTTTCTAGCAATAAATATTGCGTATGTCACTGAGGGATAATGTAGCATTCTAATGGTGAAAAATTTTTTGAAATCGGTCCAGTACTTTTTGAGTTTATTCATTACAAACACACAAAAATTTAAATTATTTAAGTTTTAGTAGGTACCCCTAATTTGTCTGGCAATAAATATAGCCTATGTTACTCAGGGATAATGTAGCATTCTAATGGTAAAAGAATTTTTGAAATCGGTCCTGAAGTTTTTGAGTTTATTCGTTAAAAACATACAAAAATTCAAATTATTTTGGTTTTAGTGGGGATCCCTATTATTTTCTAGCAATAAATATACTCTATGTTACTCAGGGATAATGTAGTATTCGAATGGTGATAGATTTTTTGAAATCGGTCCAGTAGTTTTTGAGTTTCTCCGTTACAAACATACAAAAATTCAAAATATTTAAGTTTTAGTAGGCATCCCTAACTTTTCCTAGCAACAAATATACCCTATGTTAGTCAGGGATAATGTAGCATTCTAAACGTGAAAGAATTTTTGTAATCGGTCCAGTACTTTTGAGTTTATTCGTTACAAACATACAAAAATTCAAATTATTTAAGTTTTAGTAGGCATCCCTAACTTTTTCTAGCAATAAATATACCCTATCTTACTCAGGGATAATGTAGCATTCTAAAGGTCAAAGAATTTTTGAAATCGGTCCTGTAGTTCTTGAGTTTATTCCTTACAAACATACAAAAATACAAATTATTAAAGTTTTTGTAGGAATCCCTAATTTTTTCTGCCAATAAATACAGCCCATCTTACTCACAGATAATGTAGCATTCTAATGGTGAAAGAATTTTTGAAATCGGTCCAGTAGTTTTTGAGTCTATTCGTTACAAACATACAAAAATTCAAATTATCAAAAGTTTTAGTATGGATCCCTATCTTTCTCTAGCAATAAATATAGCCTATGTTACTCAAGGATAACGTAGCATTCTAATGGTGAAAAAATTTTTGAAATCGGTCCAGTACTTTTTGAGTTTATTCGTTACAAACATACAAAAATTCAAATTATTTAAGTTTTAGTAGGCATCCCTAACTTTTTCTAGCAATAAATATACCCTATGTTACTCATGGATGATGTAGCATTCTAAAGGTAAAAGAATTTTTGAAATCGGTCCTGTAGTTTTTGAGTTTATTCGTTAAAAACATACAAAAATTCAAATAATTTTGGTTTTAGTGGGGATCCCTATTATTTTCTAGCAATAAATATACTCTATGTTACTCAGGGATAATGTAGTATTCGAATGGTGAAAGATTTTTTGAAATCGGTCCAGTAGTTTTTGAGTTTCTTCGTTACAAACATACAAAAATTCAAATTATTTAAGTTTTATTAGGGACCCCTAGTTTTTTCTAGCCATAAACATAGCCTATAATACTCAGGGATAATGTAGTATTCTAATGGTGAAAGATTTTTTGAAATCGGTCCAGTAGTATTTGAGTTTCTTCGTTACAAACATACAAAAATTCAAATTATTTAAGTTTTAGTAGGCATGCCTAACTTTTTCTAGCAATAAATATACCCTATGTTACTCCGGGATAATGTAGCATTCTAAAGGTAAAAGAATTTTTGAAATCGGTCCAGTAGTTTTTGAGTTTCTTCGGTTCAAACATACAAAAATACAAATTATTTAAGTTTTGGTAGGGATTTATAATTTGTTCTATCAATAAATATAGCCTATGCTACTCAGGGATAATGTAGCATTCTAAAGGCCAAAGAATTTTTGAAATCGGTGCAGTACTTTTTGAATTTATTCGTTACAAACATACAAAAATTCAAATTATTTTGGTTTTAGTGGGGATCCCTAATATTTTCTAGCAATAAATATACTCTATGTTACTCAGGGATAATTTCGTATTCGAATGGTGAAAGATTTTTGGAAATCGGTCCAGTAGTTTTTGAGTTTCTTCGTTACAAACATACAAAAATTCAAATTATTTAAGTTTTATTAGGGACCCCTAGTTTTTTCTAGCCATAAACATAGCCTATAATACTCAGGGATAATGTAGTATTCTAATGGTGAAAGAATTTTTGAAATCGGTCCAGTAGTATTTGAGTTTTTTCGTTACAAACATACAAAAATTCAAATTATTTTGGTTTTAGTAGGTACCCCTAACTTTTTCTAGCAATAAATATACTCTATGTTACTCAGGGATAATGTAGCATTCGAATGGTGAAAGATTTTTTGAAATCGGTCCAGTAGTTTTTGAGTTTCTTCGTTACAAACATACAAAAATTCAAATTATTTAAGTTTTATTAGGGACCCCTAGTTTTTTCTAGCCATAAATATAGCCTATAATACTCAGAGATAATGTGGTATTCTAATGGTGAAAGATTTTTTGAAATCGGTCCAGTAGTATTTGAGTTTCTTCGTTACAAACATACAAAAATTCAAATTATTTAAGTTTTAGTAGGCATGCCTAACTTTTTCTAGCAATAAATATACGCTATAATACTCAGGGTAATGTAGCATTCTAAAGGTAAAAGAATTTTTGAAATCGGTCCTGTAGTTTTTGAATTTATTCGTTACAAAACATACAAAAATTCAAATTATTTTAGTTTTAGTGGGGATCCCTAATATTTTCTAGCAATAAATATACTCTATGTTACTCAGGGATAATGTAGTATTCGAATGGTGAAAGATTTTTTGAAATCGGTCCAGTAGTTTTTGAGTTTATTCCTCACAAACCTATATAAAGGCAAATTATTTAAGTTTCAGTAGGGTCCCCTAGTTTTTTCTAGCCATAAACATAGCCTATGTTACTCAGGGATAACGTAGCATTCTAATGGTGAAAGAATTTTTGAAATCCATCCAGTAGATTTTGAGTTTCTTCGTTTCACACATACAAAAATTCAAATTATTTAAGTTTTAGTAGGGATCCCTAACTTTTTCTAGCAATAAATATTGCGTATGTCACTGAGGGATAATGTAGCATTCTAAAGGTGAAAGAATTTTTGAAATCGGTCCAGTAGTTTTTGAGTTTCTTCGGTTCAAACATACAAAATTACAAATTATTTAAGTTTTGCTAGGGATCCCTAATTTTTTCTAGCAATAAATATTACCTATGTTACTCAGGGATAATGTAGCATTCTAAAGGTGAAAGAATTTTTGAAATCGGTCCAGTAGTTTTTGAGTTTCTTCGGTTCAAACATACAAAAATACAAAATATTTAAGTTTTGGTAGGGATGCCTAATTTTTTCTAGCAATAAATATTGCCTATGTTACTCAGGGATAATGTAGCATTCTAAAGGTCAAAGAATTTTTGAAATCGGTCCAGTAGTTTTTGAGTTTATTCGTTACCAACATATAAACATGCAAATTATTTAAGTTTTAGTAGGGATCCCTAATTTTTTCTACCAATTAATATTGAATATATCACTCAGGGATTATGTAGCATTCTAAAGGTCAAAGAATTTTTGAAATCGGTCCAGTACTTTTTGAGTTTGTTCGTCACCAACATATAAGCATTCAAATTATTTAAGTTTTAGTACGGATCCCTAATTTTTTCTAGCCATAAATATATCTTCTGTTACTCAGGGATTACGTAGCATTCTAACAATGAAAGAATTTTTGAAATCGGTCTTGTAGTTGTTGAGTTTATTCCTTACAAACATATAAAAATACAAATTATTAAAGTTTTTGTAGGAATCCCTAATTTTTCTTCCAATAAATACAGCCTATCTTACTCAGAGATAATGTAGCATTCTAAAGGTCAAAGAATTTTTGAAATCGGTCCAGTTGTTTTTGAATTTATACTTTACCAACATGGGAACATACAAATTATTTAAATTTTAGTAGGGATCCCAAATTTTTTCTTGCAATAAATATCGCCTATGTTCCCCAGGGATAATGTAGCATTCTAATGGTGAAAGATTTTTTGAAATCGGTCCAGTAGTTTTTGAGTTTATTCGTTACAAACATACAAAAATTCAAATTATTTTGGTTTTAGTAGGTACCCCTAACGTTTTCTAGCAATAAATATAGCCTATGTTACTCAGGGATAATGTAGCATTCTAAAGGTAAAAGATTTTTTAAATCGGTCCAGTAGTATTTGAGTTTCTTCGTTACAAACATACAAAAATTCAAATTATTTAAGTTTTAGTAGGTATGCCTAACTTTTTCTAGCAATAAATATACCCTATGTTACTCCGGGATAATGTAGCATTCTAAAGTTAAAAGAATTTTTGAAATCGGTCCTGTAGTTTTTGAGTTTATTCGTTACAAACATACAAAAATTCAAATTATTTTGGTTTTAGTGGGGATCCCTATTATTTTCTAGCAATAAATATACTCTATGTTACTCAGGGATAATGTAGTATTCGAATGGTGAAAGATTTTTTGAAATCGGTCCAGTAGTTTTTGAGTTTCTCCGTTACAAACATACAAAAATTCAAATTATTTAAGTTTTAGTAGGCATCCCTAACTTTTTCTAGCAATAAATATACCCTAAGTTACTCAGGGATAATGTAGCATTCTAAAGGTGAAAGAATTTTTGTAATCGGTCCAGTACTTTTGAGTTTATTCGTTACAAACATACAAAAATTCAAATTATTTAAGTTTTAGTAGGCATCCCTAACTTTTTCTAGCAATAAATATACCCTATCTTACTCAGGGATAATGTAGCATTCTAAAGGTCAAAGAATTTTTGAAATCGGCCCTGTAGTTCTTGAGTTTATTCCTTACAAACATACAAAAATACAAATTATTAAAGTTTTTGTAGGAATCCCTAATTTTTTCTGCCAATAAATACAGCCCATCTTACTCACAGATAATGTAGCATTCTAATGGTGAAAGAATTTTTGCAATCGGTCCAGTAGTTTTTGAGTCTATTCGTTACAAACATACAAAAAATCAAATTATCAAAAGTTTTAGTAGGGATCCCTAACTTTCTCTAGCAATAGATATAGCCTATGTTACTCAAGGATAACGTAGCATTCTAATGGTGAAAAAATTTTTGAAATCGGTCCAGTACTTTTTGAGTTTATTCGTTACAAACATACAAAAATTCAAATTATTTAAGTTTTAGTAGGCATCCCTAACTTTTTCTAGCAATAAATATACCCTATGTTACTCAGGGATGATGTAGCATTCTAAAGGTAAAAGAATTTTTGAAATCGGTCCTGTAGTTTTTGAGTTTATTCGTTAAAAACATACAAAAATTCAAATTATTTAAGTTTTGGTAGGGATTTATAATTTGTTCTATCAATAAATATAGCCTATGCTACTCAGGGATAATGTAGCATTCGAATGGTGAAAGATTTTTTGAAATCGGTCCAGTAGTTTTTGAGTTTCTTCGTTACAAACATACAAAAATTCAAATTATTTTGGTTTTAGTGGGGATCCCTAATATTTTCTAGCAATAAATATACTCTATGTTACTCAGGGATAATGTAGTATTCGAATGGTGAAAGATTTTTTGAAATCGGTCCAGTAGTTTTTGAGTTTCTTCGTTACAAACATACAAAAATTCAAATTATTTTGGTTTTAGTGGGGATCCCTAATATTTTCTAGCAATAAATATACTCTATGTTACTCAGGGATAATGTAGCATTCTAAAGGTCAAAGAATTTTTGAAATCGGTCCTGTAGTTCTTGAGTTTATTCCTTACAAACATACAAAAATACAAATTATTAAAGTTTTTGTAGGAATCCCTAATTTTTTCTGCCAATAAATACAGCCCATCTTACTCACAGATAATGTAGCATTCTAATGGTGAAAGAATTTTTGCAATCGGTCCAGTAGTTTTTGAGTCTATTCGTTACAAACATACAAAAAATCAAATTATCAAAAGTTTTAGTAGGGACCCCTAGTTTTTTCTAGCCATAAACATAGCCTATAATACTCAGGGATAATGTAGTATTCTAATGGTGAAAGAATTTTTGAAATCGGTCCAGTAGTATTTGAGTTTTTTCGTTACAAACATACAAAAATTCAAATTATTTTGGTTTTAGTAGGTACCCCTAACTTTTTCTAGCAATAAATATACTCTATGTTACTCAGGGATAATGTAGCATTCGAATGGTGAAAGATTTTTTGAAATCGGTCCAGTAGTTTTTGAGTTTCTTCGTTACAAACATACAAAAATTCAAATTATTTAAGTTTTATTAGAGACCCCTAGTTTTTTCTAGCCATAAATATAGCCTATAATACTCAGGGATAATGTGGTATTCTAATGGTGAAAGATTTTTTGAAATCGGTCCAGTAGTATTTGAGTTTCTCGTTACAAACATACAAAAATTTAAATTATTTAAGTTTCAGTACGTACCCCTAACTTTTTCTATCAATAAATATAGCCTAGGTTACTCAAGGATAACGTAGCTTTCTAATGGTGAAAAAATTTTTGAAATCGTTCCAGTACTTTTTGAGTTTATTCGTTACAAACATACAAAAATTTAAATTATTTAAGTTTTAGTAGGTACCCCTAACTTTTTCTAGCAATAAATATACCCTATGTTACTCAAGGATAACGTAGCTTTCTAATGGTGAAAAAATTTTTGAAATCGGTCCAGTACTTTTTGAGTTTATTCGTTACAAACATACAAAAATTTAAATTATTTAAGTTTTAGTAGGTACCCCTAAGTTTTTCTAGCAATAAATATACCCTATCTTACTCAGGGATTCTGTAGCATTCTAAAGGTAAAAGAATTTTTGAAATCGGTCCAGCAGTTTTAGAGTTTATTCGTTACAAACATACAAAAATTCAAATTCTTTTGGTTTTAGTGGGGATCCCTAATATTTTCTAGCAATAAATAATCTTTATGTTACTCAGGGATAATGTAGTATTCGAATGGTGAAAGATTTTTTGAAATCGGTCCAGTAGTTTTTGAGTTTCTTCGTTACAAACATACAAAAATTCAAATTATTTAAGTTTTATTAGGGACGCCTAGTTTTTTCTAGCCATAAACATAGCCTATAATACTCAGGGATAATGTAGTATTCTAATGGTGAAAGATTTTTCGAAATCGGTCCAGCAGTATTTGAGTTTCTTCGTTACAAACATACAAAAATTCAAATTATTTAAGTTTTAGTAGGCATACCTAACTTTTTCTAGCAATAAATATACCCTATAATACTCAGGGTAATGTAGCATTCTAAAGGTAAAAGAATTTTTGAAATCGGTCCTGCAGTTTTTGAATTTATTCGTTACAAACATACAAAAATTCAAATTATTTTGGTTTTAGTGGGGATCCCTAATATTTTCTAGCAATAAATATACTCTATGTTACTCAGGGATAATGTAGTATCCGAATGGTGAAAGATTTTTTGAAATCGGTCCAGCAGTTTTTGAGTTTCTTCGTTACAAACATACAAAAATTCAAATTAATTAAGTTTTATTAGGGACCCCTAGTTTTTTCTAGCCATAAACATAGCCTATAATACTCAGGGATAATGTAGTATTCTAATGGTGAAAGATTTTTCGAAATCGGTCCAGCAGTATTTGAGTTTCTTCGTTACAAACATACAAAAATTCAAATTATTTAAGTTTTAGTAGGGATCCCTAACTTTTTCTAGCAATAAATATTGCGTATGTCACTGAGGGATAATGTAGCATTCTAAAGGTGAAAGAATTTTTGAAATCGGTCCAGTAGTTTTTGAGTTTCTTCGGTTCAAACATACAAAATTACAAATTATTTAAGTTTTGGTAGGGATCCTTAATTTTTTCTAGCAATAAATATTGCCTATGTTACTCAGGGATGATGTAGCATTCTAAAGGTGAAAGAATTTTTGAAATCGGTCCAGTAGTTTTTGAGTTTCTTCGGTTCAAACATACAAAAATACAAAATATTTAAGTTTTGGTAGGGATGCCTGATTTTTTCTAGCAATAAATATTGCCTATGTTACTCAGGGATAATGTAGCATTCTAAAGGTCAAAGAATTTTTGAAATCGGTCCAGTCCTTTTTGAGTTTATTCGTTACCAACATATAAACATGCAAATTATTTAAGTTTTAGTAGGGATCCCTAATTTTTTCTACCAATTAATATTGAATATATCACTCAGGGATTATGTAGCATTCTAAAGGTCAAAGAATTTTTGAAATCGGTCCAGTACTTTTTGAGTTTGTTCGTCACCAACATATAAGCATTCAAATTATTTAAGTTTTAGTACGGATCCCTAATTTTTTCTTGCCATAAATATATCTTCTGTTACTCAGGGATTACGTAGCATTCTAACAATGAAAGAATTTTTGAAATCGGTCTTGTAGTTGTTGAGTTTATTCCTTACAAACATATAAAAATACAAATTATTAAAGTTTTTGTAGGAATCCCTAATTTTTCTTCCAATAAATACAGCCTATCTTACTCAGAGATAATGTAGCATTCTAAAGGCCAAAGAATTTTTTAAATCGGTCCAGTAGTTTTTGAATTTATACTTTACCAACATGGGAACATACAAATTATTTAAATTTTAGTAGGGATCCCAAATTTTTTCTTGCAATAAATATCGCCTATGTTCCTCAGGGATAATGTAGCATTCTAATGGTGAAAGATTTTTTGAAATCGGTCCAGTAGTTTTTGAGTTTATTCGTTACAAACATAAAAAAATTCAAATTATTTTGGTTTTAGTAGGTACCCCTAACGTTTTCTAGCAGTAAATATAGCCTATGTTCCTCAGGGATAATGTAGCATTCTAATGGTGAAAGATTTTTGGAAATCGGTCCAGTAGTTTTTGAGTTTATTCGTTACAAACATACAAAAATTCAAATTATTTTGGTTTTAGTAGGTACCCCTAACGTTTTCTAGCAATAAATATAGCCTATGTTACTCAGGGATAATGTAGCATTCTAAAGGTAAAAGATTTTTTAAATCGGTCCAGTAGTATTTGAGTTTCTTCGTTACAAACATACAAAAATTCAAATTATTTAAGTTTTAGTAGGTATGCCTAACTTTTTCTAGCAATAAATATACCCTATGTTAATCCGGGATAATGTAGCATTCTAAAGTTAAAAGAATTTTTGAAATCGGTCCTGTAGTTTTTGAGTTTATTCGTTACAAACATACAAAAACTCAAATTATTTTGGTTTTAGTGGGGATCCCTATTATTTTCTAGCAATAAATATACTCTATGTTACTCAGGGATAATGTAGTATTCGAATGGTGAAAGATTTTTTGAAATCGGTCCAGTAGTTTTTGAGTTTCTCCGTTACAAACATACAAAAATTCAAATTATTTAAGTTTTAGTAGGCATCCCTAACTTTTTCTAGCAATAAATATACCCTATGTTACTCAGGGATAATGTAGCATTCTAAAGGTGAAAGAATTTTTGTAATCGGTCCAGTACTTTTGAGTTTATTCGTTACAAACATACAAAAATTCAAATTATTTAAGTTTTAGTAGGCATCCCTAACTTTTTCTAGCAATAAATATACCCTATCTTACTCAGGGATAATGTAGCATTCTAAAGGTCAAAGAATTTTTGAAATCGGTCCTGTAGTTCTTGAGTTTATTCCTTACAAACATACAAAAATACAAATTATTAAAGTTTTTGTAGGAATCCCTAATTTTTTCTGCCAATAAATACAGCCCATCTTACTCACAGATAAAGTAGCATTCTAATGGTGAAAGAATTTTTGCAATCGGTCCAGTAGTTTTTGAGTCTATTCGTTACAAACATACAAAAATTCAAATTATCAAAAGTTTTAGTATGGATCCCTAACTTTCTCTAGCAATAAATATAGCCTATGTTACTCAAGGATAACGTAGCATTCTAATGGTGAAAACATTTTTGAAATCGGTCCAGTAGTTTTTGAGTTTCTTCGGTTCAAACATACAAAAATACAAATTATTTAAGTTTTGGTAGGGATTTATAATTTGTTCTATCAATAAATATAGCCTATGCTACTCAGGGATAATGTAGCATTCTAAAGGCCAAAGAATTTTTGAAATCGGTGCAGTACTTTTTGAATTTATTCGTTACAAACATACAAAAATTCAAATTATTTTGGTTTTAGTGGGGATCCCTAATATTTTCTAGCAATAAATATACTCTATGTTACTCAGGGATAATGTAGTATTCGAATGGTGAAAGATTTTTTGAAATCGGTCCAGTAGTTTTTGAGTTTCTTCGTTACAAACATACAAAAATTCAAATTATTTAAGTTTTATTAGGGACCCCTAGTTTTTTCTAGCCATAAACATAGCCTATAATACTCAGGGATAATGTAGTATTCTAATGGTGAAAGAATTTTTGAAATCGGTCCAGTAGTATTTGAGTTTTTTCGTTACAAACATACAAAAATTCAAATTATTTAAGTTTTATTAGAGACCCCTAGTTTTTTCTAGCCATAAATATAGCCTATAATACTCAGGGATAATGTGGTATTCTAATGGTGAAAGATTTTTTGAAATCGGTCCAGTATTATTTGAGTTTCTCGTTACAAACATACAAAAATTTAAATTATTTAAGTTTCAGTAGGTACCCCTAACTTTTTCTATCAATAAATATAGCCTAGGTTACTCAAGGATAACGTAGCTTTCTAATGGTGAAAAAATTTTTGAAATCGGTCCAGTACTTTTTGAGTTTATTCGTTACAAACATACAAAAATTTAAATTATTTAAGTTTTAGTAGGTACCCCTAACTTTTTCTAGCAATAAATATACCCTATGTTACTCAAGGATAACGTAGCTTTCTAATGGTGAAAAAATTTTTGAAATCGGTCCAGTACTTTTTGAGTTTATTCGTTACAAACATACAAAAATTTAAATTATTTAAGTTTTAGTAGGTACCCCTAAGTTTTTCTAGCAATAAATATACCCTATGTTACTCAGGGATTCTGTAGCATTCTAAAGGTAAAAGAATTTTTGAAATCGGTCCAGCAGTTTTTGAGTTTATTCGTTACAAACATACAAAAATTCAAATTATTTTGGTTTTAGTGGGGATCCCTAATATTTTCTAGCAATAAATAATCTTTATGTTACTCAGGGATAATGTAGTATTCGAATGGTGAAAGATTTTTTGAAATCGGTCCAGTAGTTTTTGAGTTTCTTCGTTACAAACATACAAAAATTCAAATTATTTAAGTTTTATTAGGGACCCCTAGTTTTTTCTAGCCATAAACATAGCCTATAATACTCAGGGATAATGTAGTATTCTAATGGTGAAAGATTTTTCGAAATCGGTCCAGCAGTATTTGAGTTTCTTCGTTTCACACATACAAAAATTCAAATTATTTAAGTTTTAGTAGGCATGCCTAACTTTTTCTAGCAATAAATATTGCGTATGTCACTGAGGGATAATGTAGCATTCTAAAGGTGAAAGAATTTTTGAAATCGGTCCTGTAGTTTTTGAATTTCTTCGGTTCAAACATACAAAATTACAAATTATTTAAGTTTTGGTAGGGATCCTTAATTTTTTCTAGCAATAAATATTGCCTATGTTACTCAGGGATGATGTAGCATTCTAAAGGTGAAAGAATTTTTGAAATCGGTCCAGTAGTTTTTGAGTTTCTTCGGTTCAAACATACAAAAATACAAAATATTTAAGTTTTGGTAGGGATGCCTAATTTTTTCTAGCAATAAATATTGCCTATGTTACTCAGGGATAATGTAGCATTCTAAAGGTCAAAGAATTTTTGAAATCGGTCCAGTCCTTTTTGAGTTTATTCGTTACCAACATATAAACATTCAAATTATTTAAGTTTTAGTAGGGATCCCTAATTTTTTCTACCAATTAATATTGAATATATCACTCAGGGATTATGTAGCATTTTAAAGGTCAAAGAATTTTTGAAATCGGTCCAGTACTTTTTGAGTTTGTTCGTCACCAACATATAAGCATTCAAATTATTTAAGTTTTAGTACGGATCCCTAATTTTTTCTAGCCATAAATATATCTTCTGTTACTCAGGGATTACGTAGCATTCTAACAATGAAAGAATTTTTGAAATCGGTCTTGTAGTTGTTGAGTGTATTCCTTACAAACATATAAAAATACAAATTATTAAAGTTTTTGTAGGAATCCCTAATTTTTCTTCCAATAAATACAGCCTATCTTACTCAGAGATAATGTAGCATTCTAAAGGCCAAAGAATTTTTTAAATCGGTCCAGTAGTATTTGAGTTTCTTCGTTACAAACATACAAAAATTCAAATTATTTAAGTTTTAGTAGGTATGCCTAACTTTTTCTAGCAAAAAATATACTCTATGTTACTCCGGGATAATGTAGCATTCTAAAGCTAAAAGAATTTTTGAAATCGGTCCTGTAGTTTTTGAGTTTATTCGTTACAAACATACAAAAATTCAAATTATTTTGGTTTTAGTGGGGATCCCTATTATTTTCTAGCAATAAATATACTCTATGTTACTCAGGGATAATGTAGTATTCGAATGGTGAAAGATTTTTTGAAATCGGTCCAGTAGTTTTTGAGTTTCTCCGTTACAAACATACAAAAATTCAAATTATTTAAGTTTTAGTAGGCATCCCTAACTTTTTCTAGCAATAAATATACCCTATGTTACTCAGGGATAATGTAGCATTCTAAAGGTGAAAGAATTTTTGTAATCGTTCAGTACTTTTGAGTTTATTCGTTACAAACATACAAAAATTCAAATTATTTAAGTTTTAGTAGGCATCCCTAACTTTTTCTAGCAATAAATATACCCCATCTTACTCAGGGATAATGTAGCATTCTAAAGGTCAAAGAATTTTTGAAATCGGTCCTGTAGTTCTTGAGTTTATTCCTTACAAACATACAAAAATACAAATTATTAAAGTTTTTGTAGGAATCCCTAATTTTTTCTGCCAACAAATACAGCCCATCTTACTCACAGATAATGTAGCATTCTAATGGTGAAAGAATTTTTGAAATCGGTCCAGTAGTTTTTGAGTCTATTCGTTACAAACATACAAAAATTCAAATTATCAAAAGTTTTAGTATGGATCTCTAACTTTCTCTAGCAATAAATATAGCCTATGTTACTCAAGGATAACGTAGCATTCTAATGGTGAAAAAATTTTTGAAATCGGTCCAGTACTTTTTGAGTTTATTCGTTACAAACATACAAAAATTCAAATTATTTTAGTTTTAGTAGGCATCCCTAACTTTTTCTAGCAATAAATATACCCTATATTACTCAGGGATGATGTAGCATTCTAAAGGTAAAAGAATTTTTGAAATCGGTCCAGTAGTTTTTGAGTTTATTCGTTAAAAACATACAAAAATTCAAATAATTTTGGTTTTAGTGGGGATCCCTATTATTTTCTAGCAATAAATATACTCTATGTTACTCAGGGATAATGTAGTATTCGAATGGTGAAAGATTTTTTGAAATCGGTCCAGTAGCTTTTGAGTTTTTTCGTTACAAACATACAAAAATTCAAATTATTTTGGTTTTAGTAGGTACCCCTAACTTTTTCTAGCAATAAATATACTCTATGTTACTCAGGGATAATGTAGCATTCGAATGGTGAAAGATTTTTTGAAATCGGTCCAGTAGTTTTTGAGTTTCTTCGTTACAAACATACAAAAATTCAATTTATTTAAGTTTTATTAGGGACCCCTAGTTTTTTCTAGCCATAAATATAGCCTATATTACTCAGGGATAATGTGGTATTCTAATGGTGAAAGATTTTTTGAAATCGGTCCAGTAGTATTTGAGTTTCTTCGTTACAAACATACAAAAATTTAAATTATTTAAGTTTCAGTAGGTACCCCTAACTTTTTCTATCAATAAATATAGCCTAGGTTACTCAAGGATAACGTAGCTTTCTAATGGTGAAAAAATTTTTGAAATCGGTCCAGTACTTTTTGAGTTTATTCGTTACAAACATACAAAAATTTAAATTATTTAAGTTTTAGTAGGTACCCCTAACTTTTTCTAGCAATAAATATACCCTATGTTACTCAAGGATAACGTAGCTTTCTAATGGTGAAAAGATTTTTGAAATCGGTCCAGTACTTTTTGAGTTTATTCGTTACAAACATACAAAAATTTAAATTATTTAAGTTTTAGTAGGTACCCCTAACTTTTTCTAGCAATAAATATACCCTATGTTACTCAGGGATTCTGTAGCATTCTAAAGGTAAAAGAATTTTTGAAATCGGTCCAGCAGTTTTTGAGTTTATTCGTTACAAACATACAAAAATTCAAATTATTTTGGTTTTAGTGGGGATCCCTAATATTTTCTAGCAATAAATAATCTTTATGTTACTCAGGGATAATGTAGTATTCGAATGGTGAAAGATTTTTTGAAATCGGTCCAGTAGTTTTTGAGTTTCTTCGTTACAAACATACAAAAATTCAAATTATTTAAGTTTTATTAGGGACCCCTAGTTTTTTCTAGCCATAAACATAGCCTATAATACTCAGGGATAATGTAGTATTCTAATGGTGAAAGATTTTTCGAAATCGGTCCAGCAGTATTTGAGTTTCTTCGTTACAAACATACAAAAATTCAAATTATTTAAGTTTTAGTAGGCATGCCTAACTTTTTCTAGCAATAAATATACCCTATGTTACTCAGGGATTCTGTAGCATTCTAAAGGTAAAAGAATTTTTGAAATCGGTCCAGCAGTTTTTGAGTTTATTCGTTACAAACATACAAAAATTCAAATTATTTTGGTTTTAGTGGGGATCCCTAATATTTTCTAGCAATAAATAATCTTTATGTTACTCAGGGATAATGTAGTATTCGAATGGTGAAAGATTTTTTGAAATCGGTCCAGTAGTTTTTGAGTTTATTCCTCACAAACCTATAAAAAGGCAAATTATTTAAGTTTCCGTAGCGTCCCCTAGTTTTTTCTAGCCATAAACATAGTCTATGTTACTCATGGATAACGTAGCATTCTAATGGTGAAAGAATTTTTGAAATCCATCCAGTAGTTTTTGAGTTTCTTCGTTTCACACATACAAAAATTCAAATTATTTAAGTTTTAGTAGGGATCCCTAACTTTTTCTAGCAATAAATATCGCGTATGTTACTGAGGGATAAGGTAGCATTCTAAAGGTGAAAGAATTTTTGAAATCGGTCCAGTAGTTTTTGAGTTTCTTCGGTTCAAACATACAAAATTACAAATTATTTAAGTTTTGGTAGGGATCCCTAATTTTTTCTAGCAATAAATATTGCCTATGTTACTCAGGGATAATGTAGTATTCGAATGGTGAAAGATTTTTTGAAATCGGTCCAGTAGTTTTTGAGTTTCTTCGTTACAAACATACAAAAATTCAAATTATTTAAGTTTTATTAGGGACGCCTAGTTTTTTCTAGCAATAAATATTGCGTATGTTACTCAGGGATAATGTAGTATACGAATGGTGAAAGATTTTTTGAAATCGGTCCAGTAGTTTTTGAGTTTCTTCGTTACAAACATACAAAAATTCAAATTATTTTGGTTTTAGTGGGGATCCCTAATATTTTCTAGCAATAAATATACTCTATGTTACTCAGGGATAAAGTAGTATTCTAATGGTGAAAGAATTTTTGAAATCGGTCCAGTAGTATTTGAGTTTTTTCGTTACAAACATACAAAAATTCAAATTATTTTGGTTTTAGTAGGTACCCCTAACTTTTTCTAGCAATAAATATACTCTATGTTACTCAGGGATAATGTAGCATTCGAATGGTGAAAGATTTTTTGAAATCGGTCCAGTAGTTTTTGAGTTTCTTCGTTACAAACATACAAAAATTCAATTTATTTAAGTTTTATTAGGGACCCCTAGTTTTTTCTAGCCATAAATATAGCCTATATTACTCAGGGATAATGTGGTATTCTAATGGTGAAAGATTTTTTGAAATCGGTCCAGTAGTATTTGAGTTTCTTCGTTACAAACATACAAAAATTTAAATTATTTAAGTTTCAGTAGGTACCCCTAACTTTTTCTATCAATAAATATAGCCTAGGTTACTCAAGGATAACGTAGCTTTCTAATGGTGAAAAAATTTTTGAAATCGGTCCAGTACTTTTTGAGTTTATTCGTTACAAACATACAAAAATTTAAATTATTTAAGTTTTAGTAGGTACCCCTAACTTTTTCTAGCAATAAATATACCCTATGTTACTCAAGGATAACGTAGCTTTCTAATGGTGAAAAAATTTTTGAAATCGGTCCAGTACTTTTTGAGTTTATTCGTTACAAACATACAAAAATTTAAATTATTTAAGTTTTAGTAGGTACCCCTAACTTTTTCTAGCAATAAATATACCCTATGTTACTCAGGGATTCTGTAGCATTCTAAAGGTAAAAGAATTTTTGAAATCGGTCCAGCAGTTTTTGAGTTTATTCGTTACAAACATACAAAAATTCAAATTATTTTGGTTTTAGTGGGGATCCCTAATATTTTCTAGCAATAAATAATCTTTATGTTACTCAGGGATAATGTAGTATTCGAATGGTGAAAGATTTTTTGAAATCGGTCCAGTAGTTTTTGAGTTTCTTCGTTACAAACATACAAAAATTCAAATTATTTAAGTTTTATTAGGGACCCCTAGTTTTTTCTAGCCATAAACATAGCCTATAATACTCAGGGATAATGTAGTATTCTAATGGTGAAAGATTTTTCGAAATCGGTCCAGCAGTATTTGAGTTTCTTCGTTACAAACATACAAAAATTCAAATTATTTAAGTTTTAGTAGGCATGCCTAACTTTTTCTAGCAATAAATATACCCTATGTTACTCATGGATTCTGTAGCATTCTAAAGGTAAAAGAATTTTTGAAATCGGTCCAGCAGTTTTTGAGTTTATTCGTTACAAACATACAAAAATTCAAATTATTTTGGTTTTAGTGGGGATCCCTAATATTTTCTAGCAATAAATAATCTTTATGTTACTCAGGGATAATGTAGTATTCGAATGGTGAAAGATTTTTTGAAATCGGTCCAGTAGTTTTTGAGTTTCTTCGTTACAAACATACAAAAATTCAAATTATTTAAGTTTTATTAGGGACGCCTAGTTTTTTCTAGCAATAAATATTGCGTATGTTACTCAGGGGTAATGTAGCATTCTAAAGGTGAAAGAATTTTTGAAATCGGTCCAGTAGTTTTTGAGTTTCTTCGGTTCAAACATACAAAAATTCAAATTATTTAAGTTTTAGTAGGCATCCCTAACTTTTTCTAGCAATAAATATACTCTATGTTACTCAGGGATAATGTAGTATTCGAATGGTGAAAGATTTTTTGAAATCGGTCCAGTAGTTTTTGAGTTTCTTCGTTACAAACATACAAAAATTCAAATTATTTAAGTTTTATTAGGGACCCCTAGTTTTTTCTAGCCATAAACATAGCCTATAATACTCAGGGATAATGTAGTATTCTAATGGTGAAAGAATTTTTGAAATCGGTCCAGTAGTATTTGAGTTTTTTCGTTACAAACATACAAAAATTCAAATTATTTTGGTTTTAGTAGGTACCCCTAACTTTTTCTAGCAATAAATATACTCTATGTTACTCAGGGATAATGTAGCATTCGAATGGTGAAAGATTTTTTGAAATCGGTCCAGTAGTTTTTGAGTTTCTTCGTTACAAACATACAAAAATTCAAATTATTTTGGTTTTAGTGGGGATCCCTAATATTTTCTAGCAATAAATATACTCTATGTTACTCAGGGATAATGTAGTATTCTAATGGTGAAAGATTTTTCGAAATCGGTCCAGCAGTATTTGAGTTTCTTCGTTACAAACATACAAAAATTCAAATTATTTAAGTTTTAGTAGGCATGCCTAACTTTTTCTAGCAATAAATATACCCTATGTTACTCATGGATTCTGTAGCATTCTAAAGGTCAAAGAATTTTTGAAATCGGTCCAGTCCTTTTTGAGTTTATTCGTTACCAACATATAAACATGCAAATTATTTAAGTTTTAGTAGGGATCCCTAATTTTTTCTACCAATTAATATTGAATATATCACTCAGGGATTATGTAGCATTCTAAAGGTCAAAGAATTTTTGAAATCGGTCCAGTACTTTTTGAGTTTGTTCGTCACCAACATATAAGCATTCAAATTATTTAAGTTTTAGTACGGATCCCTAATTTTTTCTTGCCATAAATATATCTTCTGTTACTCAGGGATTACGTAGCATTCTAACAATGAAAGAATTTTTGAAATCGGTCTTGTAGTTGTTGAGTTTATTCCTTACAAACATATAAAAATACAAATTATTAAAGTTTTTGTAGGAATCCCTAATTTTTCTTCCAATAAATACAGCCTATCTTACTCAGAGATAATGTAGCATTCTAAAGGCCAAAGAATTTTTTAAATCGGTCCAGTAGTTTTTGAATTTATACTTTACCAACATGGGAACATACAAATTATTTAAATTTTAGTAGGGATCCCAAATTTTTTCTTGCAATAAATATCGCCTATGTTCCTCAGGGATAATGTAGCATTCTAATGGTGAAAGATTTTTTGAAATCGGTCCAGTAGTTTTTGAGTTTATTCGTTACAAACATAAAAAAATTCAAATTATTTTGGTTTTAGTAGGTACCCCTAACGTTTTCTAGCAGTAAATATAGCCTATGTTCCTCAGGGATAATGTAGCATTCTAATGGTGAAAGATTTTTGGAAATCGGTCCAGTAGTTTTTGAGTTTATTCGTTACAAACATACAAAAATTCAAATTATTTTGGTTTTAGTAGGTACCCCTAACGTTTTCTAGCAATAAATATAGCCTATGTTACTCAGGGATAATGTAGCATTCTAAAGGTAAAAGATTTTTTAAATCGGTCCAGTAGTATTTGAGTTTCTTCGTTACAAACATACAAAAATTCAAATTATTTAAGTTTTAGTAGGTATGCCTAACTTTTTCTAGCAATAAATATACCCTATGTTAATCCGGGATAATGTAGCATTCTAAAGTTAAAAGAATTTTTGAAATCGGTCCTGTAGTTTTTGAGTTTATTCGTTACAAACATACAAAAACTCAAATTATTTTGGTTTTAGTGGGGATCCCTATTATTTTCTAGCAATAAATATACTCTATGTTACTCAGGGATAATGTAGTATTCGAATGGTGAAAGATTTTTTGAAATCGGTCCAGTAGTTTTTGAGTTTCTCCGTTACAAACATACAAAAATTCAAATTATTTAAGTTTTAGTAGGCATCCCTAACTTTTTCTAGCAATAAATATACCCTATGTTACTCAGGGATAATGTAGCATTCTAAAGGTGAAAGAATTTTTGTAATCGGTCCAGTACTTTTGAGTTTATTCGTTACAAACATACAAAAATTCAAATTATTTAAGTTTTAGTAGGCATCCCTAACTTTTTCTAGCAATAAATATACCCTATCTTACTCAGGGATAATGTAGCATTCTAAAGGTCAAAGAATTTTTGAAATCGGTCCTGTAGTTCTTGAGTTTATTCCTTACAAACATACAAAAATACAAATTATTAAAGTTTTTGTAGGAATCCCTAATTTTTTCTGCCAATAAATACAGCCCATCTTACTCACAGATAAAGTAGCATTCTAATGGTGAAAGAATTTTTGCAATCGGTCCAGTAGTTTTTGAGTCTATTCGTTACAAACATACAAAAATTCAAATTATCAAAAGTTTTAGTATGGATCCCTAACTTTCTCTAGCAATAAATATAGCCTATGTTACTCAAGGATAACGTAGCATTCTAATGGTGAAAACATTTTTGAAATCGGTCCAGTAGTTTTTGAGTTTCTTCGGTTCAAACATACAAAAATACAAATTATTTAAGTTTTGGTAGGGATTTATAATTTGTTCTATCAATAAATATAGCCTATGCTACTCAGGGATAATGTAGCATTCTAAAGGCCAAAGAATTTTTGAAATCGGTGCAGTACTTTTTGAATTTATTCGTTACAAACATACAAAAATTCAAATTATTTTGGTTTTAGTGGGGATCCCTAATATTTTCTAGCAATAAATATACTCTATGTTACTCAGGGATAATGTAGTATTCGAATGGTGAAAGATTTTTTGAAATCGGTCCAGTAGTTTTTGAGTTTCTTCGTTACAAACATACAAAAATTCAAATTATTTAAGTTTTATTAGGGACCCCTAGTTTTTTCTAGCCATAAACATAGCCTATAATACTCAGGGATAATGTAGTATTCTAATGGTGAAAGAATTTTTGAAATCGGTCCAGTAGTATTTGAGTTTTTTCGTTACAAACATACAAAAATTCAAATTATTTAAGTTTTATTAGAGACCCCTAGTTTTTTCTAGCCATAAATATAGCCTATAATACTCAGGGATAATGTGGTATTCTAATGGTGAAAGATTTTTTGAAATCGGTCCAGTATTATTTGAGTTTCTCGTTACAAACATACAAAAATTTAAATTATTTAAGTTTCAGTAGGTACCCCTAACTTTTTCTATCAATAAATATAGCCTAGGTTACTCAAGGATAACGTAGCTTTCTAATGGTGAAAAAATTTTTGAAATCGGTCCAGTACTTTTTGAGTTTATTCGTTACAAACATACAAAAATTTAAATTATTTAAGTTTTAGTAGGTACCCCTAACTTTTTCTAGCAATAAATATACCCTATGTTACTCAAGGATAACGTAGCTTTCTAATGGTGAAAAAATTTTTGAAATCGGTCCAGTACTTTTTGAGTTTATTCGTTACAAACATACAAAAATTTAAATTATTTAAGTTTTAGTAGGTACCCCTAAGTTTTTCTAGCAATAAATATACCCTATGTTACTCAGGGATTCTGTAGCATTCTAAAGGTAAAAGAATTTTTGAAATCGGTCCAGCAGTTTTTGAGTTTATTCGTTACAAACATACAAAAATTCAAATTATTTTGGTTTTAGTGGGGATCCCTAATATTTTCTAGCAATAAATAATCTTTATGTTACTCAGGGATAATGTAGTATTCGAATGGTGAAAGATTTTTTGAAATCGGTCCAGTAGTTTTTGAGTTTCTTCGTTACAAACATACAAAAATTCAAATTATTTAAGTTTTATTAGGGACCCCTAGTTTTTTCTAGCCATAAACATAGCCTATAATACTCAGGGATAATGTAGTATTCTAATGGTGAAAGATTTTTCGAAATCGGTCCAGCAGTATTTGAGTTTCTTCGTTTCACACATACAAAAATTCAAATTATTTAAGTTTTAGTAGGCATGCCTAACTTTTTCTAGCAATAAATATTGCGTATGTCACTGAGGGATAATGTAGCATTCTAAAGGTGAAAGAATTTTTGAAATCGGTCCTGTAGTTTTTGAATTTCTTCGGTTCAAACATACAAAATTACAAATTATTTAAGTTTTGGTAGGGATCCTTAATTTTTTCTAGCAATAAATATTGCCTATGTTACTCAGGGATGATGTAGCATTCTAAAGGTGAAAGAATTTTTGAAATCGGTCCAGTAGTTTTTGAGTTTCTTCGGTTCAAACATACAAAAATACAAAATATTTAAGTTTTGGTAGGGATGCCTAATTTTTTCTAGCAATAAATATTGCCTATGTTACTCAGGGATAATGTAGCATTCTAAAGGTCAAAGAATTTTTGAAATCGGTCCAGTCCTTTTTGAGTTTATTCGTTACCAACATATAAACATTCAAATTATTTAAGTTTTAGTAGGGATCCCTAATTTTTTCTACCAATTAATATTGAATATATCACTCAGGGATTATGTAGCATTTTAAAGGTCAAAGAATTTTTGAAATCGGTCCAGTACTTTTTGAGTTTGTTCGTCACCAACATATAAGCATTCAAATTATTTAAGTTTTAGTACGGATCCCTAATTTTTTCTAGCCATAAATATATCTTCTGTTACTCAGGGATTACGTAGCATTCTAACAATGAAAGAATTTTTGAAATCGGTCTTGTAGTTGTTGAGTGTATTCCTTACAAACATATAAAAATACAAATTATTAAAGTTTTTGTAGGAATCCCTAATTTTTCTTCCAATAAATACAGCCTATCTTACTCAGAGATAATGTAGCATTCTAAAGGCCAAAGAATTTTTTAAATCGGTCCAGTAGTATTTGAGTTTCTTCGTTACAAACATACAAAAATTCAAATTATTTAAGTTTTAGTAGGTATGCCTAACTTTTTCTAGCAAAAAATATACTCTATGTTACTCCGGGATAATGTAGCATTCTAAAGCTAAAAGAATTTTTGAAATCGGTCCTGTAGTTTTTGAGTTTATTCGTTACAAACATACAAAAATTCAAATTATTTTGGTTTTAGTGGGGATCCCTATTATTTTCTAGCAATAAATATACTCTATGTTACTCAGGGATAATGTAGTATTCGAATGGTGAAAGATTTTTTGAAATCGGTCCAGTAGTTTTTGAGTTTCTCCGTTACAAACATACAAAAATTCAAATTATTTAAGTTTTAGTAGGCATCCCTAACTTTTTCTAGCAATAAATATACCCTATGTTACTCAGGGATAATGTAGCATTCTAAAGGTGAAAGAATTTTTGTAATCGTTCAGTACTTTTGAGTTTATTCGTTACAAACATACAAAAATTCAAATTATTTAAGTTTTAGTAGGCATCCCTAACTTTTTCTAGCAATAAATATACCCCATCTTACTCAGGGATAATGTAGCATTCTAAAGGTCAAAGAATTTTTGAAATCGGTCCTGTAGTTCTTGAGTTTATTCCTTACAAACATACAAAAATACAAATTATTAAAGTTTTTGTAGGAATCCCTAATTTTTTCTGCCAACAAATACAGCCCATCTTACTCACAGATAATGTAGCATTCTAATGGTGAAAGAATTTTTGAAATCGGTCCAGTAGTTTTTGAGTCTATTCGTTACAAACATACAAAAATTCAAATTATCAAAAGTTTTAGTATGGATCTCTAACTTTCTCTAGCAATAAATATAGCCTATGTTACTCAAGGATAACGTAGCATTCTAATGGTGAAAAAATTTTTGAAATCGGTCCAGTACTTTTTGAGTTTATTCGTTACAAACATACAAAAATTCAAATTATTTTAGTTTTAGTAGGCATCCCTAACTTTTTCTAGCAATAAATATACCCTATATTACTCAGGGATGATGTAGCATTCTAAAGGTAAAAGAATTTTTGAAATCGGTCCAGTAGTTTTTGAGTTTATTCGTTAAAAACATACAAAAATTCAAATAATTTTGGTTTTAGTGGGGATCCCTATTATTTTCTAGCAATAAATATACTCTATGTTACTCAGGGATAATGTAGTATTCGAATGGTGAAAGATTTTTTGAAATCGGTCCAGTAGCTTTTGAGTTTTTTCGTTACAAACATACAAAAATTCAAATTATTTTGGTTTTAGTAGGTACCCCTAACTTTTTCTAGCAATAAATATACTCTATGTTACTCAGGGATAATGTAGCATTCGAATGGTGAAAGATTTTTTGAAATCGGTCCAGTAGTTTTTGAGTTTCTTCGTTACAAACATACAAAAATTCAATTTATTTAAGTTTTATTAGGGACCCCTAGTTTTTTCTAGCCATAAATATAGCCTATATTACTCAGGGATAATGTGGTATTCTAATGGTGAAAGATTTTTTGAAATCGGTCCAGTAGTATTTGAGTTTCTTCGTTACAAACATACAAAAATTTAAATTATTTAAGTTTCAGTAGGTACCCCTAACTTTTTCTATCAATAAATATAGCCTAGGTTACTCAAGGATAACGTAGCTTTCTAATGGTGAAAAAATTTTTGAAATCGGTCCAGTACTTTTTGAGTTTATTCGTTACAAACATACAAAAATTTAAATTATTTAAGTTTTAGTAGGTACCCCTAACTTTTTCTAGCAATAAATATACCCTATGTTACTCAAGGATAACGTAGCTTTCTAATGGTGAAAAGATTTTTGAAATCGGTCCAGTACTTTTTGAGTTTATTCGTTACAAACATACAAAAATTTAAATTATTTAAGTTTTAGTAGGTACCCCTAACTTTTTCTAGCAATAAATATACCCTATGTTACTCAGGGATTCTGTAGCATTCTAAAGGTAAAAGAATTTTTGAAATCGGTCCAGCAGTTTTTGAGTTTATTCGTTACAAACATACAAAAATTCAAATTATTTTGGTTTTAGTGGGGATCCCTAATATTTTCTAGCAATAAATAATCTTTATGTTACTCAGGGATAATGTAGTATTCGAATGGTGAAAGATTTTTTGAAATCGGTCCAGTAGTTTTTGAGTTTCTTCGTTACAAACATACAAAAATTCAAATTATTTAAGTTTTATTAGGGACCCCTAGTTTTTTCTAGCCATAAACATAGCCTATAATACTCAGGGATAATGTAGTATTCTAATGGTGAAAGATTTTTCGAAATCGGTCCAGCAGTATTTGAGTTTCTTCGTTACAAACATACAAAAATTCAAATTATTTAAGTTTTAGTAGGCATGCCTAACTTTTTCTAGCAATAAATATACCCTATGTTACTCAGGGATTCTGTAGCATTCTAAAGGTAAAAGAATTTTTGAAATCGGTCCAGCAGTTTTTGAGTTTATTCGTTACAAACATACAAAAATTCAAATTATTTTGGTTTTAGTGGGGATCCCTAATATTTTCTAGCAATAAATAATCTTTATGTTACTCAGGGATAATGTAGTATTCGAATGGTGAAAGATTTTTTGAAATCGGTCCAGTAGTTTTTGAGTTTATTCCTCACAAACCTATAAAAAGGCAAATTATTTAAGTTTCCGTAGCGTCCCCTAGTTTTTTCTAGCCATAAACATAGTCTATGTTACTCATGGATAACGTAGCATTCTAATGGTGAAAGAATTTTTGAAATCCATCCAGTAGTTTTTGAGTTTCTTCGTTTCACACATACAAAAATTCAAATTATTTAAGTTTTAGTAGGGATCCCTAACTTTTTCTAGCAATAAATATCGCGTATGTTACTGAGGGATAAGGTAGCATTCTAAAGGTGAAAGAATTTTTGAAATCGGTCCAGTAGTTTTTGAGTTTCTTCGGTTCAAACATACAAAATTACAAATTATTTAAGTTTTGGTAGGGATCCCTAATTTTTTCTAGCAATAAATATTGCCTATGTTACTCAGGGATAATGTAGTATTCGAATGGTGAAAGATTTTTTGAAATCGGTCCAGTAGTTTTTGAGTTTCTTCGTTACAAACATACAAAAATTCAAATTATTTAAGTTTTATTAGGGACGCCTAGTTTTTTCTAGCAATAAATATTGCGTATGTTACTCAGGGATAATGTAGTATACGAATGGTGAAAGATTTTTTGAAATCGGTCCAGTAGTTTTTGAGTTTCTTCGTTACAAACATACAAAAATTCAAATTATTTTGGTTTTAGTGGGGATCCCTAATATTTTCTAGCAATAAATATACTCTATGTTACTCAGGGATAAAGTAGTATTCTAATGGTGAAAGAATTTTTGAAATCGGTCCAGTAGTATTTGAGTTTTTTCGTTACAAACATACAAAAATTCAAATTATTTTGGTTTTAGTAGGTACCCCTAACTTTTTCTAGCAATAAATATACTCTATGTTACTCAGGGATAATGTAGCATTCGAATGGTGAAAGATTTTTTGAAATCGGTCCAGTAGTTTTTGAGTTTCTTCGTTACAAACATACAAAAATTCAATTTATTTAAGTTTTATTAGGGACCCCTAGTTTTTTCTAGCCATAAATATAGCCTATATTACTCAGGGATAATGTGGTATTCTAATGGTGAAAGATTTTTTGAAATCGGTCCAGTAGTATTTGAGTTTCTTCGTTACAAACATACAAAAATTTAAATTATTTAAGTTTCAGTAGGTACCCCTAACTTTTTCTATCAATAAATATAGCCTAGGTTACTCAAGGATAACGTAGCTTTCTAATGGTGAAAAAATTTTTGAAATCGGTCCAGTACTTTTTGAGTTTATTCGTTACAAACATACAAAAATTTAAATTATTTAAGTTTTAGTAGGTACCCCTAACTTTTTCTAGCAATAAATATACCCTATGTTACTCAAGGATAACGTAGCTTTCTAATGGTGAAAAAATTTTTGAAATCGGTCCAGTACTTTTTGAGTTTATTCGTTACAAACATACAAAAATTTAAATTATTTAAGTTTTAGTAGGTACCCCTAACTTTTTCTAGCAATAAATATACCCTATGTTACTCAGGGATTCTGTAGCATTCTAAAGGTAAAAGAATTTTTGAAATCGGTCCAGCAGTTTTTGAGTTTATTCGTTACAAACATACAAAAATTCAAATTATTTTGGTTTTAGTGGGGATCCCTAATATTTTCTAGCAATAAATAATCTTTATGTTACTCAGGGATAATGTAGTATTCGAATGGTGAAAGATTTTTTGAAATCGGTCCAGTAGTTTTTGAGTTTCTTCGTTACAAACATACAAAAATTCAAATTATTTAAGTTTTATTAGGGACCCCTAGTTTTTTCTAGCCATAAACATAGCCTATAATACTCAGGGATAATGTAGTATTCTAATGGTGAAAGATTTTTCGAAATCGGTCCAGCAGTATTTGAGTTTCTTCGTTACAAACATACAAAAATTCAAATTATTTAAGTTTTAGTAGGCATGCCTAACTTTTTCTAGCAATAAATATACCCTATGTTACTCATGGATTCTGTAGCATTCTAAAGGTAAAAGAATTTTTGAAATCGGTCCAGCAGTTTTTGAGTTTATTCGTTACAAACATACAAAAATTCAAATTATTTTGGTTTTAGTGGGGATCCCTAATATTTTCTAGCAATAAATAATCTTTATGTTACTCAGGGATAATGTAGTATTCGAATGGTGAAAGATTTTTTGAAATCGGTCCAGTAGTTTTTGAGTTTCTTCGTTACAAACATACAAAAATTCAAATTATTTAAGTTTTATTAGGGACGCCTAGTTTTTTCTAGCAATAAATATTGCGTATGTTACTCAGGGGTAATGTAGCATTCTAAAGGTGAAAGAATTTTTGAAATCGGTCCAGTAGTTTTTGAGTTTCTTCGGTTCAAACATACAAAAATTCAAATTATTTAAGTTTTAGTAGGCATCCCTAACTTTTTCTAGCAATAAATATACTCTATGTTACTCAGGGATAATGTAGTATTCGAATGGTGAAAGATTTTTTGAAATCGGTCCAGTAGTTTTTGAGTTTCTTCGTTACAAACATACAAAAATTCAAATTATTTAAGTTTTATTAGGGACCCCTAGTTTTTTCTAGCCATAAACATAGCCTATAATACTCAGGGATAATGTAGTATTCTAATGGTGAAAGAATTTTTGAAATCGGTCCAGTAGTATTTGAGTTTTTTCGTTACAAACATACAAAAATTCAAATTATTTTGGTTTTAGTAGGTACCCCTAACTTTTTCTAGCAATAAATATACTCTATGTTACTCAGGGATAATGTAGCATTCGAATGGTGAAAGATTTTTTGAAATCGGTCCAGTAGTTTTTGAGTTTCTTCGTTACAAACATACAAAAATTCAAATTATTTTGGTTTTAGTGGGGATCCCTAATATTTTCTAGCAATAAATATACTCTATGTTACTCAGGGATAATGTAGCATTCGAATGGTGAAAGATTTTTTGAAATCGGTCCAGTAGTTTTTGAGTTTCTTCGTTACAAACATACAAAAATTCAAATTATTTTGGTTTTAGTGGGGATCCCTAATATTTTCTAGCAATAAATATACTCTATGTTACTCAGGGATAATGTAGTATTCGAATGGTGAAAGATTTTTTGAAATCGGTCCAGTAGTTTTTGAGTTTCTTCGTTACAAACATACAAAAATTCAAATTATTTAAGTTTTATTAGGGACCCCTAGTTTTTTCTAGCCATAAACATAGCCTATAATACTCAGGGATAATGTAGTATTCTAATGGTGAAAGAATTTTTGAAATCGGTCCAGTAGTATTTGAGTTTTTTCGTTACAAACATACAAAAATTCAAATTATTTTGGTTTTAGTAGGTACCCCTAACTTTTTCTAGCAATAAATATACTCTATGTTACTCAGGGATAATGTAGCATTCGAATGGTGAAAGATTTTTTGAAATCGGTCCAGTAGTTTTTGAGTTTCTTCGTTACAAACATACAAAAATTCAATTTATTTAAGTTTTATTAGGGACCCCTAGTTTTTTCTAGCCATAAATATAGCCTATATTACTCAGGGATAATGTGGTATTCTAATGGTGAAAGATTTTTTGAAATCGGTCCAGTAGTATTTGAGTTTCTTCGTTACAAACATACAAAAATTTAAATTATTTAAGTTTCAGTAGGTACCCCTAACTTTTTCTATCAATAAATATAGCCTAGGTTACTCAAGGATAACGTAGCTTTCTAATGGTGAAAAAATTTTTGAAATCGGTCCAGTACTTTTTGAGTTTCTTCGTTACAAACATACAAAAATTCAAATTATTTAAGTTTTATTAGGGACCCCTAGTTTTTTCTAGCCATAAACATAGCCTATAATACTCAGGGATAATGTAGTATTCTAATGGTGAAAGATTTTTCGAAATCGGTCCAGCAGTATTTGAGTTTCTTCGTTACAAACATACAAAAATTCAAATTATTTAAGTTTTAGTAGGCATGCCTAACTTTTTCTAGCAATAAATATACCCTATGTTACTCAGGGATTCTGTAGCATTCTAAAGGTAAAAGAATTTTTGAAATCGGTCCAGCAGTTTTTGAGTTTATTCGTTACAAACATACAAAAATTCAAATTATTTTGGTTTTAGTGGGGATCCCTAATATTTTCTAGCAATAAATAATCTTTATGTTACTCAGGGATAATGTAGTATTCGAATGGTGAAAGATTTTTTGAAATCGGTCCAGTAGTTTTTGAGTTTATTCCTCACAAACCTATAAAAAGGCAAATTATTTAAGTTTCAGTAGGGTCCCCTAGTTTTTTCTAGCCATAAACATAGCCTATGTTACTCAGGGATAACGTAGCATTCTAATGGTGAAAGAATTTTTGAAATCCATCCAGTAGTTTTTGAGTTTCTTCGTTTCACACATACAAAAATTCAAATTATTTAAGTTTTAGTAGGGATCCCTAACTTTTTCTAGCAATAAATATTGCGTATGTAACTGAGGGATAATGTAGCATTCTAAAGGTGAAAGAATTTTTGAAATCGGTCCAGTAGTTTTTGAGTTTCTTCGGTTCAAACATACAAAATTACAAATTATTTAAGTTTTGGTAGGGATCCCTAATTTTTTCTAGCAATAAATATTGCCTATGTTACTCAGGGATAATGTAGCATTCTAAAGGTGAAAAAATTTTTGAAATCGGTCCTGTAGTTTTTGAGTTTCTTCGTTACAAACATACAAAAATTCAAATTATTTAAGTTTTATTAGGGACCCCTAGTTTTTTCTAGCCATAAACATGGCCTATAATACTCAGGGATAATGTAGTATTCGAATGGTGAAAGATTTTTTGAAATCGGTCCAGTAGTTTTTGAGTTTCTTCGTTACAAACATACAAAAATTCAAATTATTTAAGTTTTATTAGGGACGCCTAGTTTTTTCTAGCAATAAATATTGCGTATGTTACTCAGCGGTAATGTAGCATTCTAAAGGTGAAAGAATTTTTGAAATCGGTCCAGTAGTTTTTGAGTTTCTTCGGTTCAAACATACAAAAATTCAAATTATTTAAGTTTTAGTAGGCATCCCTAACTTTTTCTAGCAATAAATATACTCTATGTTACTCAGGGATAATGTAGTATACGAATGGTGAAAGATTTTTTGAAATCGGTCCAGTAGTTTTTGAGTTTCTTCGTTACAAACATACAAAAATTCAAATTATTTTGGTTTTAGTGGGGATCCCTAATATTTTCTAGCAATAAATATACTCTATGTTACACAGGGATAATGTAGTATTCGAATGGTGAAAGATTTTTTGAAATCGGTCCAGTAGTTTTTGAGTTTCTTCGTTACAAACATACAAAAATTCAAATTATTTAAGTTTTAGTAGGCATCCCTAACTTTTTCTAGCAATAAATATACCCTATGTTACTCAGGGATAATGTAGCATTCTAAAGGTGAAAGAATTTTTGAAATCGGTCCAGTACTTTTTGAGTTTATTCGTTACAAACATACAAAAATTCAAATTATTTAAGTTTTAGTAGGCATCCCTAACTTTTTCTAGCAATAAATATACCCTATGTTACTCAGGGATAATGTAGCATTCTAAAGGTCAAAGAATTTTTGAAATCGGTCCTGTAGATTTTGAGTTTATTCCTAACAAACATATGAAAATTCAAATTATTTAAGTTTTAGTGGGGATCCCTAATATTTTATGGCAATAAAAATACTCTATGTTACTCCGGGATAATGTAGCATTCTAAGGGTGAAAGAATTTTTGAAATCGGTCCAGTAGTTTTTGAGTTTATTCCTCACAAACCTATAAAAATACAAATTATTTAAGTTTCGGTAGGGTCTCCTAGTTTTTTCTAGCCATAAACATAGCCTATGTTACTCAGGGATAACGTAGCATTCTAATGGTGAAAGAATTTTTGAAATCCATCCAGTAGTTTTTGAGTTTCTTCGATTCACACATACAAAAATTCAAATTATTTAAGTTTTAGTAGGGATCCCTAACTTTTTCTAGCAACAAATATTGCGTTTGTTACTGAGGAATAATGTAGCATTCTAAAGGTGAAAGAATTTTTGAAATCGGTTAAGTAGTTTTTGAGTTTCTTCGGTTCAAACATACAAAAATACAAATTATTTAAGTTTTGGTAGGGATTTATAATTTCTTCTATCAATAAATATAGCCTATGCTACTCAGGGATAATGTAGCATTCTAAAGGCCAAAGAATTTTTGAAATCGGTGCAGTACTTTTTGAATTTATTCGTTACAAACATACAAAAATTCAAATTATTTTGGATTTAGTGGGGATCCCTAATATTTTCTAGGAATAAATATAGCCTATAATACTCAGGGATAATGTAGTATTCTAATGGTGAAAGATTTTTTGAAATCGGTCCAGTAGTATTTGAGTTTCTTCGTTACAAACATACAAAAATTCAAATTATTTAAGTTTTAGTAGGCATGCCTAACTTTTTCTAGCAATAAATATATCCTATGTTACTCCGAGATAATGTAGCATTCTAAGGGTGAAAGAATTTTTGAAATCGGTCCAGTAGTTTTTGAGTTTAATCCTCACAAACCTATAAAAATGCAAATTATTCAAGTTTCAGTAGGGTCCCCTAGTTTTTTCTAGCCATAAAGATAGCCTATGTTACTCAGGGATAACGTAGCATTCTAATGGTGAAAGAATTTTTGAAATCCATCCAGTAGTTTTTAAGTTTCTTCGATGCACACATACAAAAATTCAAATTATTTAAGTTTCAGTAGGCATGCCTAACTTTTTCTAGCAATAAATATATCCTATGTTACTCCGGGATAATGTAGCATTCTAAGGGTGAAAGAATTTTTGAAATCGGTCCAGTAGTTTTTGAGCTTAATCCTCACAAACCTATAAAAATGCAAATTATTCAAGTTTCAGTAGGGTCCCCTAGTTTTTTCTAGCAATAAATAAATCCTATGTTACTGAGGGATAATGTAGCATTCTAAAGGTGAAAGAATTTTCGTAATCGGTCCAGTGCTTTTTGAGTTTCTTCGTTACAAACATACAAAAATTCAAATTAATTAAGTTTTAGTAGGCATGCCTAACTTTTTCTAGCAATAAATATATCCTATGTTACTCCGGGATAATGTAGCATTCTAAGGGTGAAAGAATTTTTGAAATCGGTCCAGTAGTTTTTGAGTTTAATCCTCACAAACCTATAAAAATGCAAATTATTTAAGTTTTAGTAGGCATCCCTAACTTTTTCTAGCAATAAATAAACCCTATGTTACTCAGGGATAATGTAGCATTCTAAAGGTGAAAGAATTTTCGTAATCGGTCCAGTGCTTTTTGAGTTTCTTCGTTACAAACATACAAAAATTCAAATTATTTAAGTTTTAGTAGGCATCCCTAACTTTTTCTAGCAATAAATAAACCCTATGTTACTCAGGGATAATGTAGCATTCTAAAGGTGAAAGAATTTTCGTAATCGGTCCAGTGCTTTTTGAGTTTCTTCGTTACAAACATACAAAAATTTAAATTATTTAAGTTTTAGTAGGCATGCCTAACTTTTTCTAGCAATAAATATATCCTATGTTACTCCGGGATAATGTAGCATTCTAAGGGTGAAAGAATTTTTGAAATCGGTCCAGTACTTTTTGAGTTTCTTCGGTTCAAACATACAAAAATACAAATTATTTAAGTTTTGGTAGGGATCCCTAATTTTTTCTAGCAATAAATATTGCGTATGTTACTCAGGGATAATGTAGCATTCTAAAGGTGAAAGAATTTTTGAAATCGGTCCAGTAGTTTTAGAGTTTCTTCGGTTCAAACATACAAAAATTCAAATTATTTAAGTTTTAGTAGGCATCCCTAACTTTTTCTAGCAATAAATTTACTCTATGTTACTCAGGGATAATGTAGTATACGAATGGTGAAAGATTTTTTGAAATCGGTCCAGTAGTTTTTGAGTTTCTTCGTTACAAACATACAAAAATTCAAATTATTTTGGTTTTAGTGGGGATCCCTAATATTTTCTAGCAATAAATATACTCTATGTTACTCAGGGATAATGTAGTATTCGAATGGTGAAAGATTTTTTGAAATCGGTCCAGAAGTTTTTGAGTTTCTTCGTTACAAACATACAAAAATTCAAATTATTTAAGTTTTAGTAGGCATCCCTAACTTTTTCTAGCAATAAATATACCCTATGTTACTCAGGGATAATGTAGCATTCTAAAGGTGAAAGAATTTTTGAAATCGGTCCAGTACTTTTTGAGTTTATTCGTTACAAACATACAAAAATTCAAATTATTTAAGTTTTAGTAGGCATCCCTAACTTTTTCTAGCAATAAATATACCCTATGTTACTCAGGGATAATGTAGCATTCTAAAGGTCAAAGAATTTTTGAAATCGGTCCTGTAGATTTTGAGTTTATTCCTAACAAACATATAAAAATTCAAATTATTAAAGTTTTAGTGGGGATCCCTAATATTTTATGGCAATAAATATTCTCTATGTTACTCCGGGATAATGTAGCATTCTAAGGGTGAAAGAATTTTTGAAATCGGTCCAGTAGTTTTTGAGTTTATTCCTCACAAACCTATAAAAATACAAATTATTTAAGTTTCGGTAGGTTCTCCTAGTTTTTTCTAGCCATAAACATAGCCTATGTTACTCAGGGATAACGTAGCATTCTAATGGTGAAAGAATTTTTGAAATCCATCCAGTAGTTTTTGAGTTTCTTCGATTCACACATACAAAAATTCAAATTATTTAAGTTTTAGTAGGGATCCCTAACTTTTTCTAGCAACAAATATTGCGTTTGTTACTGAGGAATAATGTAGCATTCTAAAGGTGAAAGAATTTTTGAAATTGGTTAAGTAGTTTTTGAGTTTCTTCGGTTCAAACATACAAAAATACAAATTATTTAAGTTTTGGTAGGGATTTATAATTTGTTCTATCAATAAATATAGCCTATGCTACTCAGGGATAATGTAGCATTCTAAAGGCCAAAGAATTTTTGAAATCGGTGCAGTACTTTTTGAATTTATTCGTTACAAACATACAAAAATTCAAATTATTTTGGTTTTAGTGGGGATCCCTAATATTTTCTACGAATAAATATACTCTATGTTACTCAGGGATAATGCAGTATTCGAATGGTGAAAGATTTTTTGAAATCGGTCCAGTAGTTTTTGAGTTTCTTCGTTACAAAAATACAAAAATTCAAATTATTTAAGTTCTATTAGGGACCCCTAGTTTTTTCTAGCCATAAATATAGCCTATAATACTCAGGGATAATGTAGTATTCTAATGGTGAAAGATTTTTTGAAATCGGTCCAGTAGTATTTGAGTTTCTTCGTTACAAACATACAAAAATTCAAATTATTTAAGTTTTAGTAGGCATGCCTAACTTTTTCTAGCAATAAATATATCCTATGTTACTCCGGGATAATGTAGCATTCCAAGGGTGAAAAAATTTTTGAAATCGGTCCAGTAGTTTTTGAGTTTAATCCTCACAAACCTATAAAAATGCAAATTATTCAAGTTTCAGTAGGGTCCCCTAGTTTTTTCTAGCAATAAATAAACCCTATGTTACTGAGGGATAATGTAGCATTCTAAAGGTGAAAGAATTTTCGTAATCGGTCCAGTGCTTGTTGAGTTTCTTCGTTACAAACATACAAAAATTCAAATTATTTAAGTTTTAGTAGGCATGCCTAACTTTTTCTAGCAATAAATATATCCTATGTTACTCCGGGATAATGTAGCATTCTAAGGGTGAAAGAATTTTTGAAATCGGTCCAGTACTTTTTGAGTTTCTTCGGTTCAAACATACAAAAATACAAATTATTTAAGTTTTGGTAGGGATCCCTAATTTTTTCTAGCAATAAATATTGCGTATGTTACTCAGGGATAATGTAGCATTCTAAAGGTGAAAGAATTTTTGAAATCGGTCCAGTAGTTTTTGAGTTGCTTCGGTTCAAACATACAAAAATTCAAATTATTTAAGTTTTAGTAGGCATCCCTAAATTTTTCTAGCAATAAATTTACTCTATGTTACTCAGGGATAATGTAGTATACGAATGGTGAAAGATTTTTTGAAATCGGTCCAGTAGTTTTTGAGTTTCTTCGTTACAAACATACAAAAATTCAAATTATTTTGGTTTTAGTGGGGATCCCTAATATTTTCTAGCAATAAATATACTCTATGTTACTCAGGGATAATGTAGTATTCGAATGGTGAAAGATTTTTTGAAATCGGTCCAGTAGTTTTTGAGTTTCTTCGTTACAAACATACAAAAATTCAAATTATTTAAGTTTTAGTAGGCATCCCTAACTTTTTCTAGCAATAAATATACCCTATGTTACTCAGGGATAATGTAGCATTCTAAAGGTGAAAGAATTTTTGAAATCGGTCCAGTACTTTTTGAGTTTATTCGTTACAAACATACAAAAATTCAAATTATTTAAGTTTTAGTAGGCATCCCTAACTTTTTCTAGCAATAAATATATCCTATGTTACTCAGGGATAATGTAGCATTCTAAAGGTCAAAGAATTTTTGAAATCGGTCCTGTAGTTTTTGAGTTTAATCCTCACAAACCTATAAAAATGCAAATTATTCAAGTTTGAGTAGGGTCCCCTAGTTTTTTCTAGCCATAAAGATAGCCTATGTTACTCAGGGATAACGTAGCATTCTAATGGTGAAAGAATTTTTGAAATCCATCCAGTAGTTTTTGAGTTTCTTAGATTCACACATACAAAAATTCAAATTATTTAAGTTTTAGTAGGGATCCCTAACTTTTGCTAGCAACAAATATTGCGTTTGTTACTGAGGAATAATGTAGCATTCCAAAGGTGAAAGAATTTTTGAAATCGGTTAAGTAGTTTTTGAGTTTCTTCGGTTCAAACATACAAAAATACAAATTATTTAAGTTTTGGTAGGGATTTATAATTTGTTCTATCAATAAATATAGCCTATGCTACTCAGGGATAATGTAGCATTCTAAAGGCCAAAGAATTTTTGAAATCGGTGCAGTACTTTTTGAATTTATTCGTTACAAACATACAAAAATTCAAATTATTTTGGTTTTAGTGGGGATCCCTAATATTTTCTAGGAATAAATATACTCTATGTTACTCAAGGATAATGTAGTATTCGAATGGTGAAAGATTTTTTGAAATCGGTCCAGTACTTTTTGAGTTTCTTCGGTTCAAACATACAAAAATACAAATTATTTAAGTTTTGGTAGGGATCCCTAATTTTTTCTAGCAATAAATATTGCGTATGTTACTCAGGGATAATGTAGCATTCTAAAGGTGAAAGAATTTTTGAAATCGGTGCAGTACTTTTTGAATTTATTCGTTACAAACATACAAAAATTCAAATTATTTTGGTTTTAGTGGGGATCCCTAATATTTTCTAGCAATAAATATACTCTATGTTACTCAGGGATAATGTAGTATTCGAATGGTGAAAGATTTTTTGAAATCGGTCCAGTAGTTTTTGAGTTTAATCCTCACAAACCTATAAAAATGCAAATTATTCAAGTTTCAGTAGGGTCCCCTAGTTTTTTCTAGCCATAAAGATAGCCTATGTTACTCAGGGATAACGTAGCATTCTAATGGTGAAAGAATTTTTGAAATCCATCCAGTAGTTTTTGAGTTTCTTCGATTCACACATACAAAAATTCAAATTATTTAAGTTTTAGTAGGGATTCCTAACTTTTTCTAGCAAGAAATATTACGTATGTTACTGAGGGATAATGTAGCATTGTAAAGGTGAAAGAATTTTTGAAATCGGTCCAGTAGTTTTTGAGTTTCTTCGGTTCAAACATATAAAAATACAAATCATTTAAATTTTAGTAGGGATTTATAATTTGTTCTATCAATAAATATAGCCTATGCTACTCAGGGATAATGTAGCATTCTAAAGGCCAAAGAATTTTTGAAATCGGTCCAGTACTTTTTGAATTTATTCTTTACCAACATATGAACCTACAAATTATTTAAATTTTAGTAGGGATCCCAAATTTTTTCTAGCAATAAATATCGCCTATGTTCCTCAGGGATAATGTAGCATTCTAATGGTGAAAGATTTTTTGAAATCGGTCCAGTAGTTTTTGAGTTTCTTCGTTACAAACATACAAAAATTCAAATTATTTAAGTTTTAGTAGGCATCCCTAACTTTTTCTAGCAATAAATAAACCCTATGTTACTCAGGGATAATGTAGCATTCTAAAGGTGAAAGAATTTTCGTAATCGGTCCAGTGCTTTTTGAGTTTCTTCGTTACAAACATACAAAAATTCAAATTATTTAAGTTTTAGTAGGCATGCCTAACATTTTCTAGCAATAAATATATCCTATGTTACTCCGGGATAATGTAGCATTCTAAGGGTGAAAGAATTTTTGAAATCGGTCCAGTAGTTTTTGAGTTTAATCCTCACAAACCTATAAAAATGCAAATTATTTAAGTTTCAGTAGGGTCCCCTAGTCTTTTATAGCCATAAAGATAGCCTATGTTACTCACGGATAACGTAGCATTCTAATGGTGAAAGAATTTTTGAAATCCATCCAGTAGTTTTTGAGTTTCTTCGATTCACACATACAAAAATTCAAATTATTTAAGTTTTAGTAGGGATTCCTAACTTTTTCTAGCAAGAAATATTACGTATGTTACTGAGGGATAATGTAGCATTCTAAAGGTGAAAGAATTTTTGAAATCGGTCCAGTAGTTTTTGAGTTTCTTCGGTTCAAACATATAAAAATACAAATCATTTAAATTTTAGTAGGGATTTATAATTTGTTCTATCAATAAATATAGCCTATGCTACTCAGGGATAATGTAGCATTCTAAAGGTCAAAGAATTTTTGAAATCGGTCCTGTAGTTCTTGAGTTTATTCCTTACAAACATATAAAAATACAAATTATTAAAATTTTTGTAGGAATCCCTAATTTTTTCTGACAATAAATACAGCCTATCTTACTCACAGATAATGTAGCATTCTAATGGTGAAAGAATTTTTGAAATCGGTCCAGTAGTTTTTGAGTCTATTCGTTACAAACATACAAAAATACAAATTATCAAAAGTTTTAGTATGGATCCCTAACTTTCTCTAGCATTAAATATAGACTATGTTACTCAAGGATAACGTAGCATTCTAATGGTGAAAAAATTTTTGAAATCGGTCCAGTACTTTTTGAGTTTATTCGTTACAAACACACAAAAATTTAAATTATTTAAGTTTTAGTAGGTACCCCTAACTTTTTCTAGCAATAAATATAGCCTATGTTACTCAGGGATAATGTAGCATTCTAAAGGTAAAAGAATTTTTGAAATCGGTCCTGAAGTTTTTGAGTTTATTCGTTAAAAACATACAAAAATTCAAATTATTTCGGTTTTAGCGGGGATCCCTATTATTTTCTAGCAATAAATATACTCTATATTACTCAGGGATAATGTAGTATTCGAATGGTGAAAGATTTTTTGAAATCGGTCCAGTAGGTTTTGAGTTTCTTCGTTACAAACATACAAAAATTCAAATTATTTAAGTTTTATTAGGGACCCTTAGTTTTTTCTAGCCATAAACATAGCCTATAATACTCACGGATAATGTAGTATTCTAATGGTGAAAGATTTTTTGAAATCGGTCCAGTAGTATTTGAGTTTCTTCGTTACAAACATACAAAAATTTAAATTATTTAAGTTTTAGTAGGCATGCCTAACTTTTTCTAGCAATAAATATACCCTATGTTAGTCCGGGATAATGTAGTATTCGAAAGGTAAAAGAATTTTTGAAATCGGTCCTGCAGTTTTTGAGTTTATTCGTTACAAACATACAAAAATTCAAATTATTTTGGTTTTAGTAGGTACCCCTAACTTTTTCTAGCAATAAATATAGCCTATGTTACTCAGGGATAATGTAGCATTCCAAAGGTAAAAGATTTTTTAAATCGGTCCAGTAGTATTTGAGTTTCTTCGTTACAAACATACAAAAATTCAAATTATTTAAGTTTTAGTAGGCATGCCTAACTTTTTCTAGCAATAAATATACCCTATGTTACTCCGGGATAATGTAGCATTCTAAAGTTAAAAGAATTTTTGAAATCGGTCCTGTAGTTTTTGAGTTTATTCGTTACAAACATACAAAAATTCAAATTATTTTGGTTTTAGTAGGTCCCCCTAACTTTTTCTAGCAATAAATATACCCTATGTTACTCCGGGATAATGTAGCATTCTAAAGGTAAAAGAATTTTTGAAATCGGTCCTGTAGTTTTTGAGTTTATTCGTTACAAACATACAAAAATTCAAATTATTTTGGTTTTAGTAGGTACCCGTAACTTTTTGTAGCAATAAATATACTCTATGTTACTCAGGGATAATGTAGTATTCGAATGGTGAAAGATTTTTTGAAATCGGTGCAGTAGTTTTTGAGTTTCTTCGTTACAAACATACAAAAATTCAAATTATTTAAGTTTTATTAGGGACCCCTAGTGTTTTCTAGCCATAGGCATAGCCTATAATACTCAGGGATAATGTAGTATTCTAATGGTGAAAGATTTTTTGAAATCGGTCCAGTAGTATTTGAGTTTCTTCGTTACAAACCTACAAAAATTTAATTTATTTAAGTTTTAGTAGGTACCCCTAACTTTTTCTATCAATAAATATAGCCTATGTTACTCAGGGATAATATAGCATTCTAAACGTAAAAGAATTTTTGAAATCGGTCCTGTAGTTTTTGAGTTTATTCGTTACAAACATACAAAAATTCAAATTATTTTGGTTTTAGTGGGGATCCCTAATATTTTCTAGCAATAAATATACTCTATGTTACTCAGGGATAATGTAGTATTCGAATGGTGAAAGATTTTTTGAAATCGGTCCAGTAGTTTTTGAGTTTATTCCTCACAAACCTATAAAAAGGCAAATTATTTAAGTTTCAGTAGGGTCCCCTAGTTTTTTCTAGCCATAAACATAGCCTATTTTACTCAGGGATAACGTAGCATTCTAATGGTGAAAGAATTTTTGAAATCCATCCAGTAGTTTTTGAGTTTCTTCGTTTCACACATAGAAAAATCCAAATTATTTAAGTTTTAGTAGAGATCCCTAACTTTTTCTAGCAATAAATATTGCGTATGTTACTGAGGGATTATGTAGCATTCTAAAGCTGAAAGAATTTTTGAAATCGGTCCAGTAGTTTTTGAGTTTCTTCGGTTCAAACATACAAAAATACAAATTATTTAAGTTTTGGTAGGGATCCCTAATTTTTTCTAGCAATAAATATTGCCTATGTTACTCAGGGATAATGTAGCATTCTTAAGGTGAAAGAATTTTGGAAATCGGTCCAGTAGTTTTTAAGTTTCTTCGGTTCAAACATACAAAAAGAAAAATTATTTAAGTTTTGGTAGGGATCCCTAATTTTTTCTAGCAATAAATATTGCTTATGTTACTCAGGGATAATGTTAGGTCAAAGAATTTTTGAAATTGGTCCAGTACTTTTTGAGTTTATTCGTTACCAACATATAAACATGCAAATTATTTAAGTTTTAGTAGGGATCCCTAATTTTTTCTACCAATTAATATTGCCTATATCACTCAGGGATTATGTAGCATTCTAAAGGTCAAAGAATTTTTGAAATCGGTCCAGTACTTTTTGAGTTTTTTCGTCACCAACATATAAGCATTCAAATTATTTAAGTTTTAGTACGGATCCCTAATTTTTTCTAGCCATAAATATATCTTCTGTTACTCAGGGATTACGTTGCATTCTAACAGTGAAAGAATTTTTGAAATCGGTCTTGTAGTTTTTGAGTTTATTCCTTACAAACATATAAAAATACAAATTATTAAAATTTTTGTAGGAATCCCTAATTTTTCTTCCAATAAATACAGCCTATCTTACTCAGAGATAATGTAGCATTCTAAAGGCCAAAGAATTTTTGAAATCGGTTCAGTACTTTTTGAATTTATTCTTTACCAACATAGGAACATACAAATTATTTAAATTTTAGTAGGGATCCCAAATTTTTTCTAGCAATAAATATCGCCTATGTTCCTCAGGGATAATGTAGCATTCTAATGGTGAAAGATTTTTTGAAATCGGTCCAGTAGTTTTTGAGTTTCTTCGTTACAAACATAGAAAAATTCAAATTATTTAAGTTTTAGTAGGCATCTCTAACTTTTTCTAGCAATAAATAAACCCTATGTTACTCAGGGATAATGTAGCATTCTAAAGGTGAAAGATTTTTCGAAATCGGTCCAGCAGTATTTGAGTTTCTTCGTTACAAACATACAAAAATTCAAATTATTTAAGTTTTAGTAGGCATGCCTAAGTTTTTCTAGCAATAAATATACCCTATATTACTCAGGGATAATGTAGTATTCGAATGGTGAAAGATTTTTTGAGATCGGTCCAGTAGGTTTTGAGTTTCTTCGTTACAAACATACAAAAATTCAAATTATTTAAGTTTTATTAGGGACCCTTAGTTTTTTCTAGCCATAAATATAGCCTATAATACTCACGGATAATGTAGTATTCTAATGGTGAAAGATTTTTTGAAATCGGTCCAGTAGTATTTGAGTTTCTTCGTTACAAACATACAAAAATTTAAATTATTTAAGTTTTAGTAGGCATGCCTAACTTTTTGTAGCAATAAATATACCCTATGTTAGTCCGGGATAATGTAGTATTCGAAAGGTAAAAGAATTTTTGAAATCGGTCCTGCAGTTTTTGAGGTTATTCGTTACAAACATACAAAAATTCAAATTATTTTGGTTTTAGTAGGTACCCCTAACTTTTTCTAGCAATAAATATAGCCTATGTTACTCAGGGATAATGTAGCATTCCAAAGGTAAAAGATTTTTTAAATCGGTCCAGTAGTATTTGAGTTTCTTCGTTACAAACATACAAAAATTCAAATTATTTAAGTTTTAGTAGGCATGCCTAACTTTTTCTAGCAATAAATATACCCTATGTTACTCCGGGATAATGTAGCATTCTAAAGTTAAAAGAATTTTTGAAATCGGTCCTGTAGTTTTTGAGTTTATTCGTTACAAACATACAAAAATTCAAATTATTTTGGTTTTAGTAGGTCCCCCTAACTTTTTCTAGCAATAAATATACCCTATGTTACTCCGGGATAATGTAGCATTCTAAAGGTAAAAGAATTTTTGAAATCGGTCCTGTAGTTTTTGAGTTTATTCGTTACAAACATACAAAAATTCAAATTATTTTGGTTTTAGTAGGTACCCGTAACTTTTTGTAGCAATAAATATACTCTATGTTACTCAGGGATAATGTAGTATTCGAATGGTGAAAGATTTTTTGAAATCGGTCCAGTAGTTTTTGAGTTTATTCCTCACAAACCTATAAAAAGGCAAATTATTTAAGTTTCAGTAGGGTCCCCTAGTTTTTTCTAGCCATAAACATAGCCTATTTTACTCAGGGATAACGTAGCATTCTAATGGTGAAAGAATTTTTGAAATCCATCCAGTAGTTTTTGAGTTTCTTCGTTTCACACATAGAAAAATCCAAATTATTTAAGTTTTAGTAGAGATCCCTAACTTTTTCTAGCAATAAATATTGCGTATGTTACTGAGGGATTATGTAGCATTCTAAAGCTGAAAGAATTTTTGAAATCGGTCCAGTAGTTTTTGAGTTTCTTCGGTTCAAACATACAAAAATACAAATTATTTAAGTTTTGGTAGGGATCCCTAATTTTTTCTAGCAATAAATATTGCCTATGTTACTCAGGGATAATGTAGCATTCTTAAGGTGAAAGAATTTTGGAAATCGGTCCAGTAGTTTTTAAGTTTCTTCGGTTCAAACATACAAAAAGAAAAATTATTTAAGTTTTGGTAGGGATCCCTAATTTTTTCTAGCAATAAATATTGCTTATGTTACTCAGGGATAATGTTAGGTCAAAGAATTTTTGAAATTGGTCCAGTACTTTTTGAGTTTATTCGTTACCAACATATAAACATGCAAATTATTTAAGTTTTAGTAGGGATCCCTAATTTTTTCTACCAATTAATATTGCCTATATCACTCAGGGATTATGTAGCATTCTAAAGGTCAAAGAATTTTTGAAATCGGTCCAGTACTTTTTGAGTTTTTTCGTCACCAACATATAAGCATTCAAATTATTTAAGTTTTAGTACGGATCCCTAATTTTTTCTAGCCATAAATATATCTTCTGTTACTCAGGGATTACGTTGCATTCTAACAGTGAAAGAATTTTTGAAATCGGTCTTGTAGTTTTTGAGTTTATTCCTTACAAACATATAAAAATACAAATTATTAAAATTTTTGTAGGAATCCCTAATTTTTCTTCCAATAAATACAGCCTATCTTACTCAGAGATAATGTAGCATTCTAAAGGCCAAAGAATTTTTGAAATCGGTTCAGTACTTTTTGAATTTATTCTTTACCAACATAGGAACATACAAATTATTTAAATTTTAGTAGGGATCCCAAATTTTTTCTAGCAATAAATATCGCCTATGTTCCTCAGGGATAATGTAGCATTCTAATGGTGAAAGATTTTTTGAAATCGGTCCAGTAGTTTTTGAGTTTCTTCGTTACAAACATAGAAAAATTCAAATTATTTAAGTTTTAGTAGGCATCTCTAACTTTTTCTAGCAATAAATAAACCCTATGTTACTCAGGGATAATGTAGCATTCTAAAGGTGAAAGATTTTTCGAAATCGGTCCAGCAGTATTTGAGTTTCTTCGTTACAAACATACAAAAATTCAAATTATTTAAGTTTTAGTAGGCATGCCTAAGTTTTTCTAGCAATAAATATACCCTATATTACTCAGGGATAATGTAGTATTCGAATGGTGAAAGATTTTTTGAGATCGGTCCAGTAGGTTTTGAGTTTCTTCGTTACAAACATACAAAAATTCAAATTATTTAAGTTTTATTAGGGACCCTTAGTTTTTTCTAGCCATAAATATAGCCTATAATACTCACGGATAATGTAGTATTCTAATGGTGAAAGATTTTTTGAAATCGGTCCAGTAGTATTTGAGTTTCTTCGTTACAAACATACAAAAATTTAAATTATTTAAGTTTTAGTAGGCATGCCTAACTTTTTGTAGCAATAAATATACCCTATGTTAGTCCGGGATAATGTAGTATTCGAAAGGTAAAAGAATTTTTGAAATCGGTCCTGCAGTTTTTGAGGTTATTCGTTACAAACATACAAAAATTCAAATTATTTTGGTTTTAGTAGGTACCCCTAACTTTTTCTAGCAATAAATATAGCCTATGTTACTCAGGGATAATGTAGCATTCCAAAGGTAAAAGATTTTTTAAATCGGTCCAGTAGTATTTGAGTTTCTTCGTTACAAACATACAAAAATTCAAATTATTTAAGTTTTAGTAGGCATGCCTAACTTTTTCTAGCAATAAATATACCCTATGTTACTCCGGGATAATGTAGCATTCTAAAGTTAAAAGAATTTTTGAAATCGGTCCTGTAGTTTTTGAGTTTATTCGTTACAAACATACAAAAATTCAAATTATTTTGGTTTTAGTAGGTCCCCCTAACTTTTTCTAGCAATAAATATACCCTATGTTACTCCGGGATAATGTAGCATTCTAAAGGTAAAAGAATTTTTGAAATCGGTCCTGTAGTTTTTGAGTTTATTCGTTACAAACATACAAAAATTCAAATTATTTTGGTTTTAGTAGGTACCCGTAACTTTTTGTAGCAATAAATATACTCTATGTTACTCAGGGATAATGTAGTATTCGAATGGTGAAAGATTTTTTGAAATCGGTGCAGTAGTTTTTGAGTTTCTTCGTTACAAACATACAAAAATTCAAATTATTTAAGTTTTACTAGGGACCCCTAGTTTTTTCTAGCCATAAACATAGCCTATAATACTCAGGGATAATGTAGTATTCGAATGGTGCAAGATTTTTTGAAATCGGTCCAGTAGTTTTTGAGTTTCTTCGTTACAAACATACAAAAATTCAAATTATTTAAGTTTTATTAGGGACCCCTAGTTTTTTCTAGCCATAGGCATAGCCTATAATACTCAGGGATAATGTAGTATTCTAATGGTGAAAGATTTTTTGAAATCGGTCCAGTAGTATTTGAGTTTCTTCGTTACAAACCTACAAAAATTTAATTTATTTAAGTTTTAGTAGGTACCCCTAACTTTTTCTATCAATAAATATAGCCTATGTTACTCAGGGATAATATAGCATTCTAAACGTAAAAGAATTTTTGAAATCGGTCCTGTAGTTTTTGAGTTTATTCGTTACAAACATACAAAAATTCAAATTATTTTGGTTTTATTGGGGATCCCTAATATTTTCTAGCAATAAATATACTCTATGTTACTCAGGGATAATGTAGTATTCGAATGGTGAAAGATTTTTTGAAATCGGTCCAGTAGTTTTTGAGTTTATTCCTCACAAACCTATAAAAATGCAAATTATTTAAGTTTCAGTAGGGTCCCCTAGTTTTTTCTAGCCATAAACATAGCCTATTTTACTCAGGGATAACGTAGCATTCTAATGGTGAAAGAATTTTTGAAATCCATCCAGTAGTTTTTGAGTTTCTTCGTTTCACACATAGAAAAATCCAAATTATTTAAGTTTTAGTAGAGATCCCTAACTTTTTCTAGCAATAAATATTGCGTATGTTACTGAGGGATTATGTAGCATTCTAAAGCTGAAAGGATTTTTGAAATCGGTCCAGTAGTTTTTGAGTTTCTTCGGTTCAAACATACAAAAATACAAATTATTTAAGTTTTGGTAGGGATCCCTAATTTTTTCTAGCAATAAATATTGCCTATGTTACTCAGGGATAATGTAGCATTCTTAAGGTGAAAGAATTTTGGAAATCGGTCCAGTAGTTTTTGAGTTTCTTCGGTTCAAACATACAAAAAGAAAAATTATTTAAGTTTTGGTAGGGATCCCTAATTTTTTCTAGCAATAAATATTGCTTATGTTACTCAGGGATAATGTTAGGTCAAAGAATTTTTGAAATTGGTCCAGTACTTTTTGAGTTTATTCGTTACCAACATATAAACATGCAAATTATTTAAGTTTTAGTAGGGATCCCTAATTTTTTCTACCAATTAATATTGCCTATATCACTCAGGGATTATGTAGCATTCTAAAGCTCAAAGAATTTTTGAAATCGGTCCAGTACTTTTTGAGTTTTTTCGTCACCAACATATAAGCATTCAAATTATTTAAGTTTTAGTACGGATCCCTAATTTTTTCTAGCCATAAATATATCTTCTGTTACTCAGGGATTACGTTGCATTCTAACAGTGAAAGAATTTTTGAAATCGGTCTTGTAGTTTTTGAGTTTATTCCTTACAAACATATAAAAATACAAATTATTAAAGTTTTTGTAGGAATCCCTAATTTTTCTTCCAATAAATACAGCCTATCTTACTCAGAGATAATGTAGCATTCTAAAGGCCAAAGAATTTTTGAAATCGGTTCAGTACTTTTTGAATTTATTCTTTACCAACATAGGAACATACAAATTATTTAAATTTTAGTAGGGATCCCAAATTTTTTCTAGCAATAAATATCGCCTATGTTCCTCAGGGATAATGTAGCATTCTAATGGTGAAAGATTTTTTGAAATCGGTCCAGTAGTTTTTGAGTTTCTTCGTTACAAACATAGAAAAATTCAAATTATTTAAGTTTTAGTAGGCATCTCTAACTTTTTCTAGCAATAAATAAACCCTATGTTACTCAGGGATAATGTAGCATTCTAAAGGTGAAAGATTTTTCGAAATCGGTCCAGCAGTATTTGAGTTTCTTCGTTACAAACATACAAAAATTCAAATTATTTAAGTTTTAGTAGGCATGCCTAAGTTTTTCTAGCAATAAATATACCCTATAATACTCAGGGTAATGTAGCATTCTAAAGGTAAAAGAATTTTTGAAATCGGTCCTGTAGTTTTTGAGTTTCTTCGTTACAAACATACAAAAATTCAAATTATTTTGGTTTTAGTGAGGATCCCTAATATTTTCTAGCAATAAATATACCCTATGTTACTCAGGGATAATGTAGTATTCGAATGGTGAAAGATTTTTTGAAATCGGTCCAGTAGGTTTTGAGTTTCTTCGTTACAAACATACAAAAATTCAAATTATTTAAGTTTTATTAGGGACCCTTAGTTTTTTCTAGCCATAAACATAGCCTATAATACTCACGGATAATGTAGTATTCTAATGGTGAAAGATTTTTTGAAATCGGTCCAGTAGTATTTGAGTTTCTTCGTTACAAACATACAAAAATTTAAATTATTTAAGTTTTAGTAGGCATGCCTAACTTTTTCTAGCAATAAATATACCCTATGTTAGTCCGGGATAATGTAGTATTAGAAAGGTAAAAGAATTTTTGAAATCGGTCCTGCAGTTTTTGAGTTTATTCGTTACAAACGTACAAAAATTCAAATTATTTTGGTTTTAGTAGGTACCCCTAACTTTTTCTAGCAATAAATATAGCCTATGTTACTCAGGGATAATGTAGCATTCCAAAGGTAAAAGATTTTTTAAATCGGTCCAGTAGTATTTGAGTTTCTTCGTCACAAACATACAAAAATTCAAATTATTTAAGTTTTAGTAGGCATGCCTAACTTTTTCTAGCAATAAATATACCCTATGTTACTCCGGGATAATGTAGCATTCTAAAGTTAAAAGAATTTTTGAAATCGGTCCTGTAGTTTTTGAGTTTATTCGTTACAAACATACAAAAATTCAAATTATTTTGGTTTTAGTAGGTCCCCCTAACTTTTTCTAGCAATAAATATACCCTATGTTACTCCGGGATAATGTAGCATTCTAAAGGTAAAAGAATTTTTGAAATCGGTCCTGTAGTTTTTGAGTTTATTCGTTACAAACATACAAAAATTCAAATTATTTTGGTTTTAGTAGGTACCCGTAACTTTTTGTAGCAATAAATATACTCTATGTTACTCAGGGATAATGTAGTATTCGAATGGTGAAAGATTTTTTGAAATCGGTGCAGTAGTTTTTGAGTTTCTTCGTTACAAACATACAAAAATTCAAATTATTTAAGTTTTACTAGGGACCCTAGTTTTTTCTAGCCATAAACATAGCCTATAATACTCAGGGATAATGTAGTATTCGAATGGTGCAAGATTTTTTGAAATCGGTCCAGTAGTTTTTGAGTTTCTTCGTTACAAACATACAAAAATTCAAATTATTTAAGTTTTATTAGGGACCCCTAGTTTTTTCTAGCCATAGGCATAGCCTATAATACTCAGGGATAATGTAGTATTCTAATGGTGAAAGATTTTTTGAAATCGGTCCAGTAGTATTTGAGTTTCTTCGTTACAAACCTACAAAAATTTAATTTATTTAAGTTTTAGTAGGTACCCCTAACTTTTTCTATCAATAAATATAGCCTATGTTACTCAGGGATAATATAGCATTCTAAACGTAAAAGAATTTTTGAAATCGGTCCTGTAGTTTTTGAGTTTATTCGTTACAAACATACAAAAATTCAAATTATTTTGGTTTTAGTGGGGATCCCTAATATTTTCTAGCAATAAATATACTCTATGTTACTCAGGGATAATGTAGTATTCGAATGGTGAAAGATTTTTTGAAATCGGTCCAGTAGTTTTTGAGTTTATTCCTCACAAACCTATAAAAATGCAAATTATTTAAGTTTCAGTAGGGTCCCCTAGTTTTTTCTAGCCATAAACATAGCCTATTTTACTCAGGGATAACGTAGCATTCTAATGGTGAAAGAATTTTTGAAATCCATCCAGTAGTTTTTGAGTTTCTTCGTTTCACACATAGAAAAATCCAAATTATTTAAGTTTTAGTAGAGATCCCTAACTTTTTCTAGCAATAAATATTGCGTATGTTACTGAGGGATTATGTAGCATTCTAAAGCTGAAAGGATTTTTGAAATCGGTCCAGTAGTTTTTGAGTTTCTTCGGTTCAAACATACAAAAATACAAATTATTTAAGTTTTGGTAGGGATCCCTAATTTTTTCTAGCAATAAATATTGCCTATGTTACTCAGGGATAATGTAGCATTCTTAAGGTGAAAGAATTTTGGAAATCGGTCCTGTAGTTTTTGAGTTTCTTCGGTTCAAACATACAAAAAGAAAAATTATTTAAGTTTTGGTAGGGATCCCTAATTTTTTCTAGCAATAAATATTGCTTATGTTACTCAGGGATAATGTTAGGTCAAAGAATTTTTGAAATTGGTCCAGTACTTTTTGAGTTTATTCGTTACCAACATATAAACATGCAAATTATTTAAGTTTTAGTAGGGATCCCTAATTTTTTCTACCAATTAATATTGCCTATATCACTCAGGGATTATGTAGCATTCTAAAGGTCAAAGAATTTTTGAAATCGGTCCAGTACTTTTTGAGTTTTTTCGTCACCAACATATAAGCATTCAAATTATTTAAGTTTTAGTACGGATCCCTAATTTTTTCTAGCCATAAATATATCTTCTGTTACTCAGGGATTACGTTGCATTCTAACAGTGAAAGAATTTTTGAAATCGGTCTTGTAGTTTTTGAGTTTATTCCTTACAAACATATAAAAATACAAATTATTAAAGTTTTTGTAGGAATCCCTAATTTTTCTTCCAATAAATACAGCCTATCTTACTCAGAGATAATGTAGCATTCTAAAGGCCAAAGAATTTTTGAAATCGGTTCAGTACTTTTTGAATTTATTCTTTACCAACATAGGAACATACAAATTATTTAAATTTTAGTAGGGATCCCAAATTTTTTCTAGCAATAAATATCGCCTATGTTCCTCAGGGATAATGTAGCATTCTAATGGTGAAAGATTTTTTGAAATCGGTCCCGTAGTTTTTGAGTTTCTTCGTTACAAACATAGAAAAATTCAAATTATTTAAGTTTTAGTAGGCATCTCTAACTTTTGCTAGCAATAAATAAACCCTATGTTACTCAGGGATAATGTAGCATTCTAAAGGTGAAAGATTTTTCGAAATCGGTCCAGCAGTATTTGAGTTTCTTCGTTACAAACATACAAAAATTCAAATTATTTAAGTTTTAGTAGGCATGCCTAAGTTTTTCTAGCAATAAATATACCCTATAATACTCAGGGTAATGTAGCATTCTAAAGGTAAAAGAATTTTTGAAATCGGTCCTGTAGTTTTTGAGTTTCTTCGTTACAAACATACAAAAATTCAAATTATTTTGGTTTTAGTGAGGATCCCTAATATTTTCTAGCAATAAATATACTCTATGTTACTCAGGGATAATGTAGTATTCGAATGGTGAAAGATTTTTTGAAATCGGTTCAGTAGTTTTTGAGTTTCTTCGTTACAAACATACAAAAATTCAAATTATTTAAGTTTTAGTAGGCATCCCGAACTTTTTCTAGCAATAAATATACCCTATGTTACTCAGGGATAAGGTAGCATTCTAAAGATCAAAGAATTTTTGAAATCGGTCCTGTAGTTTTTGAGTTTATTCCTAACAAACATAAAAAAATTCAAATTATTTAAGTTTTAGTGGGGATCCCTAATATTTTATAGCAATCAATATACTCTATGTTACTCCGGGATAATGCAGCATTCTAAGGGTGGAAGAATTTTTGAAATCGGTCCAGTACTTTTTGTGTTTATTCGTTACAAACATACAAAAATTTAAATTATTTAACTTTTAGTATGGGTCCCTAACTTTCTCTAGCAATAAATGCAGCCTATCTTACTCAGAGATAATGTAGCATTCTAATTGTGAAAGAATTTTAGTAATCGGTCCAGTAGTTTTTGAGTCTATTCGTTACAAACATACAAAAATTCAAATTATTTTGGTTATAGTGGGGATCCCTAATATTTTCTAGCAATAAATATACTCTATGTTACTCAGGGATAATGTAGTATTCGAATGGTGAAAGATTTTTTGAAATCGGTTCAGTAGTTTTTGAGTTTCTTCGTTACAAACATACAAAAATTCAAATTATTTAAGTTTTAGTAGGCATCCCGAACTTTTTCTAGCAATAAATATACCCTATGTTACTCAGGGATAATGTAGCATTCTAAAGATCAAAGAATTTTTGAAATCGGTCCTGTAGTTTTTGAGTTTATTCGTTACAAACATACAAAAATTCAAATTATTTTGGTTTTAGTGGGGATCCCTAATATTTTCTAGCAATAAATATACTCTATGTTACTCAGGGATGATGTAGTATTCGAATGGTGAACGATTTTGTGAATTCGGTCCAGTAGTTTTTGAGTTTCTTCGTTACAAACATACAAAAATTCAAATTATTTAAGTTTTAGTAGGGACCCCTAGTTTTTCTAGCCATAAACATAGCCTATAATATTCAGGGATAATGCAGTATTCTACTGGTGAAAGATTTTTTGAAATCGGTCCAGTAGTTTTTGAGTTTCTTCGTTACAAACATACAAAAATTCAAATTTTTTAAATTTTAGTAGGCATGCCTAACTTTTTCTAGCAATAAATATAACCTATGTTACTCAGGGATAACGTAGCATTCTAATGGTGAACGATTTTTTGAAATCGGTCCAGTACTTTTTGAGTTTATTCGTTACAAACATACAAAAATTTAAATTCTTTAAGTTTTAGTAGGTACCCCTAACTTTTACTAGCAATAAATATACCCTATGTTACTCAGGGATAATGTAGCATTCTAAGGGTAAAAGAATTTTTGAAATCGTTCCAGTAGTTTTTGAGTTTATTCGTTACAAACATACAAAAATTCAAATTATTTTGGTTTTAGTGGGGATCCCTAATATTTTCTAGCAATAAATATACCCTATGTTTCTCAGGGATAATGTAGCATTCTAAAGGTGAAAGAATTTTTGAAATCAGTCCAGTAGTTTTTGAGTTTGTTCGTTAGAAACATCCAAAAATTCAAATTATTTTGGTTTTATTGGGGATCCCTAATATTTTCTAGCAATAAATATACTCTATGTTACTCAGGGATAATGTAGTATTCGAATGGTGAAAGATTTTTTGAAATCGGTCCAGTAGTTTTTGAGTTTCTTCGTTACAAACATACAAAAATTCAAATTATTTTGGTTTTAGTGGGGATCCCTAATATTTTCTAGCAATAAATTTACTCTATGTTACTGAGGGATAATGTAGTATTCGAATGGTGAAAGATTTTTTGAAATCGGTTCAGTAGTTTTTGAGTTTCTTCGTTACAAACATACAAAAATTCAAATTATTTAAGTTTTAGTAGGCATCCCTAACTTTTTCTAGCAATAAATATACCCTATCTTACTCAGGGATAATGTAGCATTCTAAAGGTGAAAGAATTTTTGAAATCGGTCCTGTAGTTTTTGAGTTTATTCCTAACAAACATAAAAAAATTCAAATTATTTAAGTTTTAGTGGGGATCCCTAATATTTTCTAGCAATAAATATACCCTATCTTACTCAGGGATAAAGTAGCATTCTAAAGGTGAAAGAATTTTTGTAATCGGTCCAGTACTTTTTGAGATTATTCGTTACAAACATACAAAAATTCAAATTATTTCAGTTTTAGTAGGCATCCCGAACTTTTTCTAGCAATAAATATACCCTATGTTACTCAGGGATAATGTAGCATTCTAAAGATCAAAGAATTTTTGAAATCGGTCCTGTAGTTTTTGAGTTTATTCCTAACAAACATAAAAAAATTCAAATTATTTAAGTTTTAGTGGGGATCCCTAATATTTTCTAGCAATAAATATACTCTATGTTACTCCGGGATAATGTAGCATTCTAAGGGTGGAAGAATTTTTGAAATCGGTCCAGTACTTTTTGAGTTTATTCGTTACAAACATACAAAAATTTAAATTATTTAACTTTTAGTATGGGTCCCTAACTTTCTCTAGCAACAAATGCAGCCTATCTTACTCAGAGATAATGTAGCATTCTAATTGTGAAAGAATTTTAGTAATCGGTCCAGTAGTTTTTGAGTCTATTCGTTACAAACATACAAAAATTCAAATTATCAAATGTTTTAGTATGGGTCCCTAACTTTCTCTAGGAACAAATATAGCCTATGTTACTCAATGATAACGTAGCATTCTAATGGTGACAAAATTTTTGAAATCGGTCCACTACTTTTTGAGTTTATTCGTTACAAACATACAAAAATTTAAATTATTTAAGTTTTAGTAGGGACCCCAAACTTTTTCTAGCAATAAATATACCCTATGTTACTCAGGGATAATGTAGCATTCTAAAGGTAAAAGAATTTTTGAAATCGGTCCAGTAGTTTTTGAGTTTATTCGTTACAAGCATACAAAAATTCAAATTATTTTGGTTTTAGTGGGGATCCCTAATATTTTCTGGCAATAAATATACTCTATGTTACTCAGGGATAATGTAGTATTCGAATGGTGAACGATTTTTTGAATTCGGTCCAGTAGTTTTTGAGTTTCTTCGTTACAAACATACAAAAATTCAAATTATTTAAGTTTTAGTAGGGACCCCTAGTTTTTTCTAGCCACAAACATAGCCTATAATACTCAGGGATAATGCAGTATTCTACTGGTGAAAGATTTTTTGAAATCGGTCCAGTAGTTTTTGAGTTTCTTCGTTACAAACATACAAAAATTCAAATTTTTTAAATTTTAGTAGGGACCCCAAACTTTTTCGAGCAATAAATATACCCTATGTTACTCAGGGATAATGTAGCATTCTAAAGGTAAAAGAATTTTTGAAATCGGTCCAGTAGTTTTTGAGTTTATTCGTTACAAACATACAAAAATTTAAATTATTTAAGTTTTGGTAGGGACCCCAAACTTTTTCGAGCAATAAATATACCCTATGTTACTCAGGGATAATGCAGCATTCTAAAGGTAAAAGAATTTTTGAAATCGGTCCAGTACTTTTTGAGTTTATTCGTTGCAAACATACAAAAATTTAAATTATTTAAGTTTTAGTAGGGACCCCAAACTTTTTCGAGCAATAAATATACCCTATGTTACTCAGGGATAATGTAGCATTCTAAAGGTAAAAGAATTTTTGAAATCGGTCCAGTACTTTTTGAGTTTATTCGTTACAAACATACAAAAATTTAAATTATTTAAGTTTTTGTAGGGACCCCAAACTTTTTCGAGCAATAAATATACCCTATGTTACTCAGGGATAATGTAGCATTCTAAAGGTAAAAGAAATTTTGAAATCGGTCCAGTAGTTTTTGAGTTTATTCGTTACAAACATACAAAAATTCAAATTATTTTGGTTTTAATGGGGATCCCTAATATTTTCTAGCAATAAATATACCCTATCTTACTCAGGGATAAAGTAGCATTCTAAAGGTGAAAGAATTTTTGTAATCGGTCCAGTACTTTTTGAGTTTATTCGTTACAAACATACAAAAATTCAAATTATTTAAGTTTTAGTAGGCATCCCGAACTTTTTCTAGCAATAAATATACCCTATGTTACTCAGGGATAATGTAGCATTCTAAAGATCAAAGAATTTTTGAAATCGGTCCTGTAGTTTTTGAGTTTATTCCTAACAAACATAAAAAAATTCAAATTATTTAAGTTTTAGTGGGGATCCCTAATATTTTCTAGCAATAAATATACTCTATGTTACTCCGGGATAATGTAGCATTCTAAGGGTGGAAGAATTTTTGAAATCGGTCCAGTACTTTTTGAGTTTATTCGTTACAAACATACAAAAATTTAAATTATTTAACTTTTAGTATGGGTCCCTAACTTTCTCTAGCAATAAATGCAGCCTATCTTACTCAGAGATAAGGTAGCATTCTAATTGTGAAAGAATTTTAGTAATCGGTCCAGTAGTTTTTGAGTCTATTCGTTACAAACATACAAAAATTCAAATTATCAAAAGTTTTAGTATGGGTCCCTAACTTTCTCTAGCAACAAATATAGCCTATGTTACTCAAGGATAACGTAGCATTCTAATGGTGACAAAATTTTTGAAATCGGTCCAGTACTTTTTGAGTTTATTCGTTACAAACATACAAAAATTTAAATTATTTAAGTTTTAGTAGGGACCCCAAACTTTTTCTAGCAATAAATATACCCTATGTTACTCAGGGATAATGTAGCATTCTAAAGGTAAAAGAATGTTTGAAATCGGTCCAGTAGTTTTTGAGTTTATTCGTTACAAGCATACAAAAATTCAAATTATTTTGGTTTTAGTGGGGATCCCTAATATTTTCTAGCAATAAATATACTCTATGTTACTCAGGGATAATGTAGTATTCGAATGGTGAACGATTTTTTGAATTCGGTCCAGTAGTTTTTGAGTTTCTTCGTTACAAACATACAAAAATTCAAATTATTTAAGTTTTAGTAGGGACCCCTAGTTTTTTCTAGCCACAAACATAGCCTATAATACTCAGGGATAATGCAGTATTCTACTGGTGAAAGATTTTTTGAAATCGGTCCAGTAGTTTTTGAGTTTCTTCGTTACAAACATACAAAAATTCAAATTTTTTAAATTTTAGTAGGGACCCCAAACTTTTTCTAGCAATAAATATACCCTATGTTACTCAGGGATAATGTAGCATTCTAAAGGTAAAAGAATTTTTGAAATCGGTCCATTAGTTTTTGAGTTTATTCGTTACAAACATACAGAAATTTAAATTATTTAAGTTTTAGTAGGGACCCCAAACTTTTTCGAGCAATAAATATACCCTATGTTACTCAGGGATAATGTAGCATTCTAAAGGTAAAAGAATTTTTGAAATCGGTCCAGTACTTTTTGAGTTTATTCGTTACAAACATACAAAAATTTAAATTATTTAAGTTTTAGTAGGGACCCCAAACTTTTTCGAGCAATAAATATACCCTATGTTACTCAGGGATAATGTAGCATTCTAAAGGTAAAAGAATTTTTGAAATCGGTCCAGTACTTTTTGAGTTTATTCGTTACAAACATACAAAAATTTAAATTATTTAAGTTTTAGTAGGGACCCCAAACTTTTTCGAGCAATAAATATACCCTATGTTACTCAGGGATAATGTAGCATTCTAAAGGTAAAAGAATTTTTGCAATCGGTCCAGTAGTTTTTGAGTTTCTTCGTTACAAACATACAAAAATTCAAATTATTTAAGTTTTAGTAGGCATCCCTAACTTTTTCTAGCAATAAATATACCCTATCTTACTCAGGGATAAAGTAGCATTCTAAAGGTGAAAGAATTTTTGTAATCGGTCCAGTACTTTTTGAGTTTATTCGTTACAAACATACAAAAATTCAAATTATTTAAGTTTTAGTAGGCATCCCGAACTTTTTCTAGCAATAGATATACCCTATGTTACTCAGGGATAATGTAGCATTCTAAAGATCAAAGGATTTTTGAAATCGGTCCTGTAGTTTTTGAGTTTATTCCTAACAAACATAAAAAAATTCAAATTATTTAAGTTTTAGTGGGGATCCCTAATATTTTCTAGCAATAAATATACACTATGTTACTCCGGGATAATGTAGCATTCTAAGGATGGAAGAATTTTTGAAATCGGTCCAGTACTTTTTGAGTTTATTCGTTATAAACATACAAAAATTTAAATTATTTAACTTTTTGTATGGGTCCCTAACTTTCTCTAGCAATAAATATACCCTATGTTACTCAGGGATAATGTAGCATTCTAAAGATCAAAGAATTTTTGAAATCGGTCCTGTAGTTTTTGAGTTTATTCCTAACAAACATAAAAAAATTCAAATTATTTAAGTTTTAGTGGGGATCCCTAATATTTTCTAGCAATAAATATACTCTATGTTACTCCGGGATAATGTAGCATTCTAAGGGTGGAAGAATTTTTGAAATCGGTCCAGTACTTTTTGAGTTTATTCGTTACAAACATACAAAAATTTAAATTATTTAACTTTTAGTATGGGTCCCTAACTTTCTCTAGCAACAAATGCAGCCTATCTTACTCAGAGATAATGTAGCATTCTAATTGTGAAAGAATTTTAGTAATCGGTCCAGTAGTTTTTGAGTCTATTCGTTACAAACATACAAAAATTCAAATTATCAAATGTTTTAGTATGGGTCCCTAACTTTCTCTAGGAACAAATATAGCCTATGTTACTCAATGATAACGTAGCATTCTAATGGTGACAAAATTTTTGAAATCGGTCCACTACTTTTTGAGTTTATTCGTTACAAACATACAAAAATTTAAATTATTTAAGTTTTAGTAGGGACCCCAAACTTTTTCTAGCAATAAATATACCCTATGTTACTCAGGGATAATGTAGCATTCTAAAGGTAAAAGAATTTTTGAAATCGGTCCAGTAGTTTTTGAGTTTATTCGTTACAAGCATACAAAAATTCAAATTATTTTGGTTTTAGTGGGGATCCCTAATATTTTCTGGCAATAAATATACTCTATGTTACTCAGGGATAATGTAGTATTCGAATGGTGAACGATTTTTTGAATTCGGTCCAGTAGTTTTTGAGTTTCTTCGTTACAAACATACAAAAATTCAAATTATTTAAGTTTTAGTAGGGACCCCTAGTTTTTTCTAGCCACAAACATAGCCTATAATACTCAGGGATAATGCAGTATTCTACTGGTGAAAGATTTTTTGAAATCGGTCCAGTAGTTTTTGAGTTTCTTCGTTACAAACATACAAAAATTCAAATTTTTTAAATTTTAGTAGGGACCCCAAACTTTTTCGAGCAATAAATATACCCTATGTTACTCAGGGATAATGTAGCATTCTAAAGGTAAAAGAATTTTTGAAATCGGTCCAGTAGTTTTTGAGTTTATTCGTTACAAACATACAAAAATTTAAATTATTTAAGTTTTGGTAGGGACCCCAAACTTTTTCGAGCAATAAATATACCCTATGTTACTCAGGGATAATGCAGCATTCTAAAGGTAAAAGAATTTTTGAAATCGGTCCAGTACTTTTTGAGTTTATTCGTTGCAAACATACAAAAATTTAAATTATTTAAGTTTTAGTAGGGACCCCAAACTTTTTCGAGCAATAAATATACCCTATGTTACTCAGGGATAATGTAGCATTCTAAAGGTAAAAGAATTTTTGAAATCGGTCCAGTACTTTTTGAGTTTATTCGTTACAAACATACAAAAATTTAAATTATTTAAGTTTTTGTAGGGACCCCAAACTTTTTCGAGCAATAAATATACCCTATGTTACTCAGGGATAATGTAGCATTCTAAAGGTAAAAGAAATTTTGAAATCGGTCCAGTAGTTTTTGAGTTTATTCGTTACAAACATACAAAAATTCAAATTATTTTGGTTTTAATGGGGATCCCTAATATTTTCTAGCAATAAATATACCCTATCTTACTCAGGGATAAAGTAGCATTCTAAAGGTGAAAGAATTTTTGTAATCGGTCCAGTACTTTTTGAGTTTATTCGTTACAAACATACAAAAATTCAAATTATTTAAGTTTTAGTAGGCATCCCGAACTTTTTCTAGCAATAAATATACCCTATGTTACTCAGGGATAATGTAGCATTCTAAAGATCAAAGAATTTTTGAAATCGGTCCTGTAGTTTTTGAGTTTATTCCTAACAAACATAAAAAAATTCAAATTATTTAAGTTTTAGTGGGGATCCCTAATATTTTCTAGCAATAAATATACTCTATGTTACTCCGGGATAATGTAGCATTCTAAGGGTGGAAGAATTTTTGAAATCGGTCCAGTACTTTTTGAGTTTATTCGTTACAAACATACAAAAATTTAAATTATTTAACTTTTAGTATGGGTCCCTAACTTTCTCTAGCAATAAATGCAGCCTATCTTACTCAGAGATAAGGTAGCATTCTAATTGTGAAAGAATTTTAGTAATCGGTCCAGTAGTTTTTGAGTCTATTCGTTACAAACATACAAAAATTCAAATTATCAAAAGTTTTAGTATGGGTCCCTAACTTTCTCTAGCAACAAATATAGCCTATGTTACTCAAGGATAACGTAGCATTCTAATGGTGACAAAATTTTTGAAATCGGTCCAGTACTTTTTGAGTTTATTCGTTACAAACATACAAAAATTTAAATTATTTAAGTTTTAGTAGGGACCCCAAACTTTTTCTAGCAATAAATATACCCTATGTTACTCAGAGATAATGTAGCATTCTAAAGGTAAAAGAATGTTTGAAATCGGTCCAGTAGTTTTTGAGTTTATTCGTTACAAGCATACAAAAATTCAAATTATTTTGGTTTTAGTGGGGATCCCTAATATTTTCTAGCAATAAATATACTCTATGTTACTCAGGGATAATGTAGTATTCGAATGGTGAACGATTTTTTGAATTCGGTCCAGTAGTTTTTGAGTTTCTTCGTTACAAACATACAAAAATTCAAATTATTTAAGTTTTAGTAGGGACCCCTAGTTTTTTCTAGCCACAAACATAGCCTATAATACTCAGGGATAATGCAGTATTCTACTGGTGAAAGATTTTTTGAAATCGGTCCAGTAGTTTTTGAGTTTCTTCGTTACAAACATACAAAAATTCAAATTTTTTAAATTTTAGTAGGGACCCCAAACTTTTTCTAGCAATAAATATACCCTATGTTACTCAGGGATAATGTAGCATTCTAAAGGTAAAAGAATTTTTGAAATCGGTCCATTAGTTTTTGAGTTTATTCGTTACAAACATACAGAAATTTAAATTATTTAAGTTTTAGTAGGGACCCCAAACTTTTTCGAGCAATAAATATACCCTATGTTACTCAGGGATAATGTAGCATTCTAAAGGTAAAAGAATTTTTGAAATCGGTCCAGTACTTTTTGAGTTTATTCGTTACAAACATACAAAAATTTAAATTATTTAAGTTTTAGTAGGGACCCCAAACTTTTTCGAGCAATAAATATACCCTATGTTACTCAGGGATAATGTAGCATTCTAAAGGTAAAAGAATTTTTGAAATCGGTCCAGTACTTTTTGAGTTTATTCGTTACAAACATACAAAAATTTAAATTATTTAAGTTTTAGTAGGGACCCCAAACTTTTTCGAGCAATAAATATACCCTATGTTACTCAGGGATAATGTAGCATTCTAAAGGTAAAAGAATTTTTGCAATCGGTCCAGTAGTTTTTGAGTTTCTTCGTTACAAACATACAAAAATTCAAATTATTTAAGTTTTAGTAGGCATCCCTAACTTTTTCTAGCAATAAATATACCCTATCTTACTCAGGGATAAAGTAGCATTCTAAAGGTGAAAGAATTTTTGTAATCGGTCCAGTACTTTTTGAGTTTATTCGTTACAAACATACAAAAATTCAAATTATTTAAGTTTTAGTAGGCATCCCGAACTTTTTCCAGCAATAGATATACCCTATGTTACTCAGGGATAATGTAGCATTCTAAAGATCAAAGGATTTTTGAAATCGGTCCTGTAGTTTTTGAGTTTATTCCTAACAAACATAAAAAAATTCAAATTATTTAAGTTTTAGTGGGGATCCCTAATATTTTCTAGCAATAAATATACTCTATGTTACTCCGGGATAATGTAGCATTCTAAGGATGGAAGAATTTTTGAAATCGGTCCAGTACTTTTTGAGTTTATTCGTTATAAACATACAAAAATTTAAATTATTTAACTTTTTGTATGGGTCCCTAACTTTCTCTAGCAATAAATGCAGCCCATCTTACTCAGAGATAATGTAGCATTCTAATTGTGAAAGAATTTTAGTAATCGGTCCAGTAGTTTTTGAGTCTATTCGTTACAAACATACAAAAATTCAAATTATCAAAAGTTTTAGTATTGGTCCCTAACTTTCTCTAGCAACAAATATAGCCTATGTTACTCAAGGATAACGTAGCATTCTAATGGTGACAAAATTTTTGAAATCGGTCCAGTACTTTTTGAGTTTATTCGTTACAAACATACAAAAATTTAAATTATTTAAGTTTTAGTAGGGACCCCAAACTTTTTCTAGCAATAAATATACCCTGTGTTACTCAGGGATAATGTAGCATTCTAAAGGTAAAAGAATTTTTGAAATCGGTCCAGTAGTTTTTGAGTTTATTCGTTACAAACATACAAAAATTCAAATTATTTTGGTTTTAGTGGGGATCCCTAATATTTTCTAGCAATAAATATACCCTATCTTACTCAGGGAGAAAGTAGCATTCTAAAGGTGAAAGAATTTTTGTAATCGGTCCAGTACTTTTTGAGTTTATTCGTTACAAACATACAAAAATTCAAATTATTTAAGTTTTAGTAGGCATCCCGTACTTTTTCTAGCAATAAATATACCCTATGTTACTCAGGGATAATGTAGCATTCTAAAGATCAAAGAATTTTTGAAATCGGTCCTGTAGTTTTTGAGTTTATTCCTAACAAACATAAAAAAATTCAAATTATTTAAGTTTTAGTGGGGATCCCTAATATTTTCTAGCAATAAATATACTCTATGTTACTCCGGGATAATGTAGCATTCTAAGGGTGGAAGAATTTTTGAAATCGGTCCAGTACTTTTTGAGTTTATTCGTTACAAACATACAAAAATTTAAATTATTTAACTTTTAGTATGGGTCCCTAACTTTCTCTAGCAATAAATGCAGCCTATCTTACTCAGAGATAAGGTAGCATTCTAATTGTGAAAGAATTTTAGTAATCGGTCCAGTACTTTTTGAGTTTATTCGTTACAAACATACAAAAATTTAAATTATTTAAGTTTTAGTAGGGACCCCAAACTTTTTCTAGCAATAAATATACCCTATGTTACTCAGGGATAATGTAGCATTCTAAAGGTAAAAGAATTTTTGAAATCTTTCCAGTAGTTTTTGAGTTTATTCGTTACAAACATACAAAAATTCAAATTATTTTGGCTTTAGTGGGGATCCCTAATATTTTCTAGCAATAAATATACTCTATGTTACTCAGGGATAATGTAGTATTCGAATGGTGAACGATTTTTTGAATTCGGTCCAGTAGTTTTTGAGTTTCTTCGTTACAAACATACAAAAATTCAAATTATTTAAGTTTTAGTAGGGACCCCTAGTTTTTTCTAGCCACAAACATAGCCTATAATACTCAGGGATAATGCAGTATTCTACTGGTGAAAGATTTTTTGAAATCGGTCCAGTAGTTTTTGAGTTTCTTCGTTACAAACATACAAAAATTCAAATTTTTTAAGTTTTAGTAGGGACCCCAAACTTTTTCGAGCAATAAATATACCCTATGTTACTCAGGGATAATGTAGCATTCTAAAGGTAAAAGAATTTTTGAAATCGGTCCAGTAGTTTTTGAGTTTATTCGTTACAAACATACAAAAATTTAAATTATTTAAGTTTTAGTAGGGACCCCAAACTTTTTCAAGCAATAAATATACCCTATGTTACTCAGGGATAATGTAGCATTCTAAAGGTAAAAGAAGTTTTGAAATCGGTCCAGTACTTTTTGAGTTTATTCGTTACAAACATACAAAAATTTAAATTATTTAAGTTTTAGTAGGGACCCCAAACTTTTTCGAGCAATAAATATACCCTATGTTACTCAGGGATAATGTAGCATTCTAAAGGTAAAAGAATTTTTGAAATCGGTCCAGTACTTTTTGAGTTTATTCGTTACAAACATACAAAAATTTAAATTATTTAAGTTTTAGTAGGGACAACAAACTTTTTCGAGCAATAAATATACCCTATGTTACTCAGGGATAATGTAGCATTCTAAAGGTAAAAGAATTTTTGAAATCGGTCCAGTAGTTTTTGAGTTTATTCGTTACAAACATACAAAAATTCAAATTATTTTGGTTTTAGTGGGGATCCCTAATATTTTCTAGCAATAAATACACTCTATGTTACTCAGGGATAATGTAGTATTCGAATGGTGAACGATTTTGTGAATTCGGTCCAGTAGTTTTTGAGTTTCTTCGTTACAAACATACAAAAATTCAAATTATTTAAGTTTTAGTAGGGACCCCTATTTTTTTCTAGCCATAAACATAGCCTATAATACTCAGGGATAATGCAGTATTCTACTGGTGAAAGATTTTTTGAAATCGGTCCAGTAGTTTTTGAGTTTCTTCGTTACAAACATACAAAAATTCAAATTATTTAAGTTTTAGTAGGGACCCCTAGTTTTTTCTAGCCATAAACATAGCCTACAATACTCAGGGATAATGCAGTATTCTACTGGTGAAAGATTTTTTGAAATCGGTCCAGTAGTTTTTGAGTTTCTTCGTTACAAACATACAAAAATTCAAATTTTTTAAGTTTTAGTAGGGACCCCAAACTTTTTCGAGCAATAAATATACCCTATGTTACTCAGGGATAATGTAGCATTCTAAGGGTAAAAGAATTTTTGAAATCGTTCCAGTAGTTTTTGAGTTTATTCGTTACAAACATACAAAAATTCAAATTATTTTGGTTTTAGTGGGGATCCCTAATATTTTCTAGCAATAAATATACCCTATCTTACTCAGGGATAATGTAGCATTCTAAAGGTGATAGAATTTTTGAAATCAGTCCAGTAGTTTTTGAGTTTGTTCGTTAGAAACATCCAAAAATTCAAATTATTTTGGTTTTAGTGGGGATCCCTAATATTTTCTAGCAATAAATATACTCTATGTAACTCAGGGATAATGTAGTATACGAATGGTGAAAGATTTTTTGAAATCAGTCCAGTAGTTTTTGAGTTTGTTCGTTAGAAACATACAAAAATTCAAATTATTTAGGTTTTAGTGGGGATCCCTAATATTTTCTAGCAATAAATATACTCTATGTTACTCAGGGATAATGTAGTATTCGAATGGTGAAAGATTTTTTGAAATCGGTCCAATAGTTTTTGAGTTTCTTCGTTACAAACATACAAAAATTCAAATTATTTAAGTTTTAGTAGGCATCCCTAACTTTTTCTAGCAATAAATATACCCTATCTTACTCAGGGATAAAGTAGCATTCTAAAGGTGAAAGAATTTTTGTAATCGGTCCAGTACTTTTTGAGTTTATTCGTTACAAACATACAAAAATTCAAATTATTTAAGTTTTAGTAGGCATCCCGAACTTTTTCTAGCAATAAATATACCCTATGTTACTCAGGGATAATGTAGCATTCTAAAGATCAAAGAATTTTTGAAATCGGTCCTGTAGTTTTTGAGTTTATTCCTAACAAACATAAAAAAATTCAAATTATTTAAGTTTTAGTGGGGATCCCTAATATTTTCTAGCAATAAATATACTCTATGTTACTCCGGGATAATGTAGCATTCTAATGGTGAACGATTTTTTGAAATCGGTCCAGTACTTTTTGAGTTTATTCCTAACAAACATAAAAAAATTCAAATTATTTAAGTTTTAGTGGGGATCCCTAATATTTTCTAGCAATAAATATACTCTATGTTACTCCGGGATAATGTAGCATTCTAAGGGTGGAAGAATTTTTGAAATCAGTCCAGTACTTTTTGAGTTTATTCGTTACAAACATACAAAAATTTAAATTATTTAAGTTTTAGTAGGTACCCCTAACTTTTATTAGCAATAAATATAACCTACGTTACTCAGGGATAACGTAGCATTCTAATGGTGAACGATTTTTTGAAATCGGTCCAGTACTTTTTGAGTTTATTCCTAACAAACATAAAAAAATTCAAATTATTTAAGTTTTAGTGGGGACCCCTAATATTTTCTAGCAACAAATATACTCTATGTTACTCCGGGATAATGTAGCATTCTAAGGGTGGAAGAATTTTTGAAATCGGTCCAGTACTTTTTGAGTTTATTCGTTACAAACATACAAAAATTTCAATTATTTAACTTTTAGTATGGGTCCCTAACTTTCTCTAGCAATAAATGCAGCCTATCTTACTCAGAGATAATGTAGCATTCTAATTGTGAAAGAATTTTAGTAATCGGTCCAGTAGTTTTTGAGTCTATTCGTTACAAACATACAAAAATTCAAATTATCAAAAGTTTTAGTATTGGTCCCTAACTTTCTCTAGCAACAAATATAGCCTATGTTACTCAAGGATAACGTAGCATTCTAATGGTGACAAAATTTTTGAAATCGGTCCAGTACTTTTTGAGTTTATTCGTTACAAACATACAAAAATTTAAATTATATAAGTTTTAGTAGGGACCCCAAACTTTTTCTAGCAATAAATATACCCTATGTTACTCAGGGATAATGTAGCATTCTAAAGGTAAAAGAATTTTTGAAATCGGACCAGTAGTTTTTGAGTTTATTCGTTACAAACATACAAAAATTCAAATTATTTTGGTTTTAGTGGGGATCCCTAATATTTTCTAGCAATAAATATACCCTATGTTACTCAGGGATAAAGTAGCATTCTAAAGGTGAAAGAATTTTTGTAATCGGTCCAGTACTTTTTGAGTTTATTCGTTACAAACATACAAAAATTTAAATTATTTAAGTTTTAGTAGGCATCCCGAACTTTTTCTAGCAATAAATATACCCTATGTTACTCAGGGATAATGTAGCATTCTAAAGGTAAAAGAAATTTTGAAATCGGTCCAGTAGTTTTTGAGTTTATTCGTTACAAACATACAAAAATTCAAATTATTTTGGTTTTAATGGGGATCCCTAATATTTTCTAGCAATAAATATACCCTATCTTACTCAGGGATAAAGTAGCATTCTAAAGGTGAAAGAATTTTTGTAATCGGTCCAGTACTTTTTGAGTTTATTCGTTACAAACATACAAAAATTCAAATTATTTAAGTTTTAGTAGGCATCCCGAACTTTTTCTAGCAATAAATATACCCTATGTTACTCAGGGATAATGTAGCATTCTAAAGATCAAAGAATTTTTGAAATCGGTCCTGTAGTTTTTGAGTTTATTCCTAACAAACATAAAAAAATTCAAATTATTTAAGTTTTAGTGGGGATCCCTAATATTTTCTAGCAATAAATATACTCTATGTTACTCCGGGATAATGTAGCATTCTAAGGGTGGAAGAATTTTTGAAATCGGTCCAGTACTTTTTGAGTTTATTCGTTACAAACATACAAAAATTTAAATTATTTAACTTTTAGTATGGGTCCCTAACTTTCTCTAGCAATAAATGCAGCCTATCTTACTCAGAGATAAGGTAGCATTCTAATTGTGAAAGAATTTTAGTAATCGGTCCAGTAGTTTTTGAGTCTATTCGTTACAAACATACAAAAATTCAAATTTTTTAAATTTTAGTAGGGACCCCAAACTTTTTCTAGCAATAAATATACCCTATGTTACTCAGGGATAATGTAGCATTCTAAAGGTAAAAGAATTTTTGAAATCGGTCCATTAGTTTTTGAGTTTATTCGTTACAAACATACAGAAATTTAAATTATTTAAGTTTTAGTAGGGACCCCAAACTTTTTCGAGCAATAAATATACCCTATGTTACTCAGGGATAATGTAGCATTCTAAAGGTAAAAGAATTTTTGAAATCGGTCCAGTACTTTTTGAGTTTATTCGTTACAAACATACAAAAATTTAAATTATTTAAGTTTTAGTAGGGACCCCAAACTTTCTCGAGCAATAAATATACCCTATGTTACTCAGGGATAATGTAGCATTCTAAAGGTAAAAGAATTTTTGAAATCGGTCCAGTACTTTTTGAGTTTATTCGTTACAAACATACAAAAATTTAAATTATTTAAGTTTTAGTAGGGACCCCAAACTTTTTCGAGCAATAAATATACCCTATGTTACTCAGGGATAATGTAGCATTCTAAAGGTAAAAGAATTTTTGCAATCGGTCCAGTAGTTTTTGAGTTTCTTCGTTACAAACATACAAAAATTCAAATTATTTAAGTTTTAGTAGGCATCCCTAACTTTTTCTAGCAATAAATATACCCTATCTTACTCAGGGATAAAGTAGCATTCTAAAGGTGAAAGAATTTTTGTAATCGGTCCAGTACTTTTTGAGTTTATTCGTTACAAACATACAAAAATTCAAATTATTTAAGTTTTAGTAGGCATCCCGAACTTTTTCTAGCAATAGATATACCCTATGTTACTCAGGGATAATGTAGCATTCTAAAGATCAAAGGATTTTTGAAATCGGTCCTGTAGTTTTTGAGTTTATTCCTAACAAACATAAAAAAATTCAAATTATTTAAGTTTTAGTGGGGATCCCTAATATTTTCTAGCAATAAATATACTCTATGTTACTCCGGGATAATGTAGCATTCTAAGGATGGAAGAATTTTTGAAATCGGTCCAGTACTTTTTGAGTTTATTCGTTATAAACATACAAAAATTTAAATTATTTAACTTTTTGTATGGGTCCCTAACTTTCTCTAGCAATAAATGCAGCCCATCTTACTCAGAGATAATGTAGCATTCTAATTGTGAAAGAATTTTAGTAATCGGTCCAGTAGTTTTTGAGTCTATTCGTTACAAACATACAAAAATTCAAATTATCAAAAGTTTTAGTATTGGTCCCTAACTTTCTCTAGCAACAAATATAGCCTATGTTACTCAAGGATAACGTAGCATTCTAATGGTGACAAAATTTTTGAAATCGGTCCAGTACTTTTTGAGTTTATTCGTTACAAACATACAAAAATTTAAATTATTTAAGTTTTAGTAGGGACCCCAAACTTTTTCTAGCAATAAATATACCCTGTGTTACTCAGGGATAATGTAGCATTCTAAAGGTAAAAGAATTTTTGAAATCGGTCCAGTAGTTTTTGAGTTTATTCGTTACAAACATACAAAAATTCAAATTATTTTGGTTTTAGTGGGGATCCCTAATATTTTCTAGCAATAAATATACCCTATCTTACTCAGGGAGAAAGTAGCATTCTAAAGGTGAAAGAATTTTTGTAATCGGTCCAGTACTTTTTGAGTTTATTCGTTACAAACATACAAAAATTCAAATTATTTAAGTTTTAGTAGGCATCCCGTACTTTTTCTAGCAATAAATATACCCTATGTTACTCAGGGATAATGTAGCATTCTAAAGATCAAAGAATTTTTGAAATCGGTCCTGTAGTTTTTGAGTTTATTCCTAACAAACATAAAAAAATTCAAATTATTTAAGTTTTAGTGGGGATCCCTAATATTTTCTAGCAATAAATATACTCTATGTTACTCCGGGATAATGTAGCATTCTAAGGGTGGAAGAATTTTTGAAATCGGTCCAGTACTTTTTGAGTTTATTCGTTACAAACATACAAAAATTTAAATTATTTAACTTTTAGTATGGGTCCCTAACTTTCTCTAGCAATAAATGCAGCCTATCTTACTCAGAGATAAGGTAGCATTCTAATTGTGAAAGAATTTTAGTAATCGGTCCAGTAGTTTTTGAGTCTATTCGTTACAAACATACAAAAATTCAAATTATCAAAAGTTTTAGTATGGGTCCCTAACTTTCTCTAGCAACAAATATAGCCTATGTTACTCAAGGATAACGTAGCATTCTAATGGTGACAAAATTTTTGAAATCGGTCCAGTACTTTTTGAGTTTATTCGTTACAAACATACAAAAATTTAAATTATTTAAGTTTTAGTAGGGACCCCAAACTTTTTCTAGCAATAAATATACCCTATGTTACTCAGGGATAATGTAGCATTCTAAAGGTAAAAGAATTTTTGAAATCTTTCCAGTAGTTTTTGAGTTTATTCGTTACAAACATACAAAAATTCAAATTATTTTGGCTTTAGTGGGGATCCCTAATATTTTCTAGCAATAAATATACTCTATGTTACTCAGGGATAATGTAGTATTCGAATGGTGAACGATTTTTTGAATTCGGTCCAGTAGTTTTTGAGTTTCTTCGTTACAAACATACAAAAATTCAAATTATTTAAGTTTTAGTAGGGACCCCTAGTTTTTTCTAGCCACAAACATAGCCTATAATACTCAGGGATAATGCAGTATTCTACTGGTGAAAGATTTTTTGAAATCGGTCCAGTAGTTTTTGAGTTTCTTCGTTACAAACATACAAAAATTCAAATTTTTTAAGTTTTAGTAGGGACCCCAAACTTTTTCGAGCAATAAATATACCCTATGTTACTCAGGGATAATGTAGCATTCTAAAGGTAAAAGAATTTTTGAAATCGGTCCAGTAGTTTTTGAGTTTATTCGTTACAAACATACAAAAATTTAAATTATTTAAGTTTTAGTAGGGACCCCAAACTTTTTCAAGCAATAAATATACCCTATGTTACTCAGGGATAATGTAGCATTCTAAAGGTAAAAGAAGTTTTGAAATCGGTCCAGTACTTTTTGAGTTTATTCGTTACAAACATACAAAAATTTAAATTATTTAAGTTTTAGTAGGGACCCCAAACTTTTTCGAGCAATAAATATACCCTATGTTACTCAGGGATAATGTAGCATTCTAAAGGTAAAAGAATTTTTGAAATCGGTCCAGTACTTTTTGAGTTTATTCGTTACAAACATACAAAAATTTAAATTATTTAAGTTTTAGTAGGGACAACAAACTTTTTCGAGCAATAAATATACCCTATGTTACTCAGGGATAATGTAGCATTCTAAAGGTAAAAGAATTTTTGAAATCGGTCCAGTAGTTTTTGAGTTTATTCGTTACAAACATACAAAAATTCAAATTATTTTGGTTTTAGTGGGGATCCCTAATATTTTCTAGCAATAAATACACTCTATGTTACTCAGGGATAATGTAGTATTCGAATGGTGAACGATTTTGTGAATTCGGTCCAGTAGTTTTTGAGTTTCTTCGTTACAAACATACAAAAATTCAAATTATTTAAGTTTTAGTAGGGACCCCTATTTTTTTCTAGCCATAAACATAGCCTATAATACTCAGGGATAATGCAGTATTCTACTGGTGAAAGATTTTTTGAAATCGGTCCAGTAGTTTTTGAGTTTCTTCGTTACAAACATACAAAAATTCAAATTATTTAAGTTTTAGTAGGGACCCCTAGTTTTTTCTAGCCATAAACATAGCCTGCAATACTCAGGGATAATGCAGTATTCTACTGGTGAAAGATTTTTTGAAATCGGTCCAGTAGTTTTTGAGTTTCTTCGTTACAAACATACAAAAATTCAAATTTTTTAAGTTTTAGTAGGGACCCCAAACTTTTTCGAGCAATAAATATACCCTATGTTACTCAGGGATAATGTAGCATTCTAAGGGTAAAAGAATTTTTGAAATCGTTCCAGTAGTTTTTGAGTTTATTCGTTACAAACATACAAAAATTCAAATTATTTTGGTTTTAGTGGGGATCCCTAATATTTTCTAGCAATAAATATACCCTATCTTACTCAGGGATAATGTAGCATTCTAAAGGTGATAGAATTTTTGAAATCAGTCCAGTAGTTTTTGAGTTTGTTCGTTAGAAACATCCAAAAATTCAAATTATTTTGGTTTTAGTGGGGATCCCTAATATTTTCTAGCAATAAATATACTCTATGTAACTCAGGGATAATGTAGTATACGAATGGTGAAAGATTTTTTGAAATCAGTCCAGTAGTTTTTGAGTTTGTTCGTTAGAAACATACAAAAATTCAAATTATTTTGGTTTTAGTGGGGATCCCTAATATTTTCTAGCAATAAATATACTCTATGTTACTCAGGGATAATGTAGTATTCGAATGGTGAAAGATTTTTTGAAATCGGTCCAATAGTTTTTGAGTTTCTTCGTTACAAACATACAAAAATTCAAATTATTTAAGTTTTAGTAGGCATCCCTAACTTTTTCTAGCAATAAATATACCCTATCTTACTCAGGGATAAAGTAGCATTCTAAAGGTGAAAGAATTTTTGTAATCGGTCCAGTACTTTTTGAGTTTATTCGTTACAAACATACAAAAATTCAAATTATTTAAGTTTTAGTAGGCATCCCGAACTTTTTCTAGCAATAAATATAGCCTATGTTACTCAAGGATAACGTAGCATTCTAATGGTGACAAAATTTTTGAAATCGGTCCAGTACTTTTTGAGTTTATTCGTTACAAACATACAAAAATTTAAATTATTTAAGTTTTAGTAGGGACCCCAAACTTTTTCTAGCAATAAATATACCCTATGTTACTCAGGGATAATGTAGCATTCTAAAGGTAAAAGAATTTTTGAAATCTTTCCAGTAGTTTTTGAGTTTATTCGTTACAAACATACAAAAATTCAAATTATTTTGGCTTTAGTGGGGATCCCTAATATTTTCTAGCAATAAATATACTCTATGTTACTCAGGGATAATGTAGTATTCGAATGGTGAACGATTTTTTGAATTCGGTCCAGTAGTTTTTGAGTTTCTTCGTTACAAACATACAAAAATTCAAATTATTTAAGTTTTAGTAGGGACCCCTAGTTTTTTCTAGCCACAAACATAGCCTATAATACTCAGGGATAATGCAGTATTCTACTGGTGAAAGATTTTTTGAAATCGGTCCAGTAGTTTTTGAGTTTCTTCGTTACAAACATACAAAAATTCAAATTTTTTAAGTTTTAGTAGGGACCCCAAACTTTTTCGAGCAATAAATATACCCTATGTTACTCAGGGATAATGTAGCATTCTAAAGGTAAAAGAATTTTTGAAATCGGTCCAGTAGTTTTTGAGTTTATTCGTTACAAACATACAAAAATTTAAATTATTTAAGTTTTAGTAGGGACCCCAAACTTTTTCAAGCAATAAATATACCCTATGTTACTCAGGGATAATGTAGCATTCTAAAGGTAAAAGAAGTTTTGAAATCGGTCCAGTACTTTTTGAGTTTATTCGTTACAAACATACAAAAATTTAAATTATTTAAGTTTTAGTAGGGACCCCAAACTTTTTCGAGCAATAAATATACCCTATGTTACTCAGGGATAATGTAGCATTCTAAAGGTAAAAGAATTTTTGAAATCGGTCCAGTACTTTTTGAGTTTATTCGTTACAAACATACAAAAATTTAAATTATTTAAGTTTTAGTAGGGACAACAAACTTTTTCGAGCAATAAATATACCCTATGTTACTCAGGGATAATGTAGCATTCTAAAGGTAAAAGAATTTTTGAAATCGGTCCAGTAGTTTTTGAGTTTATTCGTTACAAACATACAAAAATTCAAATTATTTTGGTTTTAGTGTTGATCCCTAATATTTTCTAGCAATAAATACACTCTATGTTACTCAGGGATAATGTAGTATTCGAATGGTGAACGATTTTGTGAATTCGGTCCAGTAGTTTTTGAGTTTCTTCGTTACAAACATACAAAAATTCAAATTATTTAAGTTTTAGTAGGGACCCCTATTTTTTTCTAGCCATAAACATAGCCTATAATACTCAGGGATAATGCAGTATTCTACTGGTGAAAGATTTTTTGAAATCGGTCCAGTAGTTTTTGAGTTTCTTCGTTACAAACATACAAAAATTCAAATTATTTAAGTTTTAGTAGGGACCCCTAGTTTTTTCTAGCCATAAACATAGCCTGCAATACTCAGGGATAATGCAGTATTCTACTGGTGAAAGATTTTTTGAAATCGGTCCAGTAGTTTTTGAGTTTCTTCGTTACAAACATACAAAAATTCAAATTTTTTAAGTTTTAGTAGGGACCCCAAACTTTTTCGAGCAATAAATATACCCTATGTTACTCAGGGATAATGTAGCATTCTAAGGGTAAAAGAATTTTTGAAATCGTTCCAGTAGTTTTTGAGTTTATTCGTTACAAACATACAAAAATTCAAATTATTTTGGTTTTAGTGGGGATCCCTAATATTTTCTAGCAATAAATATACCCTATCTTACTCAGGGATAATGTAGCATTCTAAAGGTGATAGAATTTTTGAAATCAGTCCAGTAGTTTTTGAGTTTGTTCGTTAGAAACATCCAAAAATTCAAATTATTTTGGTTTTAGTGGGGATCCCTAATATTTTCTAGCAATAAATATACTCTATGTAACTCAGGGATAATGTAGTATACGAATGGTGAAAGATTTTTTGAAATCAGTCCAGTAGTTTTTGAGTTTGTTCGTTAGAAACATACAAAAATTCAAATTATTTAGGTTTTAGTGGGGATCCCTAATATTTTCTAGCAATAAATATACTCTATGTTACTCAGGGATAATGTAGTATTCGAATGGTGAAAGATTTTTTGAAATCGGTCCAATAGTTTTTGAGTTTCTTCGTTACAAACATACAAAAATTCAAATTATTTAAGTTTTAGTAGGCATCCCTAACTTTTTCTAGCAATAAATATACCCTATCTTACTCAGGGATAAAGTAGCATTCTAAAGGTGAAAGAATTTTTGTAATCGGTCCAGTACTTTTTGAGTTTATTCGTTACAAACATACAAAAATTCAAATTATTTAAGTTTTAGTAGGCATCCCGAACTTTTTCTAGCAATAAATATACCCTATGTTACTCAGGGATAATGTAGCATTCTAAAGATCAAAGAATTTTTGAAATCGGTCCTGTAGTTTTTGAGTTTATTCCTAACAAACATAAAAAAATTCAAATTATTTAAGTTTTAGTGGGGATCCCTAATATTTTCTAGCAATAAATATACTCTATGTTACTCCGGGATAATGTAGCATTCTAATGGTGAACGATTTTTTGAAATCGGTCCAGTACTTTTTGAGTTTATTCCTAACAAACATAAAAAAATTCAAATTATTTAAGTTTTAGTGGGGATCCCTAATATTTTCTAGCAATAAATATACTCTATGTTACTCCGGGATAATGTAGCATTCTAAGGGTGGAAGAATTTTTGAAATCAGTCCAGTACTTTTTGAGTTTATTCGTTACAAACATACAAAAATTTAAATTATTTAAGTTTTAGTAGGTACCCCTAACTTTTATTAGCAATAAATATAACCTACGTTACTCAGGGATAACGTAGCATTCTAATGGTGAACGATTTTTTGAAATCGGTCCAGTACTTTTTGAGTTTATTCCTAACAAACATAAAAAAATTCAAATTATTTAAGTTTTAGTGGGGACCCCTAATATTTTCTAGCAACAAATATACTCTATGTTACTCCGGGATAATGTAGCATTCTAAGGGTGGAAGAATTTTTGAAATCGGTCCAGTACTTTTTGAGTTTATTCGTTACAAACATACAAAAATTTCAATTATTTAACTTTTAGTATGGGTCCCTAACTTTCTCTAGCAATAAATGCAGCCTATCTTACTCAGAGATAATGTAGCATTCTAATTGTGAAAGAATTTTAGTAATCGGTCCAGTAGTTTTTGAGTCTATTCGTTACAAACATACAAAAATTCAAATTATCAAAAGTTTTAGTATTGGTCCCTAACTTTCTCTAGCAACAAATATAGCCTATGTTACTCAAGGATAACGTAGCATTCTAATGGTGACAAAATTTTTGAAATCGGTCCAGTACTTTTTGAGTTTATTCGTTACAAACATACAAAAATTTAAATTATATAAGTTTTAGTAGGGACCCCAAACTTTTTCTAGCAATAAATATACCCTATGTTACTCAGGGATAATGTAGCATTCTAAAGGTAAAAGAATTTTTGAAATCGGACCAGTAGTTTTTGAGTTTATTCGTTACAAACATACAAAAATTCAAATTATTTTGGTTTTAGTGGGGATCCCTAATATTTTCTAGCAATAAATATACCCTATGTTACTCAGGGATAAAGTAGCATTCTAAAGGTGAAAGAATTTTTGTAATCGGTCCAGTACTTTTTGAGTTTATTCGTTACAAACATACAAAAATTCAAATTATTTTGGTTTTAGTGGGGATCCCTAATATTTTCTAGCAATAAATACACTCTATGTTACTCAGGGATAATGTAGTATTCGAATGGTGAACGATTTTTTGAATTCGGTCCAGTAGTTTTTGAGTTTCTTCGTTACAAACATACAAAAATTCAAATTATTTAAGTTTTAGTAGGGACCCCTAGTTTTTTCTAGCCACAAACATAGCCTATAATACTCAGGGATAATGCAGTATTCTACTGGTGAAAGATTTTTTGAAATCGGTCCAGTAGTTTTTGAGTTTCTTCGTTACAAACATACAAAAATTCAAATTTTTTAAGTTTTAGTAGGGACCCCAAACTTTTTCGAGCAATAAATATACCCTATGTTACTCAGGGATAATGTAGCATTCTAAAGGTAAAAGAATTTTTGAAATCGGTCCAGTAGTTTTTGAGTTTATTCGTTACAAACATACAAAAATTTAAATTATTTAAGTTTTAGTAGGGACCCCAAACTTTTTCAAGCAATAAATATACCCTATGTTACTCAGGGATAATGTAGCATTCTAAAGGTAAAAGAAGTTTTGAAATCGGTCCAGTACTTTTTGAGTTTATTCGTTAGAAACATCCAAAAATTCAAATTATTTTGGTTTTAGTGGGGATCCCTAATATTTTCTAGCAATAAATATACTCTATGTAACTCAGGGATAATGTAGTATACGAATGGTGAAAGATTTTTTGAAATCAGTCCAGTAGTTTTTGAGTTTGTTCGTTAGAAACATACAAAAATTCAAATTATTTAGGTTTTAGTGGGGATCCCTAATATTTTCTAGCAATAAATATACTCTATGTTACTCAGGGATAATGTAGTATTCGAATGGTGAAAGATTTTTTGAAATCGGTCCAATAGTTTTTGAGTTTCTTCGTTACAAACATACAAAAATTCAAATTATTTAAGTTTTAGTAGGCATCCCTAACTTTTTCTAGCAATAAATATACCCTATCTTACTCAGGGATAAAGTAGCATTCTAAAGGTGAAAGAATTTTTGTAATCGGTCCAGTACTTTTTGAGTTTATTCGTTACAAACATACAAAAATTCAAATTATTTAAGTTTTAGTAGGCATCCCGAACTTTTTCTAGCAATAAATATACCCTATGTTACTCAGGGATAATGTAGCATTCTAAAGATCAAAGAATTTTTGAAATCGGTCCTGTAGTTTTTGAGTTTATTCCTAACAAACATAAAAAAATTCAAATTATTTAAGTTTTAGTGGGGATCCCTAATATTTTCTAGCAATAAATATACTCTATGTTACTCCGGGATAATGTAGCATTCTAATGGTGAACGATTTTTTGAAATCGGTCCAGTACTTTTTGAGTTTATTCCTAACAAACATAAAAAAATTCAAATTATTTAAGTTTTAGTGGGGATCCCTAATATTTTCTAGCAATAAATATACTCTATGTTACTCCGGGATAATGTAGCATTCTAAGGGTGGAAGAATTTTTGAAATCAGTCCAGTACTTTTTGAGTTTATTCGTTACAAACATACAAAAATTTAAATTATTTAAGTTTTAGTAGGTACCCCTAACTTTTATTAGCAATAAATATAACCTACGTTACTCAGGGATAACGTAGCATTCTAATGGTGAACGATTTTTTGAAATCGGTCCAGTACTTTTTGAGTTTATTCCTAACAAACATAAAAAAATTCAAATTATTTAAGTTTTAGTGGGGACCCCTAATATTTTCTAGCAACAAATATACTCTATGTTACTCCGGGATAATGTAGCATTCTAAGGGTGGAAGAATTTTTGAAATCGGTCCAGTACTTTTTGAGTTTATTCGTTACAAACATACAAAAATTTCAATTATTTAACTTTTAGTATGGGTCCCTAACTTTCTCTAGCAATAAATGCAGCCTATCTTACTCAGAGATAATGTAGCATTCTAATTGTGAAAGAATTTTAGTAATCGGTCCAGTAGTTTTTGAGTCTATTCGTTACAAACATACAAAAATTCAAATTATCAAAAGTTTTAGTATTGGTCCCTAACTTTCTCTAGCAACAAATATAGCCTATGTTACTCAAGGATAACGTAGCATTCTAATGGTGACAAAATTTTTGAAATCGGTCCAGTACTTTTTGAGTTTATTCGTTACAAACATACAAAAATTTAAATTATATAAGTTTTAGTAGGGACCCCAAACTTTTTCTAGCAATAAATATACCCTATGTTACTCAGGGATAAAGTAGCATTCTAAAGGTGAAAGAATTTTTGTAATCGGTCCAGTACTTTTTGAGTTTATTCGTTACAAACATACAAAAATTCAAATTATTTTGGTTTTAGTGGGGATCCCTAATATTTTCTAGCAATAAATACACTCTATGTTACTCAGGGATAATGTAGTATTCGAATGGTGAACGATTTTTTGAATTCGGTCCAGTAGTTTTTGAGTTTCTTCGTTACAAACATACAAAAATTCAAATTATTTAAGTTTTAGTAGGGACCCCTAGTTTTTTCTAGCCACAAACATAGCCTATAATACTCAGGGATAATGCAGTATTCTACTGGTGAAAGATTTTTTGAAATCGGTCCAGTAGTTTTTGAGTTTCTTCGTTACAAACATACAAAAATTCAAATTTTTTAAGTTTTAGTAGGGACCCCAAACTTTTTCGAGCAATAAATATACCCTATGTTACTCAGGGATAATGTAGCATTCTAAAGGTAAAAGAATTTTTGAAATCGGTCCAGTAGTTTTTGAGTTTATTCGTTACAAACATACAAAAATTTAAATTATTTAAGTTTTAGTAGGGACCCCAAACTTTTTCAAGCAATAAATATACCCTATGTTACTCAGGGATAATGTAGCATTCTAAAGGTAAAAGAAGTTTTGAAATCGGTCCAGTACTTTTTGAGTTTATTCGTTACAAACATACAAAAATTTAAATTATTTAAGTTTTAGTAGGGACCCCAAACTTTTTCGAGCAATAAATATACCCTATGTTACTCAGGGATAATGTAGCATTCTAAAGGTAAAAGAATTTTTGAAATCGGTCCAGTACTTTTTGAGTTTATTCGTTACAAACATACAAAAATTTAAATTATTTAAGTTTTAGTAGGGACAACAAACTTTTTCGAGCAATAAATATACCCTATGTTACTCAGGGATAATGTAGCATTCTAAAGGTAAAAGAATTTTTGAAATCGGTCCAGTAGTTTTTGAGTTTATTCGTTACAAACATACAAAAATTCAAATTATTTTGGTTTTAGTGGGGATCCCTAATATTTTCTAGCAATAAATACACTCTATGTTACTCAGGGATAATGTAGTATTCGAATGGTGAACGATTTTGTGAATTCGGTCCAGTAGTTTTTGAGTTTCTTCGTTACAAACATACAAAAATTCAAATTATTTAAGTTTTAGTAGGGACCCCTATTTTTTTCTAGCCATAAACATAGCCTATAATACTCAGGGATAATGCAGTATTCTACTGGTGAAAGATTTTTTGAAATCGGTCCAGTAGTTTTTGAGTTTCTTCGTTACAAACATACAAAAATTCAAATTATTTAAGTTTTAGTAGGGACCCCTAGTTTTTTCTAGCCATAAACATAGCCTGCAATACTCAGGGATAATGCAGTATTCTACTGGTGAAAGATTTTTTGAAATCGGTCCAGTAGTTTTTGAGTTTCTTCGTTACAAACATACAAAAATTCAAATTTTTTAAGTTTTAGTAGGGACCCCAAACTTTTTCGAGCAATAAATATACCCTATGTTACTCAGGGATAATGTAGCATTCTAAGGGTAAAAGAATTTTTGAAATCGTTCCAGTAGTTTTTGAGTTTATTCGTTACAAACATACAAAAATTCAAATTATTTTGGTTTTAGTGGGGATCCCTAATATTTTCTAGCAATAAATATACCCTATCTTACTCAGGGATAATGTAGCATTCTAAAGGTGATAGAATTTTTGAAATCAGTCCAGTAGTTTTTGAGTTTGTTCGTTAGAAACATCCAAAAATTCAAATTATTTTGGTTTTAGTGGGGATCCCTAATATTTTCTAGCAATAAATATACTCTATGTAACTCAGGGATAATGTAGTATACGAATGGTGAAAGATTTTTTGAAATCAGTCCAGTAGTTTTTGAGTTTGTTCGTTAGAAACATACAAAAATTCAAATTATTTAGGTTTTAGTGGGGATCCCTAATATTTTCTAGCAATAAATATACTCTATGTTACTCAGGGATAATGTAGTATTCGAATGGTGAAAGATTTTTTGAAATCGGTCCAATAGTTTTTGAGTTTCTTCGTTACAAACATACAAAAATTCAAATTATTTAAGTTTTAGTAGGCATCCCTAACTTTTTCTAGCAATAAATATACCCTATCTTACTCAGGGATAAAGTAGCATTCTAAAGGTGAAAGAATTTTTGTAATCGGTCCAGTACTTTTTGAGTTTATTCGTTACAAACATACAAAAATTCAAATTATTTAAGTTTTAGTAGGCATCCCGAACTTTTTCTAGCAATAAATATACCCTATGTTACTCAGGGATAATGTAGCATTCTAAAGATCAAAGAATTTTTGAAATCGGTCCTGTAGTTTTTGAGTTTATTCCTAACAAACATAAAAAAATTCAAATTATTTAAGTTTTAGTGGGGATCCCTAATATTTTCTAGCAATAAATATACTCTATGTTACTCCGGGATAATGTAGCATTCTAATGGTGAACGATTTTTTGAAATCGGTCCAGTACTTTTTGAGTTTATTCCTAACAAACATAAAAAAATTCAAATTATTTAAGTTTTAGTGGGGATCCCTAATATTTTCTAGCAATAAATATACTCTATGTTACTCCGGGATAATGTAGCATTCTAAGGGTGGAAGAATTTTTGAAATCAGTCCAGTACTTTTTGAGTTTATTCGTTACAAACATACAAAAATTTAAATTATTTAAGTTTTAGTAGGTACCCCTAACTTTTATTAGCAATAAATATAACCTACGTTACTCAGGGATAACGTAGCATTCTAATGGTGAACGATTTTTTGAAATCGGTCCAGTACTTTTTGAGTTTATTCCTAACAAACATAAAAAAATTCAAATTATTTAAGTTTTAGTGGGGACCCCTAATATTTTCTAGCAACAAATATACTCTATGTTACTCCGGGATAATGTAGCATTCTAAGGGTGGAAGAATTTTTGAAATCGGTCCAGTACTTTTTGAGTTTATTCGTTACAAACATACAAAAATTTCAATTATTTAACTTTTAGTATGGGTCCCTAACTTTCTCTAGCAATAAATGCAGCCTATCTTACTCAGAGATAATGTAGCATTCTAATTGTGAAAGAATTTTAGTAATCGGTCCAGTAGTTTTTGAGTCTATTCGTTACAAACATACAAAAATTCAAATTATCAAAAGTTTTAGTATTGGTCCCTAACTTTCTCTAGCAACAAATATAGCCTATGTTACTCAAGGATAACGTAGCATTCTAATGGTGACAAAATTTTTGAAATCGGTCCAGTACTTTTTGAGTTTATTCGTTACAAACATACAAAAATTTAAATTATATAAGTTTTAGTAGGGACCCCAAACTTTTTCTAGCAATAAATATACCCTATGTTACTCAGGGATAATGTAGCATTCTAAAGGTAAAAGAATTTTTGAAATCGGACCAGTAGTTTTTGAGTTTATTCGTTACAAACATACAAAAATTCAAATTATTTTGGTTTTAGTGGGGATCCCTAATATTTTCTAGCAATAAATATACCCTATGTTACTCAGGGATAAAGTAGCATTCTAAAGGTGAAAGAATTTTTGTAATCGGTCCAGTACTTTTTGAGTTTATTCGTTACAAACATACAAAAATTCAAATTATTTAAGTTTTAGTAGGCATCCCGAACTTTTTCTAGCAATAAATATACCCTATGTTACTCAGGGATAATGTAGCATTCTAAAGATCAAAGAATTTTAGAAATCGGTCCTGTAGTTTTTGAGTTTATTCCTAACAAACATAAAAAATTCAAATTATTTAAGTTTTAGTGGGGATCCCTAATATTTTCTAGCAATAAATATACTCTATGTTACTCCGGGATAATGTAGCATTCTAAGGGTGGAAGAATTTTTGAAATCGGTCCAGTACTTTTTGAGTTTATTCGTTACAAACGTACAAAAATTTAAATTATTTAACTTTTAGTATGGGTCCCTAACTTTCTCTAGCAATAAATGCAGCCTATCTTACTCAGAGATAATGTATCTTTCTAATTGTGAAATAATTTTAGTAATCGGTCCAGTAGTTTTTGAGTCTATTCGTTACAAACATACAAAAATTCAAATTATCAAAAGTTTTAGTATGGGTCCCTAACTTTCTCTAGCAACAAATATAGCCTATGTTACTCAAGGATAACGTAGCATTCTAATGGTGACAAAATTTTTGAAATCGGTCCAGAACTTTTTGAGTTTATTCGTTACAAACATACAAAAATTTAAATTATTTAAGTTTTAGTAGGGACCAAAAACTTTTTCTAGCAATAAATATACCCTATGTTACTCAGGGATAATGTAGCATTCTAAAGGTAAAAGAATTTTTGAAATCGGTCCAGTACTTATTGAGTTTATTCGTTACAAACATACAAAAATTCAAATTATCAAAAGTTTTAGTATTGGTCCCTAACTTTCTCTAGCAACAAATATAGCCTATGTTACTCAAGGATAACGTAGCATTCTAATGGTGACAAAATTTTTGAAATCGGTCCAGTACTTTTTGAGTTTATTCGTTACAAACATACAAAAATTTAAATTATATAAGTTTTAGTAGGGACCCCAAACTTTTTCTAGCAATAAATATACCCTATGTTACTCAGGGATAATGAAGCATTCTAAAGGTAAAAGAATTTTTGAAATCGGTCCAGTAGTTTTTGAGTTTATTCGTTACAAACATACAAAAATTCAAATTATTTTGGTTTTAGTGGGGATCCCTAATATTTTCTAGCAATAAATATACCCTATGCTACTCAGGGATAAAGTAGCATTCTAAAGGTGAAAGAAATTTTGTAATCGGTCCAGTACTTTTTGAGTTTATTCGTTACAAACATACAAAAATTCAAATTATTTAAGTTTTAGTAGGCATCCCGAACTTTTTCTAGCAATAAATATACCCTATGTTACTCAGGGATAATGTAGCATTCTAAAGATCAAAGAATTTTAGAAATCGGTCCTGTAGTTTTTGAGTTTATTCCTAACAAACATAAAAAATTCAAATTATTTAAGTTTTAGTGGGGATCCCTAATATTTTCTAGCAATAAATATACTCTATGTTACTCAGGGATAATGTAGCATTCTAAAGGTAAAAGAATTTTTGAAATCGGTCCAGTAGTTTTTGAGTTTATTCGTTACAAACATACAAAAATTCAAATTATTTTGGTTTTAGTGGGGATCCCTAATATTTTCTAGCAATAAATATACTCTATGTTACTCAGGGATAATGTAGTATTCGAATGGTGAACGATTTTGTGAATTCGGTCCAGTAGTTTTTGAGTTTCTTCGTTACAAACATACAAAAATTCAAATTATTTAAGTTTTAGTAGGGACCCCTATTTTTTTCTAGCCATAAACATAGCCTATAATACTCAGGGATAATGCAGTATTCTACTGGTGAAAGATTTTTTGAAATCGGTCCAGTACTTTTTGAGTTTATTCCTAACAAACATAAAAAAATTCAATTTATTTAAGTTTTAGTGGGGATCCCTAATATTTTCTAGCAATAAATATACTCTATGTTACTCCGGGATAATGTAGCATTCTAAGGGTGGAAGAATTTTTGAAATCGGTCCAGTACTTTTTGAGTTTATTCGTTGCAAACATACAAAAATTTCAATTATTTAACTTTTAGTATGGGTCCCTAACTTTCTCTAGCAATAAATGCAGCCTATCTTACTCAGAGATAATGTAGCATTCTAATTGTGAAAGAATTTTAGTAATCGGTCCAGTAGTTTTTGAGTCTATTCGTTACAAACATACAAAAATTCAAATTATCAAAAGTTTTAGTATTGGTCCCTAACTTTCTCTAGCAACAAATATAGCCTATGTTACTCAAGGATAACGTAGCATTCTAATGGTGACAAAATTTTTGAAATCGGTCCAGTACTTTTTGAGTTTATTCGTTACAAACATACAAAAATTCAAATTATTTAAGTTTTAGTAGGCATCCCTAACTTTTTCTAGCAATAAATATACCCTATCTTACTCAGGGATAAAGTAGCATTCTAAAGGTGAAAGAATTTTTGTAATCGGTCCAGTACTTTTTGAGTTTATTCGTTACAAACATACAAAAATTCAAATTATTTAAGATTTAGTAGGCATCCCGAACTTTTTCTAGCAATAAATATACCCTATGTTACTCAGGGATAATGTAGCATTCTAAAGATCAAAGAATTTTTGAAATCGGTCCTGTAGTTTTTGAGTTTATTCCTAACAAACATAAAAAAATTTAAATTATTTAAGTTTTAGTGGGGATCCCTAATATTTTCTAGCAATAAATATACTCTATGTTACTCCGGGATAATGTAGCGTTCTAATGGTGAACGATTTTTTGAAATCGGTCCAGTACTTTTTGAGTTTATTCCTAACAAACATAAAAAAATTCAAATTATTTAAGTTTTAGTGGGGATCCCTAATATTTTCTAGCAATAAATATACTCTATGTTACTCCGGGATAATGTAGCATTCTAAGGGTGGAAGAATTTTTGAAATCAGTCCAGTACTTTTTGAGTTTCTTCGTTACAAACATACAAAAATTTAAATTATTTAAGTTTTAGTAGGTACCTCTAACTTTTATTAGCAATAAATATAACCTACGTTACTCAGGGATAACGTAGCATTCTAATGGTGAACGATTTTTTGAAATCGGTCCAGTACTTTTTGAGTTTATTCCTAACAAACATAAAAAAATTCAATTTATTTAAGTTTTAGTGGGGATCCCTAATATTTTCTAGCAATAAATATACTCTATGTTACTCCGGGATAATGTAGCATTCTAAGGGTGGAAGAATTTTTGAAATCGGTCCAGTACTTTTTGAGTTTATTCGTTACAAACATACAAAAATTTCAATTATTTAACTTTTAGTATGGGTCCCTAACTTTCTCTAGCAATAAATGCAGCCTATCTTACTCAGAGATAATGTAGCATTCTAATTGTGAAAGAATTTTAGTAATCGGTCCAGTAGTTTTTGAGTCTATTCGTTACAGACATACACAAATTCAAATTATCAAAATTTTAGTATTGGTCCCTAACTTTCTCTAGCAACAAATATAGCCTATGTTACTCAAGGATAACGTAGCATTCTAATGGTGACAAAATTTTTGAAATCGGTCCAGTACTTTTTGAGTTTATTCGTTACAAACATACAAAAATTTAAATTATATAAGTTTTAGTAGGGACCCCAAACTTTTTCTAGCAATAAATATACCCTATGTTACTCAGGGATAATGTAGCATTCTAAAGGTAAAAGAATTTTTGAAATCGGTCCAGTAGTTTTTGAGTTTATTCGTTACAAACATACAAAAATTCAAATTATTTTGGTTTTAGTGGGGATCCCTAATATTTTCTAGCAATAAATATACCCTATGTTACTCAGGGATAAAGTAGCATTCTAAAGGTGAAAGAAATTTTGTAATCGGTCCAGTACTTTTTGAGTTTATTCGTTACAAACATACAAAAATTCAAATTATTTAAGTTTTAGTAGGCATCCCGAACTTTTTCTAGCAATAAATATACCCTATGTTACTCAGGGATAATGTAGCATTCTAAAGATCAAAGAATTTTAGAAATCGGTCCTGTAGTTTTTGAGTTTATTCCTAACAAACATAAAAAATTCAAATTATTTAAGTTTTAGTGGGGATCCCTAATATTTTCTAGCAATAAATATACTCTATGTTACTCAGGGATAATGTAGCATTCTAAAGGTAAAAGAATTTTTGAAATCGGTCCAGTAGTTTTTGAGTTTATTCGTTACAAACATACAAAAATTCAAATTATTTTGGTTTTAGTGGGGATCCCTAATATTTTCTAGCAATAAATATACTCTATGTTACTCAGGGATAATGTAGTATTCGAATGGTGAACGATTTTGTGAATTCGGTCCAGTAGTTTTTGAGTTTCTTCGTTACAAACATACAAAAATTCAAATTATTTAAGTTTTAGTAGGGACCCCTATTTTTTTCTAGCCATAAACATAGCCTATAATACTCAGGGATAATGCAGTATTCTACTGGTGAAAGATTTTTTGAAATCGGTCCAGTACTTTTTGAGTTTATTCCTAACAAACATAAAAAAATTCAATTTATTTAAGTTTTAGTGGGGATCCCTAATATTTTCTAGCAATAAATATACTCTATGTTACTCCGGGATAATGTAGCATTCTAATGGTGGAAGAATTTTTGAAATCGGTCCAGTACTTTTTGAGTTTATTCGTTGCAAACATTCAAAAATTTCAATTATTTAACTTTTAGTATGGGTCCCTAACTTTCTCTAGCAATAAATGCAGCCTATCTTACTCAGAGATAATGTAGCATTCTAATTGTGAAAGAATTTTAGTAATCGGTCCAGTAGTTTTTGAGTCTATTCGTTACAAACATACAAAAATTCAAATTATCAAAAGTTTTAGTATTGGTCCCTAACTTTCTCTAGCAACAAATATAGCCTATGTTACTCAAGGATAACGTAGCATTCTAATGGTGACAAAATTTTTGAAATCGGTCCAGTACTTTTTGAGTTTATTCGTTACGAACATACAAAAATTCAAATTATTTAAGTTTTAGTAGGCATCCCTAACTTTTTCTAGCAATAAATATACCCTATCTTACTCCGGGATAAAGTAGCATTCTAAAGGTGAAAGAATTTTTGTAATCGGTCCAGTACTTTTTGAGTTTATTCGTTACAAACATACAAAAATTCAAATTATTTAAGATTTAGTAGGCATCCCGAACTTTTTCTAGCAATAAATATACCCTATGTTACTCAGGGATAATGTAGCATTCTAAAGATCAAAGAATTTTTGAAATCGGTCCTGTAGTTTTTGAGTTTATTCCTAACAAACATAAAAAAATTCAAATTATTTAAGTTTTAGTGGGGATCCCTAATATTTTCTAGCAATAAATATACTCTATGTTACTCCGGGATAATGTAGCGTTCTAATGGTGAACGATTTTTTGAAATCGGTCCAGTACTTTTTGAGGTTATTCCTAACAAACATAAAAAAATTCAAATTATTTAAGTTTTAGTGGGGATCCCTAATATTTTCTAGCAATAAATATACTCTATGTTACTCCGGGATAATGTAGCATTCTAAGGGTGGAAGAATTTTTGAAATCAGTCCAGTACTTTTTGAGTTTCTTCGTTACAAACATACAAAAATTTAAATTATTTAAGTTTTAATAGGTACCTCTAACTTTTATTAGCAATAAATATAACCTACGTTACTCAGGGATAACGTAGCATTCTAATGGTGAACGATTTTTTGAAATCGGTCCAGTACTTTTTGAGTTTATTCCTAACAAACATAAAAAAATTCAATTTATTTAAGTTTTAGTGGGGATCCCTAATATTTTCTAGCAATAAATATACTCTATGTTACTCCGGGATAATGTAGCATTCTAAGGGTGGAAGAATTTTTGAAATCGGTCCAGTACTTTTTGAGTTTATTCGTTACAAACATACAAAAATTTCAATTATTTAACTTTTAGTATGGGTCCCTAACTTTCTCTAGCAATAAATGCAGCCTATCTTACTCAGAGATAATGTAGCATTCTAATTGTGAAAGAATTTTAGTAATCGGTCCAGTAGTTTTTGAGTCTATTCGTTACAGACATACAAAAATTCAAATTATCAAAAGTTTTAGTATTGGTCCCTAACTTTCTCTAGCAACAAATATAGCCTATGTTACTCAAGGATAACGTAGCATTCTAATGGTGACAAAATTTTTGAAATCGGTCCAGTACTTTTTGAGTTTATTCGTTACAAACATACAAAAATTTAAATTATATAAGTTTTAGTAGGGACCCCAAACTTTTTCTAGCAATAAATATACCCTATGTTACTCAGGGATAATGTAGCATTCTAAAGGTAAAAGAATTTTTGAAATCGGTCCAGTAGTTTTTGAGTTTATTCGTTACAAACATACAAAAATTCAAATTATTTTGGTTTTAGTGGGGATCCCTAATATTTTCTAGCAATAAATATACCCTATGTTACTCAGGGATAAAGTAGCATTCTAAAGGTGAAAGAATTTTTGTAATCGGTCCAGTACTTTTTGAGTTTATTCGTTACAAACATACAAAAATTCAAATTATTTAAGTTTTAGTAGGCATCCCGAACTTTTTCTAGCAATAATTATACCCTATGTTACTCAGGGATAATGTAGCATTCTAAAGATCAAAGAATTTTAGAAATCGGTCCTGTAGTTTTTGAGTTTATTCCTAACAAACATAAAAAATTCAAATTATTTAAGTTTTAGTGGGGATCCCTAATATTTTCTAGCAATAAATATACTCTATGTTACTCCGGGATAATGTAGCATTCTAAGGGTGGAAGAATTTTTGAAATCGGTCCAGTACTTTTTGAGTTTATTCGTTACAAACATACAAAAATTTAAATTATTTAACTTTTAGTATGGGTCCCTAACTTTCTCTAGCAATAAATGCAGCCTATCTTACTCAGAGATAATGTATCATTCTAATTGTGAAATAATTTTAGTAATCGGTCCAGTAGTTTTTGAGTCTATTCGTTACAAACATACAAAAATTCAAATTATCAAAAGTTTTAGTATGGGTCCCTAACTTTCTCTAGCAACAAATATAGCCTATGTTACTCAAGGATAACGTAGCATTCTAATGGTGACAAAATTTTTGAAATCGGTCCAGAACTTTTTGAGTTTATTCGTTACAAACATACAAAAATTTAAATTATTTAAGTTTTAGTAGGGATCCCAAACTTTTTCTAGCAATAAATATACCCTATGTTACTCAGGGATAATGTAGCATTCTAAAGGTAAAAGAATTTTTGAAATCGGTCCAGTACGTTTTGAGTTTATTCGTTACAAACATACAAAAATTTAAATTATTTAAGTTTTAGTAGGGACCCCAAACTTTTTCGACCAGTAAATATACCCTATGTTACTCAGGGATAATGTAGCATTCTAAAGGTAAAAGAATTTTTGAAATCGGTCCTGTGGATTTTGAGTTTATTCCTAACAAACATATGAAAATTCAAATTATTTAAGTTTTAGTGGGATCCCTAATATTTTCTAGCAATAAATATTCTCTATGTTACTCCGGGATAATGTAGCGTTCTAATGGTGAACGATTTTTTGAAATCGGTCCAGTACTTTTTGAGTTTATTCCTAACAAACATAAAAAAATTCAAATTATTTAAGTTTTAGTGGGGATCCCTAATATTTTCTAGCAATAAATATACTCTATGTTACTCCGGGATAATGTAGCATTCTAAGGGTGGAAGAATTTTTGAAATCAGTCCAGTACTTTTTGAGTTTCTTCGTTACAAACATACAAAAATTTAAATTATTTAAGTTTTAGTAGGTACCTCTAACTTTTATTAGCAATAAATATAACCTACGTTACTCAGGGATAACGTAGCATTCTAATGGTGAACGATTTTTTGAAATCGGTCCAGTACTTTTTGAGTTTATTCCTAACAAACATAAAAAAATTCAATTTATTTAAGTTTTAGTGGGGATCCCTAATATTTTCTAGCAATAAATATACTCTATGTTACTCCGGGATAATGTAGCATTCTAAGGGTGGAAGAATTTTTGAAATCGGTCCAGTACTTTTTGAGTTTATTCGTTACAAACATACAAAAATTTCAATTATTTAACTTTTAGTATGGGTCCCTAACTTTCTCTAGCAATAAATGCAGCCTATCTTACTCAGAGATAATGTAGCATTCTAATTGTGAAAGAATTTTAGTAATCGGTCCAGTAGTTTTTGAGTCTATTCGTTACAGACATACACAAATTCAAATTATCAAAAGTTTTAGTATTGGTCCCTAACTTTCTCTAGCAACAAATATAGCCTATGTTACTCAAGGATAACGTAGCATTCTAATGGTGACAAAATTTTTGAAATCGGTCCAGTACTTTTTGAGTTTATTCGTTACAAACATACAAAAATTTAAATTATATAAGTTTTAGTAGGGACCCCAAACTTTTTCTAGCAATAAATATACCCTATGTTACTCAGGGATAATGTAGCATTCTAAAGGTAAAAGAATTTTTGAAATCGGTCCAGTAGTTTTTGAGTTTATTCGTTACAAACATACAAAAATTCAAATTATTTTGGTTTTAGTGGGGATCCCTAATATTTTCTAGCAATAAATATACCCTATGTTACTCAGGGATAAAGTAGCATTCTAAAGGTGAAAGAAATTTTGTAATCGGTCCAGTACTTTTTGAGTTTATTCGTTACAAACATACAAAAATTCAAATTATTTAAGTTTTAGTAGGCATCCCGAACTTTTTCTAGCAATAAATATACCCTATGTTACTCAGGGATAATGTAGCATTCTAAAGATCAAAGAATTTTAGAAATCGGTCCTGTAGTTTTTGAGTTTATTCCTAACAAACATAAAAAATTCAAATTATTTAAGTTTTAGTGGGGATCCCTAATATTTTCTAGCAATAAATATACTCTATGTTACTCAGGGATAATGTAGCATTCTAAAGGTAAAAGAATTTTTGAAATCGGTCCAGTAGTTTTTGAGTTTATTCGTTACAAACATACAAAAATTCAAATTATTTTGGTTTTAGTGGGGATCCCTAATATTTTCTAGCAATAAATATACTCTATGTTACTCAGGGATAATGTAGTATTCGAATGGTGAACGATTTTGTGAATTCGGTCCAGTAGTTTTTGAGTTTCTTCGTTACAAACATACAAAAATTCAAATTATTTAAGTTTTAGTAGGGACCCCTATTTTTTTCTAGCCATAAACATAGCCTATAATACTCAGGGATAATGCAGTATTCTACTGGTGAAAGATTTTTTGAAATCGGTCCAGTACTTTTTGAGTTTATTCCTAACAAACATAAAAAAATTCAATTTATTTAAGTTTTAGTGGGGATCCCTAATATTTTCTAGCAATAAATATACTCTATGTTACTCCGGGATAATGTAGCATTCTAAGGGTGGAAGAATTTTTGAAATCGGTCCAGTACTTTTTGAGTTTATTCGTTGCAAACATACAAAAATTTCAATTATTTAACTTTTAGTATGGGTCCCTAACTTTCTCTAGCAATAAATGCAGCCTATCTTACTCAGAGATAATGTAGCATTCTAATTGTGAAAGAATTTTAGTAATCGGTCCAGTAGTTTTTGAGTCTATTCGTTACAAACATACAAAAATTCAAATTATCAAAAGTTTTAGTATTGGTCCCTAACTTTCTCTAGCAACAAATATAGCCTATGTTACTCAAGGATAACGTAGCATTCTAATGGTGACAAAATTTTTGAAATCGGTCCAGTACTTTTTGAGTTTATTCGTTACAAACATACAAAAATTCAAATTATTTAAGTTTTAGTAGGCATCCCTAACTTTTTCTAGCAATAAATATACCCTATCTTACTCAGGGATAAAGTAGCATTCTAAAGGTGAAAGAATTTTTGTAATCGGTCCAGTACTTTTTGAGTTTATTCGTTACAAACATACAAAAATTCAAATTATTTAAGATTTAGTAGGCATCCCGAACTTTTTCTAGCAATAAATATACCCTATGTTACTCAGGGATAATGTAGCATTCTAAAGATCAAAGAATTTTTGAAATCGGTCCTGTAGTTTTTGAGTTTATTCCTAACAAACATAAAAAAATTCAAATTATTTAAGTTTTAGTGGGGATCCCTAATATTTTCTAGCAATAAATATACTCTATGTTACTCCGGGATAATGTAGCGTTCTAATGGTGAACGATTTTTTGAAATCGGTCCAGTACTTTTTGAGTTTATTCCTAACAAACATAAAAAAATTCAAATTATTTAAGTTTTAGTGGGGATCCCTAATATTTTCTAGCAATAAATATACTCTATGTTACTCCGGGATAATGTAGCATTCTAAGGGTGGAAGAATTTTTGAAATCAGTCCAGTACTTTTTGAGTTTCTTCGTTACAAACATACAAAAATTTAAATTATTTAAGTTTTAGTAGGTACCTCTAACTTTTATTAGCAATAAATATAACCTACGTTACTCAGGGATAACGTAGCATTCTAATGGTGAACGATTTTTTGAAATCGGTCCAGTACTTTTTGAGTTTATTCCTAACAAACATAAAAAAATTCAATTTATTTAAGTTTTAGTGGGGATCCCTAATATTTTCTAGCAATAAATATACTCTATGTTACTCCGGGATAATGTAGCATTCTAAGGGTGGAAGAATTTTTGAAATCGGTCCAGTACTTTTTGAGTTTATTCGTTACAAAAATACAAAAATTTCAATTATTTAACTTTTAGTATGGGTCCCTAACTTTCTCTAGCAATAAATGCAGCCTATCTTACTCAGAGATAATGTAGCATTCTAATTGTGAAAGAATTTTAGTAATCGGTCCAGTAGTTTTTGAGTCTATTCGTTACAGACATACAAAAATTCAAATTATCAAAAGTTTTAGTATTGGTCCCTAACTTTCTCTAGCAACAAATATAGCCTATGTTACTCAAGGATAACGTAGCATTCTAATGGTGACAAAATTTTTGAAATCGGTCCAGTACTTTTTGAGTTTATTCGTTACAAACATACAAAAATTTAAATTATATAAGTTTTAGTAGGGACCCCAAACTTTTTCTAGCAATAAATATACCCTATGTTACTCAGGGATAATGTAGCATTCTAAAGGTAAAAGAATTTTTGAAATCGGTCCAGTAGTTTTTGAGTTTATTCGTTACAAACATACAAAAATTCAAATTATTTTGGTTTTAGTGGGGATCCCTAATATTTTCTAGCAATAAATATACCCTATGTTACTCAAGGATAACGTAGCATTCTAATGGTGACAAAATTTTTGAAATCGGTCCAGTACTTTTTGAGTTTATTCGTTACAAACATACAAAAATTTAAATTATATAAGTTTTAGTAGGGACCCCAAACTTTTTCTAGCAATAAATATACCCTATGTTACTCAGGGATAATGTAGCATTCTAAAGATCAAAGAATTTTAGAAATCGGTCCTGTAGTTTTTGAGTTTATTCCTAACAAACATAAAAAATTCAAATTATTTAAGTTTTAGTGGGGATCCCTAATATTTTCTAGCAATAAATATACTCTATGTTACTCCGGGATAATGTAGCATTCTAAGGGTGGAAGAATTTTTGAAATCGGTCCAGTACTTTTTGAGTTTATTCGTTACAAACGTACAAAAATTTAAATTATTTAACTTTTAGTATGGGTCCCTAACTTTCTCTAGCAATAAATGCAGCCTATCTTACTCAGAGATAATGTATCTTTCTAATTGTGAAATAATTTTAGTAATCGGTCCAGTAGTTTTTGAGTCTATTCGTTACAAACATACAAAAATTCAAATTATCAAAAGTTTTAGTATGGGTCCCTAACTTTCTCTAGCAACAAATATAGCCTATGTTACTCAAGGATAACGTAGCATTCTAATGGTGACAAAATTTTTGAAATCGGTCCAGAACTTTTTGAGTTTATTCGTTACAAACATACAAAAATTTAAATTATTTAAGTTTTAGTAGGGACCAAAAACTTTTTCTAGCAATAAATATACCCTATGTTACTCAGGGATAATGTAGCATTCTAAAGGTAAAAGAATTTTTGAAATCGGTCCAGTACTTATTGAGTTTATTCGTTACAAACATACAAAAATTCAAATTATCAAAAGTTTTAGTATTGGTCCCTAACTTTCTCTAGCAACAAATATAGCCTATGTTACTCAAGGATAACGTAGCATTCTAATGGTGACAAAATTTTTGAAATCGGTCCAGTACTTTTTGAGTTTATTCGTTACAAACATACAAAAATTTAAATTATATAAGTTTTAGTAGGGACCCCAAACTTTTTCTAGCAATAAATATACCCTATGTTACTCAGGGATAATGAAGCATTCTAAAGGTAAAAGAATTTTTGAAATCGGTCCAGTAGTTTTTGAGTTTATTCGTTACAAACATACAAAAATTCAAATTATTTTGGTTTTAGTGGGGATCCCTAATATTTTCTAGCAATAAATATACCCTATGCTACTCAGGGATAAAGTAGCATTCTAAAGGTGAAAGAAATTTTGTAATCGGTCCAGTACTTTTTGAGTTTATTCGTTACAAACATACAAAAATTCAAATTATTTAAGTTTTAGTAGGCATCCCGAACTTTTTCTAGCAATAAATATACCCTATGTTACTCAGGGATAATGTAGCATTCTAAAGATCAAAGAATTTTAGAAATCGGTCCTGTAGTTTTTGAGTTTATTCCTAACAAACATAAAAAATTCAAATTATTTAAGTTTTAGTGGGGATCCCTAATATTTTCTAGCAATAAATATACTCTATGTTACTCAGGGATAATGTAGCATTCTAAAGGTAAAAGAATTTTTGAAATCGGTCCAGTAGTTTTTGAGTTTATTCGTTACAAACATACAAAAATTCAAATTATTTTGGTTTTAGTGGGGATCCCTAATATTTTCTAGCAATAAATATACTCTATGTTACTCAGGGATAATGTAGTATTCGAATGGTGAACGATTTTGTGAATTCGGTCCAGTAGTTTTTGAGTTTCTTCGTTACAAACATACAAAAATTCAAATTATTTAAGTTTTAGTAGGGACCCCTATTTTTTTCTAGCCATAAACATAGCCTATAATACTCAGGGATAATGCAGTATTCTACTGGTGAAAGATTTTTTGAAATCGGTCCAGTACTTTTTGAGTTTATTCCTAACAAACATAAAAAAATTCAATTTATTTAAGTTTTAGTGGGGATCCCTAATATTTTCTAGCAATAAATATACTCTATGTTACTCCGGGATAATGTAGCATTCTAAGGGTGGAAGAATTTTTGAAATCGGTCCAGTACTTTTTGAGTTTATTCGTTGCAAACATACAAAAATTTCAATTATTTAACTTTTAGTATGGGTCCCTAACTTTCTCTAGCAATAAATGCAGCCTATCTTACTCAGAGATAATGTAGCATTCTAATTGTGAAAGAATTTTAGTAATCGGTCCAGTAGTTTTTGAGTCTATTCGTTACAAACATACAAAAATTCAAATTATCAAAAGTTTTAGTATTGGTCCCTAACTTTCTCTAGCAACAAATATAGCCTATGTTACTCAAGGATAACGTAGCATTCTAATGGTGACAAAATTTTTGAAATCGGTCCAGTACTTTTTGAGTTTATTCGTTACAAACATACAAAAATTCAAATTATTTAAGTTTTAGTAGGCATCCCTAACTTTTTCTAGCAATAAATATACCCTATCTTACTCAGGGATAAAGTAGCATTCTAAAGGTGAAAGAATTTTTGTAATCGGTCCAGTACTTTTTGAGTTTATTCGTTACAAACATACAAAAATTCAAATTATTTAAGATTTAGTAGGCATCCCGAACTTTTTCTAGCAATAAATATACCCTATGTTACTCAGGGATAATGTAGCATTCTAAAGATCAAAGAATTTTTGAAATCGGTCCTGTAGTTTTTGAGTTTATTCCTAACAAACATAAAAAAATTTAAATTATTTAAGTTTTAGTGGGGATCCCTAATATTTTCTAGCAATAAATATACTCTATGTTACTCCGGGATAATGTAGCGTTCTAATGGTGAACGATTTTTTGAAATCGGTCCAGTACTTTTTGAGTTTATTCCTAACAAACATAAAAAAATTCAAATTATTTAAGTTTTAGTGGGGATCCCTAATATTTTCTAGCAATAAATATACTCTATGTTACTCCGGGATAATGTAGCATTCTAAGGGTGGAAGAATTTTTGAAATCAGTCCAGTACTTTTTGAGTTTCTTCGTTACAAACATACAAAAATTTAAATTATTTAAGTTTTAGTAGGTACCTCTAACTTTTATTAGCAATAAATATAACCTACGTTACTCAGGGATAACGTAGCATTCTAATGGTGAACGATTTTTTGAAATCGGTCCAGTACTTTTTGAGTTTATTCCTAACAAACATAAAAAAATTCAATTTATTTAAGTTTTAGTGGGGATCCCTAATATTTTCTAGCAATAAATATACTCTATGTTACTCCGGGATAATGTAGCATTCTAAGGGTGGAAGAATTTTTGAAATCGGTCCAGTACTTTTTGAGTTTATTCGTTACAAACATACAAAAATTTCAATTATTTAACTTTTAGTATGGGTCCCTAACTTTCTCTAGCAATAAATGCAGCCTATCTTACTCAGAGATAATGTAGCATTCTAATTGTGAAAGAATTTTAGTAATCGGTCCAGTAGTTTTTTAGTCTATTCGTTACAGACATACACAAATTCAAATTATCAAAATTTTAGTATTGGTCCCTAACTTTCTCTAGCAACAAATATAGCCTATGTTACTCAAGGATAACGTAGCATTCTAATGGTGACAAAATTTTTGAAATCGGTCCAGTACTTTTTGAGTTTATTCGTTACAAACATACAAAAATTTAAATTATATAAGTTTTAGTAGGGACCCCAAACTTTTTCTAGCAATAAATATACCCTATGTTACTCAGGGATAATGTAGCATTCTAAAGGTAAAAGAATTTTTGAAATCGGTCCAGTAGTTTTTGAGTTTATTCGTTACAAACATACAAAAATTCAAATTATTTTGGTTTTAGTGGGGATCCCTAATATTTTCTAGCAATAAATATACCCTATGTTACTCAGGGATAAAGTAGCATTCTAAAGGTGAAAGAAATTTTGTAATCGGTCCAGTACTTTTTGAGTTTATTCGTTACAAACATACAAAAATTCAAATTATTTAAGTTTTAGTAGGCATCCCGAACTTTTTCTAGCAATAAATATACCCTATGTTACTCAGGGATAATGTAGCATTCTAAAGATCAAAGAATTTTAGAAATCGGTCCTGTAGTTTTTGAGTTTATTCCTAACAAACATAAAAAATTCAAATTATTTAAGTTTTAGTGGGGATCCCTAATATTTTCTAGCAATAAATATACTCTATGTTACTCAGGGATAATGTAGCATTCTAAAGGTAAAAGAATTTTTGAAATCGGTCCAGTAGTTTTTGAGTTTATTCGTTACAAACATACAAAAATTCAAATTATTTTGGTTTTAGTGGGGATCCCTAATATTTTCTAGCAATAAATATACTCTATGTTACTCAGGGATAATGTAGTATTCGAATGGTGAACGATTTTGTGAATTCGGTCCAGTAGTTTTTGAGTTTCTTCGTTACAAACATACAAAAATTCAAATTATTTAAGTTTTAGTAGGGACCCCTATTTTTTTCTAGCCATAAACATAGCCTATAATACTCAGGGATAATGCAGTATTCTACTGGTGAAAGATTTTTTGAAATCGGTCCAGTACTTTTTGAGTTTATTCCTAACAAACATAAAAAAATTCAATTTATTTAAGTTTTAGTGGGGATCCCTAATATTTTCTAGCAATAAATATACTCTATGTTACTCCGGGATAATGTAGCATTCTAATGGTGGAAGAATTTTTGAAATCGGTCCAGTACTTTTTGAGTTTATTCGTTGCAAACATTCAAAAATTTCAATTATTTAACTTTTAGTATGGGTCCCTAACTTTCTCTAGCAATAAATGCAGCCTATCTTACTCAGAGATAATGTAGCATTCTAATTGTGAAAGAATTTTAGTAATCGGTCCAGTAGTTTTTGAGTCTATTCGTTACAAACATACAAAAATTCAAATTATCAAAAGTTTTAGTATTGGTCCCTAACTTTCTCTAGCAACAAATATAGCCTATGTTACTCAAGGATAACGTAGCATTCTAATGGTGACAAAATTTTTGAAATCGGTCCAGTACTTTTTGAGTTTATTCGTTACGAACATACAAAAATTCAAATTATTTAAGTTTTAGTAGGCATCCCTAACTTTTTCTAGCAATAAATATACCCTATCTTACTCCGGGATAAAGTAGCATTCTAAAGGTGAAAGAATTTTTGTAATCGGTCCAGTACTTTTTGAGTTTATTCGTTACAAACATACAAAAATTCAAATTATTTAAGATTTAGTAGGCATCCCGAACTTTTTCTAGCAATAAATATACCCTATGTTACTCAGGGATAATGTAGCATTCTAAAGATCAAAGAATTTTTGAAATCGGTCCTGTAGTTTTTGAGTTTATTCCTAACAAACATAAAAAAATTCAAATTATTTAAGTTTTAGTGGGGATCCCTAATATTTTCTAGCAATAAATATACTCTATGTTACTCCGGGATAATGTAGCGTTCTAATGGTGAACGATTTTTTGAAATCGGTCCAGTACTTTTTGAGTTTATTCCTAACAAACATAAAAAAATTCAAATTATTTAAGTTTTAGTGGGGATCCCTAATATTTTCTAGCAATAAATATACTCTATGTTACTCCGGGATAATGTAGCATTCTAAGGGTGGAAGAATTTTTGAAATCAGTCCAGTACTTTTTGAGTTTCTTCGTTACAAACATACAAAAATTTAAATTATTTAAGTTTTAATAGGTACCTCTAACTTTTATTAGCAATAAATATAACCTACGTTACTCAGGGATAACGTAGCATTCTAATGGTGAACGATTTTTTGAAATCGGTCCAGTACTTTTTGAGTTTATTCCTAACAAACATAAAAAAATTCAATTTATTTAAGTTTTAGTGGGGATCCCTAATATTTTCTAGCAATAAATATACTCTATGTTACTCCGGGATAATGTAGCATTCTAAGGGTGGAAGAATTTTTGAAATCGGTCCAGTACTTTTTGAGTTTATTCGTTACAAACATACAAAAATTTCAATTATTTAACTTTTAGTATGGGTCCCTAACTTTCTCTAGCAATAAATGCAGCCTATCTTACTCAGAGATAATGTAGCATTCTAATTGTGAAAGAATTTTAGTAATCGGTCCAGTAGTTTTTGAGTCTATTCGTTACAGACATACAAAAATTCAAATTATCAAAAGTTTTAGTATTGGTCCCTAACTTTCTCTAGCAACAAATATAGCCTATGTTACTCAAGGATAACGTAGCATTCTAATGGTGACAAAATTTTTGAAATCGGTCCAGTACTTTTTGAGTTTATTCGTTACAAACATACAAAAATTTAAATTATATAAGTTTTAGTAGGGACCCCAAACTTTTTCTAGCAATAAATATACCCTATGTTACTCAGGGATAATGTAGCATTCTAAAGGTAAAAGAATTTTTGAAATCGGTCCAGTAGTTTTTGAGTTTATTCGTTACAAACATACAAAAATTCAAATTATTTTGGTTTTAGTGGGGATCCCTAATATTTTCTAGCAATAAATATACCCTATGTTACTCAGGGATAAAGTAGCATTCTAAAGGTGAAAGAATTTTTGTAATCGGTCCAGTACTTTTTGAGTTTATTCGTTACAAACATACAAAAATTCAAATTATTTAAGTTTTAGTAGGCATCCCGAACTTTTTCTAGCAATAATTATACCCTATGTTACTCAGGGATAATGTAGCATTCTAAAGATCAAAGAATTTTAGAAATCGGTCCTGTAGTTTTTGAGTTTATTCCTAACAAACATAAAAAATTCAAATTATTTAAGTTTTAGTGGGGATCCCTAATATTTTCTAGCAATAAATATACTCTATGTTACTCCGGGATAATGTAGCATTCTAAGGGTGGAAGAATTTTTGAAATCGGTCCAGTACTTTTTGAGTTTATTCGTTACAAACATACAAAAATTTAAATTATTTAACTTTTAGTATGGGTCCCTAACTTTCTCTAGCAATAAATGCAGCCTATCTTACTCAGAGATAATGTATCATTCTAATTGTGAAATAATTTTAGTAATCGGTCCAGTAGTTTTTGAGTCTATTCGTTACAAACATACAAAAATTCAAATTATCAAAAGTTTTAGTATGGGTCCCTAACTTTCTCTAGCAACAAATATAGCCTATGTTACTCAAGGATAACGTAGCATTCTAATGGTGACAAAATTTTTGAAATCGGTCCAGAACTTTTTGAGTTTATTCGTTACAAACATACAAAAATTTAAATTATTTAAGTTTTAGTAGGGACCCCAAACTTTTTCTAGCAATAAATATACCCTATGTTACTCAGGGATAATGTAGCATTCTAAAGGTAAAAGAATTTTTGAAATCGGTCCAGTACGTTTTGAGTTTATTCGTTACAAACATACAAAAATTTAAATTATTTAAGTTTTAGTAGGGACCCCAAACTTTTTCGAGCAGTAAATATACCCTATGTTACTCAGGGATAATGTAGCATTCTAAAGGTAAAAGAATTTTTGAAATCGGTCCTGTGGATTTTGAGTTTATTCCTAACAAACATATAAAAATTCAAATTATTTAAGTTTTAGTGGGATCCCTAATATTTTCTAGCAATAAATATACTCTATGTTACTCCGGGATAATGTAGCGTTCTAATGGTGAACGATTTTTTGAAATCGGTCCAGTACTTTTTGAGTTTATTCCTAACAAACATAAAAAAATTCAAATTATTTAAGTTTTAGTGGGGATCCCTAATATTTTCTAGCAATAAATATACTCTATGTTACTCCGGGATAATGTAGCATTCTAAGGGTGGAAGAATTTTTGAAATCAGTCCAGTACTTTTTGAGTTTCTTCGTTACAAACATACAAAAATTTAAATTATTTAAGTTTTAGTAGGTACCTCTAACTTTTATTAGCAATAAATATAACCTACGTTACTCAGGGATAACGTAGCATTCTAATGGTGAACGATTTTTTGAAATCGGTCCAGTACTTTTTGAGTTTATTCCTAACAAACATAAAAAAATTCAATTTATTTAAGTTTTAGTGGGGATCCCTAATATTTTCTAGCAATAAATATACTCTATGTTACTCCGGGATAATGTAGCATTCTAAGGGTGGAAGAATTTTTGAAATCGGTCCAGTACTTTTTGAGTTTATTCGTTACAAACATACAAAAATTTCAATTATTTAACTTTTAGTATGGGTCCCTAACTTTCTCTAGCAATAAATGCAGCCTATCTTACTCAGAGATAATGTAGCATTCTAATTGTGAAAGAATTTTAGTAATCGGTCCAGTAGTTTTTGAGTCTATTCGTTACAGACATACACAAATTCAAATTATCAAAAGTTTTAGTATTGGTCCCTAACTTTCTCTAGCAACAAATATAGCCTATGTTACTCAAGGATAACGTAGCATTCTAATGGTGACAAAATTTTTGAAATCGGTCCAGTACTTTTTGAGTTTATTCGTTACAAACATACAAAAATTTAAATTATATAAGTTTTAGTAGGGACCCCAAACTTTTTCTAGCAATAAATATACCCTATGTTACTCAGGGATAATGTAGCATTCTAAAGGTAAAAGAATTTTTGAAATCGGTCCAGTAGTTTTTGAGTTTATTCGTTACAAACATACAAAAATTCAAATTATTTTGGTTTTAGTGGGGATCCCTAATATTTTCTAGCAATAAATATACCCTATGTTACTCAGGGATAAAGTAGCATTCTAAAGGTGAAAGAAATTTTGTAATCGGTCCAGTACTTTTTGAGTTTATTCGTTACAAACATACAAAAATTCAAATTATTTAAGTTTTAGTAGGCATCCCGAACTTTTTCTAGCAATAAATATACCCTATGTTACTCAGGGATAATGTAGCATTCTAAAGATCAAAGAATTTTAGAAATCGGTCCTGTAGTTTTTGAGTTTATTCCTAACAAACATAAAAAATTCAAATTATTTAAGTTTTAGTGGGGATCCCTAATATTTTCTAGCAATAAATATACTCTATGTTACTCAGGGATAATGTAGCATTCTAAAGGTAAAAGAATTTTTGAAATCGGTCCAGTAGTTTTTGAGTTTATTCGTTACAAACATACAAAAATTCAAATTATTTTGGTTTTAGTGGGGATCCCTAATATTTTCTAGCAATAAATATACTCTATGTTACTCAGGGATAATGTAGTATTCGAATGGTGAACGATTTTGTGAATTCGGTCCAGTAGTTTTTGAGTTTCTTCGTTACAAACATACAAAAATTCAAATTATTTAAGTTTTAGTAGGGACCCCTATTTTTTTCTAGCCATAAACATAGCCTATAATACTCAGGGATAATGCAGTATTCTACTGGTGAAAGATTTTTTGAAATCGGTCCAGTACTTTTTGAGTTTATTCCTAACAAACATAAAAAAATTCAATTTATTTAAGTTTTAGTGGGGATCCCTAATATTTTCTAGCAATAAATATACTCTATGTTACTCCGGGATAATGTAGCATTCTAAGGGTGGAAGAATTTTTGAAATCGGTCCAGTACTTTTTGAGTTTATTCGTTGCAAACATACAAAAATTTCAATTATTTAACTTTTAGTATGGGTCCCTAACTTTCTCTAGCAATAAATGCAGCCTATCTTACTCAGAGATAATGTAGCATTCTAATTGTGAAAGAATTTTAGTAATCGGTCCAGTAGTTTTTGAGTCTATTCGTTACAAACATACAAAAATTCAAATTATCAAAAGTTTTAGTATTGGTCCCTAACTTTCTCTAGCAACAAATATAGCCTATGTTACTCAAGGATAACGTAGCATTCTAATGGTGACAAAATTTTTGAAATCGGTCCAGTACTTTTTGAGTTTATTCGTTACAAACATACAAAAATTCAAATTATTTAAGTTTTAGTAGGCATCCCTAACTTTTTCTAGCAATAAATATACCCTATCTTACTCAGGGATAAAGTAGCATTCTAAAGGTGAAAGAATTTTTGTAATCGGTCCAGTACTTTTTGAGTTTATTCGTTACAAACATACAAAAATTCAAATTATTTAAGATTTAGTAGGCATCCCGAACTTTTTCTAGCAATAAATATACCCTATGTTACTCAGGGATAATGTAGCATTCTAAAGATCAAAGAATTTTTGAAATCGGTCCTGTAGTTTTTGAGTTTATTCCTAACAAACATAAAAAAATTCAAATTATTTAAGTTTTAGTGGGGATCCCTAATATTTTCTAGCAATAAATATACTCTATGTTACTCCGGGATAATGTAGCGTTCTAATGGTGAACGATTTTTTGAAATCGGTCCAGTACTTTTTGAGTTTATTCCTAACAAACATAAAAAAATTCAAATTATTTAAGTTTTAGTGGGGATCCCTAATATTTTCTAGCAATAAATATACTCTATGTTACTCCGGGATAATGTAGCATTCTAAGGGTGGAAGAATTTTTGAAATCAGTCCAGTACTTTTTGAGTTTCTTCGTTACAAACATACAAAAATTTAAATTATTTAAGTTTTAGTAGGTACCTCTAACTTTTATTAGCAATAAATATAACCTACGTTACTCAGGGATAACGTAGCATTCTAATGGTGAACGATTTTTTGAAATCGGTCCAGTACTTTTTGAGTTTATTCCTAACAAACATAAAAAAATTCAATTTATTTAAGTTTTAGTGGGGATCCCTAATATTTTCTAGCAATAAATATACTCTATGTTACTCCGGGATAATGTAGCATTCTAAGGGTGGAAGAATTTTTGAAATCGGTCCAGTACTTTTTGAGTTTATTCGTTACAAACATACAAAAATTTCAATTATTTAACTTTTAGTATGGGTCCCTAACTTTCTCTAGCAATAAATGCAGCCTATCTTACTCAGAGATAATGTAGCATTCTAATTGTGAAAGAATTTTAGTAATCGGTCCAGTAGTTTTTGAGTCTATTCGTTACAGACATACAAAAATTCAAATTATCAAAAGTTTTAGTATTGGTCCCTAACTTTCTCTAGCAACAAATATAGCCTATGTTACTCAAGGATAACGTAGCATTCTAATGGTGACAAAATTTTTGAAATCGGTCCAGTACTTTTTGAGTTTATTCGTTACAAACATACAAAAATTTAAATTATATAAGTTTTAGTAGGGACCCCAAACTTTTTCTAGCAATAAATATACCCTATGTTACTCAGGGATAATGTAGCATTCTAAAGGTAAAAGAATTTTTGAAATCGGTCCAGTAGTTTTTGAGTTTATTCGTTACAAACATACAAAAATTCAAATTATTTTGGTTTTAGTGGGGATCCCTAATATTTTCTAGCAATAAATATACCCTATGTTACTCAGGGATAAAGTAGCATTCTAAAGGTGAAAGAATTTTTGTAATCGGTCCAGTACTTTTTGAGTTTATTCGTTACAAACATACAAAAATTCAAATTATTTAAGTTTTAGTAGGCATCCCGAACTTTTTCTAGCAATAATTATACCCTATGTTACTCAGGGATAATGTAGCATTCTAAAGATCAAAGAATTTTAGAAATCGGTCCTGTAGTTTTTGAGTTTATCCCTAACAAACATAAAAAATTCAAATTATTTAAGTTTTAGTGGGGATCCCTAATATTTTCTAGCAATAAATATACTCTATGTTACTCCGGGATAATGTAGCATTCTAAGGGTGGAAGAATTTTTGAAATCGGTCCAGTACTTTTTGAGTTTATTCGTTACAAACATACAAAAATTTAAATTATTTAACTTTTAGTATGGGTCCCTAACTTTCTCTAGCAATAAATGCAGCCTATCTTACTCAGAGATAATGTATCATTCTAATTGTGAAATAATTTTAGTAATCGGTCCAGTAGTTTTTGAGTCTATTCGTTACAAACATACAAAAATTCAAATTATCAAAAGTTTTAGTATGGGTCCCTAACTTTCTCTAGCAACAAATATAGCCTATGTTACTCAAGGATAACGTAGCATTCTAATGGTGACAAAATTTTTGAAATCGGTCCAGAACTTTTTGAGTTTATTCGTTACAAACATACAAAAATTTAAATTATTTAAGTTTTAGTAGGGACCCCAAACTTTTTCTAGCAATAAATATACCCTATGTTACTCAGGGATAATGTAGCATTATAAAGGTAAAAGAATTTTTGAAATCGGTCCAGTACGTTTTGAGTTTATTCGTTACAAACATACAAAAATTTAAATTATTTAAGTTTTAGTAGGGACCCCAAACTTTTTCGAGCAATAAATATACCCTATGTTACTCAGGGATAATGTAGCATTCTAAAGGTAAAAGAATTTTTGAAATCGGTCCTGTGGATTTTGAGTTTATTCCTAACAAACATATAAAAATTCAAATTATTTAAGTTTTAGTGGGGATCCCTAATCTTTTATAGCAATAAATATACTCTATGTTACTCCGGGATAATGTAGCATTCTAAGGGTGGAAGAATTTTTGAAATCGGTCCAGTACTTTTTGAGTTTATTCGTTACAAACATACAAAAATTTAAATTATTTAAGTTTTTGTAGGTACCCCAAACTTTTATTAGCAATAAATATAACCTATGTTACTCAAGGATAACGTAGCATTCTAATGGTGACAAAATTTTTGAAATCGGTCCAGAACTTTTTGAGTTTATTCGTTACAAACATACAAAAATTTAAATTATTTAAGTTTTAGTAGGGACCCCAAACTTTTTCTAGCAATAAATATACCCTATGTTACTCAGGGATAATGTAGCATTCTAAAGGTAAAAGAATTTTTGAAATCGGTCCAGTACTTTTTGAGTTTATTCGTTACAAACATACAAAAATTTAAATTATTTAAGTTTTAGTAGGGACCCCAAACTTTTTCGAGCAATAAATATACCCTATGTTACTCAGGGATAATGTAGCATTCTAAAGGTAAAAGAATTTTTGAAATCGGTCCAGTAGTTTTTGAGTTTATTCGTTACAAACATACAAAAATTCAAATTATTTTGGTTTTAGTGGGGATCCCTAATATTTTCTAGCAATAAATATACTCTATGTTACTCAGGGATAATGTAGTATTCGAATGGTGAACGATTTTGTGAATTCGGTCCAGTAGTTTTTGAGTTTCTTCGTTACAAACATACAAAAATTCAAATTATTTAAGTTTTAGTAGGGACCCCTATTTTTTTCTAGCCATAAACATAGCCTATAATACTCAGGGATAATGCAGTATTCTACTGGTGAAAGATTTTTTGAAATCGGTCCAGTAGTTTTTGAGTTTCTTCGTTACAAACATACAAAAATTCAAATTATTTAAGTTTTAGTAGGGACCCCTAGTTTTTCTAGCCATAAACATAGCCTATAATACTCAGGGATAATGCAGTATTCTACTGGTGAAAGATTTTTTGAAATCGGTCCAGTAGTTTTTGAGTTTCTTCGTTACAAACATACAAAAATTCAAATTATTTAAGTTTTAGTAGGGACCCCTATTTTTTTCTAGCCATAAACATAGCCTATAATACTCAGGGATAATGCAGTATTCTACTGGTGAAAGATTTTTTGAAATCGGTCCAGTACTTTTTGAGTTTATTCGTTACAAACATACAAAAATTTAAATTCTTTAAGTTTTAGTAGGTACCCCTAACTTTTACTAGCAATAAATATACCCTATGTTACTCAGGGATAATGCAGTATTCTACTGGTGAAAGATTTTTTGAAATCGGTCCAGTAGTTTTTGAGTTTCTTCGTTACAAACATACAAAAATTCAAATTATTTTGGTTTTAGTGGGGATCCCTAATATTTTCTAGCAATAAATATACCCTATCTTACTCAGGGATAATGTAGCATTCTAAAGGTGAAAGAATTTTTGAAATCAGTCCAGTAGTTTTTGAGTTTGTTCGTTAGAAACATCCAAAAATTCAAATTATTTTGGTTTTAGTGGGGATCCCTAATATTTTCTAGCAATAAATATACTCTATGTAACTCAGGGATAATGTAGTATACGAATGGTGAAAGATTTTTTGAAATCAGTCCAGTTGTTTTTGAGTTTGTTCGTTAGAAACATACAAAAATTCAAATTATTTAGGTTTTAGTGGGGATCCCTAATATTTTCTAGCAATAAATATACTCTATGTTACTCAGGGATAATGTAGTATTCGAATGGTGAAAGATTTTTTGAAATCGGTCCAATAGTTTTTGAGTTTCTTCGTTACAAACATACAAAAATTCAAATTATTTTGGTTTTAGTGGGGATCCCTAATATTTTCTAGCAATAAATATACTCTATGTTACTCAGGGATAATGTAGTATTCGAATGGTGAAAGATTTTTTGAAATCGGTTCAGTAGTTTTTGAGTTTTTTCGTTACAAACATACAAAAATTCAAATTATTTAAGTTTTAGTAGGCATCCCTAACGTTTTCTAGCAATAAATATACCCTATCTTACTCAGGGATAAAGTAGAATTCTAAAGGTGAAAGAATTTTTGTAATCGGTCCAGTACTTTTTGAGTTTATTCGTTACAAACATACAAAAATTCAAATTATTTAAGTTTTAGTAGGCATCCCGCACTTTTTCTAGCAATAAATATACCCTATGTTACTCAGGGATAATGTAGCATTCTAAAGATCAAAGAATTTTTGAAATCGGTCCTGTAGTTTTTGAGTTTATTCTTAACAAACATAAAAAAATTCAAATTATTTAAGTTTTAGTGGGGATCCCTAATATTTTCTAGCAATAAATATACTCTATGTTACTCCGGGATAATGTAGCATTCTAATGGTGAACAATTTTTTGAAATCGGTCCAGTACTTTTTGAGTTTATTCCTAACAAACATAAAAAAATTCAAATTATTTAAGTTTTAGTGGGGATCCCTAATATTTTCTAGCAATAAATATACTCTATGTTACTCCGGGATAATGTAGCATTCTAAGGGTGGAAGAATTTTTGAAATCAGTCCAGTACTTTTTGAGTTTCTTCGTTACAAACATACAAAAATTTAAATTATTTAAGTTTTAGTAGGTACCTCTAACTTTTATTAGCAATAAATATAACCTACGTTACTCAGGGATAACGTAGCATTCTAATGGTGAACGATTTTTTGAAATCGGTCCAGTACTTTTTGAGTTTATTCCTAACAAACATAAAAAAATTCAATTTATTTAAGTTTTAGTGGGGATCCCTAATATTTTCTAGCAATAAATATACTCTATGTTACTCCGGGATAATGTAGCATTCTAAGGGTGGAAGAATTTTTGAAATCGGTCCAGTACTTTTTGAGTTTATTCGTTGCAAACATACAAAAATTTCAATTATTTAACTTTTAGTATGGGTCCCTAACTTTCTCTAGCAATAAATGCAGCCTATCTTACTCAGAGATAATGTAGCATTCTAATTGTGAAAGAATTTTAGTAATCGGTCCAGTAGTTTTTGAGTCTATTCGTTACAAACATACAAAAATTCAAATTATCAAAAGTTTTAGTATTGGTCCCTAACTTTCTCTAGCAACAAATATAGCCTATGTTACTCAAGGATAACGTAGCATTCTAATGGTGACAAAATTTTTGAAATCGGTCCAGTACTTTTTGAGTTTATTCGTTACAAACATACAAAAATTCAAATTATTTAAGTTTTAGTAGGCATCCCTAACTTTTTCTAGCAATAAATATACCCTATCTTACTCAGGGATAAAGTAGCATTCTAAAGGTGAAAGAATTTTTGTAATCGGTCCAGTACTTTTTGAGTTTATTCGTTACAAACATACAAAAATTCAAATTATTTAAGATTTAGTAGGCATCCCGAACTTTTTCTAGCAATAAATATACCCTATGTTACTCAGGGATAATGTAGCATTCTAAAGATCAAAGAATTTTTGAAATCGGTCCTGTAGTTTTTGAGTTTATTCCTAACAAACATAAAAAAATTCAAATTATTTAAGTTTTAGTGGGGATCCCTAATATTTTCTAGCAATAAATATACTCTATGTTACTCCGGGATAATGTAGCGTTCTAATGGTGAACGATTTTTTGAAATCGGTCCAGTACTTTTTGAGTTTATTCCTAACAAACATAAAAAAATTCAAATTATTTAAGTTTTAGTGGGGATCCCTAATATTTTCTAGCAATAAATATACTCTATGTTACTCCGGGATAATGTAGCATTCTAAGGGTGGAAGAATTTTTGAAATCAGTCCAGTACTTTTTGAGTTTCTTCGTTACAAACATACAAAAATTTAAATTATTTAAGTTTTAGTAGGTACCTCTAACTTTTATTAGCAATAAATATAACCTACGTTACTCAGGGATAACGTAGCATTCTAATGGTGAACGATTTTTTGAAATCGGTCCAGTACTTTTTGAGTTTATTCCTAACAAACATAAAAAAATTCAATTTATTTAAGTTTTAGTGGGGATCCCTAATATTTTCTAGCAATAAATATACTCTATGTTACTCCGGGATAATGTAGCATTCTAAGGGTGGAAGAATTTTTGAAATCGGTCCAGTACTTTTTGAGTTTATTCGTTACAAACATACAAAAATTTCAATTATTTAACTTTTAGTATGGGTCCCTAACTTTCTCTAGCAATAAATGCAGCCTATCTTACTCAGAGATAATGTAGCATTCTAATTGTGAAAGAATTTTAGTAATCGGTCCAGTAGTTTTTGAGTCTATTCGTTACAGACATACAAAAATTCAAATTATCAAAAGTTTTAGTATTGGTCCCTAACTTTCTCTAGCAACAAATATAGCCTATGTTACTCAAGGATAACGTAGCATTCTAATGGTGACAAAATTTTTGAAATCGGTCCAGTACTTTTTGAGTTTATTCGTTACAAACATACAAAAATTTAAATTATATAAGTTTTAGTAGGGACCCCAAACTTTTTCTAGCAATAAATATACCCTATGTTACTCAGGGATAATGTAGCATTCTAAAGGTAAAAGAATTTTTGAAATCGGTCCAGTAGTTTTTGAGTTTATTCGTTACAAACATACAAAAATTCAAATTATTTTGGTTTTAGTGGGGATCCCTAATATTTTCTAGCAATAAATATACCCTATGTTACTCAGGGATAAAGTAGCATTCTAAAGGTGAAAGAATTTTTGTAATCGGTCCAGTACTTTTTGAGTTTATTCGTTACAAACATACAAAAATTCAAATTATTTAAGTTTTAGTAGGCATCCCGAACTTTTTCTAGCAATAATTATACCCTATGTTACTCAGGGATAATGTAGCATTCTAAAGATCAAAGAATTTTAGAAATCGGTCCTGTAGTTTTTGAGTTTATTCCTAACAAACATAAAAAATTCAAATTATTTAAGTTTTAGTGGGGATCCCTAATATTTTCTAGCAATAAATATACTCTATGTTACTCCGGGATAATGTAGCATTCTAAGGGTGGAAGAATTTTTGAAATCGGTCCAGTACTTTTTGAGTTTATTCGTTACAAACATACAAAAATTTAAATTATTTAACTTTTAGTATGGGTCCCTAACTTTCTCTAGCAATAAATGCAGCCTATCTTACTCAGAGATAATGTATCATTCTAATTGTGAAATAATTTTAGTAATCGGTCCAGTAGTTTTTGAGTCTATTCGTTACAAACATACAAAAATTCAAATTATCAAAAGTTTTAGTATGGGTCCCTAACTTTCTCTAGCAACAAATATAGCCTATGTTACTCAAGGATAACGTAGCATTCTAATGGTGACAAAATTTTTGAAATCGGTCCAGAACTTTTTGAGTTTATTCGTTACAAACATACAAAAATTTAAATTATTTAAGTTTTAGTAGGGACCCCAAACTTTTTCTAGCAATAAATATACCCTATGTTACTCAGGGATAATGTAGCATTATAAAGGTAAAAGAATTTTTGAAATCGGTCCAGTACGTTTTGAGTTTATTCGTTACAAACATACAAAAATTTAAATTATTTAAGTTTTAGTAGGGACCCCAAACTTTTTCGAGCAATAAATATACCCTATGTTACTCAGGGATAATGTAGCATTCTAAAGGTAAAAGAATTTTTGAAATCGGTCCTGTGGATTTTGAGTTTATTCCTAACAAACATATAAAAATTCAAATTATTTAAGTTTTAGTGGGGATCCCTAATCTTTTATAGCAATAAATATACTCTATGTTACTCCGGGATAATGTAGCATTCTAAGGGTGGAAGAATTTTTGAAATCGGTCCAGTACTTTTTGAGTTTATTCGTTACAAACATACAAAAATTTAAATTATTTAAGTTTTTGTAGGTACCCCAAACTTTTATTAGCAATAAATATAACCTATGTTACTCAAGGATAACGTAGCATTCTAATGGTGACAAAATTTTTGAAATCGGTCCAGAACTTTTTGAGTTTATTCGTTACAAACATACAAAAATTTAAATTATTTAAGTTTTAGTAGGGACCCCAAACTTTTTCTAGCAATAAATATACCCTATGTTACTCAGGGATAATGTAGCATTCTAAAGGTAAAAGAATTTTTGAAATCGGTCCAGTACTTTTTGAGTTTATTCGTTACAAACATACAAAAATTTAAATTATTTAAGTTTTAGTAGGGACCCCAAACTTTTTCGAGCAATAAATATACCCTATGTTACTCAGGGATAATGTAGCATTCTAAAGGTAAAAGAATTTTTGAAATCGGTCCAGTAGTTTTTGAGTTTATTCGTTACAAACATACAAAAATTCAAATTATTTTGGTTTTAGTGGGGATCCCTAATATTTTCTAGCAATAAATATACTCTATGTTACTCAGGGATAATGTAGTATTCGAATGGTGAACGATTTTGTGAATTCGGTCCAGTAGTTTTTGAGTTTCTTCGTTACAAACATACAAAAATTCAAATTATTTAAGTTTTAGTAGGGACCCCTATTTTTTTCTAGCCATAAACATAGCCTATAATACTCAGGGATAATGCAGTATTCTACTGGTGAAAGATTTTTTGAAATCGGTCCAGTAGTTTTTGAGTTTCTTCGTTACAAACATACAAAAATTCAAATTATTTAAGTTTTAGTAGGGACCCCTAGTTTTTCTAGCCATAAACATAGCCTATAATACTCAGGGATAATGCAGTATTCTACTGGTGAAAGATTTTTTGAAATCGGTCCAGTAGTTTTTGAGTTTCTTCGTTACAAACATACAAAAATTCAAATTTTTTAAATTTTAGTAGGCATGCCTAACTTTTTCTAGCAATAAATATAACCTATGTTACTCAGGGATAACGTAGCATTCTAATGGTGAACGATTTTTTGAAATCGGTCCAGTACTTTTTGAGTTTATTCGTTACAAACATACAAAAATTTAAATTCTTTAAGTTTTAGTAGGTACCCCTAACTTTTACTAGCAATAAATATACCCTATGTTACTCAGGGATAATGTAGCATTCTAAGGGTAAAAGAATTTTTGAAATCGTTCCAGTAGTTTTTGAGTTTATTCGTTACAAACATACAAAAATTCAAATTATTTTGGTTTTAGTGGGGATCCCTAATATTTTCTAGCAATAAATATACCCTATCTTACTCAGGGATAATGTAGCATTCTAAAGGTGAAAGAATTTTTGAAATCAGTCCAGTAGTTTTTGAGTTTGTTCGTTAGAAACATCCAAAAATTCAAATTATTTTGGTTTTAGTGGGGATCCCTAATATTTTCTAGCAATAAATATACTCTATGTAACTCAGGGATAATGTAGTATACGAATGGTGAAAGATTTTTTGAAATCAGTCCAGTTGTTTTTGAGTTTGTTCGTTAGAAACATACAAAAATTCAAATTATTTAGGTTTTAGTGGGGATCCCTAATATTTTCTAGCAATAAATATACTCTATGTTACTCAGGGATAATGTAGTATTCGAATGGTGAAAGATTTTTTGAAATCGGTCCAATAGTTTTTGAGTTTCTTCGTTACAAACATACAAAAATTCAAATTATTTTGGTTTTAGTGGGGATCCCTAATATTTTCTAGCAATAAATATACTCTATGTTACTCAGGGATAATGTAGTATTCGAATGGTGAAAGATTTTTTGAAATCGGTTCAGTAGTTTTTGAGTTTCTTCGTTACAAACATACAAAAATTCAAATTATTTAAGTTTTAGTAGGCATCCCTAACGTTTTCTAGCAATAAATATACCCTATCTTACTCAGGGATAAAGTAGAATTCTAAAGGTGAAAGAATTTTTGTAATCGGTCCAGTACTTTTTGAGTTTATTCGTTACAAACATACAAAAATTCAAATTATTTAAGTTTTAGTAGGCATCCCGCACTTTTTCTAGCAATAAATATACCCTATGTTACTCAGGGATAATGTAGCATTCTAAAGATCAAAGAATTTTTGAAATCGGTCCTGTAGTTTTTGAGTTTATTCTTAACAAACATAAAAAAATTCAAATTATTTAAGTTTTAGTGGGGATCCCTAATATTTTCTAGCAATAAATATACTCTATGTTACTCCGGGATAATGTAGCATTCTAATGGTGAACGATTTTTTGAAATCGGTCCAGTACTTTTTGAGTTTATTCCTAACAAACATAAAAAAATTCAAATTATTTAAGTTTTAGTGGGGATCCCTAATATTTTCTAGCAATAAATATACTCTATGTTACTCCGGGATAATGTAGCATTCTAAGGGTGGAAGAATTTTTGAAATCGGTCCAGTACTTTTTGAGTTTATTCGTTACAAACATACAAAAATTTAAATTATTTAAGTTTTAGTAGGTACCCCAAACTTTTATTAGCAATAAATATAACCTATGTTACTCAGGGATAACGTAGCATTCTAATGGTGAACGATTTTTTGAAATCGGTCCAGTACTTTTTGAGTTTATTCCTAACAAACATAAAAAAATTCAAATTATTTAAGTTTTAGTGGGGATCCCTAATATTTTCTAGCAATAAATATACTCTATGTTACTCCGGGATAATGTAGCATTCTAAGGGTGGAAGAATTTTTGAAATCGGTCCAGTACTTTTTGAGTTTATTCGTTACAAACATACAAAAATTTAAATTATTTAACTTTTAGTATGGGTCCCTAACTTTCTCTAGCAATAAATGCAGCCTATCTAACTCAGAGATAATGTAGCATTCTAATTGTGAAAGAATTTTAGTAATCGGTCCAGTAGTTTTTGAGTCTATTCGTTACAAACATACAAAAATTCAAATTATCAAAAGTTTTAGTATTGGTCCCTAACTTTCTCTAGCAACAAATATAGCCTATGTTACTCAAGGATAACGTAGCATTCTAATGGTGACAAAATTTTTGAAATCGGTCCAGTACTTTTTGAGTTTATTCGTTACAAACATACAAAAATTTAAATTATTTAAGTTTTAGTAGGGACCCCAAACTTTTTCTAGCAATAAATATACCCTATGTTACTCAGGGATAATGTAGCATTCTAAAGCTAAAAGAATTTTTGAAATCGGTCCAGTAGTTTTTGAGTTTATTCGTTACAAACATACAAAAATTCAAATTATTTTGGTTTTAGTGGGGATCCCTAATATTTTCTAGCAATAAATATACCCTATGTTACTCAGGGATAAAGTAGCATTCTAAAGGTGAAAGAATTTTTGTAATCGGTCCAGTACTTTTTGAGTTTATTCGTTACAAACATACAAAAATTCAAATTATTTAAGTTTTAGTAGGCATCCCGAACTTTTTCTAGCAATAAATATACCCTATGTTACTCAGGGATAATGTAGCATTCTAAAGATCAAAGAATTTTAGAAATCGGTCCTGTAGTTTTTGAGTTTATTCCTAACAAACATAAAAAATTCAAATTATTTAAGTTTTAGTGGGGATCCCTAATATTTTCTAGCAATAAATATACTCTATGTTACTCCGGGATAATGTAGCATTCTAAGGGTGGAAGAATTTTTGAAATCGGTCCAGTACTTTTTGAGTTTATTCGTTACAAACATACAAAAATTTAAATTATTTAACTTTTAGTATGGGTCCCTAACTTTCTCTAGCAATAAATGCAGCCTATCTAACTCAGAGATAATGTAGCATTCTAATTGTGAAAGAATTTTAGTAATCGGTCCAGTAGTTTTTGAGTCTATTCGTTACAAACATACAAAAATTCAAATTATCAAAAGTTTTAGTATTGGTCCCTAACTTTCTCTAGCGACAAATATAGCCTATGTTACTCAAGGATAACGTAGCATTCTAATGGTGACAAAATTTTTGAAATCGGTCCAGTACTTTTTGAGTTTATTCGTTACAAACATACAAAAATTTAAATTATTTAAGTTTTAGTAGGGACCCCAAACTTTTTCTAGCAATAAATATACCCTATGTTACTCAGGGATAATGTAGCATTCTAAAGCTAAAAGAATTTTTGAAATCGGTCCAGTAGTTTTTGAGTTTATTCGTTACAAACATACAAAAATTCAAATTATTTTGGTTTTAGTGGGGATCCCTAATATTTTCTAGCAATAAATATACCCTATGTTACTCAGGGATAAAGTAGCATTCTAAAGGTGAAAGAATTTTTGTAATCGGTCCAGTACTTTTTGAGTTTATTCGTTACAAACATACAAAAATTCAAATTATTTAAGTTTTAGTAGGCATCCCGAACTTTTTCTAGCAATAAATATACCCTATGTTACTCAGGGATAATGTAGCATTCTAAAGATCAAAGAATTTTAGAAATCGGTCCTGTAGTTTTTGAGTTTATTCCTAACAAACATAAAAAATTCAAATTATTTAAGTTTTAGTGGGGATCCCTAATATTTTCTAGCAATAAATATACTCTATGTTACTCCGGGATAATGTAGCATTCTAAGGGTGGAAGAATTTTTGAAATCGGTCCAGTACTTTTTGAGTTTATTCGTTACAAACATACAAAAATTTAAATTATTTAACTTTTAGTATGGGTCCCTAACTTTCTCTAGCAATAAATGCAGCCTATCTTACTCAGAGATAATGTAGCATTCTAATTGTGAAAGAATTTTAGTAATCGGTCCAGTAGTTTTAGAGTCTATTCGTTACAAACATACAAAAATTCAAATTATCAAAAGTTTTAGTATGGGTCCCTAACTTTCTCTAGCAACAAATATAGCCTATGTTACTCAAGGATAACGTAGCATTCTAATGGTGACAAAATTTTTGAAATCGGTCCAGAACTTTTTGAGTTTATTCGTTACAAACATACAAAAATTTAAATTATTTAAGTTTTAGTAGGGACCCCAAACTTTTTCTAGCAATAAATATACCCTATGTTACTCAGGGATAATGTAGCATTCTAAAGGTAAAAGAATTTTTGAAATCGGTCCAGTAGTTTTTGAGTTTATTCGTTACAAACATACAAAAATTCAAATTATTTTGGTTTTACTGGGGATCCCTAATATTTTCTAGCAATAAATATACTCTATGTTACTCAGGGATAATGTAGTATTCGAATGGTGAACGATTTTTTGAATTCGGTCCAGTAGTTTTTGAGTTTCTTAGTTACAAACATACAAAAATTCAAATTATTTAAGTTTTAGTAGGGACCCCTAATTTTTTCTAGCCATAAACATAGCCTATAATACTCAGGGATAATGCAGTATTCTACTGGTGAAAGATTTTTTGAAATCCGTACAGTAGTTTTTGAGTTTCTTCGTTACAAACATACAAACATTCAAATTTTTTAAATTTTAATAGGCATGCCTAACTTTTTCTAGCAATAAATATAACCTATGTTACTCAGGGATAACGTAGCATTCTAATGGTGAACGTTTTTTTGAAATCGGTCCAGTACTTTTTGAGTTTATTCGTTACAAACATACAAAAATTTAAATTCTTTAAGTTTTAGTAGGTACCCCTAACTTTTATTAGCAATAAATATACCCTATGTTACTCAGGGATAATGTAGCATTCTAAGGGTAAAAGAATTTTTGAAATCGTTCCAGTAGTTTTTGAGTTTATTCGTTACAAACATACAAAAATTCAAATTATTTTGGTTTTAGTGGGGATCCCTAATATTTTCTAGCAATAAATATACCCTATGTTACTCAGGGATAATGTAGCATTCTAAAGGTGATAGAATTTTTGAAATCAGTCCAGGAGTTTTTGAGTTTGTTCGTTAGAAACATCCAAAAATTCAAATTATTTTGGTTTTAGTGGGGATCCCTAATATTTTCTAGCAATAAATATACTCTATGTAACTCAGGGATAATGTAGTATACGAATGGTGAAAGATTTTTTGAAATCGGTCCAGTAGTTTTTGAGTTTCTTCGTTACAAACATACAAAAATTCAAATTTTTTAAATTTTAGTAGGCATGCCTAACTTTTTCTAGCAATAAATATAACCTATGTTACTCAGGGATAACGTAGCATTCTAATGGTGAACGATTTTTTGAAATCGGTCCAGTACTTTTCGAGTTTATTCGTTACAAACATACAAAAATTTAAATTCTTTAAGTTTTAGTAGGTACCCCTAACTTTTACTAGCAATAAATATACCCTATGTTACTCAGGGATAATGTAGCATTCTAAGGGTAAAAGAATTTTTGAAATCGTTCCAGTAGTTTTTGAGTTTATTCGTTACAAACATACAAAAATTCAAATTATTTTGGTTTTAGTGGGGATCCCTAATATTTTCTAGCAATAAATATACCCTATCTTACTCAGGGATAATGTAGCATTCTAAAGGTGATAGAATTTTTGAAATCAGTCCAGTAGTTTTTGAGTTTGTTCGTTAGAAACATCCAAAAATTCAAATTATTTTGGTTTTAGTGGGGATCCCTAATATTTTCTAGCAATAAATATACTCTATGTAACTCAGGGATAATGTAGTATACGAATGGTGAAAGATTTTTTGAAATCAGTCCAGTAGTTTTTGAGTTTGTTCGTTAGAAACATACAAAAATTCAAATTATTTAGGTTTTAGTGGGGATCCCTAATATTTTCTAGCAATAAATATACTCTATGTTACTCAGGGATAATGTAGTATTCGAATGGTGAAAGATTTTTTGAAATCGGTCCAATAGTTTTTGAGTTTCTTCGTTACAAACATACAAAAATTCAAATTATTTAAGTTTTAGTAGGCATCCCTAACTTTTTCTAGCAATAAATATACCCTATCTTACTCAGGGATAAAGTAGCATTCTAAAGGTGAAAGAATTTTTGTAATCGGTCCAGTACTTTTTGAGTTTATTCGTTACAAACATACAAAAATTCAAATTATTTAAGATTTAGTAGGCATCCCGAACTTTTTCGAGCAATAAATATACCCTATGTTACTCAGGGATAATGTAGCATTCTAAAGATCAAAGAATTTTTGAAATCGGTCCTGTAGTTTTTGAGTTTATTCCTAACAAACATAAAAAAATTCAAATTATTTAAGTTTTAGTGGGGATCCCTAATATTTTCTAGCAATAAATATACTCTATGTTACTCCGGGATAATGTAGCGTTCTAATGGTGAACGATTTTTTGAAATCGGTCCAGTACTTTTTGAGTTTATTCCTAACAAACATAAAAAAATTCAAATTATTTAAGTTTTAGTGGGGATCCCTAATATTTTCTAGCAATAAATATACTCTATGTTACTCCGGGATAATGTAGCATTCTAAGGGTGGAAGAATTTTTGAAATCAGTCCAGTACTTTTTGAGTTTATTCGTTACAAACATACAAAAATTTAAATTATTTAAGTTTTAGTAGGTACCCCTAACTTTTATTAGCAATAAATATAACCTACGTTACTCAGGGATAACGAAGCATTCTAATGGTGAACGATTTTTTGAAATCGGTCCAGTACTTTTTGAGTTTATTCCTAACAAACATAAAAAAATTCAATTTATTTAAGTTTTAGTGGGGATCCCTAATATTTTCTAGCAATAAATATACTCTATGTTACTCCGGGATAATGTAGCATTCTAAGGGTGGAAGAATTTTTGAAATCGGTCCAGTACTTTTTGAGTTTATTCGTTACAAACATACAAAAATTTCAATTATTTAACTTTTAGTATGGGTCCCTAACTTTCTCTAGCAATAAATGCAGCCTATCTTACTCAGAGATAATGTAGCATTCTAATTGTGAAAGAATTTTAGTAATCGGTCCAGTAGTTTTTGAGTCTATTCGTTACAAACATACAAAAATTCAAATTATCAAAAGTTTTAGTATTGGTCCCTAACTTTCTCTAGCAACAAATATAGCCTATGTTACTCAAGGATAACGTAGCATTCTAATGGTGACAAAATTTTTGAAATCGGTCCAGTACTTTTTGAGTTTATTCGTTACAAACATACAAAAATTTAAATTATATAAGTTTTAGTAGGGACCCCAAACTTTTTCTAGCAATAAATATACCCTATGTTACTCAGGGATAATTTAGCATTCTAAAGGTAAAAGAATTTTTGAAATCGGTCCAGTAGTTTTTGAGTTTATTCGTTACAAACATACAAAAATTCAAATTATTTTGGTTTTAGTGGGGATCCCTAATATTTTCTAGCAATAAATATACCCTATGTTACTCAGGGATAAAGTAGCATTCTAAAGGTGAAAGAATTTTTGTAATCGGTCCAGTACTTTTTGAGTTTATTCGTTACAAACATACAAAAATTCAAATTATTTAAGTTTTAGTAGGCATCCCGAACTTTTTCTAGCAATAAATATACCCTATGTTACTCAGGGATAATGTAGCATTCTAAAGATCAAAGAATTTTAGAAATCGGTCCTGTAGTTTTTGAGTTTATTCCTAACAAACATAAAAAATTCAAATTATTTAAGTTTTAGTGGGGATCCCTAATATTTTCTAGCAATAAATATACTCTATGTTACTCCGGGATAATGTAGCATTCTAAGGGTGGAAGAATTTTTGAAATCGGTCCAGTACTTTTTGAGTTTATTCGTTACAAACATACAAAAATTTAAATTATTTAACTTTTAGTATGGGTCCCTAACTTTCTCTAGCAATAAATGCAGCCTATCTTACTCAGAGATAATGTATCATTCTAATTGTGAAATAATTTTAGTAATCGGTCCAGTAGTTTTTGAGTCTATTCGTTACAAACATACAAAAATTCAAATTATCAAAAGTTTTAGTATGGGTCCCTAAATTTCTCTAGCAACAAATATAGCCTATGTTACTCAAGGATAACGTAGCATTCTAATGGTGACAAAATTTTTGAAATCGGTCCAGAACTTTTTGAGTTTATTCGTTACAAACATACAAAAATTTAAATTATTTAAGTTTTAGTAGGGACCCCAAACTTTTTCTAGCAATAAATATACCCTATGTTACTCAGGGATAATGTAGCATTCTAAAGGTAAAAGAATTTTTGAAATCGGTCCAGTACTTTTTGAGTTTATTCGTTACAAACATACAAAAATTTAAATTATTTAAGTTTTAGTAGGGACCCCAAACTTTTTCGAGCAATAAATATACCCTATGTTACTCAGGGATAATGTAGCATTCTAAAGGTAAAAGAATTTTTGAAATCGGTCCTGTAGATTTTGAGTTTATTCCTAACAAACATATAAAAATTCAAATTATTTAAGTTTTAATGGGGATCCCTAATCTTTTATAGCAATAAATATACTCTATGTTACTCCGGGATAATGTAGCATTCTAAGGGTGGAAGAATTTTTGAAATCGGTCCAGTACTTTTTGAGTTTATTCGTTACAAACATACAAAAATTTAAATTATTTAAGTTTTTGTAGGTACCCCAAACTTTTATTAGCAATAAATATAACCTATGTTACTCAAGGATAACGTAGCATTCTAATGGTGACAAAATTTTTGAAATCGGTCCAGAACTTTTTGAGTTTATTCGTTACAAACATACAAAAATTTAAATTATTTAAGTTTTAGTAGGGACCCCAAACTTTTTCTAGCAATAAATATACCCTATGTTACTCAGGGATAATGTAGCATTCTAAAGGTAAAAGAATTTTTGAAATCGGTCCAGTACTTTTTGAGTTTATTCGTTACAAACATACAAAAATTTAAATTATTTAAGTTTTAGTAGGGACCCCAAACTTTTTCGAGCAATAAATATACCCTATGTTACTCAGGGATAATGTAGCATTCTAAAGGTAAAAGAATTTTTGAAATCGGTCCAGTAGTTTTTGAGTTTATTCGTTACAAACATACAAAAATTCAAATTATTTTGGTTTTAGTGGGGATCCCTAATATTTTCTAGCAATAAATATACTCTATGTTACTCAGGGATAATGTAGTATTCGAATGGTGAACGATTTTGTGAATTCGGTCCAGTAGTTTTTGAGTTTCTTCGTTACAAACATACAAAAATTCAAATTATTTAAGTTTTAGTAGGGACCCCTATTTTTTTCTAGCCATAAACATAGCCTATAATACTCAGGGATAATGCAGTATTCTACTGGTGAAAGATTTTTTGAAATCGGTCCAGTAGTTTTTGAGTTTCTTCGTTACAAACATACAAAAATTCAAATTATTTAAGTTTTAGTAGGGACCCCTAGTTTTTTCTAGCCATAAACATAGCCTATAATACTCAGGGATAATGCAGTATTCTACTGGTGAAAGATTTTTTGAAATCGGTCCAGTAGTTTTTGAGTTTCTTCGTTACAAACATACAAAAATTCAAATTTTTTAAATTTTAGTAGGCATGCCTAACTTTTTCTAGCAATAAATATAACCTATGTTACTCAGGGATAACGTAGCATTCTAATGGTGAACGATTTTTTGAAATCGGTCCAGTACTTTTTGAGTTTATTCGTTACAAACATACAAAAATTTAAATTCTTTAAGTTTTAGTAGGTACCCCAAACTTTTTCGAGCAATAAATATACCCTATGTTACTCAGGGATAATGTAGCATTCTAAAGGTAAAAGAATTTTTGAAATCGGTCCTGTAGATTTTGAGTTTATTCCTAACAAACATATAAAAATTCAAATTATTTAAGTTTTAGTGGGGATCCCTAATCTTTTATAGCAATAAATATACTCTATGTTACTCCGGGATAATGTAGCATTCTAAGGGTGGAAGAATTTTTGAAATCGGTCCAGTACTTTTTGAGTTTATTCGTTACAAACATACAAAAATTTAAATTATTTAAGTTTTTGTAGGTACCCCAAACTTTTATTAGCAATAAATATAACCTATGTTACTCAAGGATAACGTAGCATTCTAATGGTGACAAAATTTTTGAAATCGGTCCAGAACTTTTTGAGTTTATTCGTTACAAACATACAAAAATTTAAATTATTTAAGTTTTAGTAGGGACCCCAAACTTTTTCTAGCAATAAATATACCCTATGTTACTCAGGGATAATGTAGCATTCTAAAGGTAAAAGAATTTTTGAAATCGGTCCAGTACTTTTTGAGTTTATTCGTTACAAACATACAAAAATTTAAATTATTTAAGTTTTAGTAGGGACCCCAAACTTTTTCGAGCAATAAATATACCCTATGTTACTCAGGGATAATGTAGCATTCTAAAGGTAAAAGAATTTTTGAAATCGGTCCAGTAGTTTTTGAGTTTATTCGTTACAAACATACAAAAATTCAAATTATTTTGGTTTTAGTGGGGATCCCTAATATTTTCTAGCAATAAATATACTCTATGTTACTCAGGGATAATGTAGTATTCGAATGGTGAACGATTTTGTGAATTCGGTCCAGTAGTTTTTGAGTTTCTTCGTTACAAACATACAAAAATTCAAATTATTTAAGTTTTAGTAGGGACCCCTATTTTTTTCTAGCCATAAACATAGCCTATAATACTCAGGGATAATGCAGTATTCTACTGGTGAAAGATTTTTTGAAATCGGTCCAGTAGTTTTTGAGTTTCTTCGTTACAAACATACAAAAATTCAAATTATTTAAGTTTTAGTAGGGACCCCTAGTTTTTTCTAGCCATAAACATAGCCTATAATACTCAGGGATAATGCAGTATTCTACTGGTGAAAGATTTTTTGAAATCGGTCCAGTAGTTTTTGAGTTTCTTCGTTACAAACATACAAAAATTCAAATTTTTTAAATTTTAGTAGGCATGCCTAACTTTTTCTAGCAATAAATATAACCTATGTTACTCAGGGATAACGTAGCATTCTAATGGTGAACGATTTTTTGAAATCGGTCCAGTACTTTTTGAGTTTATTCGTTACAAACATACAAAAATTTAAATTCTTTAAGTTTTAGTAGGTACCCCTAACTTTTACTAGCAATAAATATACCCTATGTTACTCAGGGATAATGTAGCATTCTAAGGGTAAAAGAATTTTTGAAATCGTTCCAGTAGTTTTTGAGTTTATTCGTTACAAACATACAAAAATTCAAATTATTTTGGTTTTAGTGGGGATCCCTAACATTTTCTAGCAATAAATATACCCTATCTTACTCAGGGATAATGTAGCATTCTAAAGGTGAAAGAATTTTTGAAATCAGTCCAGTAGTTTTTGAGTTTGTTCGTTAGAAACTTCCAAAAATTCAAATTATTTTGGTTTTAGTGGGGATCCCTAATATTTTCTAGCAATAAATATACTCTATGTAACTCAGGGATAATGTAGTATACGAATGGTGAAAGATTTTTTGAAATCAGTCCAGTAGTTTTTGAGTTTGTTCGTTAGAAACATACAAAAATTCAAATTATTTAGGTTTTAGTGGGGATCCCTAATATTTTCTAGCAATAAATATACTCTATGTTACTCAGGGATAATGTAGTATTCGAATGGTGAAAGATTTTTTGAAATCGGTCCAATAGTTTTTGAGTTTCTTCGTTACAAACATACAAAAATTCAAATTATTTTGGTTTTAGTGGGGATCCCTAATATTTTCTAGCAATAAATATACTCTATGTTACTCAGGGATAATGTAGTATTCGAATGGTGAAAGATTTTTTGAAATCGGTTCAGTAGTTTTTGAGTTTCTTCGTTACAAACATACAAAAATTCAAATTATTTAAGTTTTAGTAGGCATCCCTAACTTTTTCTAGCAATAAATATACCCTATCTTACTCAGGGATAAAGTAGCATTCTAAAGGTGAAAGAATTTTTGTAATCGGTCCAGTACTTTTTGAGTTTATTCGTTACAAACGTACAAAAATTCAAATTATTTAAGTTTTAGTAGGCATCCCGAACTTTTTCTAGCAATAAATATACCCTATGTTACTCAGGGATAATGTAGCATTCTAAAGATCAAAGAATTTTTGAAATCGGTCCTGTAGTTTTTGAGTTTATTCTTAACAAACATAAAAAAATTCAAATTATTTAAGTTTTAGTGGGGATCCCTAATATTTTCTAGCAATAAATATACTCTATGTTACTCCGGGATAATGTAGCATTCTAATGGTGAACGATTTTTTGAAATCGGTCCAGTACTTTTTGAGTTTATTCCTAACAAACATAAAAAAATTCAAATTATTTAAGTTTTAGTGGGGATCCCTAATATTTTCTAGCAATAAATATACTCTATGTTACTCCGGGATAATGTAGCATTCTAAGGGTGGAAGAATTTTTGCAATCGGTCCAGTACTTTTTGAGTTTATTCGTTACAAACATACAAAAATTTAAATTATTTAAGTTTTAGTAGGTACCCCAAACTTTAATTAGCAATAAATATAACCTATGTTACTCAGGGATAACGTAGCATTCTAATGGTGAACGATTTTTTGAAATCGGTCCAGTACTTTTTCAGTTTATTCCTAACAAACATAAAAAAATTCAAATTATTTAAGTTTTAGTGGGGATCCCTAATATTTTCTAGCAATAAATATACTCTATGTTACTCCGGGATAATGTAGCATTCTAAGGGTGGAAGAATTTTTGAAATCGGTCCAGTACTTTTTGAGTTTATTCGTTACAAACATACAAAAATTTAAATTATTTAACTTTTAGTATGGGTCCCTAACTTTCTCTAGCAATAAATGCAGCCTATCTAACTCAGAGATAATGTAGCATTCTAATTGTGAAAGAATTTTAGTAATCGGTCCAGTAGTTTTTGAGTCTATTCGTTACAAACATACAAAAATTCAAATTATCAAAAGTTTTAGTATTGGTCCCTAACTTTCTCTAGCAACAAATATAGCCTTTGTTACTCAAGGATAACGTAGCATTCTAATGGTGACAAAATTTTTGAAATCGGTCCAGTACTTTTTGAGTTTATTCGTTACAAACATACAAAAATTTAAATTATTTAAGTTTTAGTAGGGACCCCAAACTTTTTCTAGCAATAAATATACCCTATGTTACTCAGGGATAATGTAGCATTCTAAAGCTAAAAGAATTTTTGAAATCGGTCCAGTAGTTTTTGAGTTTATTCGTTACAAACATACAAAAATTCAAATTATTTTGGTTTTAGTGGGGATCCCTAATATTTTCTAGCAATAAATATACCCTATGTTACTCAGGGATAAAGTAGCATTCTAAAGGTGAAAGAATTTTTGTAATCGGTCCAGTACTTTTTGAGTTTATTCGTTACAAACATACAAAAATTCAAATTATTTAAGTTTTAGTAGGCATCCCGAACTTTTTCTAGCAATAAATATACCCTATGTTACTCAGGGATAATGTAGCATTCTAAAGATCATAGAATTTTAGAAATCGGTCCTGTAGTTTTTGAGTTTATTCCTAACAAACATACAAAAATTCAAATTATTTTGGTTTTAGTGGGGATCCCTAATATTTTCTAGCAATAAATATAACCTATGTTACTCAAGGATAACGTAGCATTCTAATGGTGACAAAATTTTTGAAATCGGTCCAGAACTTTTTGAGTTTATTCGTTACAAACATACAAAAATTTAAATTATTTAAGTTTTAGTAGGGACCCCAAAATTTTTCTAGCAATAAATATACCCTATGTTACTCAGGGATAATGTAGCATTCTAAAGGTAAAAGAATTTTTGAAATCGGTCCAGTACTTTTTGAGTTTATTCGTTACAAACATACAAAAATTTAAATTATTTAAGTTTTAGTAGGGACCCCAAACTTTTTCGAGCAATAAATATACCCTATGTTACTCAGGGATAATGTAGCATTCTAAAGGTAAAAGAATTTTTGAAATCGGTCCAGTAGTTTTTGAGTTTATTCGTTACAAACATACAAAAATTCAAATTATTTTGGTTTTAGTGGGGATCCCTAATATTTTCTAGCAATAAATATACTCTATGTTACTCAGGGATAATGTAGTATTCGAATGGTGAACGATTTTGTGAATTCGGTCCAGTAGTTTTTGAGTTTCTTCGTTACAAACATACAAAAATTCAAATTATTTAAGTTTTAGTAGGGACCCCTATTTTTTTCTAGCCATAAACATAGCCTATAATACTCAGGGATAATGCAGTATTCTACTGGTGAAAGATTTTTTGAAATCGGTCCAGTAGTTTTTGAGTTTCTTCGTTACAAACATACAAAAATTCAAATTATTTAAGTTTTAGTAGGGACCCCTAGTTTTTTCTAGCCATAAACATAGCCTATAATACTCAGGGATAATGCAGTATTCTACTGGTGAAAGATTTTTTGAAATCGGTCCAGTAGTTTTTGAGTTTCTTCGTTACAAACATACAAAAATTCAAATTTTTTAAATTTTAGTAGGCATGCCTAACTTTTTCTAGCAATAAATATAACCTATGTTACTCAGGGATAACGTAGCATTCTAATGGTGAACGATTTTTTGAAATCGGTCCAGTACTTTTTGAGTTTATTCGTTACAAACATACAAAAATTTAAATTCTTTAAGTTTTAGTAGGTACCCCTAACTTTTACTAGCAATAAATATACCCTATGTTACTCAGGGATAATGTAGCATTCTAAGGGTAAAAGAATTTTTGAAATCGTTCCAGTAGTTTTTGAGTTTATTCGTTACAAACATACAAAAATTCAAATTATTTTGGTTTTAGTGGGGATCCCTAATATTTTCTAGCAATAAATATACCCTATCTTACTCAGGGATAATGTAGCATTCTAAAGGTGAAAGAATTTTTGAAATCAGTCCAGTAGTTTTTGAGTTTGTTCGTTAGAAACTTCCAAAAATTCAAATTATTTTGGTTTTAGTGGGGATCCCTAATATTTTCTAGCAATAAATATACTCTATGTAACTCAGGGATAATGTAGTATACGAATGGTGAACGATTTTTTGAAATCAGTCCAGTAGTTTTTGAGTTTGTTCGTTAGAAACATACAAAAATTCAAATTATTTAGGTTTTAGTGGGGATCCCTAATATTTTCTAGCAATAAATATACTCTATGTTACTCAGGGATAATGTAGTATTCGAATGGTGAAAGATTTTTTGAAATCGGTCCAATAGTTTTTGAGTTTCTTCGTTACAAACATACAAAAATTCAAATTATTTTGGTTTTAGTGGGGATCCCTAATATTTTCTAGCAATAAATATACTCTATGTTACTCAGGGATAATGTAGTATTCGAATGGTGAAAGATTTTTTGAAATCGGTTCAGTAGTTTTTGAGTTTCTTCGTTACAAACATACAAAAATTCAAATTATTTAAGTTTTAGTAGGCATCCCTAACTTTTTCTAGCAATAAATATACCCTATCTTACTCAGGGATAAAGTAGCATTCTAAAGGTGAAAGAATTTTTGTAATCGGTCCAGTACTTTTTGAGTTTATTCGTTACAAACATACAAAAATTCAAATTATTTAAGTTTTAGTAGGCATCCCGAACTTTTTCTAGCAATAAATATACCCTATGTTACTCAGGGATAATGTAGCATTCTAAAGATCAAAGAATTTTTGAAATCGGTCCTGTAGTTTTTGAGTTTATTCTTAACAAACATAAAAAAATTCAAATTATTTAAGTTTTAGTGGGGATCCCTAATATTTTCTAGCAATAAATATACTCTATGTTACTCCGGGATAATGTAGCATTCTAATGGTGAACGATTTTTTGAAATCGGTCCAGTACTTTTTGAGTTTATTCCTAACAAACATAAAAAAATTCAAATTATTTAAGTTTTAGTGGGGATCCCTAATATTTTCTAGCAATAAATATACTCTATGTTACTCCGGGATAATGTAGCATTCTAAGGGTGGAAGAATTTTTGCAATCGGTCCAGTACTTTTTGAGTTTATTCGTTACAAACATACAAAAATTTAAATTATTTAAGTTTTAGTAGGTACTCCAAACTTTTATTAGCAATAAATATAACCTATGTTACTCAGGGATAACGTAGCATTCTAATGGTGAACGATTTTTTGAAATCGGTCCAGTACTTTTTCAGTTTATTCCTAACAAACATAAAAAAATTCAAATTATTTAAGTTTTAGTGGGGATCCCTAATATTTTCTAGCAATAAATATACTCTATGTTACTCCGGGATAATGTAGCATTCTAAGGGTGGAAGAATTTTTGAAATCGGTCCAGTACTTTTTGAGTTTATTCGTTACAAACATACAAAAATTTAAATTATTTAACTTTTAGTATGGGTCCCTAACTTTCTCTAGCAATAAATGCAGCCTATCTAACTCAGAGATAATGTAGCATTCTAATTGTGAAAGAATTTTAGTAATCGGTCCAGTAGTTTTTGAGTCTATTCGTTACAAACATACAAAAATTCAAATTATCAAAAGTTTTAGTATTGGTCCCTAACTTTCTCTAGCAACAAATATAGCCTATGTTACTCAAGGATAACGTAGCATTCTAATGGTGACAAAATTTTTGAAATCGGTCCAGTACTTTTTGAGTTTATTCGTTACAAACATACAAAAATTTAAATTATTTAAGTTTTAGTAGGGACCCCAAACTTTTTCTAGCAATAAATATACCCTATGTTACTCAGGGATAATGTAGCATTCTAAAGCTAAAAGAATTTTTGAAATCGGTCCAGTAGTTTTTGAGTTTATTCGTTACAAACATACAAAAATTCAAATTATTTTGGTTTTAGTGGGGATCCCTAATATTTTCTAGCAATAAATATACCCTATGTTACTCAGGGATAAAGTAGCATTCTAAAGGTGAAAGAATTTTTGTAATCGGTCCAGTACTTTTTGAGTTTATTCGTTACAAACATACAAAAATTCAAATTATTTAAGTTTTAGTAGGCATCCCGAACTTTTTCTAGCAATAAATATACCCTATGTTACTCAGGGATAATGTAGCATTCTAAAGATCAAAGAATTTTAGAAATCGGTCCTGTAGTTTTTGAGTTTATTCCTAACAAACATAAAAAATTCAAATTATTTAAGTTTTAGTGGGGATCCCTAATATTTTCTAGCAATAAATATACTCTATGTTACTGCGGGATAATGTAGCATTCTAAGGGTGGAAGAATTTTTGAAATCGGTCCAGTACTTTTTGAGTTTATTCGTTACAAACAAACAAAAATTTAAATTATTTAACTTTTAGTATGGGTCCCTAACTTTCTCTAGCAATAAATGCAGCCTATCTAACTCAGAGATAATGTAGCATTCTAATTGTGAAAGAATTTTAGTAATCGGTCCAGTAGTTTTTGAGTCTATTCGTTACAAACATACAAAAATTCAAATTATCAAAAGTTTTAGTATTGGTCCCTAACTTTCTCTAGCGACAAATATAGCCTATGTTACTCAAGGATAACGTAGCATTCTAATGGTGACAAAACTTTTGAAATCGGTCCAGTACTTTTTGAGTTTATTCGTTACAAACATACAAAAATTTAAATTATTTAAGTTTTAGTAGGGACCCCAAACTTTTTCTAGCAATAAATATACCCTATGTTACTCAGGGATAATGTAGCATTCTAAAGCTAAAAGAATTTTTGAAATCGGTCCAGTAGTTTTTGAGTTTATTCGTTACAAACATACAAAAATTCAAATTATTTTGGTTTTAGTGGGGATCCCTAATATTTTCTAGTAATAAATATACCCTATGTTACTCAGGGATAAAGTAGCATTCTAAAGGTGAACGAATTTTTGTAATCGGTCCAGTACTTTTTGAGTTTATTCGTTACAAACATACAAAAATTCAAATTATTTAAGTTTTAGTAGGCATCCCGAACTTTTTCTAGCAATAAATATACCCTATGTTACTCAGGGATAATGTAGCATTCTAAAGATCAAAGAATTTTAGAAATCGGTCCTGTAGTTTTTGAGTTTATTCCTAACAAACATAAAAAATTCAAATTATTTAAGTTTTAGTGGGGATCCCTAATATTTTCTAGCAATAAATATACTCTATGTTACTCCGGGATAATGTAACATTCTAAGGGTGGAAGAATTTTTGAAATCGGTCCAGTACTTTTTGAGTTTATTCGTTACAAACATACAAAAATTTAAATTATTTAACTTTTAGTATGGGTCCCTAACTTTCTCTAGCAATAAATGCAGCCTATCTTACTCAGAGATAATGTAGCATTCTAATTGTGAAAGAATTTTAGTAATCGGTCCAGTAGTTTTAGAGTCTATTCATTACAAACATACAAAAATTCAAATTATCAAAAGTTTTAGTATGGGTCCCTAACTTTCTCTAGCAACAAATATAGCCTATGTTACTCAAGGATAACGTAGCATTCTAATGGTGACAAAATTTTTGAAATCGGTCCAGAACTTTTTGAGTTTATTCGTTACAAACATACAAAAATTTAAATTATTTAAGTTTTAGTAGGGACCCCAAACTTTTTCTAGCAATAAATATACCCTATGTTACTCAGGGATAATGTAGCATTCTAAAGGTAAAAGAATTTTTGAAATCGGTCCAGTAGTTTTTGAGTTTATTCGTTACAAACATACAAAAATTCAAATTATTTTGGTTTTAGTTGGGATCCCTAATATTTTCTAGCAATAAATATACTCTATGTTACTCAGGGATAATGTAGTATTCGAATGGTGAACGATTTTTTGAATTCGGTCCAGTAGTTTTTGAGTTTCTTCGTTACAAACATACAAAAATTCAAATTATTTAAGTTTTAGTAGGGACCCCTAATTTTTTCTAGCCATAAACATAGCCTATAATACTCAGGGATAATGCAGTATTCTACTGGTGAAAGATTTTTTGAAATCCGTACAGTAGTTTTTGAGTTTCTTCGTTACAAACATACAAAAATTCAAATTTTTTAAATTTTAGTAGGCATGCCTAACTTTTTCTAGCAATAAATATAACCTATGTTACTCAGGGATAACGTAGCATTCTAATGGTGAACGTTTTTTTGAAATCGGTCCAGTACTTTTTGAGTTTATTCGTTACAAACATACAAAAATTTAAATTCTTTAAGTTTTAGTAGGTACCCCTAACTTTTATTAGCAATAAATATACCCTATGTTACTCAGGGATAATGTAGCATTCTAACGGTAAAAGAATTTTTGAAATCGTTCCAGTAGTTTTTGAGTTTATTCGTTACAAACATACAAAAATGCAAATTATTTTGGTTTTAGTGGGGATCCCTAATATTTTCTAGCAATAAATATACCCTATGTTACTCAGGGATAATGTAGCATTCTAAAGGTGATAGAATTTTTGAAATCAGTCCAGTAGTTTTTGAGTTTATTCCTAACAAACATAAAAAAATTCAAATTATTTAAGTTTTAGTGGGGATCCCTAATATTTTCTAGCAATAAATATACTCTATGTTACTCCGGGATAATGTAGCATTCTAAGGGTGAACGATTTTTTGAAATCGGTCCAGTACTTTTTGAGTTTATTCCTAACAAACATAAAAAAATTCAAATTATTTAAGTTTTAGTGGGGATCCCTAATATTTTCTAGCAATAAATATACTCTATGTTACTCCGGGATAATGTAGCATTCTAAGGGTGGAAGAATTTTTGCAATCGGTCCAGTACTTTTTGAGTTTATTCGTTACAAACATACAAAAATTTAAATTATTTAAGTTTTAGTAGGTACCCCAAACTTTTATTAGCAATAAATATAACCTATGTTACTCAGGGATAACGTAGCATTCTAATGGTGAACGATTTTTTGAAATCGGTCCAGTAGTTTTTGAGTTTCTTCGTTACAAACATACAAAAATTCAAATTATTTAAGTTTTAGTAGGCATCCCGAACTTTTTCTAGCAATAAATATACCCTATGTTACTCAGGGATAATGTAGCATTCTAAAGATCAAAGAATTTTTGAAATCGGTCCTGTAGTTTTTGAGTTTATTCTTAACAAACATAAAAAAATTCAAATTATTTAAGTTTTAGTGGGGATCCCTAATATTTTCTAGCAATAAATATACTCTATGTTACTCCGGGATAATGTAGCATTCTAATGGTGAACGATTTTTTGAAATCGGTCCAGTACTTTTTGAGTTTATTCGTTACAAACATACAAAAATTTAAATTATTTAAGTTTTAGTAGGTACCCCAAACTTTTATTAGCAATAAATATAACCTATGTTACTCAGGGATAACGTAGCATTCTAATGGTGAACGATTTTTTGAAATCGGTCCAGTACTTTTTCAGTTTATTCCTAACAAACATAAAAAAATTCAAATTATTTAAGTTTTAGTGGGGATCCCTAATATTTTCTAGCAATAAATATACTCTATGTTACTCCGGGATAATGTAGCATTCTAAGGGTGGAAGAATTTTTGAAATCGGTCCAGTACTTTTTGAGTTTATTCGTTACAAACATACAAAAATTTAAATTATTTAACTTTTAGTATGGGTCCCTAACTTTCTCTAGCAATAAATGCAGCCTATCTAACTCAGAGATAATGTAGCATTCTAATTGTGAAAGAATTTTAGTAATCGGTCCAGTAGTTTTTGAGTCTATTCGTTACAAACATACAAAAATTCAAATTATCAAAAGTTTTAGTATTGGTCCCTAACTTTCTCTAGCAACAAATATAGCCTATGTTACTCAAGGATAACGTAGCATTCTAATGGTGACAAAATTTTTGAAATCGGTCCAGTACTTTTTGAGTTTATTCGTTACAAACATACAAAAATTTAAATTATTTAAGTTTTAGTAGGGACCCCAAACTTTTTCTAGCAATAAATATACCCTATGTTACTCAGGGATAATGTAGCATTCTAAAGCTAAAAGAATTTTTGAAATCGGTCCAGTAGTTTTTGAGTTTATTCGTTACAAACATACAAAAATTCAAATTATTTTGGTTTTAGTGGGGATCCCTAATATTTTCTAGCAATAAATATACCCTATGTTACTCAGGGATAAAGTAGCATTCTAAAGGTGAAAGAATTTTTGTAATCGGTCCAGTACTTTTTGAGTTTATTCGTTACAAACATACAAAAATTCAAATTATTTAAGTTTTAGTAGGCATCCCGAACTTTTTCTAGCAATAAATATACCCTATGTTACTCAGGGATAATGTAGCATTCTAAAGATCAAAGAATTTTAGAAATCGGTCCTGTAGTTTTTGAGTTTATTCCTAACAAACATAAAAAATTCAAATTATTTAAGTTTTAGTGGGGATCCCTAATATTTTCTAGCAATAAATATACTCTATGTTACTCCGGGATAATGTAGCATTCTAAGGGTGGAAGAATTTTTGAAATCGGTCCAGTACTTTTTGAGTTTATTCGTTACAAACAAACAAAAATTTAAATTATTTAACTTTTAGTATGGGTCCCTAACTTTCTCTAGCAATAAATGCAGCCTATCTAACTCAGAGATAATGTAGCATTCTAATTGTGAAAGAATTTTAGTAATCGGTCCAGTAGTTTTTGAGTCTATTCGTTACAAACATACAAAAATTCAAATTATCAAAAGTTTTAGTATTGGTCCCTAACTTTCTCTAGCGACAAATATAGCCTATGTTACTCAAGGATAACGTAGCATTCTAATGGTGACAAAATTTTTGAAATCGGTCCAGTACTTTTTGAGTTTATTCGTTACAAACATACAAAAATTTAAATTATTTAAGTTTTAGTAGGGACCCCAAACTTTTTCTAGCAATAAATATAACCTATGTTACTCAGGGATAATGTAGCATTCTAAAGCTAAAAGAATTTTTGAAATCGGTCCAGTAGTTTTTGAGTTTATTCGTTACAAACATACAAAAATTCAAATTATTTTGGTTTTAGTGGGGATCCCTAATATTTTCTAGTAATAAATATACCCTATGTTACTCAGGGATAAAGTAGCATTCTAAAGGTGAAAGAATTTTTGTAATCGGTCCAGTACTTTTTGAGTTTATTCGTTACAAACATACAAAAATTCAAATTATTTAAGTTTTAGTAGGCATCCCGAACTTTTTCTAGCAATAAATATACCCTATGTTACTCAGGGATAATGTAGCATTCTAAAGATCAAAGAATTTTAGAAATCGGTCCTGTAGTTTTTGAGTTTATTCCTAACAAACATAAAAAATTCAAATTATTTAAGTTTTAGTGGGGATCCCTAATATTTTCTAGCAATAAATATACTCTATGTTACTCCGGGATAATGTAACATTCTAAGGGTGGAAGAATTTTTGAAATCGGTCCAGTACTTTTTGAGTTTATTCGTTACAAACATACAAAAATTTAAATTATTTAACTTTTAGTATGGGTCCCTAACTTTCTCTAGCAATAAATGCAGCCTATCTTACTCAGAGATAATGTAGCATTCTAATTGTGAAAGAATTTTAGTAATCGGTCCAGTAGTTTTAGAGTCTATTCATTACAAACATACAAAAATTCAAATTATCAAAAGTTTTAGTATGGGTCCCTAACTTTCTCTAGCAACAAATATAGCCTATGTTACTCAAGGATAACGTAGCATTCTAATGGTGACAAAATTTTTGAAATCGGTCCAGAACTTTTTGAGTTTATTCGTTACAAACATACAAAAATTTAAATTATTTAAGTTTTAGTAGGGACCCCAAACTTTTTCTAGCAATAAATATACCCTATGTTACTCAGGGATAATGTAGCATTCTAAAGGTAAAAGAATTTTTGAAATCGGTCCAGTAGTTTTTGAGTTTATTCGTTACAAACATACAAAAATTCAAATTATTTTGGTTTTAGTGGGGATCCCTAATATTTTCTAGCAATAAATATACTCTATGTTACTCAGGGATAATGTAGTATTCGAATGGTGAACGATTTTTTGAATTCGGTCCAGTAGTTTTTGAGTTTCTTCGTTACAAACATACAAAAATTCAAATTATTTAAGTTTTAGTAGGGACCCCTAATTTTTTCTAGCCATAAACATAGCCTATAATACTCAGGGATAATGCGGTATTCTACTGGTGAAAGATTTTTTGAAATCCGTACAGTAGTTTTTGAGTTTCTTCGTTACAAACATACAAAAATTCAAATTATTTTGGTTTTAGTGGGGATCCCTAATATTTTCTAGCAATAAATATACTCTATGTTACTCAGGGATAATGTAGTATTCGAATGGTGAAAGATTTTTTGAAATCAGTTCAGTAGTTTTTGAGTTTCTTCGTTACAAACATACAAAAATTTAAATTATTTAAGTTTTAGTAGGCATCCCTAACTTTTTCTAGCAATAAATATACCCTATCTTACTCAGGGATAAAGTAGCATTCTAAAGGTGAAAGAATTTTTGTAATCGGTCCAGTACTTTTTGAGTTTATTCGTTACAAACATACAAAAATTCAAATTATTTAAGTTTTAGTAGGCATCCCGAACTTTTTCTAGCAATAAATATACCCTATGTTACTCAGGGATAATGTAGCATTCTAAAGATCAAAGAATTTTTGAAATCGGTCCTGTAGTTTTTGAGTTTATTCTTAACAAACATAAAAAAATTCAAATTATTTAAGTTTTAGTGGGGATCCCTAATATTTTCTAGCAATAAATATACTCTATGTTACTCCGGGATAATGTAGCATTCTAATGGTGAACGATTTTTTGAAATCGGTCCAGTACTTTTTGAGTTTATTCCTAACAAACATAAAAAAATTCAAATTATTTAAGTTTTAGTGGGGATCCCTAATATTTTCTAGCAATAAATATACTCTATGTTACTCCGGGACAACGTAGCATTCTAAGGGTGGAAGAATTTTTGCAATCGGTCCAGTACTTTTTGAGTTTATTCGTTACAAAAATACAAAAATTTAAATTATTTAAGTTTTAGTAGGTACCCCAAACTTTTATTAGCAATAAATATAACCTATGTTACTCAGGGATAACGTAGCATTCTAATGGTGAACGATTTTTTGAAATCGGTCCAGTACTTTTTCAGTTTATTCCTAACAAACATAAAAAAATTCAAATTATTTAAGTTTTAGTGGGGATCCCTAATATTTTCTAGCAATAAATATACTCTATGTTACTCCGGGATAATGTAGCATTCTAAGGGTGGAAGAATTTTTGAAATCGGTCCAGTACTTTTTGAGTTTATTCGTTACAAACATACAAAAATTTAAATTATTTAACTTTTAGTATGGGTCCCTAACTTTCTCTAGCAATAAATGCAGCCTATCTAACTCAGAGATAATGTAGCATTCTAATTGTGAAAGAATTTTAGTAATCGGTCCAGTAGTTTTTGAGTCTATTCGTTACAAACATACAAAAATTCAAATTATCAAAAGTTTTAGTATTGGTCCCTAACTTTCTCTAGCAACAAATATAGCCTATGTTACTCAAGGATAACGTAGCATTCTAATGGTGACAAAATTTTTGAAATCGGTCCAGTACTTTTTGAGTTTATTCGTTACAAACATACAAAAATTTAAATTATTTAAGTTTTAGTAGGGACCCCAAACTTTTTCTAGCAATAAATATACCCTATGTTACTCAGGGATAATGTAGCATTCTAAAGCTAAAAGAATTTTTGAAATCGGTCCAGTAGTTTTTGAGTTTATTCGTTACAAACATACAAAAATTCAAATTATTTTGGTTTTAGTGGGGATCCCTAATATTTTCTAGCAATAAATATACCCTATGTTACTCAGGGATAAAGTAGCATTCTAAAGGTGAAAGAATTTTTGTAATCGGTCCAGTACTTTTTGAGTTTATTCGTTACAAACATACAAAAATTCAAATTATTTAAGTTTTAGTAGGCATCCCGAACTTTTTCTAGCAATAAATATACCCTATGTTACTCAGGGATAATGTAGCATTCTAAAGATCAAAGAATTTTAGAAATCGGTCCTGTAGTTTTTGAGTTTATTCCTAACAAACATAAAAAATTCAAATTATTTAAGTTTTAGTGGGGATCCCTAATATTTTCTAGCAATAAATATACTCTATGTTACTCCGGGATAATGTAGCATTCTAAGGGTGGAAGAATTTTTGAAATCGGTCCAGTACTTTTTGAGTTTATTCGTTACAAACAAACAAAAATTTAAATTATTTAACTTTTAGTATGGGTCCCTAACTTTCTCTAGCAATAAATGCAGCCTATCTAACTCAGAGATAATGTAGCATTCTAATTGTGAAAGAATTTTAGTAATCGGTCCAGTAGTTTTTGAGTCTATTCGTTACAAACATACAAAAATTCAAATTATCAAAAGTTTTAGTATTGGTCCCTAACTTTCTCTAGCGACAAATATAGCCTATGTTACTCAAGGATAACGTAGCATTCTAATGGTGACAAAATTTTTGAAATCGGTCCAGTACTTTTTGAGTTTATTCGTTACAAACATACAAAAATTTAAATTATTTAAGTTTTAGTAGGGACCCCAAACTTTTTCTAGCAATAAATATACCCTATGTTACTCAGGGATAATGTAGCATTCTAAAGCTAAAAGAATTTTTGAAATCGGTCCAGTAGTTTTTGAGTTTATTCGTTACAAACATACAAAAATTCAAATTATTTTGGTTTTAGTGGGGATCCCTAATATTTTCTAGTAATAAATATACCCTATGTTACTCAGGGATAAAGTAGCATTCTAAAGGTGAAAGAATTTTTGTAATCGGTCCAGTACTTTTTGAGTTTATTCGTTACAAACATACAAAAATTCAAATTATTTAAGTTTTAGTAGGCATCCCGAACTTTTTCTAGCAATAAATATACCCTATGTTACTCAGGGATAATGTAGCATTCTAAAGATCAAAGAATTTTAGAAATCGGTCTTGTAGTTTTTGAGTTTATTCCTAACAAACATAAAAAATTCAAATTATTTAAGTTTTAGTGGGGATCCCTAATATTTTCTAGCAATAAATATACTCTATGTTACTCCGGGATAATGTAACATTCTAAGGGTGGAAGAATTTTTGAAATCGGTCCAGTACTTTTTGAGTTTATTCGTTACAAACATACAAAAATTTAAATTATTTAACTTTTAGTATGGGTCCCTAACTTTCTCTAGCAATAAATGCAGCCTATCTTACTCAGAGATAATGTAGCATTCTAATTGTGAAAGAATTTTAGTAATCGGTCCAGTAGTTTTGGAGTCTATTCATTACAAACATACAAAAATTCAAATTATCAAAAGTTTTAGTATGGGTCCCTAACTTTCTCTAGCAACAAATATAGCCTATGTTACTCAAGGATAACGTAGCATTCTAATGGTGACAAAATTTTTGAAATCGGTCCAGAACTTTTTGAGTTTATTCGTTACAAACATACAAAAATTTAAATTATTTAAGTTTTAGTAGGGACCCCAAACTTTTTCTAGCAATAAATATACCCTATGTTACTCAGGGATAATGTAGCATTCTAAAGGTAAAAGAATTTTTGAAATCGGTCCAGTAGTTTTTGAGTTTATTCGTTACAAACATACAAAAATTCAAATTATTTTGGTTTTAGTGGGGATCCCTAATATTTTCTAGCAATAAATATACTCTATGTTACTCAGGGATAATGTAGTATTCGAATGGTGAACGATTTTTTGAATTCGGTCCAGTAGTTTTTGAGTTTCTTCGTTACAAACATACAAAAATTCAAATTATTTAAGTTTTAGTAGGGACCCCTGATTTTTTCTAGCCATAAACATAGCCTATAATACTCAGGGATAATGCAGTATTCTACTGGTGAAAGATTTTTTGAAATCCGTACAGTAGTTTTTGAGTTTCTTCGTTACAAACATACAAAAATTCAAATTTTTTAAATTTTAGTAGGCATGCCTAACTTTTTCTAGCAATAAATATAACCTATGTTACCCAGGGATAACGTAGCATTCTAATGGTGAACGTTTTTTTGAAATCGGTCCAGTACTTTTTGAGTTTATTCGTTACAAACATACAAAAATTTAAATTCTTTAAGTTTTAGTAGGTACCCCTAACTTTTATTAGCAATAAATATACCCTATGTTACTCAGGGATAATGTAGCATTCTAACGGTAAAAGAATTTTTGAAATCGTTCCAGTAGTTTTTGAGTTTATTCGTTACAAACATACAAAAATGCAAATTATTTTGGTTTTAGTGGGGATCCCTAATATTTTCTAGCAATAAATATACCCTATGTTACTCAGGGATAATGTAGCATTCTAAAGGTGATAGAATTTTTGAAATCAGTCCAGTAGTTTTTGAGTTTGTTCGTTAGAAACATCCAAAAATTCAAATTATTTTGGTTTTAGTGGGGATCCCTAATATTTTCTAGCAATAAATATACTCTATGTAACTCAGGGATAATGTAGTATACGAATGGTGAAAGATTTTTTGAAATCAGTCCAGTAGTTTTTGAGTTTGTTCGTTAGAAACATACAAAAATTCAAATTATTTAGGTTTTAGTGGGGATCCCTAATATTTTCTAGCAATAAATATACTCTATGTTACTCAGGGATAATATAGTATTCGAATGGTGAAAGATTTTTTGAAATCGGTCCAATAGTTTTTGAGTTTCTTCGTTACAAACATACAAAAATTCAAATTATTTAGGTTTTAGTAGGCATCCCTAACTTTTTCTAGCAATAAATATACCCTATCTTACTCAGGGATAAAGTAGCATTCTAAAGGTGAAAGAATTTTTGTAATCGGTCCAGTACTTTTTGAGTTTATTCGTTACAAACATACAAAAATTCAAATTATTTAAGTTTTAGTAGGCATCCCGAACTTTTTCTAGCAATAAATATACCCTATGTTACTCAGGGATAATGTAGCATTCTAAAGATCAAAGAATTTTTGAAATCGGTCCTGCAGTTTTTGAGTTTATTCCTAACAAACATAAAAAAATTCAAATTATTTAAGTTTTAGTGGGGATCCCTAATATTTTCTAGCAATAAATATACTCTATGTTACTCCGGGATAATGTAGCATTCTAATGGTGAACGATTTTTTGAAATCGGTCCAGTACTTTTTGAGTTTATTCCTAACAAACATAAAAAAATTCAAATTATTTAAGTTTTAGTGGGGATCCCTAATATTTTCTAGCAATAAATATACTCTATGTTACTCCGGGATAATGTAGCATTCTAAGGGTGGAAGAGTTTTTGAAATCGGTCCAGTACTTTTTGAATTTATTCGTTACAAACATACAAAAATTTAAATTATTTAACTTTTAGTATGGGTCCCTAACTTTCTCTAGCAATAAATGCAGCCTATCTTACTCAGAGATAATGTATCATTCTAATTGTGAAAGAATTTTAGTAATCGGTCCAGTAGTTTTTGAGTCTATTCGTTACAAACATACAAAAATTCAAATTATCAAAAGTTTTAGTATGGGTCCCTAACTTTCTCTAGCAACAAATATAGCCTATGTTACTCAAGGATAACGTAGCATTCTAATGGTGACAAAATTTTTGAAATCGGTCCAGAACTTTTTGAGTTTATTCGTTACAAACATACAAAAATTTAAATTATTTAAGTTTTAGTAGGGACCCCAAACTTTTTCTAGCAATAAATATACCCTATGTTACTCAGGGATAATGTAGCATTCTAAAGGTAAAAGAATTTTTGAAATCGGTCCTGTAGATTTTGAGTTTATTCCTAACAAACATATAAAAATTCAAATTATTTAAGTTTTAGTGGGGATCCCTAATCTTTTATAGCAATAAATATACTCTATGTTACTCCGGGATAATGTAGCATTCTAAGGGTGGAAGAATTTTTGAAATCGCTCCAGTACTTTTTGAGTTTATTCGTTACAAACATACAAAAATTTAAATTATTTAAGTTTTAGTAGGTACCCCAAACTTTTATTAGCAATAAATATAACCTATGTTACTCAAGGATAACCTAGCATTCTAATGGTGACAAAATTTTTGAAATCGGTCCAGAACTTTTTGAGTTTATTCGTTACAAACATACAAAAATTTAAATTATTTAAGTTTTAGTAGGGACCCCAAACTTTTTCTAGCAATAAATATACCCTATGTTACTCAGGGATAATGTAGCATTCTAAAGGTAAAAGAATTTTTGAAATCGGTCCAGTACTTTTTGAGTTTATTCGTTACAAACATACAAAAATTTAAATTATTTAAGTTTTAGTAGGGACCCCAAACTTTTTCGAGCAATAAATATACCCTATGTTACTCAGGGATAATGTAGCATTCTAAAGGTAAAAGAATTTTTGAAATCGGTCCAGTAGTTTTTGAGTTTATTCGTTACAAACATACAAAAATTCAAATTATTTTGGTTTTAGTGGGGATCCCTAATATTTTCTAGCAATAAATATACTCTATGTTACTCAGGGATAATGTAGTATTCGAATGGTGAACGATTTTGTGAATTCGGTCCAGTAGTTTTTGAGTTTCTTCGTTACAAACATACAAAAATTCAAATTATTTAAGTTTTAGTAGGGACCCCTATTTTTTGCTAGCCATAAACATAGCCTATAATACTCAGGGATAATGCAGTATTCTACTGGTGAAAGATTTTTTGAAATCGGTCCAGTAGTTTTTGAGTTTCTTCGTTACAAACATACAAAAATTCAAATTATTTAAGTTTTAGTAGGGACCCCTAGTTTTTTCTAGCCATAAACATAGCCTATAATACTCAGGGATAATGCAGTATTCTACTGGTGAAAGATTTTTTGAAATCGGTCCAGTAGTTTTTGAGTTTCTTCGTTACAAACATACAAAAATTCAAATTTTTTAAATTTTAGTAGGCATGCCTAACTTTTTCTAGCAATATATATAACCTATGTTACTCAGGGATAACGTAGCATTCTAATGGTGAACGATTTTTTGAAATCGGTCCAGTACTTTTTGAGTTTATTCGTTACAAACATACAAAAATTTAAATTCTTTAAGTTTTAGTAGGTACCCCTAACTTTTACTAGCAGTAAATATACCCTATGTTACTCAGGGATAATGTAGCATTCTAAGGGTAAAAGAATTTTTGAAATCGTTCCAGTAGTTTTTGAGTTTATTCGTTACAAACATACAAAAATTCAAATTATTTTGGTTTTAGTGGGGATCCCTAATATTTTCTAGCAATAAATATACCCTATCTTACTCAGGGATAATGTAGCATTCTAAAGGTGAAAGAATTTTTGAAATCAGTCCAGTAGTTTTTGAGTTTGTTCGTTAGAAACATCCAAAAATTCAAATTATTTTGGTTTTAGTGGGGATCCCTAATATTTTCTAGCAATAAATATACTCTATGTAACTCAGGGATAATGTAGTATACGAATGGTGAAAGATTTTTTGAAATCAGTCCAGTAGTTTTTGAGTTTGTTCGTTAGAAACATACAAAAATTCAAATTATTTAGGGTTTAGTGGGGATCCCTAATATTTTCTAGCAATAAATATACTCTATGTTACTCAGGGATAATGTAGTATTCGAATGGTGAAAGATTTTTTGAAATCGGTCCAATAGTTTTTGAGTTTCTTCGTTACAAACATACAAAAATTCAAATTATTTTGGTTTTAGTGGGGATCCCTAATATTTTCTAGCAATAAATATACTCTATGTTACTCAGGGATAATGTAGTATTCGAATGGTGAAAGATTTTTTGAAATCGGTTCAGTAGTTTTTGTTACAAACATACAAAAATTCAAATTATTTAAGTTTTAGTAGGTATCCCTAACTTTTTCTAGCAATAAATATACCCTATCTTACTCAGGGATAAAGTAGCATTCTAAAGGTGAAAGAATTTTTGTAATCGGTCCAGTACTTTTTGAGTTTATTCGTTACAAACATACAAAAATTCAAATTATTTAAGTTTTAGTAGTCATCCCGAACTTTTTCTAGCAATAAATATACCCTATGTTACTCAGGGATAATGTAGCATTCTAAAGATCAAAGAATTTTTGAAATCGGTCCTGTAGTTTTTGAGTTTATTCCTAACAAACATAAAAAAATTCAAATTATTTAAGTTTTAGTGGGGATCCCTAATATTTTCTAGCAATAAATATACTCTATGTTATTCCGGGATAATGTAGCATTCTAATGGTGAACGATTTTTTGAAATCGGTCCAGTACTTTTTGAGTTTATTCCTAACAAACATAAAAAAATTCAAATTATTTAAGTTTTAGTGGGGATCCCTAATATTTTCTAGCAATAAATATACTCTATGTTACTCCGGGATAATGTAGCATTCTAAGGGTGAAGAATTTTTGAAATCGGTCCAGTACTTTTTGAGTTTATTCGTTACAAACATACAAAAATTTAAATTATTTAAGTTTTAGTAGGTACCCCAAACTTTTATTAGCAATAAATATAACCTATGTTACTCAGGGATAACGTAGCATTCTAATGGTGAACGATTTTTTGAAATCGGTCCAGTACTTTTTGAGTTTATTCCTAACAAACATAAAAAAATTCAAATTATTTAAGTTTTAGTGGGGATCCCTAATATTTTCTAGCAATAAATATACTCTATGTTACTCCGGGATAATGTAGCATTCTAAGGGTGGAAGAATTTTTGAAATCGGTCCAGTACTTTTTGAGTTTATTCGTTACAAACATACAAAAATTTAAATTATTTAACTTTTAGTATGGGTCCCTAACTTTCTCTAGCAATAAATGCAGCCTATCTAACTCAGAGATAATGTAGCATTCTAATTGTGAAAGAATTTTAGTAATCGGTCCAGTAGTTTTTGAGTCTATTCGTTACAAACATACAAAAATTCAAATTATCAACAGTTTTAGTATTGGTCCCTAACTTTCTCTAGTAACAAATATAGCCTATGTTACTCAAGGATAACGTAGCATTCTAATGGTGACAAAATTTTTGAAATCGGTCCAGTACTTTTTGAGTTTATTCGTTACAAACATACAAAAATTTAAATTATTTAAGTTTTCGTATTGACCGCTAACTTTTTCTAGCAATAAATATACCCTATGTTACTCAGGGATAATGTAGCATTCTAAAGGTAAAAGAATTTTTGAAATCGGTCCAGTAGTTTTTGAGTTTATTCGTTACAAACATACAAAAATTCAAATTATTTTGGTTTTAGTGGGGATCCCTAATATTTTCTAGCAATAAATATACCCTATGTTACTCAGGGATAAAGTAGCATTCTAGAGGTGAAAGAATTTTTGTAATCGGTCCAGTACTTTTTGAGTTTATTCGTTACAAACATACAAAAATTCAAATTATTTAAGTTTTAGTAGGCATCCCGAACTTTTTCTAGCAATAAATATACCCTATGTTACTCAGGGATAATGTAGCATTCTAAAGATCAAAGAATTTTAGAAATCGGTCCTGTAGTTTTTGAGTTTATTCCTAACAAACATAAAAAATTCAAATTATTTAAGTTTTAGTGGGGATCCCTAATATTTTCTAGCAATAAATATACTCTATGTTACTCCGGGATAATGTAGCATTCTAAGGGTGGAAGAATTTTTGAAATCGGTCCAGTACTTTTTGAGTTTATTCGTTACAAACATACAAAAATTTAAATTATTTAGCTTTTAGTATGGGTCCCTAACTTTCTCTAGCAATAAATGCAGCCTATCTTACTCAGAGATAATGTAGCATTCTAATTGTGAAAGAATTTTAGTAATCGGTCCAGTAGTTTTTGAGTCTATTCGTTACAAACATACAAAAATTCAAATTATCAAAAGTTTTAGTAGGGACCCCAAACTTTTTCGAGCAATAAATATACCCTATGTTACTCAGGGATAATGTAGCATTCTTAAGGTAAAAGAATTTTTGAAATCGGTCCAGTAGTTTTTGAGTTTATTCGTTACAAACATACAAAAATTCAAATTATTTTAGTTTTAGTGGGGATCCCTAATATTTTCTAGCAATAAATATACTCTATGTTACTCAGGGATAATGTAGTATTCGAATGGTGAACGATTTTGTGAATTCGGTCCAGTAGTTTTTGAGTTTCTTCGTTACAAACATACAAAAATTCAAATTATTTAAGTTTTAGTAGGGACCCCTATTTTTTTCTAGCCATAAACATAGCCTATAATACTCAGGGATAATGCAGTATTCTACTGGTGAAAGATTTTTTGAAATCGGTCCAGTAGTTTTTGAGTTTCTTCGTTACAAACATACAAAAATTCAAATTATTTAAGTTTTAGTAGGGACCCCTAGTTTTTTCTAGCCATAAACATAGCCTATAATATTCAGGGATAATGCAGTATTCTACTGGTCAAAGATTTTTTGAAATCGGTCCAGTAGTTTTTGAGTTTCTTCGTTACAAACATACAAAAATTCAAATTTTTTAAATTTTAGTAGGCATGCCTAACTTTTTCTAGCAATAAATATAACCTATGTTACTCAGGGATAACGTAGCATTCTAATGGTGAACGATTTTTTGAAATCGGTCCAGTACTTTTTGAGTTTATTCGTTACAAACATACAAAAATTTAAATTCTTTAAGTTTTAGTAGGTACCCCTAACTTTTACTAGCAATAAATATACCCTATGTTACTCAGGGATAATGTAGCATTCTAAGGGTAAAAGAATTTTTGAAATCGTTCCAGTAGTTTTTGAGTTTATTCGTTACAAACATACAAAAATTCAAATTATTTTGGTTTTAGTGGGGATCCCTAATATTTTCTAGCAATAAATATACCCTATCTTACTCAGGGATAATGTAGCATTCTAAAGGTGAAAGAATTTTTGAAATCAGTCCAGTAGTTTTTGAGTTTGTTCGTTAGAAACATCCAAAAATTCAAATTATTTTGGTTTTAGTGGGGATCCCTAATATTTTCTAGCAATAAATATACTCTATGTAACTCAGGGATAATGTAGTATACGAATGGTGAAAGATTTTTTGAAATCAGTCCAGTAGTGTTTGAGTTTGTTCGTTAGAAACATACAAAAATTCAAATTATTTAGGTTTTAGTGGGGATCCCTAATATTTTCTAGCAATAAATATACTCTATGTTACTCAGGGATAATGTAGTATTCGAATGGTGAAAGATTTTTTGAAATCGGTCCAATAGTTTTTGAGTTTCTTCGTTACAAACATACAAAAATTCAAATTATTTTGGTTTTAGTGGGGATCCCTAATATTTTCTAGCAATAAATATACTCTATGTTACTCAGGGATAATGTAGTATTCGAATGGTGAAAGATTTTTTGAAATCGGTTCAGTAGTTTTTGAGTTTCTTCGTTACAAACATACAAAAATTCAAATTATTTAAGTTTTAGTAGGCATCCCTAACTTTTTCTAGCAATAAATATACCCTATCTTACTCAGGGATAAAGTAGCATTCTAAAGGTGAAAGAATTTTTGTAATCGGTCCAGTACTTTTTGAGTTTATTCGTTACAAACATACAAAAATTCAAATTATTTAAGTTTTAGTAGGTATCCCGAACTTTTTCTAGCAATAAATATACCCTATGTTACTCAGGGATAATGTAGCATTCTAAAGATCAAAGAATTTTTGAAATCGGTCCTGTAGTTTTTGAGTTTATTCCTAACAAACATAAAAAAATTCAAATTATTTAAGTTTTAGTGGGGATCCCTAATATTTTCTAGCAATAAATATACTCTATGTTACTCCGGGATAATGTAGCATTCTAATGGTGAACGATTTTTTGAAATCGGTCCAGTACTTTTTGAGTTTATTCCTAACAAACATAAAAAAATTCAAATTATTTAAGTTTTAGTGGGGATCCCTAATATTTTCTAGCAATAAATATACTCTATGTTACTCCGGGATAATGTAGCATTCTAAGGGTGAAGAATTTTTGAAATCGGTCCAGTACTTTTTGAGTTTATTCGTTACAAACATACAAAAATTTAAATTATTTAAGTTTTAGTAGGTACCCCAAACTTTTATTAGCAATAAATATAACCTATGTTACTCAGGGATAACGTAGCATTCTAATGGTGAACGATTTTTTGAAATCGGTCCAGTACTTTTTGAGTTTATTCCTAACAAACATAAAAAAATTCAAATTATTTAAGTTTTAGTGGGGATCCCTAATATTTTCTAGCAATAAATATACTCTATGTTACTCCGGGATAATGTAGCATTCTAAGGGTGGAAGAATTTTTGAAATCGGTCCAGTACTTTTTGAGTTTATTCGTTACAAACATACAAAAATTTAAATTATTTAACTTTTAGTATGGGTCCCTAACTTTCTCTAGCAATAAATGCAGCCTATCTAACTCAGAGATAATGTAGCATTCTAATTGTGAAAGAATTTTAGTAATCGGTCCAGTAGTTTTTGAGTCTATTCGTTACAAACATACAAAAATTCAAATTATCAAAAGTTTTAGTATTGGTCCCTAACTTTCTCTAGCAACAAATATAGCCTATGTTACTCAAGGATAACGTAGCATTCTAATGGTGACAAAATTTTTGAAATCGGTCCAGTACTTTTTGAGTTTATTCGTTACAAACATACAAAAATTTAAATTATTTAAGTTTTCGTATTGACCGCTAACTTTTTCTAGCAATAAATATACCCTATGTTACTCAGGGATAATGTAGCATTCTAAAGGTAAAAGAATTTTTGAAATCGGTCCAGTAGTTTTTGAGTTTATTCGTTACAAACATACAAAAATTCAAATTATTTTGGTTTTAGTGGGGATCCCTAATATTTTCTAGCAATAAATATACTCTATGTTACTCAGGGATAATGTAGTATTCGAATGGTGAACGATTTTTTGAATTCGGTCCAGTAGTTTTGGAGTTTCTTCGTTACAAACATACAAAAATTCAAATTATTTAAGTTTTAGTAGGGACCCCTAATTTTTTCTAGCCATAAACATAGCCTATAATACTCAGGGATAATGCAGTATTCTACTGGTGAAAGATTTTTTGAAATCGGTACAGTAGTTTTTGAGTTTCTTCGTTACAAACATACAAAAATTCAAATTTTTTAAATTTTAGTAGGCATGCCTAACTTTTTCTAGCAATAAATATAACCTATGTTACTCAGGGATAACGTAGCATTCTAATGGTGAACGATTTTTTGAAATCGGTCCAGTACTTTTTGAGTTTATTCGTTACAAACATACAAAAATTTAAATTCTTTAAGTTTTAGTAGGTACCCCTAACTTTTATTAGCAATAAATATACCCTATGTTACTCAGAGATAATGTAGCATTCTAAGGGTAAAAGAATTTTTGAAATCGTTCCAGTAGTTTTTGAGTTTATTCGTTACAAACATACAAAAATTCAAATTATTTTGGTTTTAGTGGGGATCCCTAATATTTTCTAGCAATAAATATACCCTATGTTACTCCGGGATAATGTAGCATTCTAAGGGTGGAAGAATTTTTGAAATCGGTCCAGTACTTTTTGAGTTTATTCGTTACAAACATACAAAAATTTAAATTATTTAACTTTTAGTATGGGTCCCTAACTTTCTCTAGCAATAAATGCAGCCTATCTTACTCAGAGATAATGTAGCATTCTAATTGTGAAAGAATTTTAATAATCGGTCCAGTAGTTTTTGAGTCTATTCGTTACAAACATACAAAAATTCAAATTATCAAAAGTTTTAGTATGGGTCCCTAACTTTCTCTAGCAATAAATGCAGCCTATCTTACTCAGAGATAATGTAGCATTCTAATTGTGAAAGAATTTTAGTAATCGGTCCAGTAGTTTTTGAGTCTATTCGTTACAAACATACAAAAATTCAAATTATCAAAAGTTTTAGTATTGGTCCCTAACTTTCTCTAGCAACAAATATAGCCTATGTTACTCAAGGATAACGCAGCATTCTAATGGTGACAAAATTTTTGAAATCGGTCCAGTACTTTTTGAGTTTATTCGTTACAAACATACAAAAATTTAAATTATTTAAGTTTTCGTATTGACCGCTAACTTTTTCTAGCAATAAATATACCCTATGTTACTCAGGGATAATGTAGCATTCTAAAGGTAAAAGAATTTTTGAAATCGGTCCAGTAGTTTTTGAGTTTATTCGTTACAAACATACAAAAATTCAAATTATTTTGGTTTTAGTGGGGATCCCTAATATTTTCTAGCAATAAATATACCCTATGTTACTCAGGGATAAAGTAGCATTCTAAAGGTGAAAGAATTTTTGTAATCGGTCCAGTACTTTTTGAGTTTATTCGTTACAAACATACAAAAATTCAAATTATTTAAGTTTTAGTAGGCATCCCGAACTTTTTCTAGCAATAAATATACCCTATGTTACTCAGGGATAATGTAGAATTCTAAAGATCAAAGAATTTTAGAAATCGGTCCTGTAGTTTTTGAGTTTATTCCTAACAAACATAAAAAATTCAAATTATTTAAGTTTTAGTGGGGATCCCTAATATTTTCTAGCAATAAATATACTCTATGTTACTCCGGGATAATGTAGCATTCTAAGGGTGGAAGAATTTTTGAAATCGGTCCAGTACTTTTTGAGTTTATTCGTTACAAACATACAAAAATTTAAATTATTTAACTTTTAGTATGGGTCCCTAACTTTCTCTAGCAATAAATGCAGCCTATCTTACTCAGAGATAATGTAGCATTCTAATTGTGAAAGAATTTTAGTAATCGGTCCAGTAGTTTTTGAGTCTATTCGTTACAAACATACAAAAATTCAAATTATCAAAAGTTTTAGTATGGGTCCCTAACTTTCTCTAGCAACAAATATAGCCTATGTTACTCAAGGATAACGTAGCATTCTAATGGTGACAAAATTTTTGAAATCGGTCCAGAACTTTTTGAGTTTATTCGTTACAAACATACAAAAATTTAAATTATTTAAGTTTTAGTAGGGACCCCAAACTTTTTCTAGCAATAAATATACCCTATGTTACTCAGGGATAATGTAGCATTCTAAAGGTAAAAGAATTTTTGAAATCGGTCCAGTAGTTTTTGAGTTTATTCGTTACAAACATACAAAAATTCAAATTATTTTGGTTTTAGTGGGGATCCCTAATATTTTCTAGCAATAAATATACTCTATGTTACTCAGGGATAATGTAGTATTCGAATGGTGAACGATTTTTTGAATTCGGTCCAGTAGTTTTTGAGTTTCTTCGTTACAAACATACAAAAATTCAAATTATTTAAGTTTTAGTAGGGACCCCTAATTTTTTCTAGCCATAAACAAAGCCTATAATACTCAGGGATAATGCAGTATTCTACTGGTGAAAGATTTTTTGAAATCGGTACAGTAGTTTTTGAGTTTCTTCGTTACAAACATACAAAAATTCAAATTTTTTAAATTTTAGTAGGCATGCCTAACTTTTTCTAGCAATAAATATAACCTATGTTACTCAGGGATAACGTAGCATTCTAATGGTGAACGATTTTTTGAAATCGGTCCAGTACTTTTTGAGTTTATTCGTTACAAACATACAAAAATTTAAATTCTTTAAGTTTTAGTAGGTACCCCTAACTTTTACTAGCAATAAATATACCCTATGTTACTCAGGGATAATGTAGCATTCTAAGGGTAAAAGAATTTTTGAAATCGTTCCAGTAGTTTTTGAGTTTATTCGTTACAAACATACAAAAATTCAAATTATTTTGGTTTTAGTGGGGATCCCTAATATTTTCTAGCAATAAATATACCCTATGTTACTCAGGGATAATGTAGCATTCTAAAGGTGAAAGAATTTTTGAAATCAGTCCAGTAGTTTTTGAGTTTGTTCGTTAGAAACATCCAAAAATTCAAATTATTTTGGTTTTAGTGGGGATCCCTAATATTTTCTAACAATAAATATACCCTATGTAACTCAGGGATAATGTAGTATACGAATGGTGAAAGATTTTTTGAAATCGGTCCAGTAGTTTTTGAGTTTCTTCGTTACAAACATACAAAAATTCAAATTATTTTGGTTTTAGTGGGGATCCCTAATATTTTCTAGCAATAAATATACTCTATGTTACACAGGGATAATGTAGTATTCGAATGGTGAAAGATTTTTTGAAATCGGTCCAGTAGTTTTTGAGTTTCTTCGTTACAAACATACAAAAATTCAAATTATTTAGGTTTTAGTAGGCATCCCGAACTTTTTCTAGCAATAAATATACCCTATGTTACTCAGGGATAATGTAGAATTCTAAAGATCAAAGAATTTTAGAAATCGGTCCTGTAGTTTTTGAGTTTATTCCTAACAAACATAAAAAATTCAAATTATTTAAGTTTTAGTGGGGATCCCTAATATTTTCTAGCAATAAATATACTCTATGTTACTCCGGGATAATGTAGCATTCTAAGGGTGGAAGAATTTTTGAAATCGGTCCAGTACTTTTTGAGTTTATTCGTTACAAACATACAAAAATTTAAATTATTTAACTTTTAGTATGGGTCCCTAACTTTCTCTAGCAATAAATGCAGCCTATCTTACTCAGAGATAATGTAGCATTCTAATTGTGAAAGAATTTTAGTAATCGGTCCAGTAGTTTTTGAGTCTATTCGTTACAAACATACAAAAATTCAAATTATCAAAAGTTTTAGTATGGGTCCCTAACTTTCTCTAGCAACAAATATAGCCTATGTTACTCAAGGATAACGTAGCATTCTAATGGTGACAAAATTTTTGAAATCGGTCCAGAACTTTTTGAGTTTATTCGTTACAAACATACAAAAATTTAAATTATTTAAGTTTTAGTAGGGACCCCAAACTTTTTCTAGCAATAAATATACCCTATGTTACTCAGAGATAATGTAGCATTCTAAAGGTAAAAGAATTTTTGAAATCGGTCCAGTAGTTTTTGAGTTTATTCGTTACAAACATACAAAAATTCAAATTGTTTTGGTTTTAGTGGGGATCCCTAATATTTTCTAGCAATAAATATACTCTATGTTACTCAGGGATAATGTAGTATTCGAATGGTGAACGATTTTTTGAATTCGGTCCAGTAGTTTTTGAGTTTCTTCGTTACAAACATACAAAAATTCAAATTATTTAAGTTTTAGTAGGGACCCCTAATTTTTTCTAGCCATAAACATAGCCTATAATACTCAGGGATAATGCAGTATTCTACTGGTGAAAGATTTTTTGAAATCGGTACAGTAGTTTTTGAGTTTCTTCGTTACAAACATACAAAAATTCAAATTTTTTAAATTTTAGTAGGCATGCCTAACTTTTTCTAGCAATAAATATAACCTATGTTACTCAGGGATAACGTAGCATTCTAATGGTGAACGATTTTTTGAAATCGGTCCAGTACTTTTTGAGTTTATTCGTTACAAACATACAAAAATTTAAATTCTTTAAGTTTTAGTAGGTACCCCTAACTTTTACTAGCAATAAATATACCCTATGTTACTCAGGGATAATGTAGCATTCTAAGGGTAAAAGAATTTTTGAAATCGTTCCAGTAGTTTTTGAGTTTATTCGTTACAAACATACAAAAATTCAAATTATTTTGGTTTTAGTGGGGATCCCTAATATTTTCTAGCAATAAATATACCCTATGTTACTCAGGGATAATGTAGCATTCTAAAGGTGAAAGAATTTTTGAAATCAGTCCAGTAGTTTTTGAGTTTGTTCGTTAGAAACATCCAAAAATTCAAATTATTTTGGTTTTAGTGGGGATCCCTAATATTTTCTAACAATAAATATACCCTATGTAACTCAGGGATAATGTAGTATACGAATGGTGAAAGATTTTTTGAAATCGGTCCAGTAGTTTTTGAGTTTCTTCGTTACAAACATACAAAAATTCAAATTATTTTGGTTTTAGTGGGGATCCCTAATATTTTCTAGCAATAAATATACTCTATGTTACACAGGGATAATGTAGTATTCGAATGGTGAAAGATTTTTTGAAATCGGTCCAGTAGTTTTTGAGTTTCTTCGTTACAAACATACAAAAATTCAAATTATTTAAGTTTTAGTAGGCATCCCTAACTTTTTCTAGCAATAAATATACCCTATGTTACTCAGGGATAATGTAGCATTCTAAAGGTGAAAGAATTTTTGTAATCGGTCCAGTACTTTTTGAGTTTATTCGTTACAAACATACAAAAATTCAAATTATTTAAGTTTTAGTAGGCATCCCTAACTTTTTCTAGCAATAAATATACCCTATGTTACTCAGGGATAATGTGGCATTCTAAAGGTCAAAGAATTTTTGAAATCGGTCCTGTAGATTTTGAGTTTATTCCTAACAAACATATAAAAATTCAAATTATTTAAGTTTTAGTGGGGATCCCTAATATTTTATAGCAATAAATATACTCTATGTTACTCCGGGATAATGTAGCATTCTAAGGGTGAAAGAATTTTTGAAATCGGTCCAGTAGTTTTTGAGTTTATTCCTCACAAACCTATAAAAATACAAATTATTTAAGTTTCGGTAGGGTCTCCTAGTTTTTTCTAGCCATAAACATAGCCTATGTTACTCAGGGATAACGTCGCATTCTAATGGTGAAAGAATTTTTGAAATCCATCCAGTAGTTTTTGAGTTTCTTCGATTCACACATACAAAAATTCAAATTATTTAAGTTTTAGTAGGCATCCCGAACTTTTTCTAGCAATAAATATACCCTATGTTACTCAGGGATAATGTAGCATTCTAAAGATCAAAGAATTTTTGAAATCGGTCCTGTAGTTTTTGAGTTTATTCCTAACAAACATAAAAAAATTCAAATTATTTAAGTTTTAGTGGGGATCCCTAATATTTTCTAGCAATAAATATACTCTATGTTACTCCGGGATAATGTAGCATTCTAAGGGTGGAAGAATTTTTGAAATCGGTCCAGTACTTTTTGAGTTTATTCGTTACAAACATACAAAAATTTAAATTATTTAGCTTTTAGTATGGGTCCCTAACTTTCTCTAGCAATAAATGCAGCCTATCTTACTCAGAGATAATGTAGCATTCTAATTGTGAAAGAATTTTAGTAATCGGTCCAGTAGTTTTTGAGTCTATTCGTTACAAACATACAAAAATTCAAATTATCAAAAGTTTTAGTATGGGTCCCTAACTTTCTCTAGCAACAAATATAGCCTATGTTACTCAAGGATAACGTAGCATTCTAATGGTGACAAAATTTTTGAAATCGGTCCAGTACTTTTTGAGTTTATTCGTTACAAACATACAAAAATTTAAATTATTTAAGTTTTAGTAGGGACCCCAAACTTTTTCTAGCAATAAATATACCCTATGTTACTCAGGGATAATGTAGCATTCTAAAGGTAAAAGAATTTTTGAAATCGGTCCAGTAGTTTTTGAGTTTATTCGTTACAAACATACAAAATTCAAATTATTTTGGTTTTAGTGGGGATCCCTAATATTTTCTAGCAATAAATATACTCTATGTTACTCAGGGATAATGTAGTATTCGAATGGTGAACGATTTTTTGAATTCGGTCCAGTAGTTTTTGAGTTTCTTTATTACAAACATACAAAAATTCAAATTATTTAAGTTTTAGTAGGGACCCCTAGTTTTTTCTAGCCATAAACATAGCCTATAATACTCAGGGATAATGCAGTATTCTACTGGTGAAAGATTTTTTGAAATCGGTCCAGTAGGTTTTGAGTTTCTTCGTTACAAACATACAAAAATTCAAATTTTTTAAATTTTAGTAGGCATGCCTAACTTTTTCTAGCAATAAATATAACCTATGTTACTCAGGGATAACGTAGCATTCTAATGGTGAACGATTTTTTGAAATCGGTCCAGTACTTTTTGAGTTTATTCGTTACAAACATACAAAAATTTAAATTCTTTAAGTTTTAGTAGGTACCCCTAACTTTTACTAGCAATAAATATACCCTATGTTACTCAGGGATAATGTAGCATTCTAAGGGTAAAAGAATTTTTGAAATCGTTCCAGTAGTTTTTGAGTTTATTCGTTACAAACATACAAAAATTCAAATTATTTTGGTTTTAGTGGGGATCCCTAATATTTTCTAGCAATAAATATACCCTATGTTACTCAGGGATAATGTAGCATTCTAAAGGTGAAAGAATTTTTGAAATCAGTCCAGTAGTTTTTGAGTTTGTTCGTTAGAAACATCCAAAAATTCAAATTATTTTGGTTTTAGTGGGGATCCCTAATATTTTCTAACAATAAATATACTCTATGTAACTCAGGGATAATGTAGTATACGAATGGTGAAAGATTTTTTGAAATCGGTCCAGTAGTTTTTGAGTTTCTTCGTTACAAACATACAAAAATTCAAATTATTTTGGTTTTTGTGGGGATCCCTAATATTTTCTAGCAATAAATATACTCTATGTTACACAGGGATAATGTAGTATTCGAATGGTGAAAGATTTTTTGAAATCGGTCCAGCAGTTTTTGAGTTTCTTCGTTACAAACATACAAAAATTCAAATTATTTAAGTTTTAGTAGGCATCCCGAACTTTTTCTAGCAATAAATATAGCCTATCTTACTCAGGGATAAAGTAGCATTCTAAAGGTGAAAGAATTTTTGTAATCGGTCCAGTACTTTTTGAGTTTATTCGTTACAAACATACAAAAATTCAAATTATTTAAGTTTTAGTAGGCATCCCGAACTTTTTCTAGCAATAAATATACCCTATGTTACTCAGGGATAATGTAGCATTCTAAAGATCAAAGAATTTTTGAAATCGGTCCTGTAGTTTTTGAGTTTATTCCTAACAAACATAAAAAAATTCAAATTATTTAAGTTTTAGTGGGGATCCCTAATATTTTCTAGCAATAAATATACTCTATGTTACTCCGGGATAATGTAATATTCTAAGGGTGGAAGAATTTTTGAAATCGGTCCAGTACTTTTTGAGTTTATTCGTTACAATCATACAAAAATTTAAATTATTTAGCTTTTAGTATGGGTCCCTAACTTTCTCTAGCAATAAATGCAGCCTATCTTACTCAGAGATAATGTAGCATTCTAATTGTGAAAGAATTTTAGTAATCGGTCCAGTAGTTTTTGAGTCTATTCGTTACAAACATACAAAAATTCAAATTATCAAAAGTTTTAGTATGGGTCCCTAACTTTCTCTAGCAACAAATATAGCCTATGTTACTCAGGGATAATGTAGCATTCTAAAGGTAAAAGAATTTTTGAAATCGGTCCAGTAGTTTTTGAGTTTATTCGTTACAAACATACAAAAATTCAAATTATATTGGTTTTAGTGGGGATCCCTAATATTTTCTAGCAATAAATATACTCTATGTTACTCAGGGATAATGTAGTATTCGAATGGTGAACGATTTTTTTAATTCGGTCCAGTAGTTTTTGAGTTTCTTTATTACAAACATACAAAAATTCAAATTATTTAAGTTTTAGTAGGGACCCCTAGTTTTTTCTAGCCATAAACATAGCCTATAATACTCAGTTATAATGCAGTATTCTACTGGTGAAAGATTTTTTGAAATCGGTCCAGTAGTTTTTGAGTTTCTTCGTTACAAACATACAAAAATTCAAATTTTTTAAATTTTAGTAGGCATGCCTAACTTTTTCTAGCAATAAATATAACCTATGTTACTCAGGGATAACGTAGCATTCTAAAGGTGAAAGAATTTTTGAAATCAGTCCAGTAGTTTTTGAGTTTGTTCGTTAGAAACATCCAAAAATTCAAATTATTTTGGTTTTAGTGGGGATCCCTAATATTTTCTAACAATAAATATACTCTATGTAACTCAGGGATAATGTAGTATACGAATGGTGAAAGATTTTTTGAAATCGGTCCAGCAGTTTTTGAGTTTCTTCGTTACAAACATACAAAAATTTAAATTATTTAGCTTTTAGTATGGGTCCCTAACTTTCTCTAGCAATAAATGCAGCCTATCTTACTCAGAGATAATGTAGCATTCTAATTGTGAAAGAATTTTAATAACCGGTCCAGTAGTTTTTGAGTTTATTCGTTACAAACATACAAAAATTCAAATTATTTTGGTTTTAGTGGGGATCCCTAATATTTTCTAGCAATAAATATACCCTATGTTACTCAGGGATAATGTAGCATTCTAAAGGTGAAAGAATTTTTGAAATCAGTCCAGTAGTTTTTGAGTTTGTTCGTTAGAAACATCCAAAAATTCAAATTATTTTGGTTTTAGTGGGGATCCCTAATATTTTCTAACAATAAATATACTCTATGTAACTCAGGGATAATGCAGTATACGAATGGTGAAAGATTTTTTGAAATCGGTCCAGTAGTTTTTGAGTTTCTTCGTTACAAACATACAAAAATTCAAATTATTTTGGTTTTAGTAGGCATGCCTAACTTTTCCTAGCAATAAATATACCCTATGTTACTCAGGGATAATGTAGTATTCGAATGGTGAAAGATTTTTTGAAATCGGTCCAGCAGTTTTTGAGTTTCTTCGTTACAAACATACAAAAATTCAAATTATTTAAGTTTTAGTAGGCATCCCTAACTTTTTCTAGCAATAAATATACCCTATCTTACTCAGGGATAAAGTAGCATTCTAAAGGTGAAAGAATTTTTGTAATCGGTCCAGCACTTTTTGAGTTTATTCGTTACAAACATACAAAAATTCAAATTATTTAAGTTTTAGTAGGCATCCCGAACTTTTTCTAGCAATAAATATACCCTATGTTACTCAGGGATAATGTAGCATTCTAAAGATCAAAGAATTTTTGAAATCGGTCCTGTAGTTTTTGAGTTTATTCCTAACAAACATAAAAAAATTCAAATTATTTAAGTTTTGGTGGGGATCCCTAATATTTTCTAGCAATAAATATAATCTATGTTACTCCGGGATAATGTAGCATTCTAATGATGAACGATTTTTTGCAATCGGTCCAGTACTTTTTGAGTTTATTCCTAACAAACATAAAAAAATTCAAATTATTTAAGTTTTAGTGGGGATCCCTAATATTTTCTAGCAATAAATATACTCTATGTTACTCCGGGATAATGTAGCATTCTAAGGGTGAAGAATTTTTGAAATCGGTCCAGTACTTTTTGAGTTTATTCGTTACAAACATACAAAAATGTAAATTATTTAAGTTTTAGTAGGTACCCCAAACTTTTATTAGCAATAAATATAACCTATGTTACTCAGGGATAACGTAGCATTCTAATGGTGAACGATTTTTTGAAATCGGTCCAGTACTTTTTGAGTTTATTCCTAACAAACATAAAAAAATTCAAATTATTTAAGTTTTAGTGGGGATCCCTAATATTTTCTAGCAATAAATATACTCTATGTTACTCCGGGATAATGTAGCATTCTAAGGGTGGAAGAATTTTTGAAATCGGTCCAGTACTTTTTGAGTTTATTCGTTACAAACATACAAAAATTTAAATTATTTAACTTTTAGTATGGGTCCCTAACTTTCTCTAGCAATAAATGCAGCCTATCTAACTCAGAGATAATGTAGCATTCTAATTGTGAAAGAATTTTAGTAATCGGTCCAGTAGTTTTTGAGTCTATTCGTTACAAACATACAAAAATTCAAATTATCAAAAGTTTTAGTATTGGTCCCTAACTTTCTCTAGCAACAAATATAGCCTATGTTACTCAAGGATAACGTAGCATTCTAATGGTGACAACATTTTTGAAATCGGTCCAGTACTTTTTGAGTTTATTCGTTACAAACATACAAAAATTTAAATTATTTAAGTTTTAGTAGGGACCCCAAACTTTTTCTAGCAATAAATATACCCTATGTTACTCAGGGATAATGTAGCATTCTAAAGGTAAAAGAATTTTTGAAATCGGTCCAGTAGTTTTTGAGTTTATTCGTTACAAACATACAAAAATTCAAATTATTTTGGTTTTAGTGGGGATCCCTAATATTTTCTAGCAATAAATATACTCTATGTTACTCAGGGATAATGTAGTATTCTACTGGTGAAAGATTTTTTGAAATCGGTCCAGTAGTTTTTGAGTTTCTTCGTTACAAACATACAAAAATTCAAATTTTTTAAATTTTAGTAGGCATGCCTAACTTTTTCTAGCAATAAATATAACCTATGTTACTCAGGGATAACGTAGCTTTCTAATGGTGAACGATTTTTTGAAATCGGTCCAGTACTTTTTGAGTTTATTCGTTACAAACATACAAAAATTTAAATTCTTTAAGTTTTAGTAGGTACCCCTAACTTTTACTAGCAATAAATATACCCTATGTTACTCAGGGATAATGTAGCATTCTAAGGGTAAAAGAATTTTTGAAATCGTTCCAGTAGTTTTTGAGTTTATTCGTTACAAACATACAAAAATTCAAATTATTTTGGTTTTAGTGGGGATCCCTAATATTTTCTAGCAATAAATATACCCTATGTTACTCAGGGATAATGTAGCATTCTAAAGGTGAAAGAATTTTTGAAATCAGTCCAGTAGTTTTTGAGTTTGTTCGTTAGAAACATCCAAAAATTCAAATTATTTTGGTTTTAGTGGGGATCCCTAATATTTTCTAACAATAAATATACTCTATGTAACTCAGGGATAATGTAGTATACGAATGGTGAAAGATTTTTTGAAATCGGTCCAGTAGTTTTTGAGTTTCTTCGTTACAAACATACAAAAATTCAAATTATTTTGGTTTTAGTGGGGATCCCTAATATTTTCTAGCAATAAATATACTCTATGTTACACAGGGATAATGTAGTATTCGAATGGTGAAAGATTTTTTGAAATCGGTCCAGCAGTTTTTGAGTTTCTTAGTTACAAACATACAAAAATTCAAATTATTTAAGTTTTAGTAGGCATCCCTAACTTTTTCTAGCAATAAATATAGCCTATCTTACTCAGGGATAACGTAGCATTCTAAAGGTGAAAGAATTTTTGTAATCGGTCCAGTACTTTTTGAGTTTATTCGTTACAAACATACAAAAATTCAAATTATTTAAGTTTTAGTAGGCATCCCGAACTTTTTCTAGCAATAAATATACCCTATGTTACTCAGGGATAATGCAGCATTCTAAAGATCAAAAAATTTTTGAAATCGGTCCTGTAGTTTTTGAGTTTATTCCTAACAAACATAAAAAAATTCAAATTATTTAAGTTTTAGTGGTGATCCCTAATATTTTCTAGCAATAAATATACTCTATGTTACTCCGGGATAATGTAATATTCTAAGGGTGGAAGAATTTTTGAAATCGGTCCAGTACTTTTTGAGTTTATTCGTTACAATCATACAATAATATAAATTATTTAGCTTTTAGTATGGGTCCCTAACTTTCTCTAGCAATAAATGCAGCCTATCTTACTCAGAGATAATGTAGCATTCTAATTGTGAAAGAATTTTAGTAATCGGTCCAGTAGTTTTTGAGTCTATTCGTTACAAACATACAAAAATTCAAATTATCAAAAGTTTTAGTATGGGTCTCTAACTTTCTCTAGCAACAAATATAGCCTATGTTACTCAAGGATAACGTAGCATTCTAATGGTGACAAAATTTTTGAAATCGGTCCAGTACTTTTTGAGTTTATTCGTTACAAACATACAAAAATTTAAATTATTTAAATTTTAGTAGGGACCCCAAACTTTTTCTAGCAATAAATATACCCTATGTTACTCAGGGATAATGTAGCATTCTAAAGGTAAAAGAATTTTTGAAATCGGTCCAGTAGTTTTTGAGTTTATTCGTTACAAACATACAAAAATTCAAATTATTTTGGTTTTAGTGGGGATCCCTAATATTTTCTAGCAATAAATATACTCTATGTTACTCAGGGATAATGTAGTATTCGAATGGTGAACGATTTTTTGAATTCGGTCCAGTAGTTTTTGAGTTTCTTTATTACAAACATACAAAAATTCAAATTATTTAAGTTTTAGTAGGGACCCCTAGTTTTTTCTAGCCATAAACATAGCCTATAATACTCAGGGATAATGCAGTATTCTACTGGTGAAAGATTTTTTGAAATCGGTCCAGTAGTTTTTGAGTTTCTTCGTTACAAACATACAAAAATTCAAATTTTTGAAATTTTAGTAGGCATGCCTAACTTTTTCTAGCAATAAATATAACCTATGTTACTCAGGGATAACGTAGCATTCTAAAGGTGAAAGAATTTTTGAAATCAGTCCAGTAGTTTTTGAGTTTGTTCATTAGAAACATCCAAAAATTCAAATTATTTTGGTTTTAGTGGGGATCCCTAATATTTTCTAACAATAAATATACTCTATGTAACTCAGGGATAATGTAGTATACGAATGGTGAAAGATTTTTTGAAATCGGTCCAGCAGTTTTTGAGTTTCTTCGTTACAAACATACAAAAATTTAAATTATTTAGCTTTTAGTATGGGTCCCTAACTTTCTCTAGCAATAAATGCAGCCTATCTTACTCAGAGATAATGTAGCATTCTAATTGTGAAAGAATTTTAGTAATCGGTCCAGTAGTTTTTGAGTTTATTCGTTACAAACATACAAAAATTCAAATTATTTTGGTTTTAGTGGGGATCCCTAATATTTTCTAGCAATAAATATACCCTATGTTACTCAGGGATAATGTAGCATTCTAAAGGTGAAAGAATTTTTGAAATCAGTCCAGTAGTTTTTGAGTTTGTTCGTTAGAAACATCCAAAAATTCAAATTATTTTGGTTTTAGTGGGGATCCCTAATATTTTCTAACAATAAATATACTCTATGTAACTCAGGGATAATGTAGTATACGAATGGTGAAAGATTTTTTGAAATCGGTCCAGTAGTTTTTGAGTTTCTTCGTTACAAACATACAAAAATTCAAATTATTTTGGTTTTAGTGGGGATCCCTAATATTTTCTACCAATAAATATACTCTATGTTACACAGGGATAATGTAGTATTCGAATGGTGAAAGATTTTTTGAAATCGGTCCAGCAGTTTTTGAGTTTCTTCGTTACAAACATACAAAAATTCAAATTATTTAAGTTTTAGTAGGCATCCCTAACTTTTTCTAGCAATAAATATACCCTATCTTACTCAGGGATAAAGTAGCATTCTAAAGGTGAAAGAATTTTTGCAATCGGTCCAGCAATTTTTGAGTTTATTCGTTACAAACATACAAAAATTCAAATTATTTAAGTTTTAGTAGGCATCCCGAACTTTTTCTAGCAATAAATATACCCTATGTTACTCAGGGATAATGTAGCATTCTAAAGATCAAAGAATTTTTGAAATCGGTCCTGTAGTTTTTGAGTTTATTCCTAACAAACATAAAAAAATTCAAATTATTTAAGTTTTAGTGGGGATCCCTAATATTTTCTAGCAATAAATATACTCTATGTTACTCCGGGATAATGTAGCATTCTAAGGGTGAAGAATTTTTGAAATCGGTCCAGTACTTTTTGAGTTTATTCGTTACAAACATACAAAAATGTAAATTATTTAAGTTTTAGTAGGTACCCCAAACTTTTATTAGCAATAAATATAACCTATGTTACTCAGGGATAACGTAGCATTCTAATGGTGAACGATTTTTTGAAATCGGTCCAGTACTTTTTGAGTTTATTCCTAACAAACATAAAAAAATTCAAATTATTTAAGTTTTAGTGGGGATCCCTAATATTTTCTAGCAATAAATATACTCTATGTTACTCCGGGATAATGTAGCATTCTAAGGGTGGAAGAATTTTTGAAATCGGTCCAGTACTTTTTGAGTTTATTCGTTACAAACATACAAAAATTTAAATTATTTAACTTTTAGTATGGGTCCCTAACTTTCTCTAGCAATAAATGCAGCCTATCTAACTCAGAGATAATGTAGCATTCTAATTGTGAAAGAATTTTAGTAATCGGTCCAGTAGTTTTTGAGTCTATTCGTTACAAACATACAAAAATTCAAATTATCAAAAGTTTTAGTATTGGTCCCTAACTTTCTCTAGCAACAAATATAGCCTATGTTACTCAAGGATAACGTAGCATTCTAATGGTGACAACATTTTTGAAATCGGTCCAGTACTTTTTGAGTTTATTCGTTACAAACATACAAAAATTTAAATTATTTAAGTTTTAGTAGGGACCCCAAACTTTTTCTAGCAATAAATATACCCTATGTTACTCAGGGATAATGTAGCATTCTAAAGGTAAAAGAATTTTTGAAATCGGTCCAGTAGTTTTTGAGTTTATTCGTTACAAACATACAAAAATTCAAATTATTTTGGTTTTAGTGGGGATCCCTAATATTTTCTAGCAATAAATATACCCTATGTTACTCAGGGATAAAGTAGCATTCTAAAGGTGAAAGAATTTTTGTAATCGGTCCAGTACTTTTTGAGTTTATTCGTTACAAACATACAAAAATTCAAATTATTTAAGTTTTAGTAGGCATCCCGAACTTTTTCTAGCAATAAATATACCCTATGTTACTCAGGGATAATGTAGCATTCTAAAGATCAAAGAATTTTAGAAATCGGTCCTGTAGTTTTTGAGTTTATTCCTAACAAACATAAAAAATTCAAATTATTTAAGTTTTAGTGGGGATCCCTAATATTTTCTAGCAATAAATATACCCTATGTTACTCCGGGATAATGTAGCATTCTAAGGGTGGAAGAATTTTTGAAATCGGTCCAGTACTTTTTGAGTTTATTCGTTACAAACATACAAAAATTTAAATTATTTAACTTTTAGTATGGGTCCCTAACTTTCTCTAGCAATAAATGCAGCCTATCTTACTCATAGATAATGTAGCATTCTAATTGTGAAAGAATTTTAGTAATCGGTCCAGTAGTTTTTGAGTCTATTCGTTACAAACATACAAAAATTCAAATTATCAAAAGTTTTAGTATGGGTCCCTAACTTTCTCTAGCAACAAATATAGCCTATGTTACTCAAGGATAACGTAGCATTCTAATGGTGACAAAATTTTTGAAATCGGTCCAGAACTTTTTGAGTTTATTCGTTACAAACATACAAAAATTTAAATTATTTAAGTTTTAGTAGGGACCCCAAACTTTTTCTAGCAATAAATATACCCTATGTTACTCAGGGATAATGTAGCATTCTAAAGGTAAAAGAATTTTTGAAATCGGTCCAGTAGTTTTTGAGTTTATTCGTTACAAATATACAAAAATTCAAATTATTTTGGTTTTAGTGGGGATCCCTAATATTTTATAGCAATAAATATACTCTATGTTACTCAGGGATAATGTAGTATTCGAATGGTGAACGATTTTTTGAATTCGGTAAAGTAGTTTTTGAGTTTCTTCGTTACAAACATACAAAAATTCAAATTATTTAAGTTTTAGTAGGGACCCCTAATTTTTTCGAGCCATAAACATAGCCTATAATACTCAGGGATAATGCAGTATTCTACTGGTGAAAGATTTTTTGAAATCGGTACAGTAGTTTTTGAGTTTCTTCGTTACAAACATACAAAAATTCAAATTTTTTAAATTTTAGTAGGCATGCCTAACTTTTTCTAGCAATAAATATAACCTATGTTACTCAGGGATAACGTAGCATTCTAATGGTGAACGATTTTTTGAAATCGGTCCAGTACTTTTTGAGTTTATTCGTTACAAACATACAAAAATTTAAATTCTTTAAGTTTTAGTAGGTACCCCTAACTTTTATTAGCAATAAATATACCCTATGTTACTCAGGGATAATGTAGCATTCTAAGGGTAAAAGAATTTTTGAAATCGTTCCAGTAGTTTTTGAGTTTATTCGTTACAAACATACAAAAATTCAAATTATTTTGGTTTTAGTGGGGATCCCTAATATTTTCTAGCAATAAATATACCCTATGTTACTCAGGGATAATGTAGCATTCTAAAGGTGAAAGAATTTTTGAAATCAGTCCAGTAGTTTTTGAGTTTGTTCGTTAGAAACATCCAAAAATTCAAATTATTTTGGTTTTAGTGGGGATCAGTAATATTTTCTAGCAATAAATATACTCTATGTAACTCAGGGATAATGTAGTATACGAATGGTGAAAGATGTTTTGAAATCGGTCCAGTAGTTTTTGAGTTTCTTCGTTACAAACATACAAAAATTCAAATTATTTTGGTTTTAGTAGGCATCCCTAACTTTTTCTAGCAATAAATATACCCTATGTTACTCAGGGATAATGTAGCATTCTAAAGGTGAAAGAATTTTTGTAATCGGTCCAGTACTTTTTGAGTTTATTCGTTACAAACATACAAAAATTCAAATTATTTAAGTTTTAGTAGGCATCCCTAACTTTTTCTAGCAATAAATATACCCTATGTTACTCAGGGATAATGTAGCATTCTAAAGGTCAAAGAATTTTTGAAATCGGTCCTGTAGATTTTGAGTTTATTCCTAACAAACATATAAAAATTCAAATTATTTAAGTTTTAGTGGGGATCCCTAATATTTTCTAGCAATAAATATACCCTATGTTACTCAGGGATAATGTAGCATTCTAAAGGTGAAAGAATTTTTGAAATCAGTCCAGTAGTTTTTGAGTTTGTTCGTTAGAAACATCCAAAAATTCAAATTATTTTGGTTTTAGTGGGGATCCCTAATATTTTCTAACAATAAATATACTCTATGTAACTCAGGGATAATGTAGTATACGAATGGTGAAAGATTTTTTGAAATCGGTCCAGTAGTTTTTGAGTTTCTTCGTTACAAACATACAAAAATTCAAATTATTTTGGTTTTAGTGGGGATCCCTAATATTTTCTAGCAATAAATATACTCTATGTTACACAGGGATAATGTAGTATTCGAATGGTGAAAGATTTTTTGAAATCGGTCCAGCAGTTTTTGAGTTTCTTAGTTACAAACATACAAAAATTCAAATTATTTAAGTTTTAGTAGGCATCCCTAACTTTTTCTAGCAATAAATATAGCCTATCTTACTCAGGGATAAAGTAGCATTCTAAAGGTGAAAGAATTTTTGTAATCGGTCCAGTACTTTTTGAGTTTATTCGTTACAAACATACAAAAATTCAAATTATTTAAGTTTTAGTAGGCATCCCGAACTTTTTCTAGCAATAAATATACCCCATGTTACTCAGGGATAATGCAGCATTCTAAAGATCAAAAAATTTTTGAAATCGGTCCTGTAGTTTTTGAGTTTATTCCTAACAAACATAAAAAAATTCAAATTATTTAAGTTTTAGTGGTGATCCCTAATATTTTCTAGCAATAAATATACTCTATGTTACTCCGGGATAATGTAATATTCTAAGGGTGGAAGAATTTTTGAAATCGGTCCAGTACTTTTTGAGTTTATTCGTTACAATCATACAAAAATATAAATTATTTAGCTTTTAGTATGGGTCCCTAACTTTCTCTAGCAATAAATGCAGCCTATCTTACTCAGAGATAATGTAGCATTCTAATTGTGAAAGAATTTTAGTAATCGGTCCAGTAGTTTTTGAGTCTATTCGTTACAAACATACAAAAATTCAAATTATCAAAAGTTTTAGTATGGGTCCCTAACTTTCTCTAGCAACAAATATAGCCTATGTTACTCAAGGATAACGTAGCATTCTAATGGTGACAAAATTTTTGAAATCGGTCCAGTACTTTTTGAGTTTATTCGTTACAAACATACAAAAATTTAAATTATTTAAATTTTAGTAGGGACCCCAAACTTTTTCTAGCAATAAATATACCCTATGTTACTCAGGGATAATGTAGCATTCTAAAGGTAAAAGAATTTTTGAAATCGGTCCAGTAGTTTTTGAGTTTATTCGTTACAAACATACAAAAATTCAAATTATTTTGGTTTTAGTGGGGATCCCTAATATTTTATAGCAATAAATATACTCTATGTTACTCAGGGATAATGTAGTATTCGAATGGTGAACGATTTTTTGAATTCGGTCCAGTAGTTTTTGAGTTTCTTTATTACAAACATACAAAAATTCAAATTATTTAAGTTTTAGTAGGGACCCCTAGTTTTTTCTAGCCATAAACATAGCCTATAATACTCAGGGATAATGCAGTATTCTACTGGTGAAAGATTTTTTGAAATCGGTCCAGTAGTTTTTGAGTTTCTTCGTTACAAACATACAAAAATTCAAATTTTTGAAATTTTAGTAGGCATGCCTAACTTTTTCTAGCAATAAATATAACCTATGTTACTCAGGGATAACGTAGCATTCTAAAGGTGAAAGAATTTTTGAAATCAGTCCAGTAGTTTTTGAGTTTGTTCGTTAGAAACATCCAAAAATTCAAATTATTTTGGTTTTAGTGGGGATCCCTAATATTTTCTAACAATAAATATACTCTATGTAACTCAGGGATAATGTAGTATACGAATGGTGAAAGATTTTTTGAAATCGGTCCAGCAGTTTTTGAGTTTCTTCGTTACAAACATACAAAAATTTAAATTATTTAGCTTTTAGTATGGGTCCCTAACTTTCTCTAGCAATAAATGCAGCCTATCTTACTCAGAGATAATGTAGCATTCTAATTGTGAAAGAATTTTAGTAATCGGTCCAGTAGTTTTTGAGTTTATTCGTTACAAACATACAAAAATTCAAATTATTTTGGTTTTAGTGGGGATCCCTAATATTTTCTAGCAATAAATATACCCTATGTTACTCAGGGATAATGTAGCATTCTAAAGGTGAAAGAATTTTTGAAATCAGTCCAGTAGTTTTTGAGTTTGTTCGTTAGAAACATCCAAAAATTCAAATTATTTTGGTTTTAGTGGGGATCCCTAATATTTTCTAACAATAAATATACTCTATGTAATTCAGGGATAATGTAGTATACGAATGGTGAAAGATTTTTTGAAATCGGTCCAGTAGTTTTTGAGTTTCTTCGTTACAAACATACAAAAATTCAAATTATTTTGGTTTTAGTGGGGATCCCTAATATTTTCTACCAATAAATATACTCTATGTTACACAGGGATAATGTAGTATTCGAATGGTGAAAGATTTTTTGAAATCGGTCCAGCAGTTTTTGAGTTTCTTCGTTACAAACATACAAAAATTCAAATTATTTAAGTTTTAGTAGGCATCCCTAACTTTTTCTAGCAATAAATATACCCTATCTTACTCAGGGATAAAGTAGCATTCTAAAGGTGAAAGAATTTTTGCAATCGGTCCAGCAATTTTTGAGTTTATTCGTTACAAACATACAAAAATTCAAATTATTTAAGTTTTAGTAGGCATCCCGAACTTTTTCTAGCAATAAATATACCCTATGTTACTCAGGGATAATGTAGCATTCTAAAGATCAAAGAATTTTTGAAATCGGTCCTGTAGTTTTTGAGTTTATTCCTAACAAACATAAAAAAATTCAAATTATTTAAGTTTTAGTGGGGATCCCTAATATTTTCTAGCAATAAATATACTCTATGTTACTCCGGGATAATGTAGCATTCTAATGGTGAACGATTTTTTGAAATCGGTCCAGTACTTTTTGAGTTTATTCCTAACAAACATAAAAAAATTCAAATTATTTAAGTTTTAGTGGGGATCCCTAATATTTTCTAGCAATAAATATACTCTATGTTACTCCGGGATAATGTAGCATTCTAAGGGTGAAGAATTTTTGAAATCGGTCCAGTACTTTTTGAGTTTATTCGTTACAAACATACAAAAATGTAAATTATTTAAGTTTTAGTAGGTACCCCAAACTTTTATTAGCAATAAATATAACCTATGTTACTCAGGGATAACGTAGCATTCTAATGCTGAACGATTTTTTGAAATCGGTCCAGTACTTTTTGAGTTTATTCCTAACAAACCTAAAAAAATTCAAATTATTTAAGTTTTAGTGGGGATCCCTAATATTTTCTAGCAATAAATATACTCTATGTTACTCCGGGATAATGTAGCATTCTAAGGGTGGAAGAATTTTTGAAATCGGTCCAGTACTTTTTGAGTTTATTCGTTACAAACATACAAAAATTTAAATTATTTAACTTTTAGTATGGGTCCCTAACTTTCTCTAGCAATAAATGCAGCCTATCTAACTCAGAGATAATGTAGCATTCTAATTGTGAAAGAATTTTAGTAATCGGTCCAGTAGTTTTTGAGTCTATTCGTTACAAACATACAAAAATTCAAATTATCAAAAGTTTTAGTATTGGTCCCTAACTTTCTCTAGCAACAAATATAGCCTATGTTACTCAAGGATAACGTAGCATTCTAATGGTGACAACATTTTTGAAATCGGTCCAGTACTTTTTGAGTTTATTCGTTACAAACATACAAAAATTTAAATTATTTAAGTTTTAGTAGGGACCCCAAACTTTTTCTAGCAATAAATATACCCTATGTTACTCAGGGATAATGTAGCATTCTAAAGGTAAAAGAATTTTTGAAATCGGTCCAGTAGTTTTTGAGTTTATTCGTTACAAACATACAAAAATTCAAATTATTTTGGTTTTAGTGGGGATCCCTAATATTTTCTAGCAATAAATATACCCTATGTTACTCAGGGATAAAGTAGCATTCTAAAGGTGAAAGAATTTTTGTAATCGGTCCAGTACTTTTTGAGTTTATTCGTTACAAACATACAAAAATTCAAATTATTTAAGTTTTAGTAGGCATCCCGAACTTTTTCCAGCAATAAATATACCCTATGTTACTCAGGGATAATGTAGCATTCTAAAGATCAAAGAATTTTAGAAATCGGTCCTGTAGTTTTTGAGTTTATTCCTAACAAACATAAAAAATTCAAATTATTTAAGTTTTAGTGGGGATCCCTAATATTTTCTAGCAATAAATATACCCTATGTTACTCCGGGATAATGTAGCATTCTAAGGGTGGAAGAATTTTTGAAATCGGTCCAGTACTTTTTGAGTTTATTCGTTACAAACATACAAAAATTTAAATTATTTAACTTTTAGTATGGGTCCCTAACTTTCTCTAGCAATAAATGCAGCCTATCTTACTCAGAGATAATGTAGCATTCTAATTGTGAAAGAATTTTAGTAATCGGTCCAGTAGTTTTTGAGTCTATTCGTTACAAACATACAAAAATTCAAATTATCAAAAGTTTTAGTATGGGTCCCTAACTTTCTCTAGCAACAAATATAGCCTATGTTACTCAAGGATAACGTAGCATTCTAATGGTGACAAAATTTTTGAAATCGGTCCAGAACTTTTTGAGTTTATTCGTTACAAACATACAAAAATTTAAATTATTTAAGTTTTAGTAGGGACCCCAAACTTTTTCTAGCAATAAATATACCCTATGTTACTCAGGGATAATGTAGCATTCTAAAGGTAAAAGAATTTTTGAAATCGGTCCAGTAGTTTTTGAGTTTATTCGTTACAAATATACAAAAATTCAAATTATTTTGGTTTTAGTGGGGATCCCTAATATTTTATAGCAATAAATATACTCTATGTTACTCAGGGATAATGTAGTATTCGAATGGTGAACGATTTTTTGAATTCGGTAAAGTAGTTTTTGAGTTTCTTCGTTACAAACATACAAAAATTCAAATTATTTAAGTTTTAGTAGGGACCCCTAATTTTTTCGAGCCATAAACATAGCCTATAATACTCAGGGATAATGCAGTATTCTACTGGTGAAAGATTTTTTGAAATCGGTACAGTAGTTTTTGAGTTTCTTCGTTACAAACATACAAAAATTCAAATTTTTTAAATTTTAGTAGGCATGCCTAACTTTTTCTAGCAATAAATATAACCTATGTTACTCAGGGATAACGTAGCATTCTAATGGTGAACGATTTTTTGAAATCGGTCCAGTACTTTTTGACTTTATTCGTTACAAACATACAAAAATTTAAATTCTTTAAGTTTTAGTAGGTACCCCTAACTTTTATTAGCAATAAATATACCCTATGTTACTCAGGGATAATGTAGCATTCTAAGGGTAAAAGAATTTTTGAAATCGTTCCAGTAGTTTTTGAGTTTATTCGTTACAAACATACAAAAATTCAAATTATTTTGGTTTTAGTGGGGATCCCTAATATTTTCTAGCAATAAATATACCCTATGTTACTCAGGGATAATGTAGCATTCTAAAGGTGAAAGAATTTTTGAAATCAGTCCAGTAGTTTTTGAGTTTGTTCGTTAGAAACATCCAAAAATTCAAATTATTTTGGTTTTAGTGGGGATCAGTAATATTTTCTAGCAATAAATATACTCTATGTAACTCAGGGATAATGTAGTATACGAATGGTGAAAGATGTTTTGAAATCGGTCCAGTAGTTTTTGAGTTTCTTCGTTACAAACATACAAAAATTCAAATTATTTTGGTTTTAGTAGGCATCCCTAACTTTTTCTAGCAATAAATATACCCTATGTTACTCAGGGATAATGTAGCATTCTAAAGGTGAAAGAATTTTTGTAATCGGTCCAGTACTTTTTGAGTTTATTCGTTACAAACATACAAAAATTCAAATTATTTAAGTTTTAGTAGGCATCCCTAACTTTTTCTAGCAATAAATATACCCTATGTTACTCAGGGATAATGTAGCATTCTAAAGGTCAAAGAATTTTTGAAATCGGTCCTGTAGATTTTGAGTTTATTCCTAACAAACATATAAAAATTCAAATTATTTAAGTTTTAGTGGGGATCCCTAATATTTTATAGCAATAAATATACTCTATGTTACTCCGGGATAATGTAGCATTCTAAGGGTGAAAGAATTTTTGAAATCGGTCCAGTAGTTTTTGAGTTTATTCCTCACAAACCTATAAAAATACAAATTATTTAAGTTTCGGTAGGGTCTCCTAGTTTTTTCTAGCCATAAACATAGCCTATGTTACTCAGGGATAACGTCGCATTCTAATGGTGAAAGAATTTTTGAAATCCATCCAGTAGTTTTTGAGTTTCTTCGATTCACACATACAAAAATTCCAATTATTTAAGTTTTAGTAGGCATCCCGAACTTTTTCTAGCAATAAATATACCCTATGTTACTCAGGGATAATGCAGCATTCTAAAGATCAAAGAATTTTTGAAATCGGTCCTGTAGTTTTTGAGTTTATTCCTAACAAACATAAAAAAATTCAAATTATTTAAGTTTTAGTGGGGATCCCTAATATTTTCTAGCAATAAATATACTCTATGTTACTCCGGGATAATGTGGTATTCTAAGGGTGGAAGAATTTTTGAAATAGGTCCAGTACTTTTTGAGTTTATTCGTTACAAACATACAAAAATTTAAATTATTTAGCTTTTAGTATGGGTCCCTAACTTTCTCTAGCAATAAATGCAGCCTATCTTACTCAGAGATAATGTAGCATTCTAATTGTGAAAGAATTTTAGTAATCGGTCCAGTAGTTTTTGAGTCTATTCGTTACAAACATACAAAAATTCAAATTATCAAAAGTTTTAGTATGGGTCCCTAACTTTCTCTAGCAACAAATATAGCCTATGTTACTCAAGGATAACGTAGCATTCTAATGGTGACAAAATTTTTGAAATCGGTCCAGAACTTTTTGAGTTTATTCGTTACAAACATACAAAAATTTAAATTATTTAAGTTTTAGTAGGGACCCCAAACTTTTTCTAGAAATAAATATACCCTATGTTACTCAGGGATAATGTAGCATTCTAAAGGCCAAAGAATTTTTGAAATCGGTCCAGTAGTTTTTGAGTTTATTCGTTACAAACATACAAAAATTCAAATTATTTTGGTTTAAGTGGGGATCCCTAATATTTTCTAGCAATAAATATACTCTATGTTACTCAGGGATAATGTAGTATTCGAATGGTGAACGATTTTTTGAATTCGGTCCAGTAGTTTTTGAGTTTCTTCATTACAAACATACAAAAATTCAAATTATTTAAGTTTTAGTAGGGACCCGTAGTTTTTTCTAGCCATAAACATAGCCTATAATACTCAGGGATAATGCAGTATTCTACTGGTGAAAGATTTTTTGAAATCGGTCCAGTAGTTTTTGAGTTTCTTCGTTACAAACATACAAAAATTCAAATTTTTTAAATTTTAGTAGGCATGCCTAACTTTTTCTAGCAATAAATATAACCTATGTTACTCAGGGATAACGTAGCATTCTAATGGTGAACGATTTTTTGAAATCGGTCCAGTACTTTTTGAGTTTATTCGTTACAAACATTCAAAAATTTAAATTCTTTAAGTTTTAGTAGCTACCCCTAACTTTTACTAGCAATAAATATACCGTATGTTACTCAGGGATAATGTAGCATTCTAAGGGTAAAAGAATTTTTGAAATCGTTCCAGTAGTTTTTGAGTTTATTCGTTACAAACATACAAAAATTCAAATTATTTTGGTTTTAGTGGGGATCCCTAATATTTTCTAGCAATAAATATACCCTATGTTACTCAGGGATAATGTAGCATTCTAAAGGTGAAAGAATTTTTGAAATCAGTCCAGTAGTTTTTGAGTTTGTTCGTTAGAAACATCCAAAAATTCAAATTATTTTGGTTTTAGTGGGGATCCCTAATATTTTCTAACAATAAATATACTCTATGTAACTCAGGGATAATGTAGTATACGAATGGTGAAAGATTTTTTGAAATCGGTCCAGTAGTTTTTGAGTTTCTTTGTTACAAACATACAAAAATTCAAATTATTTTGGTTTTAGTGGGGATCCCTAATATTTTCTAGCAATAAATATGCTCTATGTTACACAGGGATAATGTAGTATTCGAATGGTGAAAGATTTTTTGAAATCGGTCCAGCAGTTTTTGAGTTTCTTCGTTACAAACATACAAAAATTGAAATTATTTAAGTTTTAGTAGGCATCCCTAACTTTTTCTAGCAATAAATATACCCTATGTTACTCAGGGATAATGTAGCATTCTAAAGGTGAAAGAATTTTTGTAATCGGTCCAGTACTTTTTGAGTTTATTCGTTACAAACATACAAAAATTCAAATTATTTAAGTTTTAGTAGGCATCCCTAACTTTTTCTAGCAATAAATATACCCTATGTTACTCAGGGATAATGTAGCATTCTAAAGGTCAAAGAATTTTCGAAATCGGTCCTGTAGATTTTGAGTTTATTCCTAATAAACATATAAAAATTCAAATTATTTAAATTTTAGTGGGGATCCCTAATCTTTTATAGCAATAAATATACTCTATGTTACTCCGGGATAATGTAGCATTCTAAGGGTGAAAGAATTTTTGAAATCGGTCCAGCAGTTTTTGAGTTTATTCCTCACAAACCTATACAAATACAAATTATTTAAGTTTCGGTAGGGTCTCCTAGTTTTTTCTAGCCATAAACATAGCCTATGTTACTCAGGGATAACGTAGCATTCTAATGGTGAAAGAATTTTTGAAATCCATCCAGTAGTTTTTGAGTTTCTTCGATTCACACATACAAAAATTCAAATTATTTAAGTTTTAGTAGGGATCCCTAACTTTTTCTAGCAACGAATATTGCGTATGTTACTGAGGAATAATGTAGCATTCTAAAGGTGAAAGAATTTTTGAAATCGGTCCAATAGTTTTTGAGTTTCTTCGGTTCAAACATACCAAAATACAAATTATTTAAGTTTTGGTAGGGATTTATAATTTGTTCTATCAATAAATATAGCCTATGCTACTCAGGGATAATGTAGCATTCTAAAGGCCAAAGAATTTTAGAAACCGGTGCAGTACTTTTTGAATTTATTCGTTACAAACATACAAAAATTCAAATTATTTTGGTTTTAGTGGGGATCCCTAATATTTTCTAGCAATAAATATACTCTATGTTACTCAGGGAAAATGTAGTATTCGAATGGTGAAAGATTTTTTGAAATCGGTCCAGTAGTTTTTGAGTTTCTTCGTTACAAACATACAAAAATTCAAATTATTTAAGTTTTATTAGGGACCCCTAGTTTTTTCTAGCCATAAATATAGCCTATAATACTCAGGGATAATGTAGTATTCTAATGGTGAAAGATGTTTTGAAATCGGTCCAGTAGTTTTTGAGTTTCTTCGTTACAAACATACAAAAATTCAAATTATTTTGGTTTTAGTAGGCATGCCTAACTTTTCCTAGCAATAAATATACCCTATGTTACTCAGGGATAATGTAGCATTCTAAAGGTGAAAGAATTTTTGTAATCGGTCCAGTGCTTTTTGAGTTTATTCGTTACAAACATACAAAAATTCAAATTATTTAAGTTTTAGTAGGCATCCCTAACTTTTTCTAGCAATAAATATACCCTATGTTACTCAGGGATAATGTAGCATTCTAAAGGTCAAAGAATTTTTGAAATCGGTCCTGTAGTTCTTGAGTTTATTCCTTACAAACATATAAAAATACAAATTATTAAAGTTTTTGTAGGAATTCCTAATTTTTTCTGCCAATAAATACAGCCTATCTTACTCACATATAATGTAGCATTCTAATGGTGAAAGAATTTTTGAAATCGGTCCAGTAGTTTTTGAGTCTATTCGTTACAAACATACAAAAATTCAAATTATCAAAAGTTTTAGTATGGATCCCTAACTTTCTCTAGCACTAAATATAGACTATGTTACTCAAGGATAACGTAGCATTCTAATGGTGAAAAAATTTTTGAAATCGGTCCAGTACTTTTTGAGTTTATTCGTTACAAACACACAAAAATTTAAATTATTTAAGTTTTAGTAGGTACCCCTAACATTTTCTAGCAATAAATATAGCCTATGTTACTCAGGGATAATGTAGCATTCTAAAGGTAAAAGAATTTTTGAAATCGGTCCTGAAGTTTTTGAGTTTATTCGTTAAAAACATACAAAAATTCAAATTATTTTGGTTTTAGTGGGGATCCCTATTATTTTCTAGCAATAAATATACTCTATGTTACTCAGGGATAATGTAGTATTCGAATGGTGAAAGATTTTTTGAAATCGGTCCAGTAGTTTTTGAGTTTCTTCGTTACAAACATACAAAAATTCAAATTATTTAAGTTTTATTAGGGACCCTTAGTTTTTTCTAGCCATAAACATAGCCTATAATACTCAGGGATAATGTAGTATTCTAATGGTGAAAGAATTTTTGAAATCGGTCCAGTATTATTTGAGTTTCTTCGTTACAAACATACAAAAATTTAAATTATTTAAGTTTTAGTAGGCATGCCTAACTTTTTCTAGCAATAAATATACCCTATGTTAGTCCGGGATAATGTAGCATTCTAAAGGTAAAAGAATTTTTGAAATCGGTCCTGCAGTTTTTGAGTATATTCGTTACAAACATACAAAAATTCAAATTATTTTGGTTTTAGTAGGTACCCCTAACTTTTTCTAGCAATAAATATAGCCTATGTTACTCAGGGAAAATGTAGCATTCCAAAGGTAAAAGATTTTTTAAATCGGTCCAGTAGTATTTGAGTTTCTTCGGTACAAACATACAAAAATTCAAATTATTTAAGTTTTAGTAGGCATGCCTAACTTTTTCTAGCAATAAATATACCCTATGTTACTCCGGGATAATGTAGCATTCTAAAGGTGAAAGAATTTTTGTAATCGGTCCAGTGCTTTTTGAGTTTATTCGTTACAAACATACAAAAATTCAAATTATTTAAGTTGTAGTAGGCATCCCTAACTTTTTCTAGCAATAAATATACCCTATGTTACTCAGGGATAATGTAGCATTCTAAAGGTCAAAGAATTTTTGAAATCGGTCCTGCAGTTTTTGAGTATATTCGTTACAAACATACAAAAATTCAAATTATTTTGGTTTTAGTAGGTACCCCTAACTTTTTCTAGGAATAAATATAGCCTATGTTACTCCGGGATAATGTAGCATTCTAAAGGTAAAAGAATTTTTGAAATCGGTCCTGTAGTTTTTGAGTTTATTCGTCACAAACATACAAAAATTCAAATTATTTTGATTTTAGTAGGTACCCCTAACTTTTTCTAGCAATAAATATACCCTATGTTACTCCGGGATAATGTAGCATTCTAAAGGTAAAATAATTTTTGAAATCGGTCCTGTAGTTTTTGAGTTTATTCGTCACAAACATACAAAAATTCAAATTATTTAAGTTTTATTAGGGACCCCTAGTTTTTTCTAGCCATAAGCATAGCCTATAATACTCAGGGATAATGTAGTATTCTAATGGTGAAAGATTTTTTGAAATCGGTCCAGTAGTATTTGAGTTTCTTCGTTACAAACATACAAAAATTCAAATTATTTTGGTTTTAGTGGGGATCCCTAATATTTTCTAGCAATAAATATACTCTATGTTACTCAGGGATAATGCAGCATTCCAAAGGTAAAAGATTTTTTAAATCGGTCCAGTAGTATTTGAGTTTCTTCGGTACAAACATACAAAAATTCAAATTATTTAAGTTTTAGTAGGCATGCCTAACTTTTTCTAGCAATAAATATACCCTATGTTACTCCGGGATAATGTAGCATTCTAAAGTTAAAAGAATTTTTGAAATCGGTCCTGTAGTTTTTGAGTTTATTCGTTACAAACATACAAAAAGTCAAATTATTTTGATTTTAGTAGGTACCCCTAACTTTTTCTAGCAATAAATATACCCTATGTTACTCCGGGATAATGTAGCATTCTAAAGGTGAAAGAATTTTTGAAATCGGTCCTGTAGTTTTTGAGTTTATTCGTCACAAACATACAAAAATTCAAATTATTTTGGTTTTAGTAGGTACCCGTAACTTTTTCTAGCAATAAATATACTCTATGTTACTCAGGGATAATGTAGTATTCGAATGGTGAAAGATTTTTTGAAATCGGTCCAGTAGTTTTTGAGTTTCTTCGTTACAAACATACAAAAATTCAAATTATTTAAGTTTTATTAGGGACCCCTAGTTTTTTCTAGCCATAAGCATAGCCTATAATACTCAGGGATAATGTAGTATTCTAATGGTGAAAGATTTTTTGAAATCGGTCCAGTAGTATTTGAGTTTCTTCGTTACAAACATACAAAAATTCAAATTATTTTGGTTTTAGTGGGGATCCCTAATATTTTCTAGCCATAAATATACTCTATGTTACTCAGGGATAATGTAGTATTCGAATGGTGAAAGATTTTTTGAAATCGGTCCAATAGTTTTTGAGTTTCTTCGTTACAAACATACAAAAATTCAAATTATTTTGGTTTTAGTGGGGATCCCTAATATTTTCTAGCAATAAATATACTCTATGTAACTGAGGGATAATGTAGTATACGAATGGTGAAAGATTTTTTGAAATCAGTCCAGTAGTTTTTGAGTTTGTTCGTTAGAAACATACAAAAATTCAAATTATTTAGGTTTTAGTGGGGATCCCTAATATTTTCGAGCAATAAATATACTCTATGTAACTCAGGGATAATGTAGTATACGAATGGTGAAAGATTTTTTGAAATCAGTCCAGTAGTTTTTGAGTTTGCTCGTTAGAAACATACAAAAATTCAAATTATTTAGGTTTTAGTGGGGATCCCTAATATTTTCTAGCAATAAATATACTCTATGTTACTCAGGGATAATGTAGTATTCGAATGGTGAAAGATTTTTTGAAATCGGTCCAATAGTTTTTGAGTTTCTTCGTTACAAACATACAAAAATTCAAATTATTTTGGTTTTAGTGGGGATCCCTAATATTTTCTAGCAATAAATATACTCTATGTTACTCAGGGATAATGTAGTATTCGAATGGTGAAAGATTTTTTGAAATCGGTTCAGTAGTTTTTGAGTTTCTTCGTTACAAACATACAAAAATTCAAATTATTTAAGTTTTAGTAGGCATCCCTAACTTTTTCTAGCAATAAATATACCCTATCTTACTCAGGGATAAAGTAGCATTCTAAAGGTGAAAGAATTTTTGTAATCGGTCCAGTACTTTTTGAGTTTATTCGTTACAAACATACAAAAATTCAAATTATTTAAGATTTAGTAGGCATCCCGAACTTTTTCTAGCAATAAATATACCCTATGTTACTCAGGGATAATGTAGCATTCTAAAGATCAAAGAATTTTTGAAATCGGTCCTGTAGTTTTTGAGTTTATTCCTAACAAACATAAAAAAATTCAAATTATTTAAGTTTTAGTGGGGATCCCTAATATTTTCTAGCAATAAATATACTCTATGTTACTCCGGGATAATGTAGCATTCTAATGGTGAACGATTTTTTGAAATCGGTCCAGCACTTTTTGAGTTTATTCCTAACAAACATAAAAAAATTCAAATTATTTAAGTTTTAGTGGGGATCCCTAATATTTTCTAGCAATAAATATACTCTATGTTACTCCGGGATAATGTAGCATTCTAAGGGTGGAAGAATTTTTGAAATCGGTCCAGTACTTTTTGAGTTTATTCGTTACAAACATACAAAAATTTAAATTATTTAAGTTTTAGTAGGTACCCCAAACTTTTATTAGCAATAAATATAACCTATGTTACTCAGGGATAACGTAGCATTCTAATGGTGAACGATTTTTTGAAATCGGTCCAGTACTTTTTGAGTTTATTCCTAACAAACATAAAAAAATTCAAATTATTTAAGTTTTAGTGGGGATCCCTAATATTTTCTAGCAATAAATATACTCTATGTTACTCCGGGATAATGTAGCATTCTAAGGGTGGAAGAATTTTTGAAATCGGTCCAGTACTTTTTGAGTTTATTCGTTACAAACATACAAAAATTTAAATTATTTAACTTTTAGTATGGGTCCCTAACTTTCTCTAGCAATAAATGCAGCCTATCTAACTCACAGATAATGTAGCATTCTAATTGTGAAAGAATTTTAGTAATCGGTCCAGTAGTTTTTGAGTCTATTCGTTACAAACATACAAAAATTCAAATTATCAAAAGTTTTAGTATTGGTCCCTAACTTTCTCTAGCAACAAATATAGCCTATGTTACTCAAGAATAACGTAGCATTCTAATGGTGACAAAATTTTTGAAATATGTCCAGTACTTTTTGAGTTTATTCGTTACAAACATACAAAAATTTAAATTATTTAAGTTTTAGTAGGGACCCCAAACTTTTTCTAGCAATAAATATACCCTATGTTACTCAGGGATAATGTAGCATTCTACAGGTAAAAGAATTTTTGAAATCGGTCCAGTAGTTTTTGAGTTTATTCGTTACAAACATACAAAAATTCAAATTATTTTGGTTTTAGTGGGGATCCCTAATATTTTCTAGCAATAAATATACCCTATGTTACTCAGGGATAAAGTAGCATTCTAAAGGTGAAAGAATTTTTGTAATCGGTCCAGTACTTTTTGAGTTTATTCGTTACAAACATACAAAAATTCAAATTATTTAAGTTTTAGTAGGCATCCCGAACTTTTTCTAGCAATAAATATACCCTATGTTACTCAGGGATAATGTAGCATTCTAAAGATCAAAGAATTTTAGAAATCGGTCCTGTAGTTTTTGAGTTTATTCCTAACAAACATAAAAAATTCAAATTATTTAAGTTTTAGTGGGGATCCCTAATATTTTCTAGCAATAAATATACTCTATGTTACTCCGGGATAATGTAGCATTCTAAGGGTGGAAGAATTTTTGAAATCGGTCCAGTACTTTTTGAGTTTATTCGTTACAAACATACAAAAATTTAAATTATTTAACTTTTAGTATGGGTCCCTAACTTTCTCTAGCAATAAATGCAGCCTATCTTACTCAGAGATAATGTAGCATTCTAATTGTGAAAGAATTTTAGTAATCGGTCCAGTAGTTTTTGAGTCTATTCGTTACAAACATACAAAAATTCAAATTATCAAAAGTTTTAGTATGGGTCCCTAACTTTCTCTAGCAACAAATATAGCCTATGTTACTCAAGGATAACGTAGCATTCTAATGGTGACAAAATTTTTGAAATCGGTCCAGAACTTTTTGAGTTTATTTGTTACAAACATACAAAAATTTAAATTATTTAAGTTTTAGTAGGGACCCCAAACTTTGTCTAGCAATAAATATACCCTATGTTACTCAGGCATAATGTAGCATTCTAAAGGTAAAAGAATTTTTGAAATCGGTCCAGTGGTTTTTGAGTTTATTCGTTACAAACATACAAAAATTCAAATTATTTTGGTTTTAGTGGGGATCCCTAATATTTTCTAGCCATAAACATAGCCTATAATACTCAGGGATAATGCAGTATTCTACTGGTGAAAGATTTTTTGAAATCGGTACAGTAGTTTTTGAGTTTGTTCGTTACAAACATACAAAAATTCAAATTTTTTAAATTTTAGTAGGCATGCCTAACTTTTTCTAGCAATAAATATAACCTATGTTACTCAGGGATAACGTAGCATTCTAATGGTGAACGATTTTTTGAAATCGGTCCAGTACTTTTTGAGTTTATTCGTTACAAACATACAAAAATTTCAATTATTTAAGTTTTAGTAGGGACCCCTAATTTTTTCTAGCCATAAACATAGCCTATAATACTCAGGGATAATGCAGTATTCTACTGGTGAAAGATTTTTTGAAATCGGTACAGTAGTTTTTGAGTTTGTTCGTTACAAACATACAAAAATTCAAATTTTTTAAATTTTAGTAGGCATGCCTAACTTTTTCTAGCAATAAATATAACCTATGTTACTCAGGGATAACGTAGCATTCTAATGGTGAACGATTTTTTGAAATCGGTCCAGTACTTTTTGAGTTTATTCGTTACAAACATACAAAAATTTAAATTCTTTAAGTTTTAGTAGGTACCCCTAACTTTTATTAGCAATAAATATACCCTATGTTACTCAGGGATAATGTAGCATTCTAAGGGTAAAAGAATTTTTGAAATCGTTCCAGTAGTTTTTGAGTTTATTCGTTACAAACATACAAAAATTCAAATTATTTTGGTTTTAGTGGGGATCCCTAATATTTTCTAGCAATAAATATACCCTATGTTACTCAGGGATAATGTAGCATTCTAAAGGTGAAAGAATTTTTGAAATCAGTCCAGTAGTTTTTGAGTTTGTTCGTTAGAAACATCCAAAAATTCACATTATTTTGGTTTTAGTGGGGATCCCTAATATTTTCTAGCAATAAATATACTCTATGTTACACAGGAATAATGTAGTATTCGAATGGTGAAAGATTTTTTGAAATCGGTCCAGTAGTTTTTGAGTTTCTTCGTTACAAACATACAAAAATTCAAATTATTTAAGTTTTAGTAGGCATCCCTAACTTTTTCTAGCAATAAATATACCCTATGTTACTCAGGGATAATGTAGCATTCTAAAGGTGAAAGAATTTTTGTAATCGGTCCAGTACTTTTTGAGTTTATTCGTTACAAACATACAAAAATTCAAATTATTTAAGTTTTAGTAGGCATCCCTAACTTTTTCTAGCAATAAATATACCCTATGTTACTCAGGGATAATGTAGCATTCTAAAGGTCAAAGAATTTTTGAAATCGGTCCTGTAGATTTTGAGTTTATTCCTAACAAACATATAAAAATTCAAATTATTTAAGTTTTAGTGGGGATCCCTAATATTTTATAGCAATAAATATACTCTATGTTACTCCGGGATAATGTAGCATTCTAAGGGTGAAAGAATTTTTGAAATCGGTCCAGCAGTTTTTGAGTTTATTCCTCACAAACCTATAAAAATACAAATTATTTAAGTTTCGGTAGGGTCTCCTAGTTTTTTCTAGCCATAAACATAGCCTATGTTACTCAGGGATAACGTAGCATTCTAATGGTGAAAGAATTTTTGAAATCCATCCAGTAGTTTTTGAGTTTCTTCGATTCACACATACAAAAATTCAAATTATTTAAGTTTTAGTAGGCATCCCGAACTTTTTCTAGCAATAAATATACCCTATGTTACTCAGGGATAATGTAGCATTCTAAAGATCAAAGAATTTTTGAAATCGGTCCTGTAGTTTTTGAGTTTATTCCTAACAAACATAAAAAAATTCAAATTATTTAAGTTTTAGTGGGGATCCCTAATATTTTCTAGCAATAAATATAGTCTATGTTACTCCGGGATAATGTAATATTCTAAGGGTGGAAGAATTTTTGAAATCGGTCCAGTACTTTTTGAGTTTATTCGTTACAAACATACAAAAATTTAAATTATTTAGCTTTTAGTATGGGTCCCTAACTTTCTCTAGCAATAAATGCAGCCTATCTTACTCAGAGATAATGTAGCATTCTAATTGTGAAAGAATTTTAGTAATCGGTCCAGTAGTTTTTGAGTCTATTCGTTACAAACATACAAAAATTCAAATTATCAAAAGTTTTAGTATGGGTCCCTAACTTTCTCTAGCAACAAATATAGCCTATGTTACTCAAGGATAACGTAGCATTCTAATGGTGACAAAATTTTTGAAATCGGTCCAGTACTTTTTGAGTTTATTCGTTACAAACATACAAAAATTTAAATTATTTAAGTTTAAGTAGGGACCCCAAACTTTTTCTAGCAATAAATATACCCTATGTTACTCAGGGATAATGTAGCATTCTAAAGGTAAAAGAATTTTTGAAATCGGTCCAGTAGTTTTTGAGTTTATTCGTTACAAACCTACAAAAATTCAAATTATTTTGGTTTTAGTGATGATCCCTAATATTTTCTAGCAATAAATATACTCTATGTTACTCAGGGATAATGTAGTATTCGAATGGTGAACGATTTTTTGAATTCGGTCCAGTAGTTTTTGAGTTTCTTCATTACAAACATACAAAAATTCAAATTATTTAAGTTTTAGTAGGGACCCCTAGTTTTTTCTAGCCATAAACATAGCCTGTAATACTCAGGGATAATGCAGTATTCTACTGGTGAAAGATTTTTTGAAATCGGTCCAGTAGTTTTTGAGTTTCTTCGTTACAAACATACAAAAATTCAAATTTTTTAAATTTTAGTAGGCATGCCTAACTTTTTCTAGCAATAAATATAACCTATGTTACTCAGGGATAACGTAGCATTCTAATGGTGAACGATTTTTTGAAATCGGTCCAGTACTTTTTGAGTTTATTCGTTACAAACATACAAAAATTTAAATTCTTTAAGTTTTAGTAGGTACCCCTAACTTTTATTAGCAATAAATATACCCTATGTTACTCAGGGATAATGTAGCATTCTAAGGGTAAAAGAATTTTTGAAATCGTTCCAGTAGTTTTTGAGTTTATTCGTTACAAACATACAAAAATTCAAATTATTTTGGTTTTAGTGGGGATCCCTAATATTTTCTAGCAATAAATATACCCTATGTTACTCAGGGATAATGTAGCATTCTGAAGGTGAAAGAATTTTTGAAATCAGTCCAGTAGTTTTTGAGTTTGTTCGTTAGAAACATCCAAAAATTCACATTATTTTGGTTTTAGTGGGGATCCCTAATATTTTCTAGCAATAAATATACTCTATGTTACACAGGAATAATGTAGTATTCGAATGGTGAAAGATTTTTTGAAATCGGTCCAGTAGTTTTTGAGTTTCTTCGTTACAAACATACAAAAATTCAAATTATTTAAGTTTTAGTAGGCATCCCTAACTTTTTCTAGCAATAAATATACCCTATGTTACTCAGGGATAATGTAGCATTCTAAAGGTGAAAGAATTTTTGTAATCGGTCCAGTACTTTTTGAGTTTATTCGTTACAAACATACAAAAATTCAAATTATTTAAGTTTTAGTAGGCATCCCTAACTTTTTCTAGCAATAAATATACCCTATGTTACTCAGGGATAATGTAGCATTCTAAAGGTCAAAGAATTTTTGAAATCGGTCCTGTAGATTTTGAGTTTATTCCTAACAAACATATAAAAATTCAAATTATCAAAAGTTTTAGTATGGGTCCCTAACTTTCTCTAGCAACAAATATAGCCTATGTTACTCAAGGATAACGTAGCATTCTAATGGTGACAAAATTTTTGAAATCGGTCCAGTACTTTTTGAGTTTATTCGTTACAAACATACAAAAATTTAAATTATTTAAGTTTAAGTAGGGACCCCAAACTTTTTCTAGCAACAAATATACCCTATGTTACTCAGGGATAATGTAGCATTCTAAAGGTAAAAGAATTTTTGAAATCGGTCCAGTAGTTTTTGAGTTTATTCGTTACAAACATACAAAAATTCAAATTATTTTGGTTTTAGTGATGATCCCTAATATTTTCTAGCAATAAATATACTCTATGTTACTCAGGGATAATGTAGTATTCGAATGGTGAACGATTTTTTGAATTCGGTCCAGTAGTTTTTGAGTTTCTTCATTACAAACATACAAAAATTCAAATTATTTAAGTTTTAGTAGGGACCCCTAGTTTTTTCTAGCCATAAACATAGCCTGTAATACTCAGGGATAATGCAGTATTCTACTGGTGAAAGATTTTTTGAAATCGGTCCAGTAGTTTTTGAGTTTCTTCGTTACAAACATACAAAAATTCAAATTTTTTAAATTTTAGTAGGCATGCCTAACTTTTTCTAGCAATAAATATAACCTATGTTACTCAGGGATAACGTAGCATTCTAATGGTGAACGATTTTTTGAAATCGGTCCAGTACTTTTTGAGTTTATTCGTTACAAACATACAAAAATTTAAATTCTTTAAGTTTTAGTAGGTACCCCTAACTTTTACTAAAAATAAATATACCCTATGTTACTCAGGGATAATGTAGCATTCTAAGGGTAAAAGAATTTTTGAAATCGGTCCAGTAGTTTTTGAGTTTATTCGTTACAAACATACAAAAATTCAAATTATTTTGGTTTTAGTGGGGATCCCTAATATTTTCTAGCAATAAATATACCCTATGTTACTCAGGGATAATGTAGCATTCTAAAGGTGAAAGAATTTTTGAAATCAGTCCAGTAGTTTTTGAGTTTGTTCGTTAGAAACATCCAAAAATTCAAATTATTTTGGTTTTAGTGGGGATCCCTAATATTTTCTAGCAATAAATATACTCTATGTAACTCAGGGATAATGTAGTATACGAATGGTGAAAGATTTTTTGAAATCGGTCCAGTAGTTTTTGAGTTTCTTCGTTACAAACATACAAAAATTCAAATTATTTTGGTTTTAGTGGGGATCCCTAATATTTTCTAGCAATAAATATACTCTATGTTACACAGGGATAATGTAGTATTCGAATGGTGAAAGATTTTTTGAAATCGGTCCAGCAGTTTTTGAGTTTCTTGGTTACAAACATACAAAAATTCAAATTATTTAAGTTTTAGTAGGCATCCCTAACTTTTTCTAGCAATAAATATACCCTATGTTACTCAGGGATAATGTAGCATTCTAAAGGTGAAAGAATTTTTGTAATCGGTCCAGTACTTTTTGAGTTTATTCGTTACAAACATACAAAAATTCAAATTATTTAAGTTTTAGTAGGCATCCCTAACTTTTTCTAGCAATAAATATACCCTATGTTACTCAGGGATAATGTAGCATTCTAAAGGTCAAAGAATTTTTGAAATCGGTCCTGTAGATTTTGAGTTTATTCCTAACAAACATATAAAAATTCAAATTATTTAAGTTTTAGTGGGGATCCCTAATCTTTTATAGCAATAAATATACTCTATGTTACTCCGGGATAATGTAGCATTCTAAGGGTGAAAGAATTTTTGAAATCGGTCCAGTAGTTTTTGAGTTTATTCCTCACAAACCTATACAAATACAAATTATTTAAGTTTCGGTAGGGTCTCCTAGTTTTTTCTAGCCATAAACATAGCCTATGTTACTCAGGCATAACGTAGCATTCTAATGGTGAAAGAATTTTTGAAATCCATCCAGTAGTTTTTGAGTTTCTTCGATTCACACATACAAAAATTCAAATTATTTAAGTTTTAGTAGGGATCCCTAACTTTTTCTAGCAACAAATATTGCGTATGTTACTGAGGAATAATGTAGCATTCTAAAGGTGAAAGAATTTTTGAAATCGGTCCAATAGTTTTTGAGTTTCTTCGGTTCAAACATACAAAAATACAAATTATTTAAGTTTTGGTAGGGATTTATAATTTGTTCTATCAATAAATATAGCCTATGCTACTCAGGGATAATGTAGCATTCTAAAGGCCAAAGCATTTTTGAAACCGGTGCAGTACTTTTTGAATTTATTCGTTACAAACATACAAAAATTCAAATTATTTTGGTTTTAGTGGGGATCCCTAATATTTTCTAGCAATAAATATACTCTATGTTACTCAGGGAAAATGTAGTATTCGAATGGTGAAAGATTTTTTGAAATCGGTCCAGTAGTTTTTAAGTTTCTTCGTTACAAACATACAAAAATTCAAATTATTTAAGTTTTATTAGGGACCCCTAGTTTTTTCTAGCCATAAATATAGCCTATAATACTCAGGGATAATGTAGTATTCTAATGGTGAAAGATTTTTTGAAATCGGTCCAGTAGTATTTGAGTTTCTTCGTTACAAACATACAAAAATTCAGATTATTTAAGTTTTAGTAGGCATGCCTAACTTTTTCTAGCAATAAATATATCCTATGTTACTCCGGGATAATGTAGCATTCTAAGGGTGAAAGAATTTTTGAAATCGGTCCAGTAGTTTTTGAGTTTAATCCTCACAAACCTATAAAAATGCAAATTATTTAAGTTTCAGTAGGCTCCCCTAGTTTTTTCTAGCCATAAAGATAGCCTATGTTACTCAGGGATAACGTAGCATTCTAATGGTGAAAGAATTTTTGAAATCCAGCCAGTAGTTTTTGAGTTTCTTCGATTCACACATACAAAAATTCAAATTATTTCAGTTTTAGTAGGGATTCCTAACTTTTTCTAGCCAGAAGTATTACGTATGTTACTGAGGGATAATGTAGCATTCTAAAGGTGAAAGAATTTTTGAAATCGGTCCAGTAGTTTTTGAGTTTCTTCGGTTCAAACATATAAAAATACAAATCATTTAAATTTTAGTAGGGATTTATAATTTGTTCTATCAATAAATATAGCCTATGCTACTCAGGGATAATGTAGCATTCTAAAGGCCAAAGAATTTTTGAAATCGGTCCAGTACTTTTTGAATTTATTCTTTACCAACATATGAACCTACAAATTATTTAAATTTTAGTAGGGATCCCAAATTTTTTCTAGCAATAAATATCGCCTATGTTCCTCAGGGATAATGTAGCATTCTAATGGTGAAAGATTTTTTGAAATAGGTCCAGTAGTTTTTGAGTTTCTTCGTTACAAACATACAAAAATTCAAATTGTTTGAGTTTTATTAGGCATCCCTAATTTTTTCTGCCAATAAATACAGCCTATCTTACTCACATATAATGTAGCATTCTAATGGTGAAAGAATTTTTGAAATCGGTCCAGTAGTTTTTGAGTCTATTCGTTACAAACATACAAAAATTCAAATTATCAAAAGTTTTAGTATGGATCCCCTACTTTCTCTAGCACTAAATATAGACTATGTTACTCAAGGATAACGTAGCATTCTAATGGTGAAAAAATTTTTGAAATCGGTCCAGTACTTTTTGAGTTTATTCGTTTCAAACACACAAAAATTTAAATTATTTAAGTTTTAGTAGGTACCCCTAACATTTTCTAGCAATAAATATAGCCTATGTTACTCAGGGATAATGTAGCATTCTAAAGGTAAAAGAATTTTTGAAATCGGTCCTGAAGTTTTTGAGTTTATTCGTTAAAAACATACAAAAATTCAAATTATTTTGGTTTTAGTGGGGATCCCTATTATTTTCTAGCAATAAATATACTCTATGTTACTCAGGGATAATGTAGTATTCGAATGGTGAAAGATTTTTTGAAATCGGTCCAGTAGTTTTTGAGTTTCTTCGTTACAAACATACAAAAATTCAAATTATTTAAGTTTTATTAGGGACCCTTAGTTTTTTCTAGCCATAAATATAGCCTATAATACTCAGGGATAATGTAGTATTCTAATGGTGAAAGATTTTTTGAAATCGGTCCAGTAGTATTTGAGTTTCTTCGTTACAAACATACAAAAATTTAAATTATTTAAGTTTTAGTAGGCATGCATAACTTTTTCTAGCAATAAATATACCCTATGTTAGTCCGGGATAATGTAGCATTCTAAAGGTAAAAGAATTTTTGAAATCGGTCCTGCAGTTTTTGAGTATATTCGTTACAAACATACAAAAATTCAAATTATTTTGGTTTTAGTAGGTACCCCTAAGTTTTTCTAGCAATAAATATAGCCTATGTTACTCAGGGAAAATGTAGCATTCCAAAGGTAAAGGGTTTTTTAAATCGGTCCAGTAGTATTTGAGTTTCTTCGGTACAAACATACAAAAATTCAAATTATTTAAGTTTTAGTAGGCATGCCTAACTTTTTCTAGCAATAAATATACCCTATGTTACTCCGGGATAATGTAGCATTCTAAAGTTAAAAGAATTTTTGAAATCGGTCCAGTAGTTTTTGAGTTTATTCGTTACAAACATACAAAAATTCAAATTATTTTGATTTTAGTAGGTACCCCTAACTTTTTCTAGCAATAAATATACCCTATGTTACTCCGGGATAATGTAGCATTCTAAAGGGAAAAGAATTTTTGAAATCGGTCCTGTAGTTTTTGAGTTTATTCGTCACAAACATACAAAAATTCAAATTATTTTGGTTTTAGTAGGTACCCGTAACTTTTTCTAGCAATAAATATACTCTATGTTACTCAGGGATAATGTAGTATTCGAATGGTGAAAGATTTTTTGAAATCGGTCCAGTAGTTTTTGAGTTTCTTCGTTACAAACATACAAAAATTCAAATTATTTAAGTTTTATTAGGGACCCCTAGTTTTTTCTAGCCATAAGCATAGCCTATAATACTCAGGGATAATGTGGTATTCTAATGGTGAAAGATTTTTTGAAATCGGTCCAGTAGTATTTGAGTTTCTTCGTTACAAACATACAAAAATTCAAATTATTTAAGTTTTAGTAGGTTCCCCTAACTTTTTCTATCAATAAATATAGCCTATGTTACTCAGGGATAATGTAGCATTCTAAAGGTAAAAGAATTTTTGAAATCGGTCCTGTAGTTTTTGAGTTTATTCGTTACAAACATACAAAAATTCAAATTATTTTGGTTTTAGTGGGGATCCCTAATATTTTCTAGCAATAAATATACTCTATGTTATTCAGGGATAATGTAGTATTCGAATGGTGAAAGATTTTTTGAAATCGGTCCTGTAGTTTTTGAGTTTATTCTTCACAAACCTATAAAAAGGCAAATTATTTAAGTTTCAGTAGGGTCCCCTAGTTTTTCTAGCCATAAACATAGCCTATGTTACTCGGGATAACGTAGCATTCTAATGGTGAAAGAATTTTTGAAATCCATCCAGTAGTTTTTGAGTTTCTTCGTTTCACACATACAAAAATTCAAATTATTTAAGTTTTAGTAGAGATCCCTAACTTTTTCTAGCAATAAATATTGCGTATGTTACTGAGGGATAATGTAGCATTCTAAAGGTGAAAGAATTTTTCAAATCCATCCAGTAGTTTTTGAGTTTCTTCGGTTCACACATACAAAAATTCAAATTATTTAAGTTTTAGTAGGGATCCCTAACTTTTTCAGAAATAAATATTGCGTATGTTACTGAGGGATAATGCAGGATTCTAAAGGTGAAAGATCTTTTGAAATCGGTCCAGTAGTTTTTGAGTTTCTTCGTTACAAACATACAAAAATTCAAATTTTTTAAATTTTAGTAGGCATGCCTAACTTTTTCTAGCAATAAATATAACCTATGTTACTCAGGGATAACGTAGCATTCTAATGGTGAACGATTTTTTGAAATCGGTCCAGTAGTTTTTGAGTTTCTTCGTTTCACACATACAAAAATTCAAATTATTTAAGTTTTAGTAGGGATCCCTAACTTTTTCAGCAATAAATATTGCGTATGTTACTGAGGGATAATGTAGCATTCTAAAGGTGAAAGAATTTTTGAAATCCATCCAGTAGTTTTTGAGTTTCTTCGGTTCACACATACAAAAATTCAAATTATTTAAGTTTTAGTAGGGATCCCTAACTTTTTCAGCAATAAATATTGCGTATGTTACTGAGGGATAAAGTAGGATTCTAAAGGTGAAAGATTTTTTGAAATCGTTCCTGTAGTTTTTGAGTTTATTCGTTACAAACATACAAAAATTCAAATTATTTTGGTTTTAGTGGGGATCCCTAATATTTTCTAGCAATAAATATACTCTATGTTACTCAGGGATAATGTAGTATTCGAATGGTGAAAGATTTTTTGAAATCGGTCCAGTAGTTTTTGAGTTTATTCGTTACAAACATACAAAAATTTAAATTCTTTAACTTTTAGTAGGTACCCCTAACTTTTACTAGCAATAAATATGCCCTATGTTACTCAGGGATAATGTAGCATTCTAAAGGCCAAAGAATTTTTGAAATCGGTCCAGTACTTTTTGAATTTATTCTTTACCAACAAAGGAACATACAAATTATTTAAATTTTAGTAGGGATCCCAAATTTTTTCTAGCAAAAAATATCGCTTATGTTCCTCACGGATAACGTAGCATTCTAATGGTGAACGATTTTCTGAAATCGGTCCAGTACTGTTTGAGTTTATTCGTTACAAACATACAAAAATTTAAATTCTTTAAGTTTTAGTAGGCATCCCGAACTTTTTCTAGCAATAAATATACCCTATGTTACTCAGGGATAATGTAGCATTCTAAAGATCAAAGAATTTTTGAAATCGGTCCTGTAGTTTTTGAGTTTATTCCTAACAAACATAAATAAATTCAAATTATTTAAGTTTTAGTGGGGATCCCTTATATTTTCTAGCAATAAATATCGCTTATGTTCCTCACGGATAACGTAGCATTCTAATGGTGAACGATTTTTTGAAATCGGTCCAGTACTGTTTGAGTTTATTCGTTACAAACATACAAAAATTTAAATTCTTTAAGTTTTAGTAGGCATCCCGAACTTTTTCTAGCTATAAATATACTCTATGTTACTCCGGGATAATGTAGCATTCTAAGGGTGGAAGAATTTTTGAAATCGGTCCAGTACTTTTTGAGTTTATTCGTTACAAACATACAAAAATTTAAATTATTTAACTTTTAGTAGGGACCCCTAGTTTTTTCTAGCCATAAACATAGCCTATAATACTCAGGGATAATGCAGTATTCTACTGGTGAAAGATTTTTTGAAAACGGGCCAGTAGTTTTTGAGTTTCTTCGTTACAAACATACAAAAATTCAAATTTTTTAAATTTTAGTAGGCATGCCTAACTTTTTCTAGCAATAAATATAACCTATGTTACTCAGGGATAACGTAGCATTCTAATGGTGAAAGAATTTTTGAAATCCATCCAGTAGTTTTTGAGTTTCTTCGATTCACACATACAAAAATTCAAATTATTTAAGTTTTAGTAGGGATCCCTAACTTTATCAGCAATAAATATTGCGTATGTTACTGAGGGATAATGTAGGATTCTAAAGGTGAAAGAATTTTTGAAATCGGTCCAGTAGTTTTTGAGTTTCTTCGGTTCAAACATACAAAAATACAAATTATTTAAGTTTTGGTAGGGATCCCTAATTTTTTCCAGCAATAAATATTGCCTATGTTACTCAGGGGTAATGTAGCATTCTAAAGGTGAAAGAATTTTTGAAATCGGTCCAGTAGTTTTTGAGTTTATTCGTTACCAACATATAAACATGCAAATTATTTAAGTTTTAGTAGGGATCCCTAATTTTTTCTACCAATTAATATTGCCTATGTCACTCAGGGATTATGTAGCATTCTAAAGATCAAAGAATTTTTGAAATCGGTCCAGTACTTTTTGAGTTTGTTCGTCATCAACATATAAGCATTCAAATTATTTAAGTTTTAGTACGGATCCCTAATTTTTTCTAGCCATAAATATATCCTGTGTTACTCAGGGATTACGTAGCATTCTAACAGTGAAAGAATTTTTGAAATCAGTCTTGTAGTTTTTGAGTTAATTCCTTACAAACATATAAAAATACAAATTATTAAAGTTTTTGTAGGAATCCCTAATTTTTTCTAGCAATAAATATAACCTATGTTACTCAGGGATAATGTAGCATTCTAAAGATGAAAGAATTTTTGAAATCGGCCCAGTAGTTTTTGAGTTTCTTCGGTTCAAACATACAAAAATACAAATTATTTAAGTTCTGGTAGGGATCCCTAATTTTTTCCAGCAATAAATATTGCCTATGTTACTCAGGGATAATGTGGTATTCGAATGGTGAACGATTTTTTGAAATCGGTCCAGTAGTTTTTGAGTTTCTTCGTTACAAACATACAAAAATTCAAACTATTTAAGTTTTAGTAGGGACCCCTAGTTTTTTCTAGCCATAAACAGAGCCTATAATATTCAGGGATAATGCAGTATTCTACTGGTGAAAGATTTTTTGAAATCGGTCCAGTAGTTTTTGTGTTTCTTCGTTACAAACATACAAAAATTCAAATTTTTTAAGTTTTAGTAGGCATGCCTAACTTCTTCTAGCAATAAATATAACCTATGTTACTCACGGATAACGTAGCATTCTAATGGTGAACGATTTTTTGAAGTCGGTCCAGTACTTTTTGAGTTTATTCGTTACAAACATACAAAAATTTAAATTCTTTAAGTTTTAGTAGGTACCCCTAACTTTTACTAGCAATAGATATACCCTATGTTACTTAGGGGTAATGTAGCATTCTAAAGGTAAAAGAATTTTTGAAATCGGTCCAGTAGTTTTTGAGTTTATTCGTTACAAACATACAAAAATTCAAATTATTTTGGTTTTAGTGGTGATCCCTAATATTTTCTAGCAATAAATATACCCTATGTTACTCATGGATAATTTAGCCTTCTAAAGGTAAAAGATTTTTTGAAATCGGTCCAGTAGTTTTTGAGTTTCTTCGTTACAAACATACAAAAATTTAAATTATTTAAGTTTTAGTAGGGACCCCTAACTTTTTCTAGCAATAAATATACCCTATGTTACTCAGGGATAATGTAGTATACGAATGGTGAACGATTTTTTGAAATCGGTCCAGTAGTTTTTGAGTTTCTTCGTTACAAACATACAAAAGTTCAAATTATTTAAGTTTTAGTAGGGACCCCTAGTTCTTTGTAGCCATAAACGTAGCCTATAATACTCAGGGATAATGTAGTATTCCACTGGTGAACGATTTTTTGAAATCGGTCCAGTAGTTTTTGAGTTTCTTCGTTACAAACATACAAAAATTCAAATTATTTAAGTTTTAGTAGGCATGCCTAACTTTTTCTAGCAATAAATATAACCTATGTTACTCAGGGATAACGTAGCATTTTAATGGTGAAAGAATTTTTGAAATCCATCCAGTAGTTTTTGAGTTTCTTCGGTTCACACATACAAAAATTCAAATTATTTAAGTTTTAGTAGGGATCGCTAACTTTTTCTAGCAATAAATATTGCCTGTGTTACTCAGGGATAATGTAGCATTCTAAAGATGAAAGAATTTTTGAAATCGGCCCAGTAGTTTTTGAGCTTCTTCGGTTCAGACATAAAAAAATACAAATTATTTAAGTTTTGGTGGGGATCCCTAATTTTTTCTAGCAATAAATATTGCCTATCTTACTCAGGGATAATGTAGCATTCTAAAGGTAAAAGTATTTTTTAAATCGGTCCAGTAGTTTTTGAGTTTATTCGTTACAAACCTATAAAAATACAAATTATTTAAGTTTCAGTAGGGTGCTCTAGTTTTTTCTAGCCATAAACATAATCTATGTTACTCAGGGATAACGTAGCATTCTAATGGAGAACGATTTTTTGAAATCGGTCCAGTACTTTTTGAGTTTATTCGTTACAAACATACAAAAATTTAAATTCTTTAAGTTTTAGTAGGTACCCCTAACTTTTACTAGCAATAAATATGCCCTATGTTATTCAGGGATAATGTAGCATTCTAAAGGTAAAAGAATTTTTTAAATCGGTCCAGTAGTTTTTGAGTTTCTTCGGTTCACACATACAAAAATTCAAATTATTTAAGTTTTAGTAGGGATCCCTAACTTTTTCAGCAATAAATATTGCGTATGTTACTGAGGGATAATGTAGGATTCTAAAGATGAAAGATTTTTTGACATCGGTCCAGTACTTTTTGAATTTCTACGTTACAAACATACAAAAATTCAAATTTTTTAAATTTTAGTAGGCATGCCTAATTTTTTCTATACATACAAAAATTTAAATTCTTTAAGTTTTAGTAGGTACCCCTAACTTTTACTAGCAATAAATATACCCTATGTTACTCAGGGATAATGTAGCATTCTAAGGGTAAAAGAATTTTTGAAATTGTTCCTGTAGTTTTTGCGTTTATTCGTTACAAACATACAAAAATTCAAATTATTTTGGTTTTAGTGGGGATCCCTAATATTTTCTAGCAATAAATATAGGCTATGTTACTCAAGGATAACGTAGCATTCTAATTGTGAAAGAATTTTTGTAATCGGTCCAGTACTTTTTGAGTTTATTTGTTACAAACATATAAAAATACAAATTATTTAAGTATTAGTACGGTACCCTAGTTTTTTCTAGTCATAAACATAGCCTATGTTACTCAAGAATAACGTAGCATTCTGGTGAAAGAATTTTTGAAATCCATCCAGTAGTTTTTGAGTTTCTTCGGTTCACACATACAAAAATTCAAATTATTTAAGTTTTAGTAGGGATCCCTAACTTTTTCAGCAATAAATATTGCGTATGTTACTGAGGGATAATATAGGATTCTAAAGGTGAAAGATTTTTTGAAATCGGTCCAGTAGTTTTTGAGTTTCTTCGTTACAAACATACAAAAATTCAAATTTTTTAAATTTTAGTAGGCATGCCTAACTTTTTCTAGCAATAAATATAACCTATGTTACTCGGGGATAACGTAGCATTCTAATGGTGAACGATTTTTTGAAATCGGTCCAGTACTTTTTGAGTTTATTCGTTACAAACATACAAAAATTTAAATTCTTTAAGTTTTAGTAGGTACCCCTAACTTTTACTAGCAATAAATATACCCTATGTTACTCAGGGATAATGTAGCATTCTAAGGGTAAAAGAATTTTTGAAATCGTTCCTGCAGTTTTTGAGTTTATTCGTTACAAACATACAAAAATTCAAATTATTTAAGTATTAGTACGGTACCCTAGTTATTTCTAGCCATAAACATAGCCTATGTTACTCAAGAATAACGTAGCATTCTAATGGTGAAAGAATTTTTGAAATCCATCCAGTAGTTTTGGAGTTTCTTCGGTTCACACATACAAAAATTCAAATTATTTAAGTTTTAGTAGGGATCCCTAACTTTTTCAGCAATAAATATTGCGTATGTTACTGAGGGATAAAGTAGGATTCTAAAGGTGAAAGATTTTTTGAAATCGGTCCAGTAGTTTTTGAGTTTCTTCGTTACAAACATACAAAAATTCAAATTTTTTAAATTTTAGTAGGCATTCCTAACTTTTTCTAGCAATAAATATAACCTATGTTACTCAGGGATAACGTAGCATTCTAATGGTGAACGATTTTTTGAAATCGGTCCAGTACTTTTTGAGTTTATTCGTTACAAATATACAAAAATTTAAATTCTTTAAATTTTAGTAGGTACCCCTAACTTTTACTAGCAATAAATATACCCTATGTTACTCAGGGATAATGTAGCATTCTAAAGGCCAAAGAATTTTTGAAATCGGTCCAGTACTTTTTGAATTTATTCTTTACCAACAAAGGAACATACAAATTATTTAAATTTTAGTAGGGATCCCAAATTTTTTCTAGCAATAAATATCGCTTATGTTCCTCACGGATAACGTAGCATTCTAATGGTGAACGATTTTTTGAAATCGGTCCAGTACTTTTTGAGTTTATTCGTTACAAACATACAAAAATTTAAATTCTTTAAGTTTTAGTAGGCATCCCGAACTTTTTCTAGCAATAAATATACCCTATGTTACTCAGGGATAATGTAGCATTCTAAAGATCAAAGAATTTTTGAAATCGGTCCTGTAGTTTTTGAGTTTATTCCAAACAAACATAAATAAATTCAAATTATTTAAGTTTTAGTGGGGATCCCTTATATTTTCTAGCAATAAATATACTCTATGTTACTCCGGGATAATGTAGCATTCTAAGGGTGGAAGAATTTTTGAAATCGGTCCAGTACTTTTTGAGTTTATTCGTTACAAACATACAAAAATTTAAATTATTTAACTTTTAGTGGGGACCCCTAGTTTTTTCTAGCAATAAATATCGCTTATGTTCCTCACGGATAACGTAGCATTCTAATGGTGAACGATTTTTTGAAATCGGTCCAGTACTTTTTGAGTTTATTCGTTACAAACATACAAAAATTTAAATTCTTTAAGTTTTAGTAGGCATCCCGAACTTTTTCTAGCAATAAATATACCCTATGTTACTCAGGGATAATGTAGCATTCTAAAGATCAAAGAATTTTTGAAATCGGTCCTGTAGTTTTTGAGTTTATTCCAAACAAACATAAATAAATTCAAATTATTTAAGTTTTAGTGGGGATCCCTTATATTTTCTAGCAATAAATATACCCTATGTTACTCAGGGATAATGTAGCATTCTAAAGATCAAAGAATTTTTGAAATCGGTCCTGTAGTTTTTGAGTTTATTCCTAACAAACATAAATAAATTCAAATTATTTAAGTTTTAGCGGGGATCCCTTATATTTTCTAGCAATAAATATCGCTTATGTTCCTCACGGATAACGTAGCATTCTAATGGTGAACGATTTTTTGAAATCGGTCCAGTACTGTTTGAGTTTATTCGTTACAAACATACAAAAATTTAAATTCTTTAAGTTTTAGTAGGCATCCCGAACTTTTTCTAGCTATAAATATACTCTATGTTACTCCGGGATAATGTAGCATTCTAAGGGTGGAAGAATTTTTGAAATCGGTCCAGTACTTTTTGAGTTTATTCGTTACAAACATACAAAAATTTAAATTATTTAACTTTTAGTAGGGACCCCTAGTTTTTTCTAGCCATAAACATAGCCTATAATACTCAGGGATAATGCAGTATTCTACTGGTGAAAGATTTTTTGAAAACGGGCCAGTAGTTTTTGAGTTTCTTCGTTACAAACATACAAAAATTCAAATTTTTTAAATTTTAGTAGGCATGCCTAACTTTTTCTAGCAATAAATATAACCTATGTTATGTTATGGGATAACGTAGCATTCTAATGGTGAAAGAATTTTTGAAATCCATCCAGTAGTTTTTGAGTTTCTTCGATTCACACATACAAAAATTCAAATTATTTAAGTTTTAGTAGGGATCCCTAACTTTATCAGCAATAAATATTGCGTATGTTACTGAGGGATAATGTAGGATTCTAAAGGTGAAAGAATTTTTGAAATCGGTCCAGTAGTTTTTGAGTTTCTTCGGTTCAAACATACAAAAATACAAATTATTTAAGTTTTGGTAGGGATCCCTAATTTTTTCCAGCAATAAATATTGCCTATGTTACTCAGGGGTAATGTAGCATTCTAAAGGTGAAAGAATTTTTGAAATCGGTCCAGTAGTTTTTGAGTTTATTCGTTACCAACATATAAACATGCAAATTATTTAAGTTTTAGTAGGGATCCCTAATTTTTTCTACCAATTAATATTGCCTATGTCACTCAGGGATTATGTAGCATTCTAAAGATCAAAGAATTTTTGAAATCGGTCCAGTACTTTTTGAGTTTGTTCGTCATCAACATATAAGCATTCAAATTATTTAAGTTTTAGTACGGATCCCTAATTTTTTCTAGCCATAAATATATCCTGTGTTACTCAGGGATTACGTAGCATTCTAACAGTGAAAGAATTTTTGAAATCAGTTTTGTAGTTTTTGAGTTAATTCCTTACAAACATATAAAAATACAAATTATTAAAGTTTTTGTAGGAATCCCTAATTTTTTCTAGCAATAAATATAACCTATGTTACTCAGGGATAATGTAGCATTCTAAAGATGAAAGAATTTTTGAAATCGGCCCAGTAGTTTTTGAGTTTCTTCGGTTCAAACATACAAAAATACAAATTATTTAAGTTTTGGTAGGGATCCCTAATTTTTTCCAGCAATAAATATTGCCTATGTTACTCAGGGATAATGTGGTATTCGAATGGTGAACGATTTTTTGAAATCGGTCCAGTAGTTTTTGAGTTTCTTCGTTACAAACATACAAAAATTCAAACTATTTAAGTTTTAGTAGGGACCCCTAGTTTTTTCTAGCCATAAACAGAGCCTATAATATTCAGGGATAATGCAGTATTCTACTGGTGAAAGATTTTTTGAAATCGGTCCAGTAGTTTTTGTGTTTCTTCGTTACAAACATACAAAAATTCAAATTTTTTAAGTTTTAGTAGGCATGCCTAACTTCTTCTAGCAATAAATATAACCTATGTTACTCACGGATAACGTAGCATTCTAATGGTGAACGATTTTTTGAAGTCGGTCCAGTACTTTTTGAGTTTCTTCGATACAAACATACAAAAATTTAAATTCTTTAAGTTTTAGTAGGTACCCCTAACTTTTACTAGCAATAGATATACCCTATGTTACTTAGGGGTAATGTAGCATTCTAAAGGTAAAAGAATTTTTGAAATCGGTCCAGTAGTTTTTGAGTTTATTCGTTACAAACATACAAAAATTCAAATTATTTTGGTTTTAGTGGTGATCCCTAATATTTTCTAGCAATAAATATACCCTATGTTACTCATGGATAATTTAGCCTTCTAAAGGTAAAAGATTTTTTGAAATCGGTCCAGTAGTTTTTGAGTTTCTTCGTTACAAACATACAAAAATTTAAATTATTTAAGTTTTAGTAGGGACCCCTAACTTTTTCTAGCAATAAATATACCCTATGTTACTCAGGGATAATGTAGTATACGAATGGTGAACGATTTTTTGAAATCGGTCCAGTAGTTTTTGAGTTTCTTCGTTACAAACATACAAAAGTTCAAATTATTTAAGTTTTAGTAGGGACCCCTAGTTCTTTGTAGCCATAAACGTAGCCTATAATACTCAGGGATAATGTAGTATTCCACTGGTGAACGATTTTTTGAAATCGGTCCAGTAGTTTTTGAGTTTCTTCGTTACAAACATACAAAAATTCAAATTATTTAAGTTTTAGTAGGCATGCCTAACTTTTTCTAGCAATAAATATAACCTATGTTACTCAGGGATAACGTAGCATTTTAATGGTGAAAGAATTTTTGAAATCCATCCAGTAGTTTTTGAGTTTCTTCGGTTCACACATACAAAAATTCAAATTATTTAAGTTTTAGTAGGGATCGCTAACTTTTTCTAGCAATAAATATTGCCTGTGTTACTTAGGGATAATGTAGCATTCTAAAGATGAAAGAATTTTTGAAATCGGCCCAGTAGTTTTTGAGCTTCTTCGGTTCAGACATAAAAAAATACAAATTATTTAAGTTTTGGTGGGGATCCCTAATTTTTTCTAGCAATAAATATTGCCTATCTTACTCAGGGATAATGTAGCATTCTAAAGGTAAAAGTATTTTTTAAATCGGTCCAGTAGTTTTTGAGTTTATTCGTTACAAACCTATAAAAATACAAATTATTTAAGTTTCAGTAGGGTGCTCTAGTTTTTTCTAGCCATAAACATAATCTATGTTACTCAGGGATAACGTAGCATTCTAATGGAGAACGATTTTTTGAAATCGGTCCAGTACTTTTTGAGTTTATTCGTTACAAACATACAAAAATTTAAATTCTTTAAGTTTTAGTAGGTACCCCTAACTTTTACTAGCAATAAATATGCCCTATGTTATTCAGGGATAATGTAGCATTCTAAAGGTAAAAGAATTTTTTAAATCGGTCCAGTAGTTTTTGAGTTTCTTCGGTTCACACATACAAAAATTCAAATTATTTAAGTTTTAGTAGGGATCCCTAACTTTTTCAGCAATAAATATTGCGTATGTTACTGAGGGATAATGTAGGATTCTAAAGATGAAAGATTTTTTGACATCGGTCCAGTACTTTTTGAGTTTCTACGTTACAAACATACAAAAATTCAAATTTTTTAAATTTTAGTAGGCATGCCTAATTTTTTCTATACATACAAAAATTTAAATTCTTTAAGTTTTAGTAGGTACCCCTAACTTTTACTAGCAATAAATATACCCTATGTTACTCAGGGATAATGTAGCATTCTAAGGGTAAAAGAATTTTTGAAATCGTTCCTGCAGTTTTTGAGTTTATTCGTTACAAACATACAAAAATTCAAATTATTTAAGTATTAGTACGGTACCCTAGTTATTTCTAGCCATAAACATAGCCTATGTTACTCAAGAATAACGTAGCATTCTAATGGTGAAAGAATTTTTGAAATCCATCCAGTAGTTTTGGAGTTTCTTCGGTTCACACATACAAAAATTCAAATTATTTAAGTTTTAGTAGGGATCCCTAACTTTTTCAGCAATAAATATTGCGTATGTTACTGAGGGATAAAGTAGGATTCTAAAGGTGAAAGATTTTTTGAAATCGGTCCAGTACTTTTTGAGTTTATTCGTTACAAACATACAAAAATTTAAATTATTTAACTTTTAGTGGGGACCCCTAGTTTTTTCTAGCTATAAACATAGCCTATAATACTCAGGGATAATGCAGTATTCTACTGGTGAAAGATTTTTTGAAATCGGTCCAGTAGTTTTTGAGTTTCTTCGTTACAAACATACAAAAATTCAAATTTTTTAAATTTTAGTAGGCATGCCTAACTTTTTCTAGCAATAAATATAACCTATGTTACTCAGGGATAACGTAGCATTCTAATGGTGAAAGAATTTTTGAAATCCATCCAGTAGTTTTTGAGTTTCTTCGATTCACATATACAAAAATTCAAATTATTTAAGTTTTAGTAGGGATCCCTAACTTTTTCAGCAATAAATATTGCGTATGTTACTGAGGGATAATGTAGGATTCTAAAGGTGAAAGAATTTTTGAAATCGGTCCAGTAGTTTTTGAGTTTCTTCGGTTCAAACATACAAAAATACAAATTATTTAAGTTTTGGTAGGGATCCCTAATTTTTTCTAGCAATAAATATTGCCTATGTTACTCAGGGATTATGTAGCATTCTAAAGATCAAAGAATTTTTGAAATCGGTCCAGTACTTTTTGAGTTTGTTCGTCACCAACATATAAGCATTCAAATTATTTAAGTTTTAGTACGGATCCCTAATTTTTTCTAGCCATAAATATATCTTGTGTTACTCAGGGATAACGTAGCATTCTAGTGGTGAAAGAATTTTTGAAATCCATCCAGTAGTTTTTGAGTTTCTTCGATTCACATATACAAAAATTCAAATTATTTAAGTTTTAGTAGGGATCCCTAACTTTTTCAGCAATAAATATTGCGTATGTTACTGAGGGATAATGTAGGATTCTAAAGGTGAAAGAATTTTTGAAATCGGTCCAGTAGTTTTTGAATTTCTTCGGTTCACACATACAAAAATTCAAATTATTTAAGTTTTCGTAGGGATCCCTAACTTTTTCAGCAATAAATATTGCGTATGTTACTGAGGGATAATGTAGGATTCTAAAGATGAAAGAATTTTTGAAATCAGTCTTGTAGTTTTTGAGTTTATTCCTTACAAACATATAAAAATACAAATTATTTAAGTTTTGGTAGGGATCCCTAATTTTTTCCAGCAATAAATATTGCCTATGTTACTCAGGGATAATGCAGTATTCTACTGGTGAAAGATTTTTTGAAATCGGTCCAGTAGTTTTTGTGTTTCTTCGTTACAAACATACAAAAATTCAAATTTTTTAAGTTTTAGTAGGCATGCCTAACTTTTTCTAGCAATAAATATAACCTATGTTACTCAGGGATAACGTAGCATTCTAATGGTGAACGATTTTTTGAAGTCGGTCCAGTACTTTTTGAGTTTATTCGTTACAAACATACAAAAATTTAAATTCTTTAAGTTTTAGTAGGTACCCCTAACTTTTACTAGCAATAAATATACCCTATGTTACTCAGGGGTAATGTAGCATTCTAAAGGTAAAAGAATTTTTGAAATCGGTCCAGTAGTTTTTGAGTTTATTCGTTACAAACATACAAAAATTCAAATTATTTTGGTTTTAGTGGTGATCCCTAATATTTTCTAGCAATAAATATACCCTATGTTACTCAGGGATAATTTAGCCTTCTAAAGGTAAAAGATTTTTTGAAATCGGTCCAGTAGTTTTTGAGTTTCTTCGTTACAAACATACAAAAATTTAAATTATTTAAGTTTTAGTAGGGACCCCTAACTTTTTCTAGCAATAAATATACCCTATGTTACTCAGGGATAATGTAGTATTCGAATGGTGAACGATTTTTTGAAATCGGTCCAGTAGTTTTTGAGTTTCTTCGTTACAAACATACAAAAATTCAAATTATTTAAGTTTTAGTAGGGAACCCTAGTTCTTTCGAGCCATAAACGTAGCCTATAATACTCAGGGATAATGTAGTATTCCACTGGTGAACGATTTTTTGAAATCGGTCCAGTAGTTTTTGAGTTTCTTCGTTACAAACATACAAAAATTCAAATTATTTAAGTTTTAGTAGGCATGCCTAACTTTTTCTAGCAATAAATATAACCTACGTTACTGAGGGATAACGTAGCATTTTAATGGTGAAAGAATTTTTGAAATCCATCCAGTAGTTTTTGAGTTTCTTCGGTTCACACATACAAAAATTCAAATTATTTAAGTTTTAGTAGGGATCGCTAACTTTTTCTAGCAATAAATATTGCCTATGTTACTCAGGGATAATGTAGCATTCTAAAGATGAAAGAATTTTTGAAATCGGCCCAGTAGTTTTTGAGCTTCTTCGGTTCAGACATAAAAAAATACAAATTATTTAAGTTTTGGTGGGGATCCCTAATTTTTTCTAGCAATAAATATTGCCTATGTTACTCAGGGATAATGTAGCATTCTAAAGATGAAAGAATTTTTGAAATCGGCCCAGTAGTTTTTGAGCTTCTTCGGTTCAGACATAAAAAAATACAAATTATTTAAGTTTTGGTGGGGATCCCTAATTTTTTCTAGCAATAAATATTGCCTATCTTACTCAGGGATAATGTAGCATTCTAAAGGTAAAAGGATTTTTTAAATCGGTCCAGTAGTTTTTGAGTTTATTCGTTACAAACCTATAAAAATACAAATTATTTAAGTTTCAGTAGGGTGCTCTAGTTTTTTCTAGCCATAAACATAATCTATGTTACTCAAGGATAACGTAGCATTCTAATGGAGAACGATTTTTTGAAATCGGTCCAGTACTTTTTGAGTTTATTCGTTACAAACATACAAAAATTTAAATTCTTTAAGTTTTATTAGGTACCCCTAACTTTTACTAGCAATAAATATGCCCTATGTTATTCAGGGATAATGTAGCATTCTAAAGGTAAAAGAATTTTTTAAATCGGTCCAGTAGTTTTTGAGTTTCTTCGGTTCACACATACAAAAATTCAAATTATTTAAGTTTTAGTAGGGATCCCTAACTTTTTCAGCAATAAATATTGCGTATGTTACTGAGGGATAATGTAGGATTCTAAAGATGAAAGATTTTTTGAAATCGGTCCAGTACTTTTTGAGTTTCTTCGTTACAAACATACAAAAATTCAAATTTTTTAAATTTTAGTAGGCATGCCTAACTTTTTCTAGCAATAAATATAACCTATGTTACTCAGGGATAACGTAGCATTCTAATGGTGAACGATTTTTTGAAATCCGTCCAGTACTCTTTGAGTTTATTCGTTACAAACATACAAAAATTTAAATTCTTTAAGTTTTAGTAGGTACCCCTAACTTTTACTAGCAATAAATATACCCTATGTTACTCAGGGATAATGTAGCATTCTAAGGGTAAAAGAATTTTTGAAATTGTTCCTGTAGTTTTTGAGTTTATTCGTTACAAAAATACAAAAATTCAAATTATTTTGGTTTTAGTGGGGATCCCTAATATTTTCTAGCCATAAATATAGGCTATGTTACTCAAGGATAACGTAGCATTCTAATTGTGAAAGAATTTTTATAATCGGTCCAGTAGTTTTTGAGTTTATTCGTTACAAACATATAAAAATACAAATTATTTAAGTATTAGTACGATACCCTAGTTTTTTCTAGCCATAAACATAGCCTATGTTACTCAAGAATAACGTAGCATTCTAATGTTGAAAGAATTTTTGAAATCCATCCAGTAGTTTTTGAGTTTCTTCGGTTCACACATACAAAAATTCAAATTATTTAAGTTTTAGTAGGGATCCCTAACTTTTTCAGCAATAAATATTGCGTATGTTACTGAGGGATAATATAGGATTCTAAAGGTGAAAGATTTTTTGAAATCGGTCCAGTAGTTTTTGAGTTTCTTCGTTACAAACATACAAAAATTCAAATTTTTTAAATTTTAGTAGGCATGCCTAACTTTTTCTAGCAATAAATGTAACCTATGTTACTCAGGGATAACGTAGCATTCTAATGGTGAACGATTTTTTGAAATCGGTCCAGTACTTTTTGAGTTTATTCGTTACAAACATACAAAAATTTAAATTCTTTAAGTTTTAGTAGGTACCCCTAACTTTTACTAGCAATAAATATACCCTATGTTACTCAGGGATAATGTAGCATTCTAAGGGTAAAAGAATTTTTGAAATCGTTCCTGTAGTTTTTGAGTTTATCCGTTACAAACATACAAAAATTCAAATTATTTAAGTATTAGTACGGTACCCTAGTTTTTTCTAGCCATAAACATAGCCTATGTTACTCAAGAATAACGTAGCATTCTAATGGTGAAAGAATTTTTGAAATCCATCCAGTAGTTTTTGAGTTTCTTCGGTTCACACATACAAAAATTCAAATTATTTAAGTTTTAGTAGGGATCCCTAACTTTTTCAGCAGTAGTCAGTAGTTTTTGAGTTTCTTCGATTCACACATACAAAAATTCAAATTATTTAAGTTTTAGTAGGGATCCCTAACTTTTTCAGCAATAAATATCGCGTATGTTACTGAGGGATAATGTAGCATTCTAACAGTGAGAGAATTTTTGAAATCGGTCTTGTAGTTTTTGAGTTTATTCGTTACAAACATACAAAAACTCAAATTATTTTGGTTTTAGTGGGGATCCCTAATTTTTTCCAGCAATAAATATTGCCTATGTTACTCAGGGGTAATGTAGCATTCTAAATGTGAAAGAATTTTTGAAATCGGTCCAGTACTTTTTGAGTTTGTTCGTCACCAACATATAGGCATTCAAATTATTTAAGTTTTAGTACGGATCCCTAATTTTTTCTAGCGATAAATATATCTTGTGTTACTCAGGGATTACGTGGCATTCTAACAGTGAAAGAATTTTTGAAATCAGTCTTGTAGTTTTTGAGTTTATTCCTTACAAACATATAAAAATACAAATTATTATAGTTTTTGTAGGAATCCCTAATTTTTTCCAGCAATAAATATTGCCTATGTCACTCAGGGGTAATGTAGCATTCTAAATGTGAAAGAATTTTTGAAATCGGTCCAGTAGTTTTTGAGTTTCTTCGTTACAAAGATACAAAAATTCAAATTATTTAAGTTTTAGTAGGGACCCCTAGTTTTTCTAGCCATAAACGTAGCCTATAATACTCAGGGATAATGTAGTATTCCACTGGTGAACGATTTTTTGAAATCGGTCCAGTAGTTTTTGAGTTTCTTCGTTACAAACATACAAAAATTCAAATTATTTAAGTTTTAGTAGGCATGCCTAACTTTTTCTAGCAATAAATATAACCTATGTTACTCAGGGATAACGTAGCATTCTAATGGTGAAAGAATTTTTGAAATCCATCCAGTAGTTTTTGAGTTTCTTCGGTTCACACATACAAAAATTCAAATTATTTAAGTTTTAGTAGGGATCGCTAACTTTTTCTAGCAATAAATATTGCCTATGTTACTCAGGGATAATGTAGCATTCTAAAGAAGAAAGAATTTTTGAAATCGGCCCAGTAGTTTTTGAGTTTCTTCGGTTCAGACATAAAAAAATACAAATTATTTAAGTTTTGGTGGGGATCCCTAATTTTTTCTAGCAATAAATATTGCCTATCTTACTCAGGGATAATGTAGCATTCTAAAGGTAAAAGGATTTTTTTAATCGGTCCAGTAGTTTTTGAGTTTATTCGTTACAAACCTATAAAAATACAAATTATTTAAGTTTCAGTAAGGTGCTCTAGTTTTTTCTAGCCGTAAACATAATCTATGTTACTCAGGGATAACGTAGCATTCTAATGGTGAACGATTTTTTGAAATCCGTCCAGTACTTTTTGAGTTTATTCGTTACAACGATTTTTTGAAATCGGTCCAGTAGTTTTCGAGTTTCTTCGTTACAAACATACAAAAATTCAAATTATTTAAGTTTTAGTAGGGACCCCTAGTTTTTTCTAGCCATAAACATAGCCTATAATACTCAGGGATAATGTAGTATTCCACTGGTGAACGATTTTTTGAAATCGGTCCAGTAGTTTTTGAGTTTCTTCGTTACAAACATACAAAAATTCAAATTATTTAAGTTTTAGTAGGCATGCCTAACTTTTTCTAGCAATAAATATAACCTATGTTACTCAGGGATAACGTAGCATTCTGATGGTGAAAGAATTTTTGAAATCCATCCAGTAGTTTTTGAGTTTCTTCGGTTCACACATACAAAAATTCAAATTATTTAAGTTTTAGTAGGGATCGCTAACTTTTTCTAGGAATAAATATTGCCTATGTTACTCAGGGATAATGTAGCATTCTAAAGATGAAAGAATTTTTGAAATCGGTCCAGTAGTTTTTGAGTTTCTTCGGTTCAAACACACAAAAATTCAAATTATTTAAGTTTTGGTAGGGATCCCTAATTTTTTCTACCAATTAATATTGCGTATGTCACTCAGGGATTATGTAGCATTCTAGAAGTCAAAGAATTTTTGAAATCGGTCCAGTACTTTTTGAGTTTGTTCGTCACCAACATATAAACATACAAATTATTTAAATTTTAGTACGGATCCCTAATTTTTTCTAGCCATAACTGTATCTTTTGTTACTCAGCGATTACGTAGCATTCTAACAGTGAAAGAATTTTTGAAATCGGTCTTGTAGTTTTTGAGTTTATTCCTTACAAACATATAAAAATACAAATTATTAAAGTTTTTGTAGGAATCCCTAATTTTTTCCAGCAATAAATATTGCCTATGTTACTCAGGGGTAATGTAGCATTCTAACAGTGAAAGAATTTTTGAAATCGGTCTTGTAGTTTTTGAGTTTATTCGTTACAAACATACAAAAACTCAAATTATTTTGGTTTTAGTGGGGATCCCTAATTTATTCTAGCCATAAATATATCTTGTGTTACTCAGGGATTACGTAGCATTCTAACAGTGAAAGAATTTTTGAAATCAGTCTTGTAGTTTTTGAGTTTATTCCTTACAAACATATAAAAATACAAATTATTAAAGTTTTTGTAGGAATCCCTAATTTTTTCCAGCAATAAATATTGCCTATGTTACTCAGGGGTAATGTAGCATTCTAACAGTGAAAGAATTTTTGAAATCGGTCTTGTAGTTTTTGAGTTTATTCGTTACAAACATACAAAAACTCAAATTATTTTGGTTTTAGTGGGGATCCCTAATTTATTCTAGCCATAAATATATCTTGTGTTACTCAGGGATTACGTAGCATTCTAACAGTGAAAGAATTTTTGAAATCAGTCTTGTAGTTTTTGAGTTTATTCCTTACAAACATATAAAAATACAAATTATTAAAGTTTTTGTAGGAATCCCTAATTTTTTCCAGCAATAAATATTGCCTATGTTACTCAGGGGTAATGTAGCATTCTAACAGTGAAAGAATTTTTGAAATCGGTCTTGTAGTTTTTGAGTTTATTCGTTACAAACATACAAAAACTCAAATTATTTTGGTTTTAGTGGGGATCCCTAATTTATTCTAGCCATAAATATATCTTGTGTTACTCAGGGATTACGTAGCATTCTAACAGTGAAAGAATTTTTGAAATCAGTCTTGTAGTTTTTGAGTTTATTCCTTACAAACATATAAAAATACAAATTATTAAAGTTTTTGTAGGAATCCCTAATTTTTTCCAGCAATAAATATTGCCTATGTTACTCAGGGGTAATGTAGCATTCTAAATGTGAAAGAATTTTTGAAATCGGTCCAGTAGTTTTTGAGTTTCTTCGTTACAAACATACAAAAATTCAAATTAGTTAAGTTTTAGTAGGGACCATTAGTGTTTTCTAGCCATAAACGTAGCCTATAATACTCAGGGATAATGTAGTATTCCACTGGTGAACGATTTTTTGAAATCGGTCCAGTAGTTTTTGAGTTTCTTTGTTACAAACATACAAGCATTCAAATTATTTAAGTTTTAGTAGGGACCCCTAGTTTTTTCTAGCCATAAACATAGCCTATAATACTCAGGAATAATGTAGCATTCTAAAGGTCAAAGAATTTTTGAAATCGGTAGAGTACTTTTTGAGTTTATTCGTTACATACCTATAAAAATACAAATTATTTAAGTATTAGTAGGGTCCCCTAGTTTTTTCTAGCCATAAACATAGCCTATGTTACTCAAGGATAACGTAGCATTCTAATGGTGAAAGAATTTTTGAAATCCATCCAGTAGTTTTTGAGTTTCTTCGGTTCACACATACAAAAATTCAAATTATTTAAGTTTTAGTAGGGATGCCTAACTTTTCCTAGCAATAAATATAGCCTATGTTACTCAAGGATAACGTAGCATTCTAATGGTGAAAAAATTTTTGAAATCGGTCCAGTACTTTTGAGTTTATTCGTTACAAACATACAAAAATTCAAATTATTTAGGTTTTAGTAGGGATCCCTAATTTTTTCTAGCAATAAATATAGCCCTTGTTACTCAGAGATAATATAGCATTCTAACGATCGAAGAATTTTTGATATCGGTCCAGTAGTTTTTGAGTTTATTCGTTACAAACATATAAAAATACAAATCATTTAAATTTTAGTAGGGATTTATAATTTGTTCTATCAAAAAATATTACCTATGTTACTCAGGGATAATGTAGCATTCTAAAGCGCAAATAATTTTTGAAATGGGTAGAGTACTTTTTGAGTTTATTCGTTACATACATATAAAAATACAAATTATTTAAGTATTAGTACGGTACCCTAGTTTTTTCTAGCCATAAACATAGCCTATGTTACTCAAGAATAACGTAGCATTCTAATGGTGAAAGAATTTTTGAAATCCATCCAGAAGTTTTTGAGTTTCTTCGGATGACACATACAAAAATTCAAATTATTTAAGTTTTAGTAGGGATCCCTAACTTTTTCAGCAATAAATATTGCGTATGTTACTGAGGGATAATGTAGGATTCTAAAGGTGAAAGAATTTTTGAAATCGGTCCAGTAGTTTTTGAGTTTCTTCGGTTCAAACATACAAAAATACAAATTATTTAAGTTTTGGTAGGGATCCCTAATTTTTTCCAGCAATAAATATTGCCTATGTTACTCAGGGGTAATGTAGCATTCTAAAGGTGAAAGAATTTTTGAAATCGGTTCAGTAGTTTTTGAGTTTATTCCTCACAAACCTATAATAATACAAATTATTTAAGTTTCAGTAGGGTCTCCTAGTTTTTTCTGGCCATAAACATAGCCTATGTTACTCAAGAATAACGTAGCATTCTAATGGTGAAAGAATTTTTGAAATCCATCCAGTAGTTTTTGAGTTTCTTCGATTCACACATACAAAAATTCAAATTATTTAAGTTTTAGTAGGGATCCCTAACTTTTTCAGCAATAGATATTGCGTATGTTACTGAGGGATAATGTAGCATTCTAACAGTGAAAGAATGTTTGAAATCGGTCTTGTAGTTTTTGAGTTTATTCGTTACAAACATACAAAAACTCAAATTATTTAAGTTTTAGTAGGGATCGCTAACTTTTTCTAGCAATAAATATTGCCTATGTTACTCAGGGATAATGTAGCATTCTAAAGAAGAAAGAATTTTTGAAATCGGCCCAGTAGTTTTTGAGTTTCTTCGGTTCAGACATAAAAAAATACAAATTATTTAAGTTTTGGTAGGCATGCCTAACTTTTTCTAGCAATAAATATAACCTATGTTACTCAGGGATAACGTAGCATTCTAATGGTGAAAGAATTTTTGAAATCGGTTCAGTAGTTTTTGAGTTTATTCCTCACAAACCTATAATAATACAAATTATTTAAGTTTCAGTAGGGTCTCCTAGTGTTTTCTAGCCATAAACGTAGCCTATAATACTCAGGGATAATGTAGTATTCCACTGGTGAACGATTTTTTGAAATCGGTCCAGTAGTTTTTGAGTTTCTTCGTTACAAACATACAAAAATTCAAATTATTTAAGTTTTAGTAGGCATGCCTAACTTTTTCTAGCAATAAATATAACCTATGTTACTCAGGGATAACGTAGCATTCTAATGGTGAAAGAATTTTTGAAATCCATCCAGTAGTTTTTGAGTTTCTTCGGTTCACACATACAAAAATTCAAATTATTTAAGTTTTAGTAGGGATCGCTAACTTTTTCTAGCAATAAATATTGCCTATGTTACTCAGGGATAATGTAGCATTCTAAAGAAGAAAGAATTTTTGAAATCGGCCCAGTAGTTTTTGAGTTTCTTCGGTTCAGACATAAAAAAATACAAATTATTTAAGTTTTGGTGGGGATCCCTAATTTTTTCTAGCAATAAATATTGCCTATCTTACTCAGGGATAATGTAGCATTCTAAAGGTAAAAGGATTTTTTTAATCGGTCCAGTAGTTTTTGAGTTTATTCGTTACAAACCTATAAAAATACAAATTATTTAAGTTTCAGTAAGGTGCTCTAGTTTTTTCTAGCCGTAAACATAATCTATGTTACTCAGGGATAACGTAGCATTCTAATGGTGAACGATTTTTTGAAATCCGTCCAGTACTTTTTGAGTTTATTCGTTACAACGATTTTTTGAAATCGGTCCAGTAGTTTTCGAGTTTCTTCGTTACAAACATACAAAAATTCAAATTATTTAAGTTTTAGTAGGGACCCCTAGTTTTTTCTAGCCATAAACATAGCCTATAATACTCAGGGATAATGTAGTATTCCACTGGTGAACGATTTTTTGAAATCGGTCCAGTAGTTTTTGAGTTTCTTCGTTACAAACATACAAAAATTCAAATTATTTAAGTTTTAGTAGGCATGCCTAACTTTTTCTAGCAATAAATATAACCTATGTTACTCAGGGATAACGTAGCATTCTGATGGTGAAAGAATTTTTGAAATCCATCCAGTAGTTTTTGAGTTTCTTCGGTTCACACATACAAAAATTCAAATTATTTAAGTTTTAGTAGGGATCGCTAACTTTTTCTAGGAATAAATATTGCCTATGTTACTCAGGGATAATGTAGCATTCTAAAGATGAAAGAATTTTTGAAATCGGTCCAGTAGTTTTTGAGTTTCTTCGGTTCAAACACACAAAAATTCAAATTATTTAAGTTTTGGTAGGGATCCCTAATTTTTTCTACCAATTAATATTGCGTATGTCACTCAGGGATTATGTAGCATTCTAGAAGTCAAAGAATTTTTGAAATCGGTCCAGTACTTTTTGAGTTTGTTCGTCACCAACATATAAACATACAAATTATTTAAATTTTAGTACGGATCCCTAATTTTTTCTAGCCATAACTGTATCTTTTGTTACTCAGCGATTACGTAGCATTCTAACAGTGAAAGAATTTTTGAAATCGGTCTTGTAGTTTTTGAGTTTATTCCTTACAAACATATAAAAATACAAATTATTAAAGTTTTTGTAGGAATCCCTAATTTTTTCCAGCAATAAATATTGCCTATGTTACTCAGGGGTAATGTAGCATTCTAACAGTGAAAGAATTTTTGAAATCGGTCTTGTAGTTTTTGAGTTTATTCGTTACAAACATACAAAAACTCAAATTATTTTGGTTTTAGTGGGGATCCCTAATTTATTCTAGCCATAAATATATCTTGTGTTACTCAGGGATTACGTAGCATTCTAACAGTGAAAGAATTTTTGAAATCAGTCTTGTAGTTTTTGAGTTTATTCCTTACAAACATATAAAAATACAAATTATTAAAGTTTTTGTAGGAATCCCTAATTTTTTCCAGCAATAAATATTGCCTATGTTACTCAGGGGTAATGTAGCATTCTAACAGTGAAAGAATTTTTGAAATCGGTCTTGTAGTTTTTGAGTTTATTCGTTACAAACATACAAAAACTCAAATTATTTTGGTTTTAGTGGGGATCCCTAATTTATTCTAGCCATAAATATATCTTGTGTTACTCAGGGATTACGTAGCATTCTAACAGTGAAAGAATTTTTGAAATCAGTCTTGTAGTTTTTGAGTTTATTCCTTACAAACATATAAAAATACAAATTATTAAAGTTTTTGTAGGAATCCCTAATTTTTTCCAGCAATAAATATTGCCTATGTTACTCAGGGGTAATGTAGCATTCTAACAGTGAAAGAATTTTTGAAATCGGTCTTGTAGTTTTTGAGTTTATTCGTTACAAACATACAAAAACTCAAATTATTTTGGTTTTAGTGGGGATCCCTAATTTATTCTAGCCATAAATATATCTTGTGTTACTCAGGGATTACGTAGCATTCTAACAGTGAAAGAATTTTTGAAATCAGTCTTGTAGTTTTTGAGTTTATTCCTTACAAACATATAAAAATACAAATTATTAAAGTTTTTGTAGGAATCCCTAATTTTTTCCAGCAATAAATATTGCCTATGTTACTCAGGGGTAATGTAGCATTCTAAATGTGAAAGAATTTTTGAAATCGGTCCAGTAGTTTTTGAGTTTCTTCGTTACAAACATACAAAAATTCAAATTAGTTAAGTTTTAGTAGGGACCATTAGTGTTTTCTAGCCATAAACGTAGCCTATAATACTCAGGGATAATGTAGTATTCCACTGGTGAACGATTTTTTGAAATCGGTCCAGTAGTTTTTGAGTTTCTTTGTTACAAACATACAAGCATTCAAATTATTTAAGTTTTAGTAGGGACCCCTAGTTTTTTCTAGCCATAAACATAGCCTATAATACTCAGGAATAATGTAGCATTCTAAAGGTCAAAGAATTTTTGAAATCGGTAGAGTACTTTTTGAGTTTATTCGTTACATACCTATAAAAATACAAATTATTTAAGTATTAGTAGGGTCCCCTAGTTTTTTCTAGCCATAAACATAGCCTATGTTACTCAAGGATAACGTAGCATTCTAATGGTGAAAGAATTTTTGAAATCCATCCAGTAGTTTTTGAGTTTCTTCGGTTCACACATACAAAAATTCAAATTATTTAAGTTTTAGTAGGGATGCCTAACTTTTCCTAGCAATAAATATAGCCTATGTTACTCAAGGATAACGTAGCATTCTAATGGTGAAAAAATTTTTGAAATCGGTCCAGTACTTTTGAGTTTATTCGTTACAAACATACAAAAATTCAAATTATTTAGGTTTTAGTAGGGATCCCTAATTTTTTCTAGCAATAAATATAGCCCTTGTTACTCAGAGATAATATAGCATTCTAACGATCGAAGAATTTTTGATATCGGTCCAGTAGTTTTTGAGTTTATTCGTTACAAACATATAAAAATACAAATCATTTAAATTTTAGTAGGGATTTATAATTTGTTCTATCAAAAAATATTACCTATGTTACTCAGGGATAATGTAGCATTCTAAAGCGCAAATAATTTTTGAAATGGGTAGAGTACTTTTTGAGTTTATTCGTTACATACATATAAAAATACAAATTATTTAAGTATTAGTACGGTACCCTAGTTTTTTCTAGCCATAAACATAGCCTATGTTACTCAAGAATAACGTAGCATTCTAATGGTGAAAGAATTTTTGAAATCCATCCAGAAGTTTTTGAGTTTCTTCGGATGACACATACAAAAATTCAAATTATTTAAGTTTTAGTAGGGATCCCTAACTTTTTCAGCAATAAATATTGCGTATGTTACTGAGGGATAATGTAGGATTCTAAAGGTGAAAGAATTTTTGAAATCGGTCCAGTAGTTTTTGAGTTTCTTCGGTTCAAACATACAAAAATACAAATTATTTAAGTTTTGGTAGGGATCCCTAATTTTTTCCAGCAATAAATATTGCCTATGTTACTCAGGGGTAATGTAGCATTCTAAAGGTGAAAGAATTTTTGAAATCGGTTCAGTAGTTTTTGAGTTTATTCCTCACAAACCTATAATAATACAAATTATTTAAGTTTCAGTAGGGTCTCCTAGTTTTTTCTGGCCATAAACATAGCCTATGTTACTCAAGAATAACGTAGCATTCTAATGGTGAAAGAATTTTTGAAATCCATCCAGTAGTTTTTGAGTTTCTTCGATTCACACATACAAAAATTCAAATTATTTAAGTTTTAGTAGGGATCCCTAACTTTTTCAGCAATAGATATTGCGTATGTTACTGAGGGATAATGTAGCATTCTAACAGTGAAAGAATGTTTGAAATCGGTCTTGTAGTTTTTGAGTTTATTCGTTACAAACATACAAAAACTCAAATTATTTTGGTTTTAGTGGGGATCCCTAATTTTTTCTAGCCATAAATATATCTTGTGTTACTCAGGGATTACGTAGCATTCTAACAGTGAAAGAATTTTTGAAATCAGTCTTGTAGTTTTTGAGTTTATTCCTTACAAACATATAAAAATACAAATTATTAAAGTTTTTGTAGGAATCCCTAATTTTTTCCAGCAATAAATATTGCCTATGTTACTCAGGGGTAATGTAGCATTCTAAATGTCAAAGAATTTTTGAAATCGGTCCAGTAGTTTTTGAGTTTCTTCGTTACAAACATACAAAAATTCAAATTAGTTAAGTTTTAGTAGGGACCCTTAGTTTTTTCTAGCCATAAACGTAGCCTATAATACTCAGGGATAATGTAGTACTCCACTGGTGAACGATTTTTTGAAATCGGTCCAGTAGTTTTTGAGTTTCTTCGTTACAAACATACAAAAATTCAAATTATTTAAGTTTTAGTAGGGATCCCTAACTTTTTCAGCAATAGATATTGCGTATGTTACTGAGGGATAATGTAGCATTCTAACAGTGAAAGAATTTTTGAAATCGGTCTTGTAGTTTTTGAGTTTATTCGTTACAAACATACAAAAACTCAAATTATTTTGGTTTTAGTGGGGATCCCTAATTTTTTCTAGCCATAAATATATCTTGTGTTACTCAGGGATTACGTAGCATTCTAACAGTGAAAGAATTTTTGAAATCAGTCTTGTAGTTTTTGAGTTTATTCCTTACAAACATATAAAAATACAAATTATTAAAGTTTTTGTAGGAATCCCTAATTTTTTCCAGCAATAAATATTGCCTATGTTACTCAGGGGTAATGTAGCATTCTAACAGTGAAAGAATTTTTGAAATCGGTCTTGTAGTTTTTGAGTTTATTCGTTACAAACATACAAAAACTCAAATTATTTTGGTTTTAGTAGGGATCCCTAATTTTTTCTAGCCATAAATATATCTTGTGTTACTCAGGGATTACGTAGCATTCTAACAGTGAAAGAATTTTTGAAATCAGTCTTGTAGTTTTTGAGTTTATTCCTTACAAACATATAAAAATACAAATTATTAAAGTTTTTGTAGGAATCCCTAATTTTTTCCAGCAATAAATATTGCCTATGTTACTCAGGGGTAATGTAGCATTCTAAATGTCAAAGAATTTTTGAAATCGGTCCAGTAGTTTTTGAGTTTCTTCGTTACAAACATACAAAAATTCAAACTATTTAAGTTTTAGTAGGCATGCCTAACTTTTTCTAGCAATAAATATAACCTATGTTACTCAGGGATAACGTAGCATTCTAATCGTGAAAGAATTTTTGAAATCCATCCAGTAGTTTTTGAGTTTCTTCGGTTCACACATACAAAAATTCAAATTATTTAAGTTTTACTAGGGATCGCTAACTTTTTCTAGCAATAAATATTGCCTATGTTACTCAGCGATAATGTAGCATTCTAAAGAAGAAAGAATTTTTGAAATCGGCCCAGTAGTTTTTGAGTTTCTTCGGTTCAGACATAAAAAAATACAAATTATTTAAGTTTTGGTGGGGATCACTAATTTTTTCTAGCAATAAATATTGCCTATCTTACTCAGGGATAATGTAGCATTCTAAAGGTAAAAGGATTTTTTAAATCGGTCCAGTAGTTTTTGAGTTTATTCGTTACAAACCTATAAAAATACAAATTATTTAAGTTTCAGTAGGGTGCTCTAGTTTTTTCTAGCCGTAAACATAATCTATGTTACTCAGGGATAACGTAGCATTCTAATGGTGAACGATTTTTTGAAATCCGTCCAGTAATTTTTGAGTTTATTCGTTACAAACATACAAAAATTTAAATTCTTTAAGTTTTAATAGGTACCCCTAACTTTTACCAGCAATAAATATACCCTATGTTACTCAGGGATAATGTAGCATTCTAAAGGTAAAAGAATTTTTTAAATCCATCCAGTAGTTTTTGAGTTTATTCGTTACAAACATACAAAAATTCAAATTATTTTGGTTTTAGTGGGGATCCCTAATATTTTCTAGCAATAAATATACCCTATGTTACTCAGGGATAATGTAGCATTCTAAAGGTAAAAGATTTTTTGAAATCGGTCCAGTAGTTTTTGAGTTTCTTCGTTACAAACATACAACAATTTAAATTATTTAAGTTTTAGTAGGGACCCCTAACTTTTCCTAGCAATAAATATACCCTATGTTACTCAGGGATAATGTAGTATTCGAATGGTGAACGATTTTTTGAAATCGGTCCAGTAGTTTTCGAGTTTCTTCGTTACAAACATACAAAAATTCAAATTATTTAAGTTTTAGTAGGGACCCCTAGTTTTTTCTAGCCATAAACATAGCCTATAATACTCAGGGATAATGTAGTATTCCACTGGTGAACGATTTTTTGAAATCGGTCCAGTAGTTTTTGAGTTTCTTCGTTACAAACATACAAAAATTCAAATTATTTAAGTTTTAGTAGGCATGCCTAACTTTTTCTAGCAATACATATAACCTATGTTACTCAGGGATAACGTAGCATTCTGATGGTGAAAGAATTTTTGAAATCCATCCAGTAGTTTTTGAGTTTCTTCGGTTCACACATACAAAAATTCAAATTATTTAAGTTTTAGTAGGGATCGCTAACTTTTTCTAGCAATAAATATTGCCTATGTTACTCAGGGATAATGTAGCATTCTAAAGATGAAAGAATTTTTGAAATCGGTCCAGTAGTTTTTGAGTTTCTTCGGTTCAAACACACAAAAATTCAAATTATTTAAGTTTTGGTAGGGATCCCTAATTTTTTCTACCAATTAATATTGCGTATGTCACTCAGGGATTATGTAGCATTCTAGAGGTCAAAGAATTTTTGAAATCGGTCCAGTACTTTTTGAGTTTGTTCGTCACCAACATATAAGCATTCAAATTATTTAAGTTTTAGTACGGATCCCTAATTTTTTCTAGCCATAAATATATCTTGTGTTACTCAGGGATTACGTAGCATTCTAACAGTGAAAGAATTTTTGAAATCAGTCTTGTAGTTTTTGAGTTTATTCCTTACAAACATATAAAAATACAAATTATTAAAGTTTTTGTAGGAATCCCTAATTTTTTCTACCAATAAATACAGCCTATCTTACTCAGAGATAATGTAGCATTCTAATTGTGAAAGAATTTTAGTAATCGGTCCAGTAGTTTTTGAGTCTATTCGTTACAAACATACAAAAATTCAAATTATCAAAAGTTTTAGTATGGGTCCGTAACTTTCTCTAGCAATAAATATAGCCTATGTTACTCAAGGATAACGTAGCATTCTAATGGTGACAAAGTTTTTGAAATCGGTCCAGTAGTTTTTGAGTTTCTTCGGTTCAAACATACAAAAATTCAAATTATTTAAGTTTTGGTAGGGATCCCTAATTTTTTCTACCAATTAATATTGCGTATGTCACTCAGGGATTATGTAGCATTCTAGAGGTCAAAGAATTTTTGAAATCGGTCCAGTACTTTTTGAGTTTGTTCGTCACCAACATATAAGCATTCAAATTATTTAAGTTTTAGTATGGATCCCTAATTTTTTCTAGCCATAAATATATCTAGTGTTACTCAGGGATTACGTAGCATTCTAACAGTGAAAGAATTTTTGAAATCAGTCTTGTAGTTTTTGAGTTTATTCCCTACAAACATATAAAAATACAAATTATTAAAGTTTTTGTAGGAATCCCTAATTTTTTCTACCAATAAATACAGCCTATCTTACTCAGAGATAATGTAGCATTCTAATTGTGAAAGAATTTTAGTAATCGGTCCAGTAGTTTTTGAGTCTATTCTTTACAAACATACAAAAATTCAAATTATCAAAAGTTTTAGTATGGGTCCGTAACTTTCTCTAGCAATAAATATAGCCTATGTTACTCAAGGATAACGTAGCATTCTAATGGTGACAAAATTTTTGAAATCGGTCCAGTCGTTTTTGAGTTTATTCGTTACAAACATACAAAAATTCAAATTATTTTGGTTTTAGTGGGGATCCCTAATATTTTCTAGCAATAAATATACTCTATGTTACTCAGGGATAATGTAGTATTCGAATGGTGAACGATTTTTTGAAATCGGTCCAGTAGTTTTTGAGTTTCTTCGTTACAAACATACAAAAATTCAAATTATTTAAGTTTTCGTAGGGACCCCTAGTTTTTTCTAGCCATAAACATAGCCTATAATATTCAGGGATAATGCAGTATTCTACTGGTGAAAGATTTTTTGAAATCGGTCCAGTAGTTTTTGAGTTTCTTCGTTACAAACATACAAAAATTCAAATTTTTTAAGTTTTAGTAGGCATGCCTAACTTTTTCTAGCAATAAATATAACCTATGTTACTCAGGGATAACGTAGCATTCTAATGGTGAACGATTTTTTGAAGTCGGTCCAGTACTTTTCGAGTTTATTCGTTACAAACATACAAAAATTTAAATTCTTTAAGTTTTAGTAGGTACCCCTAACTTTTACTAGCAATAAATATACCCTATGTTACTCAGGGGTAATGTAGCATTCTAAAGGTAAAAGAATTTTTGAAATCGGTCCAGTAGTTTTTGAGTCTATTCGTTACAAACATACAAAAATTCAAATTATTTTGGTTTTAGTGGTGATCCCTAATATTTTCTAGCAATAAATATACCCTATGTTACTCAGGGATAATTTAGCCTTCTAAAGGTAAAAGATTTTTTGAAATCGGTCCAGTAGTTTTTGAGTTTCTTCGTTACAAACATACAAAAATTTAAATTATTTAAGTTTTAGTAGGGACCCCTAACTTTTTCTAGCAATAAATATACCCTATGTTACTCAGGGATAATGTAGTATTCGAATGGTGAACGATTTTTTGAAATCGGTCAAGTAGTTTTTGAGTTTCTTCGTTACAAACATACAAAAATTCAAATTATTTAAGTTTTAGTAGGGCCCCTAGTTTTTTCTAGCCATAAACGTAGCCTATAATACTCAGGGATAATGTAGTATTCCACTGGTGAACAATTTTTTGAAATCGGTCCAGTAGTTTTTGAGTTTCTTCGTTACAAACATACAAAAATTCAAATTATTTAAGTTTTAGTAGGCATGCCTAACTTTTTCTAGCAATAAATATAACCTATGTTACTCAGGGATAACGTAGCATTTTAATGGTGAAAGAATTTTTGAAATCCATCCAGTAGTTTTTGAGTTTCTTCGGTTCACACATACAAAAATTCAAATTATTTAAGTTTTAGTAGGGATCGCTAACTTTTTCTAGCAATAAATATTGCCTATGTTACTCAGGGATAATGTAGCATTCTAAAGATGAAAGAATTTTTGAAATCGGCCCAGTAGTTTTTGAGTTTCTTCGGTTCAGACATAAAAAAATACAAATTATTTAAGTTTTGGTGGGGATCCCTAATTTTTTCTAGCAATAAATATTGCCTATCTTACTCAGGGATAATGTAGCATTCTAAAGGTAAAAGGATTTTTTAAATCGGTCCAGTAGTTTTTGAGTTTATTCGTTACAAACCTATAAAAATACAAATTATTTAAGTTTCAGTAGGGTGCTCTAGTTTTTTCTAGCCATAAACATAATCTATGTTACTCAGGGATAACGTAGCATTCTAATGGAGAACGATTTTTTGAAATCGGTCCAGTACTTTTTGAGTTTATTCGTTACAAACATACAAAAATTTAAATTCTTTAAGTTTTAGTAGGTACCCCTAACTTTTACTAGCAATAAATATACCCTATGTTACTCAGGGATAATGTAGCATTCTAAAGGTAAAAGAATTTTTTAAATCGGTCCAGTAGTTTTTGAGTTTATTCGTTACAAACATACAAAAATTCAAATTATTTTGGTTTTAATGGGGATCCCTAATATTTTCTAGCAATAAATATACCCTATGTTACTCAGGGATAATGTAGCATTCTAAAGGTAAAAGATTTTTTGAAATCGGTCCAGTACTTTTTGAGTTTGTTCGTCACCAACATATAAGCATTCAAATTATTTAAGTTTTAGTACGGATCCCTAATTTTTTCTAGCCATAAATATATCTTGTGTTACTCAGGGATTACGTAGCATTCTAACAGTGAAAGAATTTTTGAAATCAGTCTTGTAGTTTTTGAGTTTATTCCTTACAAACATATAAAAATACAAATTATTAAAGTTTTTGTAGGAATCCCTAATTTTTTCTACCAATAAATACAGCCTATCTTACTCAGAGATAATGTAGCATTCTAATTGTGAAAGAATTTTAGTAATCGGTCCAGTAGTTTTTGAGTCTATTCGTTACAAACATACAAAAATTCAAATTATCAAAAGTTTTAGTATGGGTCCGTAACTTTCTCTAGCAATAAATATAGCCTATGTTACTCAAGGATAACGTAGCATTCTAATGGTGACAAAGTTTTTGAAATCGGTCCAGTAGTTTTTGAGTTTCTTCGGTTCAAACATACAAAAATTCAAATTATTTAAGTTTTGGTAGGGATCCCTAATTTTTTCTACCAATTAATATTGCGTATGTCACTCAGGGATTATGTAGCATTCTAGAGGTCAAAGAATTTTTGAAATCGGTCCAGTACTTTTTGAGTTTGTTCGTCACCAACATATAAGCATTCAAATTATTTAAGTTTTAGTATGGATCCCTAATTTTTTCTAGCCATAAATATATCTAGTGTTACTCAGGGATTACGTAGCATTCTAACAGTGAAAGAATTTTTGAAATCAGTCTTGTAGTTTTTGAGTTTATTCCCTACAAACATATAAAAATACAAATTATTAAAGTTTTTGTAGGAATCCCTAATTTTTTCTACCAATAAATACAGCCTATCTTACTCAGAGATAATGTAGCATTCTAATTGTGAAAGAATTTTAGTAATCGGTCCAGTAGTTTTTGAGTCTATTCTTTACAAACATACAAAAATTCAAATTATCAAAAGTTTCAGTATGGGTCCGTAACTTTCTCTAGCAATAAATATAGCCTATGTTACTCAAGGATAACGTAGCATTCTAATGGTGACAAAATTTTTGAAATCGGTCCAGTCGTTTTTGAGTTTATTCGTTACAAACATACAAAAATTCAAATTATTTTGGTTTTAGTGGGGATCCCTAATATTTTCTAGCAATAAATATACTCTATGTTACTCAGGGATAATGTAGTATTCGAATGGTGAACGATTTTTTGAAATCGGTCCAGTAGTTTTTGAGTTTCTTCGTTACAAACATACAAAAATTCAAATTATTTAAGTTTTCGTAGGGACCCCTAGTTTTTTCTAGCCATAAACATAGCCTATAATATTCAGGGATAATGCAGTATTCTACTGGTGAAAGATTTTTTGAAATCGGTCCAGTAGTTTTTGAGTTTCTTCGTTACAAACATACAAAAATTCAAATTTTTTAAGTTTTAGTAGGCATGCCTAACTTTTTCTAGCAATAAATATAACCTATGTTACTCAGGGATAACGTAGCATTCTAATGGTGAACGATTTTTTGAAGTCGGTCCAGTACTTTTCGAGTTTATTCGTTACAAACATACAAAAATTTAAATTCTTTAAGTTTTAGTAGGTACCCCTAACTTTTACTAGCAATAAATATACCCTATGTTACTCAGGGGTAATGTAGCATTCTAAAGGTAAAAGAATTTTTGAAATCGGTCCAGTAGTTTTTGAGTCTATTCGTTACAAACATACAAAAATTCAAATTATTTTGGTTTTAGTGGTGATCCCTAATATTTTCTAGCAATAAATATACCCTATGTTACTCAGGGATAATTTAGCCTTCTAAAGGTAAAAGATTTTTTGAAATCGGTCCAGTAGTTTTTGAGTTTCTTCGTTACAAACATACAAAAATTTAAATTATTTAAGTTTTAGTAGGGACCCCTAACTTTTTCTAGCAATAAATATACCCTATGTTACTCAGGGATAATGTAGTATTCGAATGGTGAACGATTTTTTGAAATCGGTCAAGTAGTTTTTGAGTTTCTTCGTTACAAACATACAAAAATTCAAATTATTTAAGTTTTAGTAGGGCCCCTAGTTTTTTCTAGCCATAAACGTAGCCTATAATACTCAGGGATAATGTAGTATTCCACTGGTGAACAATTTTTTGAAATCGGTCCAGTAGTTTTTGAGTTTCTTCGTTACAAACATACAAAAATTCAAATTATTTAAGTTTTAGTAGGCATGCCTAACTTTTTCTAGCAATAAATATAACCTATGTTACTCAGGGATAACGTAGCATTTTAATGGTGAAAGAATTTTTGAAATCCATCCAGTAGTTTTTGAGTTTCTTCGGTTCACACATACAAAAATTCAAATTATTTAAGTTTTAGTAGGGATCGCTAACTTTTTCTAGCAATAAATATTGCCTATGTTACTCAGGGATAATGTAGCATTCTAAAGATGAAAGAATTTTTGAAATCGGCCCAGTAGTTTTTGAGTTTCTTCGGTTCAGACATAAAAAAATACAAATTATTTAAGTTTTGGTGGGGATCCCTAATTTTTTCTAGCAATAAATATTGCCTATCTTACTCAGGGATAATGTAGCATTCTAAAGGTAAAAGGATTTTTTAAATCGGTCCAGTAGTTTTTGAGTTTATTCGTTACAAACCTATAAAAATACAAATTATTTAAGTTTCAGTAGGGTGCTCTAGTTTTTTCTAGCCATAAACATAATCTATGTTACTCAGGGATAACGTAGCATTCTAATGGAGAACGATTTTTTGAAATCGGTCCAGTACTTTTTGAGTTTATTCGTTACAAACATACAAAAATTTAAATTCTTTAAGTTTTAGTAGGTACCCCTAACTTTTACTAGCAATAAATATACCCTATGTTACTCAGGGATAATGTAGCATTCTAAAGGTAAAAGAATTTTTTAAATCGGTCCAGTAGTTTTTGAGTTTATTCGTTACAAACATACAAAAATTCAAATTATTTTGGTTTTAATGGGGATCCCTAATATTTTCTAGCAATAAATATACCCTATGTTACTCAGGGATAATGTAGCATTCTAAAGGTAAAAGATTTTTTGAAATCGGTCCAGTAGTTTTTGAGTTTCTTCGTTACAAACATACAACAATTTAAATTATTTAAGTCTTAGTAGGGACCCCTAACTTTTCCTAGCAATAAATATACCCTATGTTACTCAGGGATAATGTAGTATTCGAATGGTGAACGATTTTTTGAAATCGGTCCAGTAGTTTTTGAGTTTCTTCGTTACAAACATACAAAAATTCAAATTATTTAAGTTTTAGTAGGGACCCCTAGTTTTTTTTAGCCATAAACATAGCCTATAATACTCAGGGATAATGTAGTATTCCACTGGTGAACGATTTTTTGAAATCGGTCCAGTAGTTTTTTAGTTTCTTCGTTACAAACATACAAAAATTCAAATTATTTAAGTTTTAGTAGGCATGCCTAACTTTTTCTAGCAATAAATATAACCTATGTTACTCAGGGATTATGTAGCATTCTAGAGGTCAAAGAATTTTTGAAATCGGTCCAGTACTTTTTGAGTTTGTTCGTCACCAACATATAAACATACAAATTATTTAAATTTTAGTACGGATCCCTAATTTTTTCTAGCCATAACTATATCTTTTGTTACTCAGCGATTACGTAGCATTCTAACAGTGAAAGAACTTTTGAAATCGGTCTTGTAGTTTTTGAGTTTATTCGTTACAAGCATACAAAAACTCAAATTATTTTGGTTTTAGTGGGGATCCCTAATATTATCTAGCAATAAATATATTCTATGTTACTCATGGATAATGTAGTATTCGAATGGTGAAAGATTTTTTGAAATCGGTCCAGTAGTTTTTGAGTTTCTTCGTTACAAACATACAAAAATTCAAAATTATTTAAGTTTTAGTAGGGACCCCTAGTTTTTTCTAGCCATAAACATAGCCTATAATACTCAGGGATAATGTAGCATTCTAAAGGTCAAAGAATTTTTGAAATCGATAGAGTACTTTTTGAGTTTATTCGTTACATACCTATAAAAATACAAATTATTTAAGTATTAGTAGGGTCCCCTAGTTTTTTCTAGCCATAAACATAGCCTATGTTACTCAAGGATAACGTAGCATTCTAATGGTGAAAGAATTTTTGAAATCCATCCAGTAGTTTTTGAGTTTCTTCGGTTCACACATACAAAAATTCAAATTATTTAAGTTTTAGTAGGGATGCCTAACTTTTCCTAGCAATAAATATAGCCTATGTTACTCAAGGATAACGTAGCATTCTAATGGTGAAAAAATTTTTGAAATCAGTCCAGTACTTTTGAGTTTATTCGATACAAACATACAAAAATTCAAATTATTTAGGTTTTAGTAATGATCCCTAATTTTTTCTAGCAATAAATATAGCCCTTGTTACTCAGAGATAATATAGCATTCTAACGATCGAAGAATTTTTGATATCGGTCCAGTAGTTTTTGAGTTTCTTGGGTTCAGACATAAAAAAATACAAATTAATTAAGTTTTGGTGGGGATCCCTAATTTTTTCTAGCAATAAATATAACCTATGTTACTCAGGGATTATGTAGCATTCTAGAGGTCAAAGAATTTTTGAAATCGGTCCAGTACTTTTTGAGTTTGTTCGTCACCAACATATAAACATACAAATTATTTAAATTTTAGTACGGATCCCTAATTTTTTCTAGCCATAACTATATCTTTTGTTACTCAGCGATTACGTAGCATTCTAACAGTGAAAGAACTTTTGAAATCGGTCTTGTAGTTTTTGAGTTTATTCGTTACAAGCATACAAAAACTCAAATTATTTTGGTTTTAGTGGGGATCCCTAATATTTTCTAGCAATAAATATACTCTATGTTACTCATGGATAATGTAGTATTCGAATGGTGAAAGATTTTTTGAAATCGGTCCAGTAGTTTTTGAGTTTCTTCGTTACAAACATACAAAAATTCAAATTATTTAAGTTTTAGTAGGGACCCCTAGTTTTTTCTAGCCATAAACATAGCCTATAATACTCAGGGATAATGTAGCATTCTAAAGGTCAAAGAATTTTTGAAATCGATAGAGTACTTTTTGAGTTTATTCGATACATACCTATAAAAATACAAATTATTTAAGTATTAGTAGGGTCCCCTAGTTTTTTCTAGCCATAAACATAGCCTATGTTACTCAAGGATAACGTAGCATTCTAATGGTGAAAGAATTTTTGAAATCCATCCAGTAGTTTTTGAGTTTCTTCGGTTCACACATACAAAAATTCAAATTATTTAAGTTTTAGTAGGGATGCCTAACTTTTCCTAGCAATAAATATAGCCTATGTTACTCAAGGATAACGTAGCATTCTAATGGTGAAAAAATTTTTGAAATCAGTCCAGTACTTTTGAGTTTATTCGTTACAAACATACAAAAATTCAAATTATTTAGGTTTTAGTAGGGATCCCTAATTTTTTCTAGCAATAAATATAGCCCTTGTTACTCAGAGATAATATAGCATTCTAACGATCGAAGAATTTTTGATATCGGTCCAGTAGTTTTTGAGTTTATTCGTTACAAACATATAAAAATACAAATCATTTAAATTTTAGTAGGGATTTATAATTTGTTCTATCAAAAAATATTACCTATGTTACTCAGGGATAATGTAGCATTCTAAAGCTCAAATAATTTTTGAAATGGGTAGAGTACTTTTTGAGTTTATTCGTTACATACATATAAAAATACAAATTATTTAAGTATTAGTACGGTACCCTAGTTTTTTCTAGCCATAAACATAGCCTATGTTACTCAAGAATAACGTAGCATTCTAATGGTGAAAGAATTTTTGAAATCCATCCAGAAGTTTTTGAGTTTCTTCGGATGACACATACAAAAATTCAAATTATTTAAGTTTTACTAGGGATCCCTAACTTTTTCAACAATAAATATTGCGTATGTTACTGAGGGATAATGTAGGATTCTAAAGGTGAAAGAATTTTTGAAATCGGTCCAGTAGTTTTTGAGTTTATTCCTCACAAACCTATAAAAATACAAATTATTTAAGTTTCAGTAGGGTGCTCTAGTTTTTTCTAGCCATAAACATAATCTATGTTACTCAGGGATAAAGTAGCATTCTAATGGAGAACGATTTTTTGAAATCGGTCCAGTACTTTTTGAGTTTATTCGTTACAAACATACAAAAATTTAAATTCTTTAAGTTTTAGTAGGTACCCCTAACTTTTACTAGCAATAAATATACCCTATGTTACTCAGGGATAATGTAGCATTCTAAAGGTAAAAGAATTTTTTAAATCGGTCCAGTAGTTTTTGAGTTTATTCGTTACAAACATACAAAAATTCAAATTATTTTGGTTTTAATGGGGATCCCTAATATTTTCTAGCAATAAATATACCCTATGTTACTCAGGGATAATGTAGCATTCTAAAGTTAAAAGATTTTTTGAAATCGGTCCAGTAGTTTTCGAGTTTCTTCGTTACAAACATACAACAATTTAAATTATTTAAGTTTTAGTAGGGACCCCTAACTTTTCCTAGCAATAAATATACCCTATGTTACTCAGGGATAATGTAGTATTCGAATGGTGAACGATTTTTTGAAATCGGTCCAGTAGTTTTTGAGTTTCTTCGTTACAAACATACAAAAATTCAAATTATTTAAGTTTTAGTAGGGACCCCTAGTTTTTTCTAGCCATAAACATAGCCTATAATACTCAGGGATAATGTAGTATTCCACTGGTGAACGATTTTTTGAAATCGGTCCAGTAGTTTTTTAGTTTCTTTGTTACAAACATACAAAAATTCAAATTATTTAAGTTTTAGTAGGCATGCCTAACTTTTTCTAGCAATAAATATAACCTATGTTACTCAGGGATTATGTAGCATTCTAGAGGTCAAAGAATTTTTGAAATCGGTCCAGTACTTTTTGAGTTTGTTCGTCACCAACATATAAACATACAAATTATTTAAATTTTAGTACGGATCCCTAATTTTTTCTAGCCATAACTATATCTTTTGTTACTCAGCGATTACGTAGCATTCTAACAGTGAAAGAACTTTTGAAATCGGTCTTGTAGTTTTTGAGTTTATTCGTTACAAGCATACAAAAACTCAAATTATTTTGGTTTTAGTGGGGATCCCTAATATTTTCTAGCAATAAATATACTCTATGTTACTCATGGATAATGTAGTATTCGAATGGTGAAAGATTTTTTGAAATCTGTCCAGTAGTTTTTGAGTTTCTTCGTTACAAACATACAAAAATTCAAATTATTTAAGTTTTAGTAGGGACCCCTAGTTTTTTCTAGCCATAAACATAGCCTATAATACTCAGGGATAATGTAGCATTCTAAAGGTCAAAGAATATTTGAAATCGATAGAGTAGTTTTTGAGTTTATTCGTTACATACCTATAAAAATACAAATTATTTAAGTATTAGTAGGGTCCCCTAGTTTTTTCTAGCCATAAACATAGCCTATGTTACTCAAGGATAACGTAGCATTCTAATGGTGAAAGAATTTTTGAAATCCATCCAGTAGTTTTTGAGTTTCTTCGGTTCCCACATACAAAAATTCAAATTATTTAAGTTTTAGTAGGGATGCCTAACTTTTCCTAGCAATAAATATAGCCTATGTTACTCAAGGATAACGTAGCATTATAATGGTGAAAAAATTTTTGAAATCAGTCCAGTACTTTTGAGTTTATTCGTTACAAACATACAAAAATTCAAATTATTTAGGTTTTAGTAGGGATCCCTAATTTTTTCTAGCAATAAATATAGCCCTTGTTACTCAGAGATAATATAGCATTCTACCGATCGAAGAATTTTTGATATCGGTCCAGTAGTTTTTGAGTTTATTCGTTACAAACATATAAAAATACAAATCATTTAAATTTTAGTAGGGATTTATAATTTGTTCTATCAAAAAATATTACCTATGTTACTCAGGGATAATGTAGCATTCTAAAGCTCAAATAATTTTTGAAATGGGTAGAGTACTTTTTGAGTTTATTCGTTACATACATATAAAAATACAAATTATTTAAGTATTAGTACGGTACCCTAGTTTTTTCTAGCCATAAACATAGCCTATGTTACTCAAGAATAACGTAGCATTCTAATGGTGAAAGAATTTTTGAAATCCATCCAGAAGTTTTTGAGTTTCTTCGGATGACACATACAAAAATTCAAATTATTTAAGTTTTACTAGGGATCCCTAACTTTTTCAACAATAAATATTGCGTATGTTACTGAGGGATAATGTAGGATTCTAAAGGTGAAAGAATTTTTGAAATCGGTCCAGTAGTTTTTGAGTTTCTTCGGTTCAAACATACAAAAATACAAATTATTTAAGTTTTGGTAGGGATCCCTAATTTCTTCCAGCAATAAATATTGCCTATGTTACTCAGGGGTAATGTAGCATTCTAAAGGTGAAAGAATTTTTGAAATCGGTCCAGTAGTTTTTGAGTTTATTCCTCACAAACCTATAATAACACAAATTATTTAAGTTTCAGTAGGGCCTCCTAGTTTTTTCTCGCCATAAAGATAGCCTATGTTACTCAGGGATAACGTAGCATTCTAATGGTGAAAGAATTTTTGAAATCCATCCAGTAGTTTTTGAGTTTCTTCGATTCACACATACAAAAATTCAAATTATTTAAGTTTTAGTAGGGATCCCTAACTTTTTCAGCAATAAATATTGCGTATGTTACTGAGGGATAATGTAGTATTCGAATGGTGAACGATTTTTTGAAATCGGTCCAGTAGTTTTTGAGTTTCTTCGTTACAAACATACAAAAATTCAAATTATTTAAGTTTTAGTAGGGACCCCTAGTTTTTTCTAGCCATAAACATAGCCTATAATACTCAGGGATAATGTAGTATTCCACTGGTGAACGATTTTTTGAAATCGGTCCGGTAGTTTTTTAGTTTCTTCGTTACAAACATACAAAAATTCAAATTATTTAAGTTTTAGTAGGCATGCCTAACTTTTTCTAGCAATAAATATAACCTATGTTACTCAGGGATAACGTAGCATTCTGATGGTGAAAGAATTTATGAAATCCATCCAGTAGTTTTTGAGTTTCTTCGGTTCACACATACAAAAATTCAAATTATTTAACTTTTAGTAGGGATCGCTAACTTTTTCTAGCAATAAATATTGCCTATGTTACTCAGGGATAATGTAGCATTCTAAAGATGAAAGAATTTTTGAAATCGGTCCAGTAGTTTTTGAGTTTCTTCGGTTCAAACACACAAAAATTCAAATTATTTAAGTTTTGGTAGGGATCCCTAATTTTTTCTACCAATTAATATTGCGTATGTCACTCAGGGATTATGTAGCATTCTAGAGGTCAAAGAATTTTTGAAATCGGTCCAGTACTTTTTGAGTTTGTTCGTCACCAACATATAAACATACAAATTATTTAAATTTTAGTACGGATCCCTAATTTTTTCTAGCCATACCTATATCTGTTGTTACTCAGCGATTACGTAGCATTCTAACAGTGAAAGAACTTTTGAAATCGGTCTTGTAGTTTTTGAGTTTATTCGTTACAAACATACAAAAACTCAAATTATTTTGGTTTTAGTGGGGATCCCTAATTTTTCTAGCAATAAATATACTCTATGTTGCTCATGGATAATGTAGTATTCGAATGGTGAAAGATTTTTTGAAATCGGTCCAGCAGTTTTTGAGTTTCTTCGTTACAAACATACAAAAATTCAAATTATTTAAGTTTTAGTAGGGAGCCCTAGTTTTTTCTAACCATAAACATAGCCTATAATACTCAGGGATAATGTAGCATTCTAAAGGTCAAAGAATTTTTGAAATCGGTAGAGTACTTTTTGAGTTTATTCGTTACATACGTATAAAAATACAAATTATTTAAGTATTAGTACGGTACCCTAGTTTTTTCTAGCCATAAACATAGCCTATGTTACTCAAGAATAACGTAGCATTCTAATGGTGAAAGAATTTTTGAAATCCATCCAGAAGTTTTTGAGTTTCTTCGGATGACACATACAAAAATTCAAATTATTTAAGTTTTAGTAGGGTTCCCTAACTTTTTCAGCAATAAATATTGCGTATGTTACTGAGGGATAATGTAGGATTCTAAAGGTGAAAGAATTTTTGAAATCGGTCCAGTAGTTTTTGAGTTTCTTCGGTTCAAACATACAAAAATACAAATTATTTAAGTTTTGGTAGGGATCCCTAATTTTTTCCAGCAATAGATATTGCCTATGTTAGTCAGGGGTAATGTAGCATTCTAAAGGTGAAAGAATTTTTGAAATCGGTCCAGTAGTTTTTGAGTTTATTCCTCACAAACCTATAATAATACAAATTATTTAAGTTTCAGTAGGGTCTCCTAGTTTTTTCTAGCCATAAACATAGCCTATGTTACTCAAGAATAACGTAGCATTCTAATGGTGAAAGAATTTTTGAAATCCATCCAGTAGTTTTTGAGTTTCTTCGATTCACACATACAAAAATTCAAATTATTTAAGTTTTAGTAGGGATCCCTAACTTTTTCAGCAATAAATATTGCGTATGTTACTGAGGGATAATGTAGCATTCTAACAGTGAAAGAATTTTTGAAATCGGTCTTGTAGTTTTTGAGTTTATTCGTTACAAACATACAAAAACTCAAATTATTTTGGTTTTAGTGGGGATCCCTAATTTTTTCCAGCAATAAATATTGCCTATGTTACTCAGGGGTAATGTAGCATTCTAAATGTGAAAGAATTTTTGAAATCGGTCCAGTAGTTTTTGAGTTTATTCGTTACCAACATATAAACATGCAAATTATTTAAGTTTTAGTAGGGATCCCTAATTTTTTCTACCAAATTATATTGCCTATGTCACTCAGGGATTACGTAGCATTCTAACAGTGAAAGAATTTTTGAAATCAGTCTTGTAGTTTTTGAGTTTCTTCGGTTCACACATACAAAAATTCAAATTATTTAAGTTTTAGTAGGGATCGCTAACTTTTTCTAGCAATAAATATTGCCTATGTTACTCAGGGATAATGTAGCATTCTAAAGAAAAAAGAATTTTTGAAATCGGCCCAGTAGTTTTTGAGTTTCTTCGGTTCAGACATAAAAAAATACAAATTATTTAAGTTTTAATGGGGATCCCTAATTTTTTCTAGCAATAAATATTGCCTATCTTACTCAGGGATTACGTAGCATTCTAACAGTGAAAGAATTTTTGAAATCAGTCTTGTAGTTTTTGAGTTTATTCCTTACAAACATATAAAAATACAAATTATTAAAGTTTTTGTAGGAATCCCTAATTTTTTCCAGCAATAAATATTGCCTATGTTACTCAGGGATAACGTAGCATTCTAATGGTGAAAGAATTTTTGAAATCGGCCCAGTAGTTTTTGAGTTTCTTCGTTACAAACATACAAAAATTCCAATTATTTAAGTTTTAGTAGGGACCCCTAGTTTTTTCTAGCCATAAACGTAGCCTATAATACTCAGGGATAATGTAGTATTCCACTGGTGAACGATTTTTTGAAATCGGTCCAGTAGTTTTTGAGTTTCTTCGTTACAAACATACAAAAATTCAAATTATTTAAGTTTTAGTAGGCATGCCTAACTTTTTCTAGCAATAAATATAACCTATGTTACTCAGGGATAACGTAGCATTCTAATGGTGGAAGAATTTTTGAAATCCATCCAGTAGTTTTTGAGTTTCTTCGGTTCACACATACAAAAATTCAAATTATTTAAGTTTTAGTAGGGATCGCTAACTTTTTCTAGCAATAAATATTGCCTATGTTACTCAGGGATAATGTAGCATTCTAAAGAAGAAAGAATTTTTGAAATCGGCCCAGTAGTTTTTGAGTTTCTTCGGTTCAGACATAAAAAAATACAAATTATTTAAGTTTTGGTGGGGATCCCTAATTTTTTCTAGCAATAAATATTGCCTATCTTACTCAGGGATAATGTAGCATTCTAAAGGTAAAAGGATTTTTTAAATCGGTCCAGTAGTTTTTGACTTTATTCGTTACAAACCTATAAAAATACAAATTATTTAAGTTTCAGTAGGGTGCTCTAGTTTTTTCTAGCCGTAAACATAATCTATGTTACTCAGGGATAACGTAGCATTCTAATGGTGAACGATTTTTTGAAATCCGTCCAGTACTTTTTGAGTTTATTCGTTACAAACATACAAAAATTTAAATTCTTTAAGTTTTAGTAGGTACCCCTAACTTTTACCAGCAATAAATATACCCTATGTTACTCAGGGATAATGTAGCATTCTAACGGTAAAAGAATTTTTTAAATCGGTCCAGTAGTTTTTGAGTTTATTCGTTACAAACATACAAAAATTCAAATTATTTTGGTTTTAGTGGGGATCCCTAATATTTTCTAGCAATAAATATTGCCTATGTTACTCAGGGATAATGTAGCATTCTAAAGATGAAAGAATTTTTGAAATCGGTCCAGTAGTTTTTGAGTTTCTTCGGTTCAAACACACAAAAAGTCAAATTATTTAAGTTTTGGTAGGGATCCCTAATTTTTTCTACCAATTAATATTGCGTATGTCACTCAGGGATTATGTAGCATTCTAGAGGTCAAAGAATTTTTGAAATCGGTCCAGTACTTTTTGAGTTTGTTCGTCACCAACATATAAACATACAAATCATTTAAATTTTAGTAGGGATTTATAATTTGTTCTATCAAAAAATATTACCTATGTTACTCAGGGATAATGTAGCATTCTAAAGCTCAAATAATTTTTGAAATGGGTAGAGTACTTTTTGAGTTTATTCGTTACATACATACAAAAACTCAAATTATTTTGGTTTTAGTGGGGATCCCTAATATTTTCTAGCAATAAATAGACTCTATGTTACTCATGGATAATGTAGTATTCGAATGGTGAAAGATTTTTTGAAATCGGTCCAGCAGTTTTTGAGTTTCTTCGTTACAAACATACAAAAATTCAAATTATTTAAGTTTTAGTAGGGACCCCTAGTTTTTTCTAGCCATAAACATAGCCTATAATACTCAGGGATAATGTAGCATTCTAAAGGTCAAAGAATTTTTGAAATCGGTAGAGTACTTTTTGAGTTTATTCGTTACATACCTATAAAAATACAAATTATTTAAGTTTTAGTAGGGATGCCTAACTTTTCCTAGCAACAAATATAGCCTATGTTACTCAAGGATAACGTAGCATTCTAATGGTGAAAAAATTTTTGAAATCGGTCCAGCAGTTTTTGAGTTTATTCGTTACAAACATATAAAAATACAAATCATTTAAATTTTAGTAGGGATTTATAATTTGTTCTATCAAAAAATATTACCTATGTTACTCAGGGATAATGTAGCATTCTAAAGCTCAAATAATTTTTGAAATGGGTAGAGTACTTTTTGAGTTTATTCGTTACATACATATAAAAATACAAATTATTTAAGTATTAGTACGGTACCCTAGTTTTTTCTAGCCATAAACATAGCCTATGTTACTCAAGAATAACGTAGCATTCTAATGGTGAAAGAATTTTTGAAATCCATCCAGAAGTTTTTGAGTTTCTTCGGATGACACATGCAAAAATTCAAATTATTTAAGTTTTAGTAGGGATCCCTAACTTTTTCATTAATAAATATTGCGTATGTTACTGAGGGATAATGTAGGATTCTAAAGGTGAAAGAATTTTTGAAATCGGTCCAGTAGTTTTTGAGTTTCTTCGGTTCAAACATACAAAAATACAAATTATTTAAGTTTTGGTAGGGATCCCTAATTTTTTCCAGCAATAAATATTGCCTATGTTACTCAGGGGTAATGTAGCATTCTAAAGGTGAAAGAATTTTTGAAATCGGTCCAGTAGTTTTTGAGTTTATTCCTCACAAACCTATAATAATACAAATTATTTAAGTTTCAGTAGGGTCTCCTAGTTTTTTCTAGCCATAAACATAGCCTATGTTACTCAGGGATAACGTAGCATTCTAATGGTGAAAGAATTTTTGAAATCCATCCAGTAGTTTTTGAGTTTCTTCGATTCACACATACAAAAATTCAAATTATTTAAGTTTTAGTAGGGATCCCTAACTTTTTCAGCAATAAATATTGCGTATGTTACTGAGGGATAATGTAGCATTCTAACAGTGAAAGAATTTTTGAAATAGGTCTTGTAGTTTTTGAGTTTATTCGTTACAAACATACAAAAACTCAAATTATTTTGGTTTTAGTGGGGATCCCTAATTTTTTCCAGCAATAAATATTGCCTATGTTACTCAGGGGTAATGTAGCATTCTAAATGTGAAAGAATTTTTGAAATCGGTCCAGTAGTTTTTGAGTTTATTCGTTACCAACATATAAACATGCAAAATATTTAAGTTTTAGTAGGGATCCCTAATTTTTTCTACCAAATTATATTGCCTATGTCACTCAGGGATTATGTAGCATTCTAAAGGTCAAAGAATTTTTGAAATCGGTCCAGTACTTTTTGAGTTTGTTCGTCACCAACATATAAGCATTCAAATTATTTAAGTTTTAGTACGGATCCCTAATTTTTTCTAGCCATAAATATATCTTGTGTTACTCAGGGATTACGTAGCATTCTAACAGTGAAAGAATTTTTGAAATCAGTCTTGTAGTTTTTGAGTTTATTCCTTACAAACATATAAAAATACAAATTATTAAAGTTTTTGTAGGAATCCCTAATTTTTTCCAGCAATAAACATAGCCTATGTTACTCAGGGATAACGTAGCATTCTAATGGTGAAAGAATTTTTGAAATCCATCCAGTAGTTTTTGAGTTTCTTCGATTCACACATACAAAAATTCAAATTATTTAAGTTTTAGTAGGGATCCCTAACTTTTTCAGCAATAAATATTGCGTATGTTACTGAGGGATAATGTAGTATTCGAATGGTGAACGATTTTTTGAAATCGGTCCAGTAGTTTTTGAGTTTCTTCGTTACAAACATACAAAAATTCAAATTATTTAAGTTTTAGTAGGGACCCCTAGTTTTTTCTAGCCATAAACATAGCCTATAATACTCAGGGATAATGTAGTATTCGAATGGTGAACGATTTTTTGAAATCGGTCCAGTAGTTTTTGAGTTTCTTCGTTACAAACATACAAAAATTCAAATTATTTAAGTTTTAGTAGGGACCCCTAGTTTTTTCTAGCCATAAACATAGCCTATAATACTCAGGGATAATGTAGTATTCCACTGGTGAACGATTTTTTGAAATCAGTCCAGTAGTTTTTTAGTTTCTTCGTTACAAACATACAAAAACTCAAATTATTTTGGTTTTAGTGGGGATCCCTAATTTTTTCCAGCAATAAATATTGCCTATGTTACTCAGGGGTAATGTAGCATTCTAAATGTGAAAGAATTTTTGAAATCGGTCCAGTAGTTTTTGAGTTTATTCGTTACCAACATATAAACATGCAAATTATTTAAGTTTTAGTAGGGATCCCTAATTTTTTCTACCAAATTATATTGCCTATGTCACTCAGGGATTATGTAGCATTCTAAAGGTCAAAGAATTTTTGAAATCGGTCCAGTACTTTTTGAGTTTGTTCGTCACCAACATATAAGCATTCAAATTATTTAAGTTTTAGTACGGATCCCTAATTTTTTCTAGCCATAAATATATCTTGTGTTACTCAGGAATTACGTAGCATTCTAACAGTGAAAGAATTTTTGAAATCAGTCTTGTAGTTTTTGAGTTTCTTCGGTTCACACATACAAAAATTCAAATTATTTAAGTTTTAGTAGGGATCGCTAACTTTTTCTAGCAATAAATATTGCCTATGTTACTCAGGGATAATGTAGCATTCTAAAGAAGAAAGAATTTTTGAAATCGGCCCAGTAGTTTTTGAGTTTCTTCGGTTCAGACATAAAAAAATACAAATTATTTAAGTTTTGGTGGGGATCCCTAATTTTTTCTAGCAATAAATATTGCCTATCCTACTCAGGGATAATGTAGCATTCTAAAGGTAAAAGGATTTTTTAAATCGGTCCAGTAGTTTTTGAGTTTATTCGTTACAAACCTATAAAAATACAAATTATTTAAGTTTTAGTAGGGACCCCTAGTTTTTTCTAGCCATAAACGTAGCCTATAATACTCAGGGATAATGTAGTATTCCACTGGTGAACGATTTTTTGGAATCGGTCCAGTAGTTTTTGAGTTTCTTCGTTACAAACATACAAAAATTCAAATTATTTAAGTTTTAGTAGGCATGCCTAACTTTTTCTAGCAATAAATATAACCTATGTTACTCAGGGATAACGTAGCATTCTAATGGTGAAAGAATTTTTGAAATCCATCCAGTAGTTTTTGAGTTTCTTCGGTTCACACATACAAAAATTCAAATTATTTAAGTTTTAGTAGGGATCGCTAACTTTTTCTAGCAATAAATATTGCCTATGTTACTGAGGGATAATGTAGCATTCTAAAGAAGAAAGAATTTTTGAAATCGGCCCAGTAGTTTTTGAGTTTCTTCGGTTCAGACATAAAAAAATACAAATTATTTAAGTTTTGGTGGGGATCCCTAATTTTTTCTAGCAATAAATATTGCCTATCTTACTCAGGGATAATGTAGCATTCTAAAGGTAAAAGGATTTTTTAAATCGGTCCAGTAGTTTTTGAGTTTATTCGTTACAAACCTATAAAAATACAAATTATTTAAGTTTCAGTAGGGTGCTCTAGTTTTTTCTAGCCGTAAACATAATCTATGTTACTCAGGGATAATGTAGCATTCTAAGGGTAAAAGAATTTTTGAAATCGTTCCAGTAGTTTTTGAGTTTATTCGTTACAAACATACAAAAATTCAAATTATTTTGGTTTTAGTGGGGATCCCTAATATTTTCTAGCAATAAATATACCCTATGTTACTCAGGGATAATGTAGCATTCTAAAGGTAAAAGATTTTTTGAAATCGGTCCAGTAGTTTTTGAGTTTCTTCGTTACAAACATACAACAATTTAAATTATTTAAGTTTTAGTAGGGACCCCTAAGTTTTCCTAGCAATAAATATACCCTATGTTACTCAGGGATAATGTAGTATTCGAATGGTGAACGATTTTTTGAAATCGGTCCAGTAGTTTTTGAGTTTCTTCGTTACAAACATACAAAAATTCAAATTATTTAAGTTTTAGTAGGGACCCCTAGTTTTTTCTAGCCATAAACATAGCCTATAATACTCAGGGATAATGTAGTATTCCACTGGTGAACGATTTTTTGAAATCGGTCCAGTAGTTTTTTAGTTTCTTCGTTACAAACATACAAAAATTCAAATTATTTAAGTTTTAGTAGGCATGCCTAACTTTTTCTAGCAATAAATATAACCTATGTTACTCAGGGATTATGTAGCATTCTAGAGGTCAAAGAATTTCTGAAATCGGTCCAGTACTTTTTGAGTTTGTTCGTCACCAACATATAAACATACAAATTATTTAAATTTTAGTACGGATCCCTAATTTTTTCTAGCCATAACTATATCTTTTGTTACTCAGCGATTACGTAGCATTCTAACAGTGAAAGAACTTTTGAAATCGGTCTTGTAGTTTTTGAGTTTATTCGTTACAAGCATACAAAAACTCAAATTATTTTGGTTTTAGTGGGGATCCCTAATATTTTCTAGCAATAAATATACTCTATGTTACTCATGGATAATGTAGTATTCGAATGGTGAAAGATTTTTTGAAATCGGTCCAGTAGTTTTTGAGTTTCTTCGTTACAAACATACAAAAATTCAAATTATTTAAGTTTTAGTAGGGACCCCTAGTTTTTTCTAGCCATAAACATAGCCTATAATACTCAGGGATAATGTAGCATTCTAAAGGTCAAAGAATTTTTGAAATCGATAGAGTACTTTTTGAGTTTATTCGTTACATACCTATAAAAATACAAATTATTTAAGTATTAGTAGGGTCCCCTAGTTTTTTCTAGCCATAAACATAGCCTATGTTACTCAAGGATAACGTAGCATTCTAATGGTGAAAGAATTTTTGAAATCCATCCAGTAGTTTTTGAGTTTCTTCGGTTCACACATACAAAAATTCAAATTATTTAAGTTTTAGTAGGGATGCCTAACTTTTCCTAGCAATAAATATAGCCTATGTTACTCAAGGATAACGTAGCATTCTAATGGTGAAAAAATTTTTGAAATCAGTCCAGTACTTTTGAGTTTATTCGTTACAAACATACAAAATTTCAAATTATTTAGGTTTTAGTAGGGATCCCTAATTTTTTCTAGCAATAAATATAGCCCTTGTTACTCAGAGATAATATAGCATTCTAACGATCGAAGAATTTTTGATATCGGTCCAGTAGTTTTTGAGTTTATTCGTTACAAACATATAAAAATACAAATCATTTAAATTTTAGTAGGGATTTATAATTTGTTCTATCAAAAAATATTACCTATGTTACTCAGGGATAATGTAGCATTCTAAAGCTCAAATAATTTTTGAAATGGGTAGAGTACTGTTTGAGTTTATTCGTTACATACATATAAAAATACAAATTATTTAAGTATTAGTACGGTACCCTAGTTTTTTCTAGCCATAAACATAGCCTATGTTACTCAAGAATAACGTAGCATTCTAATGGTGAAAGAATTTTTGAAATCCATCCAGAAGTTTTTGAGTTTCTTCGGATGACACATACAAAAATTCAAATTATTTAAGTTTTACTAGGGATCCCTAACTTTTTCAACAATAAATATTGCGTATGTTACTGAGGGATAATGTAGGATTCTAAAGGTGAAAGAATTTTTGAAATCGGTCCAGTAGTTTTTGAGTTTATTCCTCACAAACCTATAAAAATACAAATTATTTAAGTTTCAGTAGGGTGCTCTAGTTTTTTCTAGCCATAAACATAATCTATGTTACTCAGGGATAAAGTAGCATTCTAATGGAGAACGATTTTTTGAAATCGGTCCAGTACTTTTTGAGTTTATTCGTTACAAACATACAAAAATTTAAATTCTTTAAGTTTTAGTAGGTACCCCTAACTTTTACTAGCAATAAATATACCCTATGTTACTCAGGGATAATGTAGCATTCTAAAGGTAAAAGAATTTTTTAAATCGGTCCAGTAGTTTTTGAGTTTATTCGTTACAAACATACAAAAATTCAAATTATTTTGGTTTTTATGGGGATCCCTAATATTTTCTAGCAATAAATATACCCTATGTTACTCAGGGATAATGTAGCATTCTAAAGTTAAAAGATTTTTTGAAATCGGTCCAGTAGTTTTCGAGTTTCTTCGCTACAAACATACAACAATTTAAATTATTTAAGTTTTAGTAGGGACCCCTAACTTTTCCTAGCAATAAATATACCCTATGTTACTCAGGGATAATGTAGTATTCGAATGGTGAACGATTTTTTGAAATCGGTCCAGTAGTTTTTGAGTTTCTTCGTTACAAACATACAAAAATTCAAATTATTTAAGTTTTAGTAGGGACCCCTAGTTTTTTCTAGCCATAAACATAGCCTATAATACTCAGGGATAATGTAGTATTCCACTGGTGAACGATTTTTTGAAATCGGTCCAGTAGTTTTTTAGTTTCTTCGTTACAAACATACAAAAATTCAAATTATTTAAGTTTTAGTAGGCATGCCTAACTTTTTCTAGCAATAAATATAACCTATGTTACTCAGGGATTATGTAGCATTCTAGAGGTCAAAGAATTTTTGAAATCGGTCCAGTACTTTTTGAGTTTGTTCGTCACCAACATATAAACATACAAATTATTTAAATTTTAGTACGGATCCCTAATTTTTTCTAGCCATAACTATATCTTTTGTTACTCAGCGATTACGTAGCATTCTAACAGTGAAAGAACTTTTGAAATCGGTCTTGTAGTTTTTGAGTTTATTCGTTACAAGCATACAAAAACTCAAATTATTTTGGTTTTAGTGGGGATCCCTAATATTTTCTAGCAATAAATATACTCTATGTTACTCATGGATAATGTAGTATTCGAATGGTGAAAGATTTTTTGAAATCTGTCCAGTAGTTTTTGAGTTTCTTCGTTACAAACATACAACAATTCAAATTATTTAAGTTTTAGTAGGGACCCCTAGTTTTTTCTAGCCATAAACATAGCCTATAATACTCAGGGATAATGTAGCATTCTAAAGGTCAAAGAATTTTTGAAATCGATAGAGTAGTTTTTGAGTTTATTCGTTACATACCTATAAAAATACAAATTATTTAAGTATTAGTAGGGTCCCCTAGTTTTTTCTAGCCATAAACATAGCCTATGTTACTCAAGGATAACGTAGCATTCTAATGGTGAAAGAATTTTTGAAATCCATCCAGTAGTTTTTGAGTTTCTTCGGTTCCCACATACAAAAATTCAAATTATTTAAGTTTTAGTAGGGATGCCTAACTTTTCCTAGCAATAAATATAGCCTATGTTACTCAAGGATAACGTAGCATTCTAATGGTGACAAAATTTTTGAAATCGGTCCAGAACTTTTTGAGTTTATTCGTTACAAACATACAAAAATTTAAATTATTTAAGATTTAGTAGGGACCCCAAACTTTTTCTAGCAATAAATATACCCTATGTTACTTAGGGATAATGTAGCATTCTAAAGGCCAAAGAATTTTTGAAATCGGTCCAGTAGTTTTTGAGTTTATTCGTTACAAACATACAAAAATTCAAATTATTTTGGTTTTAGTGGGGATCCCTAATATTTTCTAGCAATAAATATACTCTATGTTACTCATGGATAATGTAGTATTCGAATGGTGAAAGATTTTTTGAAATCTGTCCAGTAGTTTTTGAGTTTCTTCGTTACAAACATACAAAAATTCAAATTATTTAAGTTTTAGTAGGGACCCCTAGTTTTTTCTAGCCATAAACATAGCCTATAATACTCAGGGATAATGTAGCATTCTAAAGGTCAAAGAATTTTTGAAATCGATAGAGTACTTTTTGAGTTTATTCGTTACATACCTATAAAAATACAAATTATTTAAGTATTAGTAGGGTCCCCTAGTTTTTTCTAGCCATAAACATAGCCTATGTTACTCAAGGATAACGTAGCATTCTAATGGTGAAAGAATTTTTGAAATCCATCCAGTAGTTTTTGAGTTTCTTCGGTTCCCACATACAAAAATTCAAATTATTTAAGTTTTAGTAGGGATGCCTAACTTTTCCTAGCAATAAATATAGCCTATGTTACTCAAGGATAACGTAGCCTTCTAATGGTGAAAAAATTTTTGAAATCAGTCCAGTACTTTTGAGTTTATTCGTTACAAACATACAAAAATTCAAATTATTTAGGTTTTAGTAGGGATCCCTAATTTTTTCTAGCAATAAATATAGCCCTTGTTACTCAGAGATAATATAGCATTCTAACGATCGAAGAATTTTTGATATCGGTCCAGTAGTTTTTGAGTTTATTCGTTACAAACATATAAAAATACAAATCATTTAAATTTTAGTAGGGATTTATAATTTGTTCTATCAAAAAATATTACCTATGTTACTCAGGGATAATGTAGCATTCTAAAGCTCAAATAATTTTTGAAATGGGTAGAGTACTTTTTGAGTTTATTCGTTACATACATATAAAAATACAAAGTATTTAAGTATTAGTACGGTACCCTAGTTTTTTCTAGCCATAAACATAGCCTATGTTACTCAAGAATAACGTAGCATTCTAATGGTGAAAGAATTTTTGAAATCCATCCAGAAGTTTTTGAGTTTCTTCGGATGACACATATAAAAATTCAAATTATTTAAGTTTTACTAGGGATCCCTAACTTTTTCAACAATAAATATTGCGTATGTTACTGAGGGATAATGTAGGATTCTAAAGGTGAAAGAATTTTTGAAATCGGTCCAGTAGTTTTTGAGTTTCTTCGGTTCAAACATACAAAAATACAAATTATTTAAGTTTTGGTAGGGATCCCTAATTTTTTCCAGCAATAAATATACCCTATGTTACTCAGGGATAATGTAGCATTCTAAAGATCAAAGAATTTTTGAAATCGGTCCTGTAGTTTTTGAGTTTATTCCTAACAAACATAAAAAAATTCAAATTATTTAAGTTTTAGTGGGGATCCCTAATATTTTCTAGCAATAAATATACTCTATGTTACTCCGGGATAATGTAATATTCTAAGGGTGGAAGAATTTTTGAAATCGGTCCAGTACTTTTTGAGTTTATTCGTTACAAACATACAAAAATTTAAATTATTTAGCTTTTAGTATGGGTCCCTAACTTTCTCTAGCAATAAATGCAGCCTATCTTACTCAGAGATAAGGTAGCATTCTAATTGTGAAAGAATTTTAGTAATCGGTCCAGTAGTTTTTGAGTCTATTCGTTACAAACATACAAAAATTCAAATTATCAAAAGTTTTAGTATGGGTCCCTAACTTTCTCTAGCAACAAATATAGCCTATGTTACTCAAGGATAACGTAGCATTCTAATGGTGACAAAATTTTTGAAATCGGTCCAGAACTTTTTGAGTTTATTCGTTACAAACATACAAAAATTTAAATTATTTAAGATTTAGTAGGGACCCCAAACTTTTTCTAGCAATAAATATACCCTATGTTACTCAGGGATAATGTAGCATTCTAAAGGCCAAAGAATTTTTGAAATCGGTCCTGTAGTTTTTGAGTTTATTCGTTACAAACATACAAAAATTCAAATTATTTTGGTTTTAGTGGGGATCCCTAATATTTTCTAGCAATAAATATACTCTATGTTATTCAGGGATAATGTAGTATTCGAATGGTGAACGATTTTTTGAATTCGGTCCAGTAGTTTTTGAGTTTCTTCATTACAAACATACAAAAATTCAAATTATTTAAGTTTTAGTAGGGACCCCTAGTTTTTTCTAGCCATAAGCATAGCCTATAATACTCAGGGATAATGCAGTATTCTACTGGTGAAAGATTTTTTGAAATCGGTCCAGTAGTTTTTGAGTTTCTTCGTTACAAACATACAAAAATTCAAATTTTTTAAATTTTAGTAGGCATGCCTAACTTTTTCTAGCAATAAATATAACCTATGTTACTCAGGGATAACGTAGCATTCTAATGGTGAACGACTTTTTGAAATCGGTCCAGTACTTTTTGAGTTTATTCGTTACAAACATTCAAAAATTTAAATTCTTTAAGGTTTAGTAGCTACCCCTAACTTTTACTAGCAATAAATATACCGTATGTTACTCAGGGATAATGTAGCATTCTAAGGGTAAAAGAATTTTTGAAATCGTTCCAGTAGTTTTTGAGTTTATTCGTTACAAACATACAAAAATTCAAATTATTTTGGTTTTAGTGGGGATCCCTAATATTTTCTAGCAATAAATATACCCTATGTTACTCAGGGATAATGTAGCATTCTAAAGGTGAAAGAATTTTTGAAATCAGTCCAGTAGTTTTTGAGTTTGTTCGTTAGAAACATCCAAAAATTCAAATTATTTTGGTTTTAGTGGGGATCCCTAATATTTTCTAACAATAAATATACTCTATGTAACTCAGGGATAATGTAGTATACGAATGGTGAAAGATTTTTTGAAATCGGTCCAGTAGTTTTTGAGTTTCTTCGTTACAAACATACAAAAATTGAAATTATTTAAGTTTTAGTAGGCATCCCTAACTTTTTCTAGCAATAAATATACCCTATGTTACTCAGGGATAATGTAGCATTCTAAAGGTGAAAGAATTTTTGTAATCGGTCCAGTACTTTTTGAGTTTATTCGTTACAAACATACAAAAATTGAAATTATTTAAGTTTTAGTAGGCATCCCTAACTTTTTCTAGCAATAAATATACCCTATGTTACTCAGGGATAATGTAGCATTCTAAAGGTGAAAGAATTTTTGTAATCGGTCCAGTACTTTTTGAGTTTATTCGTTACAAACATACAAAAATTCAAATTATTTAAGTTTTAGTAGGCATCCCTAACTTTTTCTAGCAATAAATATACCCTATGTTACTCAGGGATAATGTAGCATTCTAAAGGTCAAAGAATTTTCGAAATCGGTCCTGTAGATTTTGAGTTTATTCCTAATAAACATATAAAAATTCAAATTATTTAAATTTTAGTGGGGATCCCTAATCTTTTATAGCAATAAATATACTCTATGTTACTCCGGGATAATGTAGCATTCTAAGGGTGAAAGAATTTTTGAAATCGGTCCAGCAGTTTTTGAGTTTATTCCTCACAAACCTATACAAATACAAATTATTTAAGTTTCGGTAGGGTCTCCTAGTTTTTTCTAGCCATAAACATAGCCTATGTTACTCAGGGATAACGTAGCATTCTAATGGTGAAAGAATTTTTGAAATCCATCCAGTAGTTTTTGAGTTTCTTCGATTCACACATACAAAAATTCAAATTATTTAAGTTTTAGTAGGGATTCCTAACTTTTTCTAGCAACGAATATTGCGTATGTTACTGAGGAATAATGTAGCATTCTAAAGGTGAAAGAATTTTTGAAATCGGTCCAATAGTTTTTGAGTTTCTTCGGTTCAAACATACCAAAATACAAATTATTTAAGTTTTGGTAGGGATTTATAATTTGTTCTATCAATAAATATAGCCTATGCTACTCAGGGATAATGTAGCATTCTAAAGGCCAAAGAATTTTTGAAACCGGTGCAGTACTTTTTGAATTTATTCGTTACAAACATACAAAAATTCAAATTATTTTGGTTTTAGTGGGGATCCCTAATATTTTCTAGCAATAAATATACTCTATGTTACTCCGGGATAATGTAATATTCTAAGGGTGGAAGAATTTTTGAAATCGGTCCAGTACTTTTTGAGTTTATTCGTTACAAACATACAAAAATTTAAATTATTTAGCTTTTAGTATGGGTCCCTAACTTTCTCTAGCAATAAATGCAGCCTATCTTACTCAGAGATAAGGTAGCATTCTAATTGTGAAAGAATTTTAGTAATCGGTCCAGTAGTTTTTGAGTCTATTCGTTACAAACATACAAAAATTCAAATTATCAAAAGTTTTAGTATGGGTCCCTAACTTTCTCTAGCAACAAATATAGCCTATGTTACTCAAGGATAACGTAGCATTCTAATGGTGACAAAATTTTTGAAATCGGTCCAGAACTTTTTGAGTTTATTCGTTACAAACATACAAAAATTTAAATTATTTAAGATTTAGTAGGGACCCCAAACTTTTTCTAGCAATAAATATACCCTATGTTACTCAGGGATAATGTAGCATTCTAAAGGCCAAAGAATTTTTGAAATCGGTCCTGTAGTTTTTGAGTTTATTCGTTACAAACATACAAAAATTCAAATTATTTTGGTTTTAGTGGGGATCCCTAATATTTTCTAGCAATAAATATACTCTATGTTATTCAGGGATAATGTAGTATTCGAATGGTGAACGATTTTTTGAATTCGGTCCAGTAGTTTTTGAGTTTCTTCATTACAAACATACAAAAATTCAAATTATTTAAGTTTTAGTAGGGACCCCTAGTTTTTTCTAGCCATAAACATAGCCTATAATACTCAGGGATATTGCAGTATTCTACTGGTGAAAGATTTTTTGAAATCGGTCCAGTAGTTTTTGAGTTTCTTCGTTACAAACATACAAAAATTCAAATTTTTTAAATTTTAGTAGGCATGCCTAACTTTTTCTAGCAATAAATATAACCTATGTTACTCAGGGATAACGTAGCATTCTAATGGTGAACGACTTTTTGAAATCGGTCCAGTACTTTTTGAGTTTATTCGTTACAAACATTCAAAAATTTAAATTCTTTAAGGTTTAGTAGCTACCCCTAACTTTTACTAGCAATAAATATACCGTATGTTACTCAGGGATAATGTAGCATTCTAAGGGTAAAAGAATTTTTGAAATCGTTCCAGTAGTTTTTGAGTTTATTCGTTACAAACATACAAAAATTCAAATTATTTTGGTTTTAGTGGGGATCCCTAATATTTTCTAGCAATAAATATACCCTATGTTACTCAGGGATAATGTAGCATTCTAAAGGTGAAAGAATTTTTGAAATCAGTCCAGTAGTTTTTGAGTTTGTTCGTTAGAAACATCCAAAAATTCAAATTATTTTGGTTTTAGTGGGGATCCCTAATATTTTCTAACAATAAATATACTCTATGTAACTCAGGGATAATGTAGTATACGAATGGTGAAAGATTTTTTGAAATCGGTCCAGTAGTTTTTGAGTTTCTTCGTTACAAACATACAAAAATTCAAATTATTTTGGTTTTAGTGGGGATCCCTAATATTTTCTAGCAATAAATATGCTCTATGTTACACAGGGATAATGTAGTATTCGAATGGTGAAAGATTTTTTGAAATCGGTCCAGCAGTTTTTGAGTTTCTTCGTTACAAACATACAAAAATTGAAATTATTTAAGTTTTAGTAGGCATCCCTAACTTTTTCTAGCAATAAATATACCCTATGTTACTCAGGGATAATGTAGCATTCTAAAGGTGAAAGAATTTTTGTAATCGGTCCAGTACTTTTTGAGTTTATTCGTTACAAACATACAAAAATTCAAATTATTTAAGTTTTAGTAGGCATCCCTAACTTTTTCTAGCAATAAATATACCCTATGTTACTCAGGGATAATGTAGCATTCTAAAGGTCAAAGAATTTTCGAAATCGGTCCTGTAGATTTTGAGTTTATTCCTAATAAACATATAAAAATTCAAATTATTTAAATTTTAGTGGGGATCCCTAATCTTTTATAGCAATAAATATACTCTATGTTACTCCGGGATAATGTAGCATTCTAAGGGTGAAAGAATTTTTGAAATCGGTCCAGCAGTTTTTGAGTTTATTCCTCACAAACCTATACAAATACAAATTATTTAAGTTTCGGTAGGGCCTCCTAGTTTTTTCTAGCCATAAACATAGCCTATGTTACTCAGGGATAACGTAGCATTCTAATGGTGAAAGAATTTTTGAAATCCATCCAGTAGTTTTTGAGTTTCTTCGATTCACACATACAAAAATTCAAATTATTTAAGTTTTAGTAGGGATTCCTAACTTTTTCTAGCAACGAATATTGCGTATGTTACTGAGGAATAATGTAGCATTCTAAAGGTGAAAGAATTTTTGAAATCGGTCCAATAGTTTTTGAGTTTCTTCGGTTCAAACATACCAAAATACAAATTATTTAAGTTTTGGTAGGGATTTATAATTTGTTCTATCAATAAATATAGCCTATGCTACTCAGGGATAATGTAGCATTCTAAAGGCCAAAGAATTTTTGAAACCGGTGCAGTACTTTTTGAATTTATTCGTTACAAACATACAAAAATTCAAATTATTTTGGTTTTAGTGGGGATCCCTAATATTTTCTAGCAATAAATATACTCTATGTTACTCCGGGATAATGTAATATTCTAAGGGTGGAAGAATTTTTGAAATCGGTCCAGTACTTTTTGAGTTTATTCGTTACAAACATACAAAAATTTAAATTATTTAGCTTTTAGTATGGGTCCCTAACTTTCTCTAGCAATAAATGCAGCCTATCTTACTCAGAGATAAGGTAGCATTCTAATTGTGAAAGAATTTTAGTAATCGGTCCAGTAGTTTTTGAGTCTATTCGTTACAAACATACAAAAATTCAAATTATCAAAAGTTTTAGTATGGGTCCCTAACTTTCTCTAGCAACAAATATAGCCTATGTTACTCAAGGATAACGTAGCATTCTAATGGTGACAAAATTTTTGAAATCGGTCCAGAACTTTTTGAGTTTATTCGTTACAAACATACAAAAATTTAAATTATTTAAGATTTAGTAGGGACCCCAAACTTTTTCTAGCAATAAATATACCCTATGTTACTCAGGGATAATGTAGCATTCTAAAGGCCAAAGAATTTTTGAAATCGGTCCTGTAGTTTTTGAGTTTATTCGTTACAAACATACAAAAATTCAAATTATTTTGGTTTTAGTGGGGATCCCTAATATTTTCTAGCAATAAATATACTCTATGTTACTCAGGGAAAATGTAGTATTCGAATGGTGAAAGATTTTTTGAAATCGGTCCAGTAGTTTTTGAGTTTCTTCGTTACAAACATACAAAAATTCAAATTATTTAAGTTTTATTAGGGACCCCTAGTTTTTTCTAGCCATAAATATAGCCTATAATACTCAGGGATAATGTAGTATTCTAATGGTGAAAGATTTTTTGAAATCGGTCCAGTAGTATTTGAGTTTCTTCGTTACAAACATACAAAAATTCAAATTATTTAAGTTTTAGTAGGCATGCCTAACTTTTTCTAGCAATAAATATATCCTATGTTACTCCGGGATAATGTAGCATTCTAAGGGTGAAAGAATTTTTGAAATCGGTCCAGTAGTTTTTGAGTTTAATCCTCACAAACCTATAAAAATGCAAATTATTTAAGTTTCAGTAGGCTCCCCTAGTTTTTTCTAGCCATAAAGATAGCCTATGTTACTCAGGGATAAGGTAGCATTCTAATGGTGAAAGAATTTTTGAAATCCATCCAGTAGTTTTTGAGTTTCTTCGATTCACACATACAAAAATTCAAATTATTTAAGTTTTAGTAGGGATTCCTAACTTTTTCTAGCAAGAAATATTACGTATGTTCCTGAGGGATAATGTAGCATTCTAAAGGTGAAAGAATTTTTGAAATCGGTCCAGTAGTTTTTGAGTTTCTTCGGTTCAAACATATAAAAATACAAATCATTTAAATTTTAGTAGGGATTTATAATTTGTTCTATCAATAAATATAGCCTATGCTACTCAGGGATAATGTAGCATTCTAAAGGCCAAAGAATTTTTGAAATCGGTCCAGTACATTTTGAATTTATTCTTTACCAACATATGAACCTACAAATTATTTAAATTTTAGTAGGGATCCCAAATTTTCTCTAGCAATAAATATCGCCTATGTTCCTCAGGGATAATGTAGCATTCTAATGGTGAAAGATTTTTTGAAATAGGTCCAGTAGTTTTTGAGTTTCTTCGTTACAAACATACAAAAATTCAAATTATTTGAGTTTTAGTAGGCATCCCTAACTTTTCCTAGCAATAAATATACCCTATGTTGCTCAGGGATAATGTAGCATTCTAAAGGTGAAAGAATTTTTGTAATCGGTCCAGTGCTTTTTGAGTTTATTCGTTACAAACATACAAAAATTCAAATTATTTAAGTTTTAGTAGGCATCCCTAACTTTTTCTAGCAATAAAAATACCCTAAGTTACTCAGGGATAATGTAGCATTCTAAAGGTCAAAGAATTTTTGAAATCGGTCCTGTAGTTCTTGAGTTTATTCCTTACAAACATATAAAAATACAAATTATTAAAGTTTTTGTAGGAATTCCTAATTTTTTCTGCCAATAAATACAGCCTATCTTACTCACATATAATGTAGCATTCTAATGGTGAAAGAATTTTTGAAATCGGTCCAGTAGTTTTTGAGTCTATTCGTTACAAACATACAAAAATTCAAATTATCAAAAGTTTTAGTATGGATCCCTAACTTTCTCTAGCACTAAATATAGACTATGTTACTCAAGTATAACGTAGCATTCTAATGGTGAAAAAATTTTTGAAATCGGTCCAGTACTTTTTGAGTTTATTCGTTACATACCTATAAAAATACAAATTATTTAAGTATTAGTAGGGTCCCCTAGTTTTTTCTAGCCATAAACATAGCCTATGTTACTCAAGGATAACGTAGCATTCTAATGGTGAAAGAATTTTTGAAATCCATCCAGTAGTTTTTGAGTTTCTTCGGTTCCCACATACAAAAATTCAAATTATTTAAGTTTTAGTAGGGATGCCTAACTTTTCCTAGCAATAAATATAGCCTATGTTACTCAAGGATAACGTAGCCTTCTAATGGTGAAAAAATTTTTGAAATCAGTCCAGTACTTTTGAGTTTATTCGTTACAAACATACAAAAATTCAAATTATTTAGGTTTTAGTAGGGATCCCTAATTTTTTCTAGCAATAAATATAGCCCTTGTTACTCAGAGATAATATAGCATTCTAACGATCGAAGAATTTTTGATATCGGTCCAGTAGTTTTTGAGTTTATTCGTTACAAACATATAAAAATACAAATCATTTAAATTTTAGTAGGGATTTATAATTTGTTCTATCAAAAAATATTACCTATGTTACTCAGGGATAATGTAGCATTCTAAAGCTCAAATAATTTTTGAAATGGGTAGAGTACTTTTTGAGTTTATTCGTTACATACATATAAAAATACAAAGTATTTAAGTATTAGTACGGTACCCTAGTTTTTTCTAGCCATAAACATAGCCTATGTTACTCAAGAATAACGTAGCATTCTAATGGTGAAAGAATTTTTGAAATCCATCCAGAAGTTTTTGAGTTTCTTCGGATGACACATATAAAAATTCAAATTATTTAAGTTTTACTAGGGATCCCTAACTTTTTCAACAATAAATATTGCGTATGTTACTGAGGGATAATGTAGGATTCTAAAGGTGAAAGAATTTTTGAAATCGGTCCAGTAGTTTTTGAGTTTCTTCGGTTCAAACATACAAAAATACAAATTATTTAAGTTTTGGTAGGGATCCCTAATTTTTTCCAGCAATAAATATACCCTATGTTACTCAGGGATAATGTAGCATTCGAAAGATCAAAGAATTTTTGAAATCGGTCCTGTAGTTTTTGAGTTTATTCCTAACAAACATAAAAAAATTCAAATTATTTAAGTTTTAGTGGGGATCCCTAATATTTTCTAGCAATAAATATACTCTATGTTACTCCGGGATAATGTAATATTCTAAGGGTGGAAGAATTTTTGAAATCGGTCCAGTACTTTTTGAGTTTATTCGTTACAAACATACAAAAATTTAAATTATTTAGCTTTTAGTATGGGTCCCTAACTTTCTCTAGCAATAAATGCAGCCTATCTTACTCAGAGATAAGGTAGCATTCTAATTGTGAAAGAATTTTAGTAATCGGTCCAGTAGTTTTTGAGTCTATTCGTTACAAACATACAAAAATTCAAATTATCAAAAGTTTTAGTATGGGTCCCTAACTTTCTCTAGCAACAAATATAGCCTATGTTACTCAAGGATAACGTAGCATTCTAATGGTGACAAAATTTTTGAAATCGGTCCAGAACTTTTTGAGTTTATTCGTTACAAACATACAAAAATTTAAATTATTTAAGATTTAGTAGGGACCCCAAACTTTTTCTAGCAATAAATATACCCTATGTTACTCAGGGATAATGTAGCATTCTAAAGGCCAAAGAATTTTTGAAATCGGTCCAGTAGTTTTTGAGTTTATTCGTTACAAACATACAAAAATTCAAATTATTTTGGTTTTAGTGGGGATCCCTAATATTTTCTAGCAATAAATATACTCTATGTTACTCAGGGATAATGTAGTATTCGAATGGTGAACGATTTTTTGAATTCGGTCCAGTAGTTTTTGAGTTTCTTCATTACAAACATACAAAAATTCAAATTATTTAAGTTTTAGTAGGGACCCCTAGTTTTTTCTAGCCATAAACATAGCCTATAATACTCAGGGATAATGCAGTATTCTACTGGTGAAAGATTTTTTGAAATCGGTCCAGTAGTTTTTGAGTTTCTTCGTTACAAACATACAAAAATTCAAATTTTTTAAATTTTAGTAGGCATGCCTAACTTTTTCTAGCAATAAATATAACCTATGTTACTCAGGGATAACGTAGCATTCTAATGGTGAACGATTTTTTGAAATCGGTCCAGTACTTTTTGAGTTTATTCGTTACAAACATTCAAAAATTTAAATTCTTTAAGTTTTAGTAGCTACCCCTAACTTTTACTAGCAATAAATATACCGTATGTTACTCAGGGATAATGTAGCATTCTAAGGGTAAAAGAATTTTTGAAATCGTTCCAGTAGTTTTTGAGTTTATTCGTTACAAACATACAAAAATTCAAATTATTTTGGTTTTAGTGGGGATCCCTAATATTTTCTAGCAATAAATATACCCTATGTTACTCAGGGATAATGTAGCATTCTAAAGGTGAAAGAATTTTTGAAATCAGTCCAGTAGTTTTTGAGTTTGTTCGTTAGAAACATCCAAAAATTCAAATTATTTTGGTTTTAGTGGGGATCCCTAATATTTTCTAACAATAAATATACTCTATGTAACTCAGGGATAATGTAGTATACGAATGGTGAAAGATTTTTTGAAATCGGTCCAGTAGTTTTTGAGTTTCTTCGTTACAAACATACAAAAATTCAAATTATTTTGGTTTTAGTGGGGATCCCTAATATTTTCTAGCAATAAATATGCTCTATGTTACACAGGGATAATGTAGTATTCGAATGGTGAAAGATTTTTTGAAATCGGTCCAGCAGTTTTTGAGTTTCTTCGTTACAAACATACAAAAATTGAAATTATTTAAGTTTTAGTAGGCATCCCTAACTTTTTCTAGCAATAAATATACCCTATGTTACTCAGGGATAATGTAGCATTCTAAAGGTGAAAGAATTTTTGTAATCGGTCCAGTACTTTTTGAGTTTATTCGTTACAAACATACAAAAATTCAAATTATTTAAGTTTTAGTAGGCATCCCTAACTTTTTCTAGCAATAAATATACCCTATGTTACTCAGGGATAATGTAGCATTCTAAAGGTCAAAGAATTTTCGAAATCGGTCCTGTAGATTTTGAGTTTATTCCTAATAAACATATAAAAATTCAAATTATTTAAATTTTAGTGGGGATCCCTAATCTTTTATAGCAATAAATATACTCTATGTTACTCCGGGATAATGTAGCATTCTAAGGGTGAAAGAATTTTTGAAATCGGTCCAGCAGTTTTTGAGTTTATTCCTCACAAACCTATACAAATACAAATTATTTAAGTTTCGGTAGGGTCTCCTAGTTTTTTCTAGCCATAAACATAGCCTATGTTACTCAGGGATAACGTAGCATTCTAATGGTGAAAGAATTTTTGAAATCCATCCAGTAGTTTTTGAGTTTCTTCGATTCACACATACAAAAATTCAAATTATTTAAGTTTTAGTAGGGATTCCTAACTTTTTCTAGCAAGAAATATTACGTATGTTCCTGAGGGATAATGTAGCATTCTAAAGGTGAAAGAATTTTTGAAATCGGTCCAGTAGTTTTTGAGTTTCTTCGGTTCAAACATATAAAAATACAAATCATTTAAATTTTAGTAGGGATTTATAATTTGTTCTATCAATAAATATAGCCTATGCTACTCAGGGATAATGTAGCATTCTAAAGGCCAAAGAATTTTTGAAATCGGTCCAGTACATTTTGAATTTATTCTTTACCAACATATGAACCTACAAATTATTTAAATTTTAGTAGGGATCCCAAATTTTCTCTAGCAATAAATATCGCCTATGTTCCTCAGGGATAATGTAGCATTCTAATGGTGAAAGATTTTTTGAAATAGGTCCAGTAGTTTTTGAGTTTCTTCGTTACAAACATACAAAAATTCAAATTATTTGAGTTTTAGTAGGCATCCCTAACTTTTCCTAGCAATAAATATACCCTATGTTGCTCAGGGATAATGTAGCATTCTAAAGGTGAAAGAATTTTTGTAATCGGTCCAGTGCTTTTTGAGTTTATTCGTTACAAACATACAAAAATTCAAATTATTTAAGTTTTAGTAGGCATCCCTAACTTTTTCTAGCAATAAAAATACCCTAAGTTACTCAGGGATAATGTAGCATTCTAAAGGTCAAAGAATTTTTGAAATCGGTCCTGTAGTTCTTGAGTTTATTCCTTACAAACATATAAAAATACAAATTATTAAAGTTTTTGTAGGAATTCCTAATTTTTTCTGCCAATAAATACAGCCTATCTTACTCACATATAATGTAGCATTCTAATGGTGAAAGAATTTTTGAAATCGGTCCAGTAGTTTTTGAGTCTATTCGTTACAAACATACAAAAATTCAAATTATCAAAAGTTTTAGTATGGATCCCTAACTTTCTCTAGCACTAAATATAGACTATGTTACTCAAGTATAACGTAGCATTCTAATGGTGAAAAAATTTTTGAAATCGGTCCAGTACTTTTTGAGTTTATTCGTTACATACCTATAAAAATACAAATTATTTAAGTATTAGTAGGGTCCCCTAGTTTTTTCTAGCCATAAACATAGCCTATGTTACTCAAGGATAACGTAGCATTCTAATGGTGAAAGAATTTTTGAAATCCATCCAGTAGTTTTTGAGTTTCTTCGGTTCCCACATACAAAAATTCAAATTATTTAAGTTTTAGTAGGGATGCCTAACTTTTCCTAGCAATAAATATAGCCTATGTTACTCAAGGATAACGTAGCCTTCTAATGGTGAAAAAATTTTTGAAATCAGTCCAGTACTTTTGAGTTTATTCGTTACAAACATACAAAAATTCAAATTATTTAGGTTTTAGTAGGGATCCCTAATTTTTTCTAGCAATAAATATAGCCCTTGTTACTCAGAGATAATATAGCATTCTAACGATCGAAGAATTTTTGATATCGGTCCAGTAGTTTTTGAGTTTATTCGTTACAAACATATAAAAATACAAATCATTTAAATTTTAGTAGGGATTTATAATTTGTTCTATCAAAAAATATTACCTATGTTACTCAGGGATAATGTAGCATTCTAAAGCTCAAATAATTTTTGAAATGGGTAGAGTACTTTTTGAGTTTATTCGTTACATACATATAAAAATACAAAGTATTTAAGTATTAGTACGGTACCCTAGTTTTTTCTAGCCATAAACATAGCCTATGTTACTCAAGAATAACGTAGCATTCTAATGGTGAAAGAATTTTTGAAATCCATCCAGAAGTTTTTGAGTTTCTTCGGATGACACATATAAAAATTCAAATTATTTAAGTTTTACTAGGGATCCCTAACTTTTTCAACAATAAATATTGCGTATGTTACTGAGGGATAATGTAGGATTCTAAAGGTGAAAGAATTTTTGAAATCGGTCCAGTAGTTTTTGAGTTTCTTCGGTTCAAACATACAAAAATACAAATTATTTAAGTTTTGGTAGGGATCCCTAATTTTTTCCAGCAATAAATATACCCTATGTTACTCAGGGATAATGTAGCATTCGAAAGATCAAAGAATTTTTGAAATCGGTCCTGTAGTTTTTGAGTTTATTCCTAACAAACATAAAAAAATTCAAATTATTTAAGTTTTAGTGGGGATCCCTAATATTTTCTAGCAATAAATATACTCTATGTTACTCCGGGATAATGTAATATTCTAAGGGTGGAAGAATTTTTGAAATCGGTCCAGTACTTTTTGAGTTTATTCGTTACAAACATACAAAAATTTAAATTATTTAGCTTTTAGTATGGGTCCCTAACTTTCTCTAGCAATAAATGCAGCCTATCTTACTCAGAGATAAGGTAGCATTCTAATTGTGAAAGAATTTTAGTAATCGGTCCAGTAGTTTTTGAGTCTATTCGTTACAAACATACAAAAATTCAAATTATCAAAAGTTTTAGTATGGGTCCCTAACTTTCTCTAGCAACAAATATAGCCTATGTTACTCAAGGATAACGTAGCATTCTAATGGTGACAAAATTTTTGAAATCGGTCCAGAACTTTTTGAGTTTATTCGTTACAAACATACAAAAATTTAAATTATTTAAGATTTAGTAGGGACCCCAAACTTTTTCTAGCAATAAATATACCCTATGTTACTCAGGGATAATGTAGCATTCTAAAGGCCAAAGAATTTTTGAAATCGGTCCAGTAGTTTTTGAGTTTATTCGTTACAAACATACAAAAATTCAAATTATTTTGGTTTTAGTGGGGATCCCTAATATTTTCTAGCAATAAATATACTCTATGTTACTCAGGGATAATGTAGTATTCGAATGGTGAACGATTTTTTGAATTCGGTCCAGTAGTTTTTGAGTTTCTTCATTACAAACATACAAAAATTCAAATTATTTAAGTTTTAGTAGGGACCCCTAGTTTTTTCTAGCCATAAACATAGCCTATAATACTCAGGGATAATGCAGTATTCTACTGGTGAAAGATTTTTTGAAATCGGTCCAGTAGTTTTTGAGTTTCTTCGTTACAAACATACAAAAATTCAAATTTTTTAAATTTTAGTAGGCATGCCTAACTTTTTCTAGCAATAAATATAACCTATGTTACTCAGGGATAACGTAGCATTCTAATGGTGAACGATTTTTTGAAATCGGTCCAGTACTTTTTGAGTTTATTCGTTACAAACATTCAAAAATTTAAATTCTTTAAGTTTTAGTAGCTACCCCTAACTTTTACTAGCAATAAATATACCGTATGTTACTCAGGGATAATGTAGCATTCTAAGGGTAAAAGAATTTTTGAAATCGTTCCAGTAGTTTTTGAGTTTATTCGTTACAAACATACAAAAATTCAAATTATTTTGGTTTTAGTGGGGATCCCTAATATTTTCTAGCAATAAATATACCCTATGTTACTCAGGGATAATGTAGCATTCTAAAGGTGAAAGAATTTTTGAAATCAGTCCAGTAGTTTTTGAGTTTGTTCGTTAGAAACATCCAAAAATTCAAATTATTTTGGTTTTAGTGGGGATCCCTAATATTTTCTAACAATAAATATACTCTATGTAACTCAGGGATAATGTAGTATACGAATGGTGAAAGATTTTTTGAAATCGGTCCAGTAGTTTTTGAGTTTCTTCGTTACAAACATACAAAAATTCAAATTATTTTGGTTTTAGTGGGGATCCCTAATATTTTCTAGCAATAAATATGCTCTATGTTACACAGGGATAATGTAGTATTCGAATGGTGAAAGATTTTTTGAAATCGGTCCAGCAGTTTTTGAGTTTCTTCGTTACAAACATACAAAAATTGAAATTATTTAAGTTTTAGTAGGCATCCCTAACTTTTTCTAGCAATAAATATACCCTATGTTACTCAGGGATAATGTAGCATTCTAAAGGTGAAAGAATTTTTGTAATCGGTCCAGTACTTTTTGAGTTTATTCGTTACAAACATACAAAAATTCAAATTATTTAAGTTTTAGTAGGCATCCCTAACTTTTTCTAGCAATAAATATACCCTATGTTACTCAGGGATAATGTAGCATTCTAAAGGTCAAAGAATTTTCGAAATCGGTCCTGTAGATTTTGAGTTTATTCCTAATAAACATATAAAAATTCAAATTATTTAAATTTTAGTGGGGATCCCTAATCTTTTATAGCAATAAATATACTCTATGTTACTCCGGGATAATGTAGCATTCTAAGGGTGAAAGAATTTTTGAAATCGGTCCAGCAGTTTTTGAGTTTATTCCTCACAAACCTATACAAATACAAATTATTTAAGTTTCGGTAGGGTCTCCTAGTTTTTTCTAGCCATAAACATAGCCTATGTTACTCAGGGATAACGTAGCATTCTAATGGTGAAAGAATTTTTGAAATCCATCCAGTAGTTTTTGAGTTTCTTCGATTCACACATACAAAAATTCAAATTATTTAAGTTTTAGTAGGGATTCCTAACTTTTTCTAGCAACGAATATTGCGTATGTTACTGAGGAATAATGTAGCATTCTAAAGGTGAAAGAATTTTTGAAATCGGTCCAATAGTTTTTGAGTTTCTTCGGTTCAAACATACCAAAATACAAATTATTTAAGTTTTGGTAGGGATTTATAATTTGTTCTATCAATAAATATAGCCTATGCTACTCAGGGATAATGTAGCATTCTAAAGGCCAAAGAATTTTTGAAACCGGTGCAGTACTTTTTGAATTTATTCGTTACAAACATACAAAAATTCAAATTATTTTGGTTTTAGTGGGGATCCCTAATATTTTCTAGCAATAAATATACTCTATGTTACTCAGGGAAAATGTAGTATTCGAATGGTGAAAGATTTTTTGAAATCGGTCCAGTAGTTTTTGAGTTTCTTCGTTACAAACATACAAAAATTCAAATTATTTAAGTTTTATTAGGGACCCCTAGTTTTTTCTAGCCATAAATATAGCCTATAATACTCAGGGATAATGTAGTATTCTAATGGTGAAAGATTTTTTGAAATCGGTCCAGTAGTATTTGAGTTTCTTCGTTACAAACATACAAAAATTCAAATTATTTAAGTTTTAGTAGGCATGCCTAACTTTTTCTAGCAATAAATATATCCTATGTTACTCCGGGATAATGTAGCATTCTAAGGGTGAAAGAATTTTTGAAATCGGTCCAGTAGTTTTTGAGTTTAATCCTCACAAACCTATAAAAATGCAAATTATTTAAGTTTCAGTAGGCTCCCCTAGTTTTTTCTAGCCATAAAGATAGCCTATGTTACTCAGGGATAAGGTAACATTCTAATGGTGAAAGAATTTTTGAAATCCATCCAGTAGTTTTTGAGTTTCTTCGATTCACACATACAAAAATTCAAATTATTTAAGTTTTAGTAGGGATTCCTAACTTTTTCTAGCAAGAAATATTACGTATGTTACTGAGGGATAATGTAGCATTCTAAAGGTGAAAGAATTTTTGAAATCGGTCCAGTAGTTTTTGAGTTTCTTCGGTTCAAACATATAAAAATACAAATCATTTAAATTTTAGTAGGGATTTATAATTTGTTCTATCAATAAATATAGCCTATGCTACTCAGGGATAATGTAGCATTCTAAAGGCCAAAGAATTTTTGAAATCGGTCCAGTACATTTTGAATTTATTCTTTACCAACATATGAACCTACAAATTATTTAAATTTTAGTAGGGATCCCAAATTTTTTCTAGCAATAAATATCGCCTATGTTCCTCAGGGATAATGTAGCATTCTAATGGTGAAAGATTTTTTGAAATAGGTCCAGTAGTTTTTGAGTTTCTTCGTTACAAACATACAAAAATTCAAATTATTTGAGGTTTAGTAGGCATCCCTAACTTTTCCTAGCAATAAATATACCCTATGTTGCTCAGGGATAATGTAGCATTCTAAAGGTGAAAGAATTTTTGTAATCGGTCCAGTGCTTTTTGAGTTTATTCGTTACAAACATACAAAAATTCAAATTATTTAAGTTTTAGTAGGCATCCCTAACTTTTTCTAGCAATAAAAATACCCTATGTTACTCAGGGATAATGTAGCATTCTAAAGGTCAAAGAATTTTTGAAATCGGTCCTGTAGTTCTTGAGTTTATTCCTTACAAACATATAAAAATACAAATTATTAAAGTTTTTGTAGGAATTCCTAATTTTTTCTGCCAATAAATACAGCCTATCTTACTCACATATAATGTAGCATTCTAATGGTGAAAGAATTTTTGAAATCGGTCCAGTAGTTTTTGAGTCTATTCGTTACAAACATACAAAAATTCAAATTATCAAAAGTTTTAGTATGGATCCCTAACTTTCTCTAGCACTAAATATAGACTATGTTACTCAAGGATAACGTAGCATTCTAATGGTGAAAAAATTTTCGAAATCGGTCCAGTACTTTTTGAGTTTATTCGTTACAAACACACAAAAATTTAAATTATTTAAGTTTTAGTAGGTACCCCTAACATTTTCTAGCAATAAATATAGCCTATGTTACTCAGGGATAATGTAGCATTCTAAAGGTAAAAGAATTTTTGAAATCGGTCCTGAAGTTTTTGAGTTTATTCGTTAAAAACATACAAAAATTCAAATTATTTTGGTTTTAGTGGGGATCCCTATTATTTTCTAGCAATAAATATACTCTATGTTACTCAGGGATAATGTAGTATTCGAATGGTGAAAGATTTTTTGAAATCGGTCCAGTAGTTTTTGAGTTTCTTCGTTACAAACATACAAAAATTCAAATTATTTAAGTTTTATTAGGGACCCTTAGTTTTTTCTAGCCATAAACATAGCCTATAATACTCAGGGATAATGTAGTATTCTAATGGTGAAAGATTTTTTGAAATCGGTCCAGTATTATTTGAGTTTCTTCGTTACAAACATACAAAAATTTAAATTATTTAAGTTTTAGTAGGCATGCCTAACTTTTTCTAGCAATAAATATACCCTATGTTAGTCCGGGATAATGTAGCATTCTAAAGGTAAAAGAATTTTTGAAATCGGTCCAGTAGTTTTTGAGTTTCTTCGGTTCAAACATACAAAAATACAAATTATTTAAGTTTTGGTAGGGATTTATAATTTGTTCTATCAATAAATATAGCCTATGCTACTCAGGGATAATGTAGCATTCTAAAGGCCAAAGAATTTTTGAAATCGGTGCAGTACTTTTTGAGTATATTCGTTACAAACATACAAAAATTCAAATTATTTTGGTTTTAGTAGGTACCCCTAACTTTTTCTAGCAATAAATATAGCCTATGTTACTCAGGGAAAATGTAGCATTCCAAAGGTAAAAGATTTTTTAAATCGGTCCAGTAGTATTTGAGTTTCTTCGGTACAAACATACAAAAATTCAAATTATTTAAGTTTTAGTAGGCATGCCTAACTTTTTCTAGCAATAAATATACCCTATGTTACTCCGGGATAATGTAGCATTCTAAAGGTGAAAGAATTTTTGTAATCGGTCCAGTGCTTTTTGAGTTTATTCGTTACAAACATACAAAAATTCAAATTATTTAAGTTTTAGTAGGCATCCCGAACTTTTTCTAGCAATAAATATACCCTATGTTACTCAGGGATAATGTAGCATTCTAAAGATCAAAGAATTTTAGAAATCGGTCCTGTAGTTTTTGAGTTTATTCCTAACAAACATAAAAAATTCAAATTATGTAAGTTTTAGTGGGGATCCCTAATATTTTCTAGCAATAAATATACTCTATGTTACTCCGGGATAATGTAGCATTCTAAAGGTAAAAGAATTTTTGAAATCGGTCCTGTAGTTTTTGAGTTTATTCGTCACAAACATACAAAAATTCAAATTATTTTGGTTTTAGTATGGGTCCCTAACTTTCTCTAGCAATAAATGCAGCCTATCTTACTCAGAGATAATGTAGCATTCTAATTGTGAAAGAATTTTAGTAATCGGTCCAGTAGTTTTTGAGTCTATTCGTTACAAACATACAAAAATTCAAATTATCATAAGTTTTAGTATGGGTCCCTAACTTTCTCTAGCAACAAATATAGCCTATGTTACTCAAGGATAACGTAGCATTCTAATGGTGACAAAATTTTTGAAATCGGTCCAGTACTTTTTGAGTTTATTCGTTACAAACATACAAAAATTTAAATTATTTAAGTTTAAGTAGGGACCCCAAACTTTTTCTAGCAATAAATATACCCTATGTTACTCAGGGATAATGTAGCATTCTAAAGGTAAAAGAATTTTTGAAATCGGTCCTGTAGTTTTTGAGTTTATTCGTCACAAACATACAAAAATTCAAATTATTTTGGTTTTAGTAGGTACCCGTAACTTTTTCTAGCAATAAATATCCTCTATGTTACTCAGGGATAATGTAGTATTCGAAGGGTGAAAGATTTTTTGAAATCGGTCCAGTAGTTTTTGAGTTTCTTCGTTACAAACATACAAAAATTCAAATTATTTAAGTTTTATTAGGGACCCCTAGTTTTTTCTAGCCATGAGCATAGCCTATAATACTCAGGGATAATGTAGTATTCTAATGGTGAAAGATTTTTTGAAATCGGTCCAGTAGTATTTGAGTTTCTTCGTTACAAACATACAAAAATTCAAATTATTTTGGTTTTAGTGGTGATCCCTAATATTTTCTAGCAATAAATATACTCTATGTTACTCAGGGATAATATAGTATTCGAATGGTGAAAGATTTTTTGAAATCGGTCCAATAGTTTTTGAGTTTCTTCGTTACAAACATACAAAAATTCAAATTATTTTGGTTTTAGTGGGGATCCCTAATATTTTCTAGCAATAAATATACTCTATGTAACTCAGGGATAATGTAGTATACGAATGGTGAAAGATTTTTTGAAATCAGTCCAGTAGTTTTTGAGTTTGTTCGTTAGAAACATACAAAAATTCAAATTATTTAGGTTTTAGTGGGGATCCCTAATATTTTCGAGCAATAAATATACTCTATGTAACTCAGGGATAATGTAGTATACGAATGGTGAAAGATTTTTTGAAATCAGTCCAGTAGTTTTTGAGTTTGCTCGTTAGAAACATACAAAAATTCAAATTATTTAGGTTTTAGTGGGGATCCCTAATATTTTCTAGCAATAAATATACTCTATGTTACTCAGGGATAATGTAGTATTCGAATGGTGAAAGATTTTTTGAAATCGGTCCAATAGTTTTTGAGTTTCTTCGTTACAAACATACAAAAATTCAAATTATTTTGGTTTTAGTGGGGATCCCTAATATTTTCTAGCAATAAATATACTCTATGTAACTCAGGGATAATGTAGCATTCTAAAGATCAAAGAATTTTTGAAATCGGTCCTGTAGTTTTTGAGTTTATTCCTAACAAACATAAAAAAATTCAAATTATTTAAGTTTTAGTGGGGATCCCTAATATTTTCTAGCAATAAATATACTCTATGTTACTCCGGGATAATGTAGCATTCTAAGGGTGGAAGAATTTTTGAAATCGGTCCAGTACTTTTTGAGTTTATTCGTTACAAACATACAAAAATTTAAATTATTTAACTTTTAGTATGGGTCCCTAACTTTCTCTAGCAATAAATGCAGCCTATCTAACTCACAGATAATGTAGCATTCTAAAGATCAAAGATTTTTTGAAATCGGTCCAGTAGTTTTTGAGTTTCTTCGTTACAAACATACAAAAATTCAAATTATTTAAGTTTTATTAGGGACCCCTAGTTTTTTCTAGCCATAAGCATAGCCTATAATACTCAGGGATAATGTAGTATTCTAATGGTGAAAGATTTTTTGAAATCGGTCCAGTAGTATTTGAGTTTCTTCGTTACAAACATACAAAAATTCAAATTATTTTGGTTTTAGTGGGGATCCCTCATATTTTCTAGCAATAAATATACTCTATGTTACTCAGGGATAATGTAGTATTCGAATGGTGAAAGATTTTTTGAAATCGGTCCAATAGTTTTTGAGTTTCTTCGTTACAAACATACAAAAATTCAAATTATTTTGGTTTTAGTGGGGATCCCTAATATTTTCTAGCAATAAATATACTCTATGTAACTCAGGGATAATGTAGTATACGAATGGTGAAAGATTTTTTGAAATCAGTCCAGTAGTTTTTGAGTTTGCTCGTTAGAAACATACAAAAATTCAAATTATTTAGGTTTTAGTGGGGATCCCTAATATTTTCTAGCAACAAATATACTCTATGTTACTCAGGGATAATGTAGTATTCGAATGGTGAAAGATTTTTTGAAATCGGTCCAATAGTTTTTGAGTTTCTTCGTTACAAACATACAAAAATTCAAATTATTTTGGTTTTAGTGGGGATCCCTAATATTTTCTAGCAATAAATATACTCTATGTTACTCAGGGATAATGTAGTATTCGAATGGTGAAAGATTTTTTGAAATCGGTTCAGTAGTTTTTGAGTTTCTTCGTTACAAACATACAAAAATTCAAATTATTTAAGTTTTAGTAGGCATCCCTAACTTTTTCTAGCAATAAATATACCCTATCTTACTCAGGGATAAAGTAGCATTCTAAAGGTGAAAGAATTTTTGTAATCGGTCCAGTACTTTTGAGTTTATTCGTTACAAACATACAAAAATTCAAATTATTTAAGTTTTAGTAGGCATCCCGAACTTTTTCTAGCAATAAATATACCCTATGTTACTCAGGGATAATGTAGCATTCTAAAGATCAAAGAATTTTTGAAATCGGTCCTGTAGTTTTTGAGTTTATTCCTAACAAACATAAAAAAATTCAAATTATTTAAGTTTTAGTGGGGATCCCTAATATTTTCTAGCAATAAATATACTCTATGTTACTCCGGGATAATGTAGCATTCTAATGGTGAACGATTTTTTGAAATCGGTCCAGTACTTTTTGAGTTTATTCCTAACAAACATAAAAAAATTCAAATTATTTAAGTTTTAGTGGGGATCCCTAATATTTTCTAGCAATAAATATACTCTATGTTACTCCGGGATAATGTAGCATTCTAAGGGTGGAAGAATTTTTGAAATCGGTCCAGTACTTTTTGAGTTTATTCGTTACAAACATACAAAAATTTAAATTATTTAAGTTTTAGTAGGTACCCCAAACTTTTATTAGCAATAAATATAACCTATGTTACTCAGGGATAACGTAGCATTCTAATGGTGAACGATTTTTTGAAATCGGTCCAGTACTTTTTGAGTTTATTCCTAACAAACATAAAAAAATTCAAATTATTTAAGTTTTAGTGGGGATCCCTAATATTTTCTAGCAATAAATATACTCTATGTTACTCCGGGATAATGTAGCATTCTAAGGGTGGAAGAATTTTTGAAATCGGTCCAGTACTTTTTGAGTTTATTCGTTACAAACATACAAAAATTTAAATTATTTAACTTTTAGTATGGGTCCCTAACTTTCTCTAGCAATAAATGCAGCCTATCTAACTCACAGATAATGTAGCATTCTAATTGTGAAAGAATTTTAGTAATCGGTCCAGTAGTTTTTGAGTCTATTCGTTACAAACATACAAAAATTCAAATTATCAAAAGTTTTAGTATTGGTCCCTAACTTTCTCTAGCAACAAATATAGCCTATGTTACTCAAGGATAACGTAGCATTCTAATGGTGACAAAATTTTTGAAATATGTCCAGTACTTTTTGAGTTTATTCGTTACAAACATACAAAAATTTAAATTATTTAAGTTTTAGTAGGGACCCCAAACTTTTTCTAGCAATAAATATACCCTATGTTACTCAGGGATAATGTAGCATTCTATAGGTAAAAGAATTTTTGAAATCGGTCCAGTAGTTTTTGAGTTTATTCGTTACAAACATACAAAAATTCAAATTATTTTGGTTTTAGTGGGGATCCCTAATATTTTCTAGCAATAAATATACCCTATGTTACTCAGGGATAAAGTAGCATTCTAAAGGTGAAAGAATTTTTGTAATCGGTCCAGTACTTTTTGAGTTTATTCGTTACAAACATACAAAAATTCAAATTATTTAAGTTTTAGTAGGCATCCCGAACTTTTTCTAGCAATAAATATACCCTATGTTACTCAGGGATAATGTAGCATTCTAAAGATCAAAGAATTTTAGAAATCGGTCCTGTAGTTTTTGAGTTTATTCCTAACAAACATAAAAAATTCAAATTATGTAAGTTTTAGTGGGGATCCCTAATATTTTCTAGCAATAAATATACTCTATGTTACTCCGGGATAATGTAGCATTCTAAGGGTGGAAGAATTTTTGAAATCGGTCCAGTACTTTTTGAGTTTATTCGTTACAAACATACAAAAATTTAAATTATTTAACTTTTAGTATGGGTCCCTAACTTTCTATCGCAATAAATGCAGCCTATCTTACTCAGAGATAATGTAGCATTCTAATTGTGAAAGAATTTTAGTAATCGGTCCAGTAGTTTTTGAGTCTATTCGTTATGTAGAGTGCTACACCTTATGTTATTTTTGGTTGGAATTTGGTTAGTAAGTAGGCATTTGAAATTAAAACTACTTAATTGTAAATTTCATATTTTTGATTAAATTAAAATAGTAACCTTTGAAAAATGTAGAAAAATATAGATTCTCGGCTAGAGAGGTTAACTTAGTAAAATTCTTTTAATTAATTTCAAGTTGGGAAATATCTTCCCACATTGGTGACCCCGATAAGAATCCGTTAATTTTAAAAAAGCTCTTTCGTGTAAAAGTCTTAATTTTTCTCGATCTTTTTTGTTCTTTTTTACGGCAAAATTAATCTAGTGAGAAGTGAATTTATATCGGAATAAATCGATTTTCACACTGAAAAAAGAGACTTTGACGCCATTTTTTTTTTGGAGAAATATATGTTTGATTCTTGTATTGCTAGCTAATTTGAAAATTACAAGAATTAGTTTTTAAAGAATTACGCAATATTTTGTTCCCTAAACAGAAATTTTCAACTCTCTATATGTGTTACATTTAATGACATTAGTACGGTTTCGCGTGTGTATTTAAATTTGTGTGAACAAAACTGAAATATAATATTTATATTTATAATATAATATTGGAAAGAAAATTTTTTGTGAACCAAAGTGTGAAAATTTATAGAAACAGAAACATTGAACTTTTTGTGCTAATTTAGTAAAGAAATTAAAAATATGTCAACCGAACCAAGTAAGGAAACTGTTGAGATTACTCGCATTGCTGTGAAAGTACCACCATTTTGGGAGGAATCTCCTGAGATCTGGTTTGCACAGGTGGAGAGTCAATTTTCAAATTCAGGAATTACAACAGATGTTTCAAAATTTAATACAGTGGTGGCAGCCATTGAGAGTAGGATACTCACTCAGGTTAGTGAAGCAATTTTAACCCCTCCTGTTGAAAATAAGTATCAGAATCTAAAAAGACAGATAATAGAAAGATTTTCGGAATCAGAACAAAGGAAGCTTAAAAGACTGCTTTCTGAAATAGAGTTGGGCGACCGTACACCCACACAATTACTGAATGAAATGAGAAAGTTAGGTGGCAATAAGGTAGGAATGGAGCTATTGAAGGCGATTTGGTTAAAGTGTTTGCCACTCCAAGCAAGAACAATTTTGTCAGTTAGTGATCTCGACTTAAAGGCTTTAGCAACATTAGCTGACAGGATTGTCGAAGTTGCAGACATTTCTAGCATCAGCAATCAACCCATTCCAGCACAATCAACTAATGCTGTTTCAACTGTACAAGATCCTTCAATAGCTGATCTAAAGAAAAATGTTGAATCATTAACAACCTTAGTTCGGGAACTGTCATCTCAAATTCGTGCGAGAAGCAATTCACGACGCCGAACTACAACTCAATTTAATAATCCAACAAACAATGCAACTAATGAAGCAACCAACCGTCCATTATGCTGGTATCACTATAAGTTTGGACAGAATGCCACTAAGTGTAACCAGCCTTGTTCATTTTTACAAGAATCAAAAAACTAAATAACTTGCAGATGGTGAATCGACTTTATATTACCGAGAAAAAATTTGGAAGACGATTCTTAGTCGATACTGGCGCTGACATTTCCGCCATTCCACCATCTGCAAAACAAAAAACACAGCAAATTGCATCACAATTTTCTTTTCCAATAGATTTGTATGCGGCCAATGGTACTCGCATAAAAACCTACGGACAGCAGACAATCAATGTTGATCTGGGATTACGACGAAATTTTCAATGGACTTTCATAGTAGCTGACGTTAATATACCAATTCTGGGTGCAGATTTTCTCCGGAATTATGATTTATTAGTCGACATTAAACGTAATAAGCTAATTGACGCTAAGACGCAGCTTGCATTACAATGTAAAGTAATATCCGTTGCTACCGTCGATGCGTTAAAGATGTATAATTCTCGAAATAAATTCGAAGTATTACTGGCTGAATTTCCAGAAATTACAACATTGAATCCTGATACACTATCAGCTAAATCGTCTAAAATTTCACATTTTATTGAAACGAAAGGCCCACCTGTTTTTGCTAGACCACGAAGATTACCGCCAGATAAGCTAAAAGCAGCCCAAGAGGAATTCCGGCATTTACTTAAGAAGGGTATTTGTCAAGCTTCTAGTTCCTGTTGGGCCAGTCCATTACATTTAGTTACAAAACCTGATGGCTCATTTCGTCCATGTGGTGATTATAGGAGACTGAATGCTATTACAGTGCCGGATAGATACCCTATCCCATTTATACAAGATTTCGCCCATTGCCTACATGGAAAAAGTATATTTTCAAAATTAGACTTAAATAAGGCTTTTCATCAAATACCAGTTAACCCAGATGATATTCCGAAGACGGCTATAATTACACCATTTGGCTTGTATGAATTCAAGTTTATGACATTTGGGCTTCGAAACGCGGCCCAAACATTTCAACGCTTCATCAATGAGGTTTTAGCTGACTTAGATTTTGTTTTTGTTTATATAGATGACATAATTATTGCTTCAAGAGATATTGAAGAACATTTGCATCAGTTGCGAACAGTATTTCAACGTCTTCGAGATCATGCCTTAACAATCAACGTTTCGAAGTGTAAATTCGGTAAACCAGAGCTAGATTTTCTAGGACACCATATTACATCGAGCGGCATCTCTCCACTTGAAACTAAAGTTAAAGCCATTCACAATGTTTCTCAGCCTTCAGTAGCTAAGGAATTAAAGCGTTTTCTAGCAATGATTAACTTTTATCGTCGCTTTATTCCTCATGCAGTCGATAACCAAATGATCCTACAAGATTTAATTCCTGGCAACAAGAAGAATGACAATACGAGGATCGCATGGAATGAAGCAGCAGTTGTAGCTTACGAAAAATGCAAAGCTGATTTAGCTAATGCGACGCTTCTGGCTCACCCTGCAACGAATGCACAATTATCCCTAACAGTTGATGCTTCAAATATAGCTGTTGGTGCTGTTTTACATCAATACGTTGACAACGTTCAGCAGCCACTCGGTTTCTTTTCCAAGAAATTATCTTCTGCTGAAAATAAATACAGTACTTATGATCGTGAATTATTGGCTATTTACCTAGGAATTAAACACTTTCGTCACATGCTGGAAGGCAGAGATTTCTATGTCAATACTGATCACAAGCCACTTACATTCGCTTTTTATCAAAAATCTGACAAAGCATCACCTAGGCAATTAAGACATTTAGATTTTGTGAGTCAATTTACTCATGACATCCGCTATGTAGCGGGAGAAGACAACGTAGTTGCAGATTTTTTGTCTAGGATTAGTACTGTGGGTAAAAACATCATCATTGATTATCCTGGAATATCTATTGAACAACAAAGTGATCCGGAGCTAAGTGACTTACTTAAAAGCGGTAAACACTCTTTAAATTTAAAATTATTTAAAATGTTTGATTCATCTTCAGAGGTTTATTGTGACATTACAAATGACATTATTCGACCTTATATACCAAAAAGATTTCGTGAAGACATAATATTAAAATTTCACGAGCTTTCGCATCCAGGTAGTAGAGCCTCAACTAAATTAATTACACAGCGCTTTGTTTGGCCAGGTATCAACAAAGACTGTATTGAGACTGTTCGCCGATGTATTTCCTGTCAAAAAGTAAAAATTCACAAACATAACAAAACGGCACTTTCTACTTTCTTGCTTCCTAATAAGCGTTTTGAACACATTAATGTGGATATAGTTGGTCCATTACCTGTGTCTAAGGGTTATCGTTATCTACTTACCTGTATTGACCGTTACACAAGATGGCCCGAAGCATTTCCAATGGTCGATATAACGGCAGAAACAGTAGCATCAACACTCATGTCTGGCTGGATAGCCCGTTTTGGCGTACCCTTACGCATAACAACAGATCAAGGAAGACAGTTCGAATCTACACTATTTAAAGAATTGTCGAAGACCCTTGGAACTAAACACATTCACACTACTGCATACCACCCTCAGTCAAATGGGTTAATAGAACGCTGGCATAGAGTATTAAAGGCAGCAATTATGGCATATCAGACTAAGGATTGGTATGACATTTTACCAACTATACTTTTAGGTTTACGAACATCGTTTAAGGAAGATCTTAATTGTTCACCAGCTGAAATGGTCTATGGAACTACAATTATGCTACCAGGTCAATTTTTTACAGAAGACAAAATGGAGATTGTTCAATCTGACTTCGTCAAGACGCTAAGAGATCATATGACATCTATTCGTCCAACAGCTACTTCAAATAATAGTAAAGAAAAAGTTTTTGTGCAGAAAGAGTTAGAAACGTGTTCTCATGTATTTCTGCGTAATGACACTGTACGTAGTTCACTTACACCGCCGTTTGATGGTCCATTTCAAATTGTTCACCGAGGCGAAAAATTCTTTAAACTTTTAGTTAATAACAAGGAAGTCACAGTAACTATCGATCGATTAAAAGCAGCTCATTTCACCACTTCACCAACCGAAGTTAAGAATTCTTCGCTACAAAAAGCCAACAGCTTTTCACAGCCATCAGCTTATCCAAATACCAGATCAAGAAAACAAGTCAGATTTCAAGACCAGTGTATATTAAACCCTAATTGAAAAGTACTTTTTTAGAATAAGTTTTTTAATATAAATTTTAATTAAAAATAACATAATGAATATTACGTTGAACTATTTACCCTACCTAGTATCAACTAAAAGGGGAGTACTGTAGAGTGCTACACCTTATGTTATTTTTGGTTGGAATTTGGTTAGTAAGTAGGCATTTGAAATTAAAACTACTTAATTGTAAATTTCATATTTTTGATTAAATTAAAATAGTAACCTTTGAAAAATGTAAAAAATAAAAGAATTGTAAAAATGTTGGAGAAAAATATAGATTCTCGGCTAGAGAGGTTAACTTAGTAAAATTCTTTTAATTAATTTCAAGTTGGGAAATATCTTCCCACAAATATACTCTATGTTACTCAGGGAAAATGTAGTATTCGAATGGTGAAAGATTTTTTGAAATCGGTCCAGTAGTTTTTGCGTTTCTTCGTTACAAACATACAAAAATTCAAATTATTTAAGTTTTATTAGGGACCCCTAGTTTTTTCTAGCCATAAATATAGCCTATAATACTCAGGGATAATGTAGTATTCTAATGGTGAAAGATTTTTTGAAATCGGTCCAGTAGTATTTGAGTTTCTTCGTTACAAACATACAAAAATTCAAATTATTTAAGTTTTAGTAGGCATGCCTAACTTTTTCTAGCAATAAATATATCCTATGTTACTCCGGGATAATGTAGCATTCTAAGGGTGAAAGAATTTTTGAAATCGGTCCAGTAGTTTTTGAGTTTAATCCTCACAAACCTATAAAAATGCAAATTATTTAAGTTTCAGTAGGCTCCCCTAGTTTTTTCTAGCCATAAAGATAGCCTATGTTACTCAGGGATAACGTAGCATTCTAATGGTGAAAGAATTTTTGAAATCCAGCCAGTAGTTTTTGAGTTTCTTCGATTCACACATACAAAAATTCAAATTATTTCAGTTTTAGTAGGGATTCCTAACTTTTTCTAGCCAGAAATATTACGTATGTTACTGAGGGATAATGTAGCATTCTAAAGGTGAAAGAATTTTTGAAATCGGTCCAGTAGTTTTTGAGTTTCTTCGGTTCAAACATATAAAAATACAAATCATTTAAATTTTAGTAGGGATTTATAATTTGTTCTATCAATAAATATAGCCTATGCTACTCAGGAATAATGTAGCATTCTAAAGGCCAAAGAATTTTTGAAATCGGTCCAGTACTTTTTGAATTTATTCTTTACCAACATATGAACCTACAAATTATTTAAATTTTAGTAGGGATCCCAAATTTTTTCTAGCAATAAATATCGCCTATGTTCCTCAGGGATAATGTAGCATTCTAATGGTGAAAGATTTTTTGAAATAGGTCCAGTAGTTTTTGAGTTTCTTCGTTACAAACATACAAAAATTCAAATTATTTGAGTTTTAGTAGGCATCCCTAATTTTTTCTGCCAATAAATACAGCCTATCTTACTCACATATAATGTAGCATTCTAATGGTGAAAGAATTTTTGGAATCGGTCCAGTAGTTTTTGAGTCTATTCGTTACAAACATACAAAAATTCAAATTATCAAAAGTTTTAGTATGGATCCCCTACTTTCTCTAGCACTAAATATAGACTATGTTACTCAAGGATAACGTAGCATTCTAATGGTGAAAAAATTTTTGAAATCGGTCCAGTACTTTTTGAGTTTATTCGTTTCAAACACACAAAAATTTAAATTATTTAAGTTTTAGTAGGTACCCCTAACATTTTCTAGCAATAAATATAGCCTATGTTACTCAGGGATAATGTAGCATTCTAAAGGTAAAAGAATTTTTGAAATCGGTCCTGAAGTTTTTGAGTTTATTCGTTAAAAACATACAAAAATTCAAATTATTTTGGTTTTAGTGGGGATCCCTATTATTTTCTAGCAATAAATATACTCTATGTTACTCAGGGATAATGTAGTATTCGAATGGTGAAAGATTTTTTGAAATCGGTCCAGTAGTTTTTGAGTTTCTTCGTTACAAACATACAAAAATTCAAATTATTTAAGTTTTATTAGGGACCCTTAGTTTTTTCTAGCCATAAATATAGCCTATAATACTCAGGGATAATGTAGTATTCTAATGGTGAAAGATTTTTTGAAATCGGTCCAGTAGTATTTGAGTTTCTTCGTTACAAACATACAAAAATTTAAATTATTTAAGTTTTAGTAGGCATGCATAACTTTTTCTAGCAATAAATATACCCTATCTTAGTCCGGGATAATGTAGCATTCTAAAGGTAAAAGAATTTTTGAAATCGGTCCTGCAGTTTTTGAGTATATTCGTTACAAACATACAAAAATTCAAATTATTTTGGTTTTAGTAGGTACCCCTAAGTTTTTCTAGCAATAAATATAGCCTATGTTACTCAGGGAAAATGTAGCATTCCAAAGGTAAAAGGTTTTTTAAATCGGTCCAGTAGTATTTGAGTTTCTTCGGTACAAACATACAAAAATTCAAATTATTTAAGTTTTAGTAGGCATGCCTAACTTTTTCTAGCAATAAATATACCCTATGTTACTCCGGGATAATGTAGCATTCTAAAGTTAAAAGAATTTTTGAAATCGGTCCAGTAGTTTTTGAGTTTATTCGTTACAAACATACAAAAATTCAAATTATTTTGATTTTAGTAGGTACCCCTAACTTTTTCTAGCAATAAATATACCCTATGTTACTCCGGGATAATGTAGCATTCTAAAGGTAAAAGAATTTTTGAAATCGGTCCTGTAGTTTTTGAGTTTATTCGTCACAAACATACAAAAATTCAAATTATTTTGGTTTTAGTAGGTACCCGTAACTTTTTCTAGCAATAAATATACTCTATGTTACTCAGGGATAATGTAGTATTCGAATGGTGAAAGATTTTTTGAAATCGGTCCAGTAGTTTTTGAGTTTATTCCTCACAAACCTATAAAAAGGCAAATTATTTAAGTTTCAATAGGGTCCCCTAGTTTTTCTAGCCATAAACATAGCCTATGTTACTCGGGATAACGTAGCATTCTAATGGTGAAAGAATTTTTGAAATCCATCCAGTAGTTTTTGAGTTTCTTCGTTTCACACATACAAAAATTTAAATTATTTAAGTTTTAGTAGAGATCCCTAACTTTTTCTAGCAATAAATATTGCGTATGTTACTGAGGGATAATGTAGCATTCTAAAGGTGAAAGAATTTTTCAAATCCATCCAGTAGTTTTTGAGTTTCTTCGGTTCACACATACAAAAATTCAAATTATTTAAGTTTTAGTAGGGATCCCTAACTTTTTCAGAAATAAATATTGCGTATGTTACTGAGGGATAATGCAGGATTCTAAAGGTGAAAGATCTTTTGAAATCGGTCCAGTAGTTTTTGAGTTTCTTCGTTACAAACATACAAAAATTCAAATTTTTTAAATTTTAGTAGGCATGCCTAACTTTTTCTAGCAATAAATATAACCTATGTTACTCAGGGATAACGTAGCATTCTAATGGTGAACGATTTTTTGAAATCGGTCCAGTACTTTTTGAGTTTATTCGTTACAAACATACAAAAATTTAAATTCTTTAAGTTTTAGTAGGTACCCCTAACTTTTACTAGCAATAAATATACCCTATGTTACTCAGGGATAATGTAGCATTCTAAGGGTAACAGAATTTTTGAAATCGTTCCTGTAGTTTTTGAGTTTATTCGTTACAAACATACAAGAATTCAAATTATTTTGGTTTTAGTGGGGATCCCTAATATTTCCTAGCAATAAATATACTCTATGTTACTCAGGGATAATGTAGTATTCGAATGGTGAAAGATTTTTTGAAATCGGTCCAGTAGTTTTTGAGTTTATTCCTCACAAACCTATAAAAAGGCAAATTATTTAAGTTTCAGTAGGGTCCCCTAGTTTTTCTAGCCATAAACATAGCCTATGTTACTCGGGATAACGTAGCATTCTAATGGTGAAAGAATTTTTGAAATCCATCCAGTAGTTTTTGAGTTTCTTCGTTTCACACATACAAAAATTCAAATTATTTAAGTTTTAGTAGGGATCCCTAACTTTTTCAGCAATAAATATTGCGTATGTTACTGAGGGATAATGTAGCATTCTAAAGGTGAAAGAATTTTTGAAATCCATCCAGTAGTTTTTGAGTTTCTTCGGTTCACACATACAAAAATTCAAATTATTTAAGTTTTAGTAGGGATCCCTAACTTTTTCAGCAATAAATATTGCGTATGTTACTGAGGGATAAAGTAGGATTCTAAAGGTGAAAGATTTTTTGAAATCGGTCCAGTAGTTTTTGAGTTTCTTCGTTACAAACATACAAAAATTCAAATTTTTTAAATTTTAGTAGGCATGTCTAACTTTTTCTAGCAATAAATATAACCTATGTTACTCAGGGATAACGTAGCATTCTAATGGTGAACGATTTTTTGAAATCGGTCCAGTACTTTTTGAGTTTATTCGTTACAAACATACAAAAATTTAAATTCTTTAACTTTTAGTAGGTACCCCTAACTTTTACTAGCAATAAATATACCCTATGTTACTCAGGGATAATGTAGCATTCTAAAGGCCAAAGAATTTTTGAAATCGGTCCAGTACTTTTTGAATTTATTCTTTACCAACAAAGGAACATACAAATTATTTAAATTTTAGTAGGGATCCCAAATTTTTTCTAGCAAAAAATATCGCTTATGTTCCTCACGGATAACGTAGCATTCTAATGGTGAACGATTTTCTGAAATCGGTCCAGTACTGTTTGAGTTTATTCGTTACAAACATACAAAAATTTAAATTCTTTAAGTTTTAGTAGGCATCCCGAACTTTTTCTAGCAATAAATATACCCTATGTTACTCAGGGATAATGTAGCATTCTAAAGATCAAAGAATTTTTGAAATCGGTCCTGTAGTTTTTGAGTTTATTCCTAACAAACATAAATAAATTCAAATTATTTAAGTTTTAGTGGGGATCCCTTATATTTTCTAGCAATAAATATCGCTTATGTTCCTCACGGATAACGTAGCATTCTAATGGTGAACGATTTTTTGAAATCGGTCCAGTACTGTTTGAGTTTATTCGTTACAAACATACAAAAATTTAAATTCTTTAAGTTTTAGTAGGCATCCCGAACTTTTTCTAGCTATAAATATACTCTATGTTACTCCGGGATAATGTAGCATTCTAAGGGTGGAAGAATTTTTGAAATCGGTCCAGTACTTTTTGAGTTTATTCGTTACAAACATACAAAAATTTAAATTATTTAACTTTTAGTAGGGACCCCTAGTTTTTTCTAGCCATAAACATAGCCTATAATACTCAGGGATAATGCAGTATTCTACTGGTGAAAGATTTTTTGAAAACGGGCCAGTAGTTTTTGAGTTTCTTCGTTACAAACATACAAAAATTCAAATTTTTTAAATTTTAGTAGGCATGCCTAACTTTTTTTAGCAATAAATATAACCTATGTTACTCAGGGATAACGTAGCATTCTAATGGTGAAAGAATTTTTGAAATCCATCCAGTAGTTTTTGAGTTTCTTCGATTCACACATACAAAAATTCAAATTATTTAAGTTTTAGTAGGGATCCCTAACTTTATCAGCAATAAATATTGCGTATGTTACTGAGGGATAATGTAGGATTCTAAAGGTGAAAGAATTTTTGAAATCGGTCCAGTAGTTTTTGAGTTTCTTCGGTTCAAACATACAAAAATACAAATTATTTAAGTTTTGGTAGGGATCCCTAATTTTTTCCAGCAATAAATATTGCCTATGTTACTCAGGGGTAATGTAGCATTCTAAAGGTGAAAGAATTTTTGAAATCGGTCCAGTAGTTTTTGAGTTTATTCGTTACCAACATATAAACATGCAAATTATTTAAGTTTTAGTAGGGATCCCTAATTTTTTCTACCAATTAATATTGCCTATGTCACTCAGGGATTATGTAGCATTCTAAAGATCAAAGAATTTTTGAAATCGGTCCAGTACTTTTTGAGTTTGTTCGTCATCAACATATAAGCATTCAAATTATTTAAGTTTTAGTACGGATCCCTAATTTTTTCTAGCCATAAATATATCTTGTGTTACTCAGGGATTACGTAGCATTCTAACAGTGAAAGAATTTTTGAAATCAGTCTTGTAGTTTTTGAGTTTATTCCTTACAAACATATAAAACTACAAATTATTAAAGTTTTTGTAGGAATCCCTAATTTTTTCTAGCAATAAATATAACCTATGTTACTCAGGGATAATGTAGCATTCTAAAGATGAAAGAATTTCTGAAATCGGCCCAGTAGTTTTTGAGTTTCTTCGGTTCAAACATACAAAAATACAAATTATTTAAGTTTTGGTAGGGATCCCTAATTTTTTCTAGCAATAAATATTGCCTATGTTACTCAGGGATAATGTAGTATTCGAATGGTGAACGATTTTTTGAAATCGGTCCAGTAGTTTTTGAGTTTCTTCGTTACAAACATACAAAAATTCAAACTATTTAAGTTTTAGTAGGGACCCCTAGTTTTTTCTAGCCATAAACAGAGCCTATAATATTCAGGGATAATGCAGTATTCTACTGGTGAAAGATTTTTTGAAATCGGTCCAGTAGTTTTTGTGTTTCTTCGTTACAAACATACAAAAATTCAAATTTTTTAAGTTTTAGTAGGCATGCCTAACTTCTTCTAGCAATAAATATAACCTATGTTACTCACGGATAACGTAGCATTCTAATGGTGAACGATTTTTTGAAGTCGGTCCAGTACTTTTTGAGTTTATTCGTTACAAACATACAAAAACTTAAATTCTTTAAGTTTTAGTAGGTACCCCTAACTTTTACTAGCAATAGATATACCCTATGTTACTTAGGGATAATGTAGCATTCTAAAGGTAAAAGGATTTTTGAAATCGGTCCAGTAGTTTTTGAGTTTATTCGTTACAAACATACAAAAATTCAAATTATTTTGGTTTTAGTGGTGATCCCTAATATTTTCTAGCAATAAATATACCCTATGTTACTCATGGATAATTTAGCCTTCTAAAGGTAAAAGATTTTTTGAAATCGGTCCAGTAGTTTTTGAGTTTCTTCGTTACAAACATACAAAAATTTAAATTATTTAAGTTTTAGTATGGACCCCTAACTTTTTCTAGCAATAAATATACCCTATGTTACTCAGGGATAATGTAGTATACGAATGGTGAACGATTTTTTGAAATCGGTCCAGTAGTTTTTGAGTTTCTTCGTTACAAACATACAAAAGTTCAAATTATTTAAGTTTTAGTAGGGACCCTAGTTCTTTGTAGCCATAAACGTAGCCTATAATACTCAGGGATAATGTAGTATTCCACTGGTGAACGATTTTTTGAAATCGGTCCAGTAGTTTTTGAGTTTCTTCGTTACAAACATACAAAAATTCAAATTATTTAAGTTTTAGTAGGCATGCCTAACTTTTTCTAGCAATAAATATAACCTATGTTACTCAGGGATAACGTAGCATTTTAATGGTGAAAGAATTTTTGAAATCCATCCAGTAGTTTTTGAGTTTCTTCGGTTCACACATACAAAAATTCAAATTATTTAAGTTTTAGTAGGGATCGCTAACTTTTTCTAGCAATAAATATTGCCTGTGTTACTCAGGGATAATGTAGCATTCTAAAGATGAAAGAATTTTTGAAATCGGCCCAGTAGTTTTTGAGCTTCTTCGGTTCAGACATAAAAAAATACAAATTATTTAAGTTTTGGTGGGGATCTCTAATTTTTCTAGCAATAAATATTGCCTATCTTACTCAGGGATAATGTAGCATTCTAAAGGTAAAAGGATTTTTTAAATCGGTCCAGTGGTTTTTGAGTTTATTCGTTACAAACCTATAAAAATACAAATTATTTAAGTTTCAGTAGGGTGCTCTAGTTTTTTCTAGCCATAAACATAATCTATGTTACTCAGGGATAACGTAGCATTCTAATGGAGAACGATTTTTTGAAATCGGTCCAGTACTTTTTGAGTTTATTCGTTACAAACATACAAAAATTTAAATTCTTTAAGTTTTAGTAGGTACCCCTAACTTTTACTAGCAATAAATATGCCCTATGTTATTCAGGGATAATGTAGCATTCTAAAGGTAAAAGAATTTTTTAAATCGGTCCAGTAGTTTTTGAGTTTCTTCGGTTCACACATACAAAAATTCAAATTATTTAAGTTTTAGTAGGGATCCCTAACTTTTTCAGCAATAAATATTGCGTATGTTACTGAGGGATAATGTAGGATTCTAAAGATGAAAGATTTTTTGAAATCGGTCCAGTACTTTTTGAGTTTCTACGTTACAAACATACAAAAATTCAAATTTTTTAAATTTTAGTAGGCATGCCTAACTTTTTCTAGCAATAAATATAACCTATGTTACTCAGGGGTAACGTAGCATTCTAATGGTGAACGATTTTTTGAAATCGGTCCAGTACTCTTTGAGTTTATTCGTTACAAACATACAAAAATTTAAATTCTTTAAGTTTTAGTAGGTACCCCTAACTTTTACTAGCAATAAATATACCCTATGTTACTCAGGGATAATGTAGCATTCTAAGGGTAAAAGAATTTTTGAAATTGTTCCTGTAGTTTTTGCGTTTATTCGTTACAAACATACAAAAATTCAAATTATTTTGGTTTTAGTGGGGATCCCTAATATTTTCTAGCAATAAATATAGGCTATGTTACTCAAGGATAACGTAGCATTCTAATTGTGAAAGAATTTTTGTAATCGGTCCAGTACTTTTTGAGTTTATTTGTTACAAACATATAAAAATACAAATTATTTAAGTATTAGTACGGTACCCTAGTTTTTTCTAGCCATAAACATAGCCTATGTTACTCAAGAATAACGTAGCATTCTAATGGTGAAAGAATTTTTGAAATCCATCCAGTAGTTTTTGAGTTTCTTCGGTTCACACATACAAAAATTCAAATTATTTAAGTTTTAGTAGGGATCCCTAACTTTTTCAGCAATAAATATTGCGTATGTTACTGAGGGATAATATAGGATTCTAAAGGTGAAAGATTTTTTGAAATCGGTCCAGTAGTTTTTGAGTTTCTTCGTTACAAACATACAAAAATTCAAATTTTTTAAATTTTAGTAGGCATGCCTAACTTTTTCTAGCAATAAATATAACCTATGTTACTCGGGGATAACGTAGCATTCTAATGGTGAACGATTTTTTGAAATCGGTCCAGTACTTTTTGAGTTTATTCGTTACAAATATACAAAAATTTAAATTCTTTAAGTTTTAGTAGGTACCCCTAACTTTTACTAGCAATAAATATACCCTATGTTACTCAGGGATAATGTAGCATTCTAAGGGTAAAAGAATTTTTGAAATCGTTCCTGCAGTTTTTGAGTTTATTCGTTACAAACATACAAAAATTCAAATTATTTAAGTATTAGTACGGTACCCTAGTTATTTCTAGCCATAAACATAGCCTATGTTACTCAAGAATAACGTAGCATTCTAATGGTGAAAGAATTTTTGAAATCCATCCAGTAGTTTTTGAGTTTCTTCGGTTCACACATACAAAAATTCAAATTATTTAAGTTTTAGTAGGGATCCCTAACTTTTTCAGCAATAAATATTGCGTATGTTACTGAGGGATAAAGTAGGATTCTAAAGGTGAAATATTTTTTGAAATCGGTCCAGTAGTTTTTGAGTTTCTTCGTTACAAACATACAAAAATTTAAATTCTTTAAGTTTTAGTAGGTACCCCTAACTTTTACTAGCAATAAATATACCCTATGTTACTCAGGGATAATGTAGCATTCTAAGGGTAAAAGAATTTTTGAAATCGTTCCTGCAGTTTTTGAGTTTATTCGTTACAAACATACAAAAATTCAAATTATTTAAGTATTAGTACGGTACCCTAGTTTTTTCTAGCCATAAACATAGCCTATGTTACTCAAGAATAACGTAGCATTCTAATGGTGAAAGAATTTTTGAAATCCATCCAGTAGTTTTTGAGTTTCTTCGGTTCACACATACAAAAATTTAAATTCTTTAAATTTTAGTAGGTACCCCTAACTTTTACTAGCAATAAATATACCCCATGTTACTCAGGGATAATGTAGCATTCTAAAGGCCAAAGAATTTTTGAAATCGGTCCAGTACTTTTTGAATTTATTCTTTACCAACAAAGGAACATACAAATTATTTAAATTTTAGTAGGGATCCCAAATTTTTTCTAGCAATAAATATCGCTTATGTTCCTCACGGATAACGTAGCATTCTAATGGTGAACGATTTTTTGAAATCGGTCCAGTACTTTTTGAGTTTATTCGTTACAAACATACAAAAATTTAAATTCTTTAAGTTTTAGTAGGCATCCCGAACTTTTTCTAGCAATAAATATACCCTATGTTACTCAGGGATAATGTAGCATTCTAAAGATCAAAGAATTTTTGAAATCGGTCCTGTAGTTTTTGAGTTTATTCCAAACAAACATAAATAAATTCAAATTATTTAAGTTTTAGTGGGGATCCCTTATATTTTCTAGCAATAAATATACTCTATGTTACTCCGGGATAATGTAGCATTCTAAGGGTGGAAGAATTTTTGAAATCGGTCCAGTACTTTTTGAGTTTATTCGTTACAAACATACAAAAATTTAAATTATTTAACTTTTAGTGGGGACCCCTAGTTTTTTCTAGCTATAAACATAGCCTATAATACTCAGGGATAATGCAGTATTCTACTGGTGAAAGATTTTTTGAAATCGGTCCAGTAGTTTTTGAGTTTCTTCGTTACAAACATACAAAAATTCAAATTTTTTAAATTTTAGTAGGCATGCCTAACTTTTTCTAGCAATAAATATAACCTATGTTACTCAGGGATAACGTAGCATTCTAATGGTGAAAGAATTTTTGAAATCCATCCAGTAGTTTTTGAGTTTCTTCGATTCACATATACAAAAATTCAAATTATTTAAGTTTTAGTAGGGATCCCTAACTTTTTCAGCAATAAATATTGCGTATGTTACTGAGGGATAATGTAGGATTCTAAAGGTGAAAGAATTTTTGAAATCGGTCCAGTAGTTTTTGAGTTTCTTCGGTTCAAACATACAAAAATACAAATTATTTAAGTTTTGCTAGGGATCCCTAATTTTTTCTAGCAATAAATATTGCCTATGTTACTCAGGGATTATGTAGCATTCTAAAGATCAAAGAATTTTTGAAATCGGTCCAGTACTTTTTGAGTTTGTTCGTCACCAACATATAAGCATTCAAATTATTTAAGTTTTAGTACAGATCCCTAATTTTTTCTAGCCATAAATATATCTTGTGTTACTCAGGGATAACGTAGCATTCTAATGGTGAAAGAATTTTTGAAATCCATCCAGTAGTTTTTGAGTTTCTTCGATTCACATATACAAAAATTCAAATTATTTAAGTTTTAGTAGGGATCCCTAACTTTTTCAGCAATAAATATTGCGTATGTTACTGAGGGATAATGTAGGATTCTAAAGGTGAAAGAATTTTTGAAATCGGTCCAGTAGTTTTTGAATTTCTTCGGTTCACACATACAAAAATTCAAATTATTTAAGTTTTAGTAGGGATCCCTAACTTTTTCAGCAATAAATATTGCGTATGTTACTGAGGGATAATGTAGGATTCTAAAGATGAAAGAATTTTTGAAATCAGTCTTGTAGTTTTTGAGTTTATTCCTTACAAACATATAAAAATACAAATTATTTAAGTTTTGGTAGGGATCCCTAATTTTTTCCAGCAATAAATATTGCCTATGTTACTCAGGGATAATGCAGTATTCTACTGGTGAAAGATTTTTTGAAATCGGTCCAGTAGTTTTTGTGTTTCTTCGTTACAAACATACAAAAATTCAAATTTTTTAAGTTTTAGTAGGCATGCCTAACTTTTTCTAGCAATAAATATAACCTATGTTACTCAGGGATAACGTAACATTCTAATGGTGAACGATTTTTTGAAGTCGGTCCAGTACTTTTTGAGTTTATTCGTTACAAACATACAAAAATTTAAATTCTTTAAGTTTTAGTAGGTACCCCTAACTTTTACTAGCAATAAATATACCCTATGTTACTCAGGGGTAATGTAGCATTCTAAAGGTAAAAGAATTTTTGAAATCGGTCCAGTAGTTTTTGAGTTTATTCGTTACAAACATACAAAAATTCAAATTATTTTGGTTTTAGTGGTGATGCCTAATATTTTCTAGCAATAAATATACCCTATGTTACTCAGGGATAATTTAGCCTTCTAAAGGTAAAAGATTTTTTGAAATCGGTCCAGTAGTTTTTGAGTTTCTTCGTTACAAACATACAAAAATTTAAATTATTTAAGTTTTAGTAGGGACCCCTAACTTTTTCTAGCAATAAATATACCCTATGTTACTCAGGGATAATGTAGTATTCGAATGGTGAACGATTTTTTGAAATCGGTCCAGTAGTTTTTGAGTTTCTTCGTTACAAACATACAAAAATTCAAATTATTTAAGTTTTAGTAGGGAACCCTAGTTCTTTCTAGCCATAAACGTAGCCTATAATACTCAGGGATAATGTAGTATTCCACTGGTGAACGATTTTTTGAAATCGGTCCAGTAGTTTTTGAGTTTCTTCGTTACAAACATACAAAAATTCAAATTATTTAAGTTTTAGTAGGCATGCCTAACTTTTTCTAGCAATAAATATAACCTATGTTACTGAGGGATAACGTAGCATTTTAATGGTGAAAGAATTTTTGAAATCCATCCAGTAGTTTTTGAGTTTCTTCGGTTCACACATACAAAAATTCAAATTATTTAAGTTTTAGTAGGGATCGCTAACTTTTTCTAGCAATAAATATTGCCTATGTTACTCAGGGATAATGTAGCATTCTAAAGATGAAAGAATTTTTGTAATCGGCCCAGTAGTTTTTGAGCTTCTTCGGTTCAGACATAAAAAAATACAAATTATTTAAGTTTTGGTGGGGATCCCTAATTTTTTCTAGCAATAAATATTGCCTATGTTACTCAGGGATAATGTAGCATTCTAAAGATGAAAGAATTTTTGAAATCGGCCCAGTAGTTTTTGAGCTTCTTCGGTTCAGACATAAAAAAATACAAATTATTTAAGTTTTGGTGGGGATCCCTAATTTTTTCTAGCAATAAATATTGCCTATCTTACTCAGGGATAATGTAGCATTCTAAAGGTAAAAGGATTTTTTAAATCGGTCCAGTAGTTTTTGAGTTTATTCGTTACAAACCTATAAAAATACAAATTATTTAAGTTTCAGTAGGGTGCTCTAGTTTTTTCTAGCCATAAACATAATCTATGTTACTCAGGGATAACGTAGCATTCTAATGGAGAACGATTTTTTGAAATCGGTCCAGTACTTTTTGAGTTTATTCGTTACAAACATACAAAAATTTAAATTCTTTAAGTTTTAGTAGGTACCCCTAACTTTTACTAGCAATAAATATGCCCTATGTTATTCAGGGATAATGTAGCATTCTAAAGGTAAAAGAATTTTTTAAATCGGTCCAGTAGTTTTTGAGTTTCTTCGGTTCACACATACAAAAATTCAAATTATTTAAGTTTTAGTAGGGATCCCTAACTTTTTCAGCAATAAATATTGCGTATGTTACTGAGGAATAATGTAAGATTCTAAAGATGAAAGATTTTTTGAAATCGGTCCAGTACTTTTTGAGTTTCTTCGTTACAAACATACAAAAATTCAAATTTTTTAAATTTTAGTAGGCATGCCTAACTTTTTCTAGCAATAAATATAACCTATGTTACTCAGGGATAACGTAGCATTCTAATGGTGAACGATTTTTTGAAATCCGTCCAGTACTCTTTGAGTTTATTCGTTACAAACATACAAAAATTTAAATTCTTTAAGTTTTAGTAGGTACCCCTAACTTTTACTAGCAATAAATATACCCTATGTTACTCAGGGATAATGTAGCATTCTAAGGGTAAAAGAATTTTTGAAATCGTTCCTGTAGTTTTTGAGTTTATCCGTTACAAACATACAAAAATTCAAATTATTTAAGTATTAGTACGGTACCCTAGTTTTTTCTAGCCATAAACATAGCCTATGTTACTCAAGAATAACGTAGCATTCTAATGGTGAAAGAATTTTTGAAATCCATCCAGTAGTTTTTGAGTTTCTTCGGTTCACACATACAAAAATTCAAATTATTTAAGTTTTAGTAGGGATCCCTAACTTTTTCAGCAATAAATATTGCGTATGTTACTGAGGGATAAAGTAGGATTCTAAAGGTGAAAGATTTTTTGAAATCGGTCCAGTAGTTTTTGAGTTTCTTCGTTACAAACATACAAAAATTCAAATTTTTTAAATTTTAGTAGGCATGCCTAACTTTTTCTAGCAATAGATATAACCTATGTTACTCAGGGATAACGTAGCATTCTAATGGTGAACAATTTTTTGAAATCGGTCCAGTACTTTTTGAGTTTATTCGTTACAAACATACAAAAATTTAAATTCTTTAAATTTTAGTAGGTACCCCTAACTTTTACTAGCAATAAATATACCCTATGTTACTCAGGGATAATGTAGCATTCTAAAGGCCAAAGAATTTTTGAAATCGGTCCAGTACTTTTTGAATTTATTCTTTACCAACAAAGGAACATACAAATTATTTAAATTTTAGTAGGGATCCCAAATTTTTTCTAGCAATAAATATCGCTTATGTTCCTCACGGATAACGTAGCATTCTAATGGTGAACGATTTTTTGAAATCGGTCCAGTACTTTTTGAGTTTATTCGTTACAAACATACAAAAATTTAAATTCTTTAAGTTTTAGTAGGCATCCCGAACTTTTTCTAGCAATAAATATACCCTATGTTACTCAGGGATAATGTAGCATTCTAAAGATCAAAGAATTTTTGAAATCGGTCCTGTAGTTTTTGAGTTTATTCCAAACAAACATAAATAAATTCAAATTATTTAAGTTTTGGTGGGGATCCCTTATATTTTCTAGCAATAAATATACTCTATGTTACTCCGGGATAATGTAGCATTCTAAGGGTGGAAGAATTTTTAAAATCGGTCCAGTACTTTTTGAGTTTATTCGTTACAAACATACAAAAATTTAATTTATTTAACTTTTAGTAGGGACCCCTAGTTTTTTCTAGCTATAAACATAGCCTATAATACTCAGGGATAATGCAGTATTCTACTGGTGAAAGATTTTTTGAAATCGGTCCAGTAGTTTTTGAGTTTCTTCGTTACAAACATACAAAAATTCAAATTTTTTAAATTTTAGTAGGCATGCCTAACTTTTTCTAGCAATAAATATAACCTATGTTACTCAGGGATAACGTAGCATTCTAATGGTGAAAGAATTTTTGAAATCCATCCAGTAGTTTTTGAGTTTCTTCGATTCACACATACAAAAATTCAAATTATTTAAGTTTTAGTAGGGATCCCTAACTTTTTCAGCAATAAATATTGCGTATGTTACTGAGGGATAATGTAGGATTCTAAAGGTGAGAGAATTTTTGAAATCGGTCCAGTAGTTTTTGAGTTTCTTCGGTTCAAACATACAAAAATACAAATTATTTAAGTTTTGGTAGGGATCCCTAATTTTTTCCAGCAATAAATATTGCCTATGTTACTCAGGGGTAATGTAGCATTCTAAAGGTGAAAGAATTTTTGAAATCGGTCCAGTAGTTTTTGAGTTTATTCGTTACCAACATATAAACATGCAAATTATTTAAGTTTTAGTAGGGATCCCTAATTTTTTCTACCAATTAATATTGCCTATGTTACTCAGGGATTATGTAGCATTCTAAAGATCAAAGAATTTTTGAAATCGGTCCAGTACTTTTTGAGTTTGTTCGTCACCAACATATAAGCATTCAAATTATTTAAGTTTTAGTACGGAAATAAATATAACCTATCTTACTCAGGGATAACGTAGCATTCTAATGGTGAACGATTTTTTGAAGTCGGTCCAGTACTTTTTGAGTTTATTCGTTACAAACATACAAAAATTTAAATTCTTTAAGTTTTAGTAGGTACCCCTAACTTTTACTAGCAATAAATATACCCTATGTTACTCAGGGGTAATGTAGCATTCTAAAGGTAAAAGAATTTTTGAAATCGGTCCAGTAGGTTTTGAGTCTATTCGTTACAAACATACAAAAATTCAAATTATTTTGGTTTTAGTGGTGATCCCTAATATTTTCTAGCAATAAATATACCCTATGTTACTCAGGGATAATTTAGCCTTCTAAAGGTAAAAGATTTTTTGAAATCGGTCCAGTAGTTTTTGAGTTTCTTCGTTACAAACATACAAAAATTTAAATTATTTAAGTTTTAGTAGGGACCCCTAACTTTTTCTAGCAATAAATATACCCTATGTTACTCAGGGATAATGTAGTATTCGAATGGTGAACGATTTTTTGAAATCGGTCCAGTAGTTTTTGAGTTTCTTCGTTACAAACATACAAAAATTCAAATTATTTAAGTTTTAGTAGGGACCCCTAGTTTTTTCTAGCCATAAACGTAGCCTATAATACTCAGGGATAATGTAGTATTCCACTGGTGAACGATTTTTTGAAATCGGTCCAGTAGTTTTTGAGTTTCTCCGTTACAAACATACAAAAATTCAAATTATTTAAGTTTTAGTAGGCATGCCTAACTTTTTCTAGCAATAAATATAACCTATGTTACTCAGGGATAACGTAGCATTTTAATGGTGAAAGAATTTTTGAAATCCATCCAGTAGTTGTTGAGTTTCTTCGGTTCACACATACAAAAATTCAAATTATTTAAGTTTTAGTAGGGATCGCTAACTTTTTCTAGCAATAAATATTGCCTATGTTACTCAGGGATAATGTAGCATTCTATAGATGAAAGAATTTTTGAAATCGGCCCAGTAGTTTTTGAGTTTCTTCGGTTCAGACATAAAAAAATACAAATTATTTAAGTTTTGGTGGGGATCCCTAATTTTTTCTAGCAATAAATATTGCCTATCTTACTCAGGGATAATGCAGCATTCTAAAGGTAAAAGGATTTTTTAAATCGGTCCAGTAGTTTTTGAGTTTATTCGTTACAAACCTATAAAAATACAAATTATTTAAGTTTCAGTAGGGTGCTCTAGTTTTTTCTAGCCATAAACATAATCTATGTTACTCAGGGATAACGTAGCATTCTAATGGAGAACGATTTTTTGAAATCGGTCCAGTACTTTTTGAGTTTATTCGTTACAAACATACAAAAATTTAAATTCTTTAAGTTTTAGTAGGAACCCCTAACTTTTACTAGCAATAAATATACCCTATGTTACTCAGGGATAATGTAGCATTCTAAAGGTAAAAGAATTTTTTAAATCGGTCCAGTAATTTTTGAGTTTATCCGTTACAAACATACAAAAACTCAAATTATTTTGGTTTTAGTGGGGATCCCTAATTTTTTCCAGCAATAAATATTGCCTATGTCACTCAGGGGTAATGTAGGATTCTAAAGGTCAAAGAATTTTTGAAATCGGTAGAGTACTTTTTGAGTTTATTCGTTACATACCTATAAAAATACAAATTATTTAAGTATTAGTAGGGTCCCCTAGTTTTTTCTAGCCATAAACATAGCCTATGTTACTCAAGGATAACGTAGCATTCTAATGGTGAAAGAATTTTTGAAATCCATCCAGTAGTTTTTGAGTTTCTTCGGTTCACACATACAAAAATTCAAATTATTTAAGTTTTAGTAGGGATGCCTAACTTTTCCTAGCAATAAATATAGCCTATGTTACTCAAGGATAACGTAGCATTCTAATGGTGAAAAAATTTTTGAAATCGGTCCAGTACTTTTGAGTTTATTCGTTACAAACATACAAAAATTCAAATTATTTAGGTTTTAGTAGGGATCCCTAATTTTTTCTAGCAATAAATATAGCCCTTGTTACTCAGAGATAATATAGCATTCTAACGATCGAAGAATTTTTGATATCGGTCCCGTAGTTTTTGAGTTTATTCGTTACAAACATATAAAAATACAAATCATTTAAATTTTAGTAGGGATTTATAATTTGTTCTATCAAAAAATATTACCTATGTTACTCAGGGATAATGTAGCATTCTAAAGCTCAAATAATTTTTGAAATGGGTAGAGTACTTTTTGAGTTTATTCGTTACATACATATAAAAATACAAATTATTTAAGTATTAGTACGGTACCCTAGTTTTTTCTAGCCATAAACATAGCCTATGTTACTCAAGAATAACGTAGCATTCTAATGGTGAAAGAATTTTTGAAATCCATCCAGAAGTTTTTGAGTTTCTTCGGATGACACATACAAAAATTCAAATTATTTAAGTTTTAGTAGGGATCCCTAACTTTTTGAGCAATAAATATTGCGTATGTTACTGAGGGATAATGTAGGATTCTAAGGGTGAAAGAATTTTTGAAATCGGTCCAGTAGTTTTTGAGTTTCTTCGGTTCAAACATACAAAAATACAAATTATTTAAGTTTTGGTAGGGATCCCTAATTTTTTCAGCAATAAATATTGCCTATGTTACTCAGGGGTAATGTAGCATTCTAAAGGTGAAAGAATTTTTGAAATCGGTCCAGTAGTTTTTGAGTTTATTCCTCACAAACCTATAATAATGCAAATTATTTAAGTTTCAGTAGGGTCTCCTAGTTTTTTCTAGCCATAAACATAGCCTATGTTACTCAAGAATAACGTAGCATTCTAATGGTGAAAGAATTTTTGAAATCCATCCAGTAGTTTTTGAGTTTCTTCGATTCACACATACAAAAATTCAAATTATTTAAGTTTTAGTAGGGATCCCTAACTTTTTCAGCAATAAATATTGCGTATGTTACTGAGGGATAATGTAGCATTCTAACAGTGAAAGAATTTTTGAAATCGGTCTTGTAGTTTTTGAGTTTATTCGTTACAAACATACAAAAACTCAAATTATTTTGGTTTTAGTGGGGATCCCTAATTTATTCTAGCCATAAATATATCTTGTGTTACTCAGGGATTACGTAGCATTCTAACAGTGAAAGAATTTTTGAAATCAGTCTTGTAGTTTTTGAGTTTATTCCTTACAAACATATAAAAATACAAATTATTAAAGTTTTTGTAGGAATCCCTAATTTTTTCCAGCAATAAATATTGCCTATGTTACTCAGGGGTAATGTAGCATTCTAAATGTGAAAGAATTTTTGAAATCGGTCCAGTAGTTTTTGAGTTTCTTCGTTACAAACATACAAAAATTCAAATTAGTTAAGTTTTAGTAGGGACCATTAGTGTTTTCTAGCCATAAACGTAGCCTATAATACTCAGGGATAATGTAGTATTCCACTGGTGAACGTTTTTTTGAAATCGGTCCAGTAGTTTTTGAGTTTCTTTGTTACAAACATACAAAAATTCAAATTATTTAAGATTTAGTAGGGACCCCTAGTTTTTTCTAGCCATAAACATAGCCTATAATACTCAGGAATAATGTAGCATTCTAAAGGTCAAAGAATTTTTGAAATCGGTAGAGTACTTTTTGAGTTTATTCGTTACGTACCTATAAAAATACAAATTATTTAAGTATTAGTAGGGTCCCCTAGTTTTTTCTAGCCATAAACATAGCCTATGTTACTCAAGGATAACGTAGCATTCTAATGGTGAAAGAATTTTTGAAATCCATCCAGTAGTTTTTGAGTTTCTTCGGTTCACACATACAAAAATTCAAATTATTTAAGTTTTAGTAGGGATGCCTAACTTTTCCTAGCAATAAATATAGCCTATGTTACTCAAGGATAACGTAGCATTCTAATGGTGAAAAAATTTTTGAAATCGGTCCAGTACTTTTGAGTTTATTCGTTACAAACATACAAAAATTCAAATTATTTAGGTTTTAGTAGGGATCCCTAATTTTTTCTAGCAATAAATATAGCCCTTGTTACTCAGAGATAATATAGCATTCTAACGATCGAAGAATTTTTGATATCGGTCCAGTAGTTTTTGAGTTTATTCGTTACAAACATATAAAAATACAAATCATTTAAATTTTAGTAGGGATTTATAATTTGTTCTATCAAAAAATATTACCTATGTTACTCAGGGATAATGTAGCATTCTAAAGCTCAAATAATTTTTGAAATGGGTAGAGTACTTTTTGAGTTTATTCGTTACATACATATAAAAATACAAATTATTTAAGTATTAGTACGGTACCCTAGTTTTTTCTAGCCATAAACATAGCCTATGTTACTCAAGAATAACGTAGCATTCTAATGGTGAAAGAATTTTTGAAATCCATCCAGAAGTTTTTGAGTTTCTTCGGATGACACATACAAAAATTCAAATTATTTAAGTTTTAGTAGGGATCCCTAACTTTTTCAGCAAAAAATATTGCGTATGTTACTGAGGGATAATGTAGGATTCTAAAGGTGAAAGAATTTTTGAAATCGGTCCAGTAGTTTTTGAGTTTCTTCGGTTCAAACATACAAAAATACAAATTATTTAAGTTTTGGTAGGGATCCCTAATTTTTTCCAGCAATAAATATGGCCTATGTTACTCAGGGGTAATGTAGCATTCTAAAGGTGAAAGAATTTTTGAAATCGGTCCAGTAGTTTTTGAGTTTATTCCTCACAAACCTATAATAATACAAATTATTTAAGTTTCAGTAGGGTCTCCTAGTTTTTTCTAGCCATAAACATAGCCTATGTTACTCAAGAATAACGTAGCATTCTAATGGTGAAAGAATTTTTGAAATCCATCCAGTAGTTTTTGAGTTTCTTCGATTCACACATACAAAAATTCAAATTATTTAAGTTTTAGTAGGGATCCCTAACTTTTTCAGCAATAGATATTGCGTATGTTACTGAGGGATAATGTAGCATTCTAACAGTGAAAGAATTTTTGAAATCGGTCTTGTAGTTTTTGAGTTTATTCGTTACAAACATACAAAAACTCAAATTATTTTGGTTTTAGTGGGGATCCCTAATTTTTTCTAGCCATAAATATATCTTGTGTTACTCAGGGATTACGTAGCATTCTAACAGTGAAAGAATTTTTGAAATCAGTCTTGTAGTTTTTGAGTTTATTCCTTACAAACATATAAAAATACAAATTATTAAAGGTTTTGTAGGAATCCCTAATTTTTTCCAGCAATAAATATTGCCTATGTTACTCAGGGGTAATGTAGCATTCTAAGTGTGAAAGAAGTTTTGAAATCGGTCCAGTAGTTTTTGAGTTTCTTCGTTACAAACATACAAAAATTCAAATTAGTTAAGTTTTAGTAGGGACCCTTAGTTTTTTCTAGCCATAAACGTAGCCTATAATACTCAGGGATAATGTAGTACTCCACTGGTGAACGATTTTTTGAAATCGGTCCAGTAGTTTTTGAGTTTCTTCGTTACAAACATACAAAAATTCAAACTATTTAAGTTTTAGTAGGCATGCCTAACTTTTTCTAGCAATAAATATAACCTATGTTACTCAGGGATAACGTAGCATTCTAATCGTGAAAGAATTTTTGAAATCCATCCAGTAGTTTTTGAGTTTCTTCGGTTCACACATACAAAAATTCAAATTATTTAAGTTTTAGTAGGGATCGCTAACTTTTTCTAGCAATAAATATTGCCTATGTTACTCAGCGATAATGTAGCATTCTAAAGAAGAAAGAATTTTTGAAATCGGCCCAGTAGTTTTTGAGTTTCTTCGGTTCAGACATAAAAAAATACAAATTATTTAAGTTTTGGTGGGGATCACTAATTTTTTCTAGCAATAAATATTGCCTATCTTACTCAGGGATAATGTAGCATTCTAAAGGTAAAAGGATTTTTTAAATCGGTCCAGTAGTTTTTGAGTTTATTCGTTACAAACCTATAAAAATACAAATTATTTAAGTTTCAGTAGGGTGCTCTAGTTTTTTCTAGCCGTAAATATAATCTATGTTACTCAGGGATAACGTAGCATTCTAATGGTGAACGATTTTTTGAAATCCGTCCAGTAATTTTTGAGTTTATTCGTTACAAACATACAAAAATTTAAATTCTTTAAGTTTTAATAGGTACCCCTAACTTTTACCAGCAATAAATATACCCTATGTTACTCAGGGATAATGTAGCATTCTAAAGGTAAAAGAATTTTTTAAATCGGTCCAGTAGTTTTTGAGTTTATTCGTTACAAACATACAAAAATTCAAATTATTTTGGTTTTAGTGGGGATCCCTAATATTTTCTAGCAATAAATATACCCTATGTTACTCAGGGATAATGTAGCATTCTAAAGGTAAAAGAGTTTTTGAAATCGGTCCAGTAGTTTTTGAGTTTCTTCGTTACAAACATACAACAATTTAAATTATTTAAGTTTTAGTAGGGACCCCTAACTTTTCCTAGCAATAAATATACCCTATGTTACTCAGGGATAATGTAGTATTCGAATGGTGAACGATTTTTTGAAATCGGTCCAGTAGTTTTCGAGTTTCTTCGTTACAAACATACAAAAATTCAAATTATTTAAGTTTTAGTAGGGACCCCTAGTTTTTTCTAGCCATAAACATAGCCTATAATACTCAGGGATAATGTAGTATTCCACTGGTGAACGATTTTTTGAAATCGGTCCAGTAGTTTTTGAGTTTCTTCGTTACAAACATACAAAAATTCAAATTATTTAAGTTTTAGTAGGCATGCCTAACTTTTTCTAGCAATACATATAACCTATGTTACTCAGGGATAACGTAGCATTCTGATGGTGAAAGAATTTTTGAAATCCATCCAGTAGTTTTTGAGTTTCTTCGGTTCACACATACAAAAATTCAAATTATTTAAGTTTTAGTAGGGATCGCTAACTTTTTCTAGCAATAAATATTGCCTATGTTACTCAGGGATAATGTAGCATTCTAAAGATGAAAGAATTTTTGAAATCGGTCCAGTAGTTTTTGAGTTTCTTCGGTTCAAACACACAAAAATTCAAATTATTTAAGTTTTGGTAGGGATCCCTAATTTTTTCTACCAATTAATATTGCGTATGTCACTCAGGGATTATGCAGCATTCTAGAGGTCAAAGAATTTTTGAAATCGGTCCAGTACTTTTTGAGTTTGTTCGTCACCAACATATAAGCATTCAAATTATTTAAGTTTTAGTACGGATCCCTAATTTTTTCTAGCCATAAATATATCTTGTGTTACTCAGGGATTACGTAGCATTCTAACAGTGAAAGAATTTTTGAAATCAGTCTTGTAGTTTTTGAGTTTATTCCATACAAACATATAAAAATACAAATTATTAAAGTTTTTGTAGGAATCCCTAATTTTTTCTACCAATAAATACAGCCTATCTTACTCAGAGATAATGTAGCATTCTAATTGTGAAAGAATTTTAGTAATCGGTCCAGTAGTTTTTGAGTCTATTCGTTACAAACATACAAAAATTCAAATTATCAAAAGTTTTAGTATGGGTCCGTAACTTTCTCTAGCAATAAATATAGCCTATGTTACTCAAGGATAACGTAGCATTCTAATGGTGACAAAATTTATGAAATCGGTCCAGTAGTTTTTGAGTTTCTTCGGTTCAAACATACAAAAATTCAAATTATTTAAGTTTTGGTAGGGATCCCTAATTTTTTCTGCCAATTAATATTGCGTATGTCACTCAGGGATTATGTAGCATTCTAGAGGTCAAAGAATTTTTGAAATCGGTGCAGTACTTTTTGAGTTTGTTCGTCACCAACATATAAGCATTCAAATTATTTAAGTTTTAGTACGGATGCCTAATTTTTTCTAGCCATAAATATATCTAGTGTTACTCAGGGATTACGTAGCATTCTAACAGTGAAAGAATTTTTGAAATCAGTCTTGTAGTTTTTGAGTTTATTCCCTACAAACAAATAAAAATACAAATTATTAAAGTTTTTGTAGGAATCCCTAATATTTTCTACCAATAAATACAGCCTATCTTACTCAGAGATAATGTAGCATTCTAATTGTGAAAGAATTTTAGTAATCGGTCCAGTAGTTTTTGAGTCTATTCGTTACAAACATACAAAAATTCAAATTATCAAAAGTTTTAGTATGGGTCCGTAACTTTCTCTAGCAATAAATATAGCCTATGTTACTCAAGGATAACGTAGCATTCTAATGGTGACAAAATTTTTGAAATCGGTCCAGTCGTTTTTGAGTTTATTCGTTACAAACATACAAAAATTCAAATTATTTTGGTTTTAGTGGGGATCCCTAATATTTTCTAGCAATAAATATACTCTATGTTACTCAGGGATAATGTAGTATTCGAATGGTGAACGATTTTTTGAAATCGGTCCAGTAGTTTTTGAGTTTCTTCGTTACAAACATACAAAAATTCAAATTATTTAAGTTTTCGTAGGGACCCCTAGTTTTTTCTAGCCATAAACATAGCCTATAATATTCAGGGATAATGCAGTATTCTACTGGTGAAAGATTTTTTGAAATCGGTCCAGTAGTTTTTGAGTTTCTTCGTTACAAACATACAAAAATTCAAATTTTTTAAGTTTTAGTAGGCATGCCTAACTTTTTCTAGCAATAAATATAACCTATGTTACTCAGGGATAACGTAGCATTCTAATGGTGAACGATTTTTTGAAGTCGGTCCAGTACTTTTTGAGTTTATTCGTTACAAACATACAAAAATTTAAATTCTTTAAGTTTTAGTAGGTACCCCTAACTTTTACTAGCAATAAATATACCCTATGTTACTCAGGGGTAATGTAGCATTCTAAAGGTAAAAGAATTTTTGAAATCGGTCCAGTAGTTTTTGAGTCTATTCGTTACAAACATACAAAAATTCAAATTATTTTGGTTTTAGTGGTGATCCCTAATATTTTCTAGCAATAAATATACCCTATGTTACTCAGGGATAATTTAGCCTTCTAAAGGTAAAAGATTTTTTGAAATCGGTCCAGTAGTTTTTGAGTTTCTTCGTTACAAACATACAAAAATTTAAATTATTTAAGTTTTAGTAGGGACCCCTAACTTTTTCTAGCAATAAATATACCCTATGTTACTCAGGGATAATGTAGTATTCGAATGGTGAACGATTTTTTGAAATCGGTCAAGTAGTTTTTGAGTTTCTTCGTTACAAACATACAAAAATTCAAATTATTTAAGTTTTAGTAGGGACCCCTAGTTTTTTCTAGCAATAAACGTAGCCTATAATACTCAGGGATAATGTAGTATTCCACTGGTGAACGATTTTTTGAAATCGGTCCAGTAGTTTTTGAGTTTCTTCGTTACAAACATACAAAAATTCAAATTATTTAAGTTTTAGGAGGCATGCCTAACTTTTTCTAGCAATAAATATAACCTATGTTACTCAGGGATAACGTAGCATTTTAATGGTGAAAGAATTTTTGAAATCCATCCAGTAGTTTTTGAGTTTCTTCGGTTCACACATACAAAAATTCAAATTATTTAAGTTTTAGTAGGGATCGCTAACTTTTTCTAGCAATAAATATTGCCTATGTTACTCAGGGATAATGTAGCATTCTAAAGATGAAAGAATTTTTGAAATCGGCCCAGTAGTTTTTGAGTTTCTTCGGTTCAGACATAAAAAAATACAAATTATTTAAGTTTTGGTGGGGATCCCTAATTTTTTCTAGCAATAAATATTGCCTATCTTACTCAGGGATAATGTAGCATTCTAAAGGTAAAAGGATTTTTTAAATCGGTCCAGTAGTTTTTGAGTTTATTCGTTACAAACCTATAAAAATACAAATTATATAAGTTTCAGTAGGGTGCTCTAGTTTTTTCTAGCCATAAACATAATCTATGTTACTCAGGGATAACGTAGCATTCTAATGGAGAACGATTTTTTGAAATCGGTCCAGTACTTTTTGAGTTTATTCGTTACAAACATACAAAAATTTAAATTCTTTAAGTTTTAGTAGGTACCCCTAACTTTTACTAGCAATAAATATACCCTATGTTACTCAGGGATAATGTAGCATTCTAAAGGTAAAAGAATTTTTTAAATCGGTCCAGTAGTTTTTGAGTTTATTCGTTACAAACATACAAAAATTCAAATTATTTTGGTTTTAATGGGGATCCCTAATATTTTCTAGCAATAAATATAGCCTATGTTACTCAGGGATAATGTAGCATTCTAAAGGTAAAAGATTTTTTGAAATCGGTCCAGTAGTTTTTGAGTTTCTTCGTTACAAACATACAACAATTTAAATTATTTAAGTTTTAGTAGGGACCCCTAACTTTTCCTAGCAATAAATATACCCTATGTTACTCAGGGATAATGTAGTATTCGAATGGTGAACGATTTTTTGAAATCGGTCCAGTAGTTTTTGAGTTTCTTCGTTACAAACATACAAAAATTCAAATTATTTAAGTTTTAGTAGGGACCCCTAGTTTTTTCTAGCCATAAACATAGCCTATAATACTCAGGGATAATGTAGTATTCCACTGGTGAACGATTTTTTGAAATCGGTCCAGTAGTTTTTTAGTTTCTTCGTTACAAACATACAAAAATTCAAATTATTTAAGTTTTAGTAGGCATGCCTAACTTTTTCTAGCAATAAATATAACCTATGTTACTCAGGGATTATGTAGCATTCTAGAGGTCAAAGAATTTTTGAAATCGGTCCAGTACTTTTTGAGTTTGTTCGTCACCAACATATAAACATACAAATTATTTAAATTTTAGTACGGATCCCTAATTTTTTCTAGCCATAACTATATCTTTTGTTACTCAGCGATTACGTAGCATTCTAACAGTGAAAGAACTTTTGAAATCGGTCTTGTAGTTTTTGAGTTTATTCGTTACAAGCATACAAAAACTCAAATTATTTTGGTTTTAGTGGGGATCCCTAATATTTTCTAGCAATAAATATACTCTACGTTACTCATGGATAATGTAGTATTCGAATGGTGAAAGATTTTTTGAAATCGGTCCAGTAGTTTTTGAGTTTCTTCGTTACAAACATACAAAAATTCAAATTATTTAAGTTTTAGTAGGGACCCCTAGTTTTTTCTAGCCATAAACATAGCCTATAATACTCAGGGATAATGTAGCATTCTAAAGGTCAAAGAATTTTTGAAATCGATAGAGTACTTTTTGAGTTTATTCGTTACATACCTATAAAAATACAAATTATTTAAGTATTAGTAGGGTCCCCTAGTTTTTTCTAGCCATAAACATAGCCTATGTTACTCAAGGATAACGTAGCATTCTAATGGTGAAAGAATTTTTGAAATCCATCCAGTAGTTTTTGAGTTTCTTCGGTTCACACATACAAAAATTCAAATTATTTAAGTTTTAGTAGGGATGCCTAACTTTTCCTAGCAATAAATATAGCCTATGTTACTCAAGGATAACGTAGCATTCTAATGGTGAAAAAATTTTTGAAATCAGTCCAGTACTTTTGAGTTTATTCGTTACAAACATACAAAAATTCAAATTATTTAGGTTTTAGTAGGGATCCCTAATTTTTTCTAGCAATAAATATAGCCCTTGTTACTCAGAGATAATATAGCATTCTAACGATCGAAGAATTTTTGATATCGGTCCAGTAGTTTTTGAGTTTCTTTGGTTCAGACATAAAAAAATACAAATTATTTAAGTTTTGGTGGGGATCCCTAATTTTTTCTAGCAATAAATATTGCCTATCTTACTCAGGGATAATGTAGCATTCTAAAGGTAAAAGGATTTTTTAAATCGGTTAAGTAGTTTTTGAGTTTATTCGTTACAAACCTATAAAAATACAAATTATTTAAGTTTCAGTAGGGTGCTCTAGTTTTTTCTAGCCATAAACATAATCTATGTTACTCAGGGATAACGTAGCATTCTAATGGAGAACGATTTTTTGAAATCGGTCCAGTACTTTTTGAGTTTATTCGTTACAAACATACAAAAATTTAAATTCTTTAAGTTTTAGTAGGTACCCCTAACTTTTACTAGCAATAAATATACCCTATGTTACTCAGGGATAATGTAGCATTCTAAAGGTAAAAGAATTTTTTAAATCGGTCCAGTAGTTTTTGAGTTTATTCGTTACAAACATACAACAATTTAAATTATTTAAGTTTTAGTAGGGACCCCTAACTTTTCCTAGCAATAAATATACCCTATGTTACTCAGGGATAATGTAGTATTCGAATGGTGAACGATTTTTTGAAATCGGTCCAGTAGTTTTTGAGTTTCTTCGTTACAAACATACAAAAATTCAAATTATTTAAGTTTTAGTAGGGACCCCTAGTTTTTTCTAGCCATAAACATAGCCTATAATACTCAGGGATAATGTAGTATTCCACTGGTGAACGATTTTTTGAAATCGGTCCAGTAGTTTTTTAGTTTCTTCGTTACAAACATACAAAAATTCAAATTATTAAAGTTTTAGTAGGCATGCCTAACTTTTTCTAGCAATAAATATAACCTATGTTACTCAGGGATTATGTAGCATTCTAGAGGTCAAAGAATTTTTGAAATCGGTCCAGTACTTTTTGAGTTTGTTCGTCACCAACATATAAACATACAAATTATTTAAATTTTAGTACGGATCCCTAATTTTTTCTAGCCATAACTATATCTTTTGTTACTCAGCGATTACGTAGCATTCTAACAGTGAAAGAACTTTTGAAATCGGTCTTGTAGTTTTTGAGTTTATTCGTTACAAGCATACAAAAACTCAAATTATTTTGGTTTTAGTGGGGATCCCTAATATTTTCTAGCAATAAATATACTCTATGTTACTCATGGATAATGTAGTATTCGAATGGTGAAAGATTTTTTGAAATCGGTCCAGTAGTTTTTGAGTTTCTTCGTTACAAACATACAAAAATTCAAATTATTTAAGTTTTAGTAGGGACCCCTAGTTTTTTCTAGCCATAAACATAGCCTATAATACTCAGGGATAATGTAGCATTCTAAAGGTCAAAGAATTTTTGAAATGGGTAGAGTACTTTTTGAGTTTATTCGTTACATACATATAAAAATACAAATTATTTAAGTATTAGTACGGTACCCTAGTTTTTTCTAGCCATAAACATAGCCTATGTTACTCAAGAATAACGTAGCATTCTAATGGTGAAAGAATTTTTGAAATCCATCCAGAAGTTTTTGAGTTTCTTCGGATGACACATACAAAAATTCAAATTATTTAAGTTTTACTAGGGATCCCTAACTTTTTCAACAATAAATATTGCGTATGTTACTGAGGGATAATGTAGGATTCTAAAGGTGAAAGATTTTTTGAAATCGGTCCAGTAGTTTTTGAGTTTCTTCGTTACAAACATACAAAAATTCAAATTATTTAAGTTTTAGTAGGGACCCCTAGTTTTTTCTAGCCATAAACATAGCCTATAATACTCAGGGATAATGTAGCATTCTAAAGGTCAAAGAATTTTTGAAATCGGTCCAGTAGTTTTTGAGTTTATTCCTCACAAACCTATAAAAATACAAATTATTTAAGTTTCAGTAGGGTGCTCTAGTTTTTTCTAGCCATAAACATAATCTATGTTACTCAGGGATAACGTAGCATTCTAATGGAGAACGATTTTTTGAAATCGGTCCAGTACTTTTTGAGTTTATTCGTTACAAACATACAAAAATTTAAATTCTTTAAGTTTTAGTAGGTACCCCTAACTTTTACTAGCAATAAATATACCCTATGTTACTCAGGGATAATGTAGCATTCTAAAGGTAAAAGAATTTTTTAAATCGGTCCAGTACTTTTTGAGTTTGTTCGTCACCAACATATAAACATACAAATTATTTAAATTTTAGTACGGATCCCTAATTTTTTCTAGCCATAACTATATCTTTTGTTACTCAGCGATTACGTAGCATTCTAACAGTGAAAGAACTTTTGAAATCGGTCTTGTAGTTTTTGAGTTTATTCGTTACAAGCATACAAAAACTCAAATTATTTTGGTTTTAGTGGGGATCCCTAATATTTTCTAGCAATAAATATACTCTATGTTACTCATGGATAATGTAGTATTCGAATGGTGAAAGATTTTTTGAAATCTGTCCAGTAGTTTTTGAGTTTCTTCGTTACAAACATACAAAAATTCAAATTATTTAAGTTTTAGTAGGGACCCCTAGTTTTTTCTAGCCATAAACATAGCCTATAATACTCAGGGATAATGTAGCATTCTAAAGGTCAAAGAATTTTTGAAATCGATAGAGTAGTTTTTGAGTTTATTCGTTACATACCTATAAAAATACAAATTATTTAAGTATTAGTAGGGTCCCCTAGTTTTTTCTAGCCATAAACATAGCCTATGTTACTCAAGGATAACGTAGCATTCTAATGGTGAAAGAATTTTTGAAATCCATCCAGTAGTTTTTGAGTTTCTTCGGTTCCCACATACAAAAATTCAAATTATTTAAGTTTTAGTAGGGATGCCTAACTTTTCCTAGCAATAAATATAGCCTATGTTACTCAAGGATAACGTAGCATTCTAATGGTGAAAAAATTTTTGAAATCAGTCCAGTACTTTTGAGTTTATTCGTTACAAACATACAAAAATTCAAATTATTTAGGTTTTAGTAGGGATCCCTAATTTTTTCTAGCAATAAATATAGCCCTTGTTACTCAGAGATAATATAGCATTCTAACGATCGAAGAATTTTTGATATCGGTCCAGTAGTTTTTGAGTTTATTCGTTACAAACATATAAAAATACAAATCATTTAAATTTTAGTAGGGATTTATAATTTGTTCTATCAAAAAATATTACCTATGTTACTCAGGGATAATGTAGCATTCTAAAGCTCAAATAATTTTTGAAATGGGTAGAGTACTTTTTGAGTTTATTCGTTACATACATATAAAAATACAAATTATTTAAGTATTAGTACGGTACCCTAGTTTTTTCTAGCCATAAACATAGCCTATGTTACTCAAGAATAACGTAGCATTCTAATGGTGAAAGAATTTTTGAAATCCATCCAGAAGTTTTTGAGTTTCTTCGGATGACACATACAAAAATTCAAATTATTTAAATTTTACTAGGGATCCCTAACTTTTTCAACAATAAATATTGCGTATGTTACTGAGGGATAATGTAGGATTCTAAAGGTGAAAGAATTTTTGAAATCGGTCCAGTAGTTTTTGAGTTTCTTCGGTTCAAACATACAAAAATACAAATTATTTAAGTTTTGGTAGGGATCCCTAATTTTTTCCAGGAATAAATATTGCCTATGTTACTCAGGGGTAATGTAGCATTCTAAAGGTGAAAGAATTTTTGAAATCGGTCCAGTAGTTTTTGAGTTTATTCCTCACAAACCTATAATAATACAAATTATTTAAGTTTCAGTAGGGTCTCCTAGTTTTTTCTAGCCATAAACATAGCCTATGTTACTCAGGGATAACGTAGCATTCTAATGGTGAAAGAATTTTTGAAATCCATCCAGTAGTTTTTGAGTTTCTTCGATTCACACATACAAAAATTCAAATTATTTAAGTTTTAGTAGGGATCACTAACTTTTTCAGCAATAAATATTGCGTATGTTACTGAGGGATAATGTAGTATTCGAATGGTGAACGATTTTTTGAAATCGGTCCAGTAGTTTTTGAGTTTCTTCGTTACAAACATACAAAAATTCAAATTATTTAAGTTTTAGTAGGGACCCCTAGTTTGTTCTAGCCATAAACATAGCCTATAATACTCAGGGATAATGTAGTATTCCACTGGTGAACGATTTTTTGAAATCGGTCCAGTAGTTTTTTAGTTTCTTCGTTACAAACATACAAAAATTCAAATTATTTAAGTTTTAGTAGGCATGCCTAACTTTTTCTAGCAATAAATATAACCTATGTTACTCAGGGATAACGTAGCATTCTGATGGTGAAAGAATTTATGAAATCCATCCAGTAGTTTTTGAGTTTCTTCGGTTCACACATACAAAAATTCAAATTATTTAAGTTTTAGTAGGGATCGCTAACTTTTTCTAGCAATAAATATTGCCTATGTTACTCAGGGATAATGTAGCATTCTAAAGATGAAAGAATTTTTGAAATCGGTCCAGTAGTTTTTGAGTTTCTTCGGTTCAAACACACAAAAATTCAAATTATTTAAGTTTTGGTAGGGATCCCTAATTTTTTCTACCAATTAATATTGCGTATGTCACTCAGGGATTATGTAGCATTCTAGAGGTCAAAGAATTTTTGAAATCGGTCCAGTACTTTTTGAGTTTGTTCGTCACCAACATATAAACATACAAATTATTTAAATTTTAGTACGGATCCCTAATTTTTTCTAGCCATACCTATATCTGTTGTTACTCAGCGATTACGTAGCATTCTAACAGTGAAAGAACTTTTGAAATCGGTCTTGTAGTTTTTGAGTTTATTCGTTACAAACATACAAAAACTCAAATTATTTTGGTTTTAGTGGGGATCCCTAATATTTTCTAGCAATAAATATACTCTATGTTACTCATGGATAATGTAGTATTCGAATGGTGAAAGATTTTTTGAAATCGGTCCAGCAGTTTTTGAGTTTCTTCGTTACAAACATACAAAAATTCAAATTATTTAAGTTTTAGTAGGGACCCCTAGTTTTTTCTAACCATAAACATAGCCTATAATACTCAGGGATAATGTAGCATTCTAAAGGTCAAAGAATTTTTGAAATCCGTAGAGTACTTTTTGAGTTTATTCGTTACATACGTATAAAAATACAAATTATTTAAGTATTAGTACGGTACCCTAGTTTTTTCTAGCCATAAACATAGCCTATGTTACTCAAGAATAACGTAGCATTCTAATGGTGAAAGAATTTTTGAAATCCATCCAGAAGTTTTTGAGTTTCTTCGGATGACACATACAAAAATTCAAATTATTTAAGTTTTAGTAGGGATCCCTAACTTTTTCAGCAATAAGTATTGCGTATGTTACTGAGGGATAATGTAGGATTCTAAAGGTGAAAGAATTTTTGAAATCGGTCCAGTAGTTTTTGAGTTTCTTCGGTTCAAACATACAAAAATACAAATTATTTAAGTTTTGGTAGGGATCCCTAATTTTTTCCAGCAATAGATATTGCCTATGTTAGTCAGGAGTAATGTAGCATTCTAAAGGTGAAAGAATTTTTGAAATCGGTCCAGTAGTTTTTGAGTTTATTCCTCACAAACCTATAATAATACAAATTATTTAAGTTTCAGTAGGGTCTCCTAGTTTTTTCTAGCCATAAACATAGCCTATGTTACTCAAGAATAACGTAGCATTCTAATGGTGAAAGAATTTTTGAAATCCATCCAGTAGTTTTTGAGTTTCTTCGATTCACACATACAAAAATTCAAATTATTTAAGTTTTAGTAGGGATCCCTAACTTTTTCAGCAATAAATATTGCGTATGTTACTGAGGGATAATGTAGCATTCTAACAGTGAAAGAATTTTTGAAATCGGTCTTGTAGTTTTTGAGTTTATTCGTTACAAACATACAAAAACTCAAATTATTTTGGTTTTAGTGGGGATCCCTAATTTTTTCCAGCAATAAATATTGCCTATGTTACTCAGGGGTAATGTAGCATTCTAAATGTGAAAGAATTTTTGAAATCGGTCCAGTAGTTTTTGAGTTTATTCGTTACCAACATATAAACATGCAAATTATTTAAGTTTTAGTAGGGATCCCTAATTTTTTCTACCAAATTATATTGCCTATGTCACTCAGGGATTATGTAGCATTCTAAAGGTCAAAGAATTTTTGAAATCGGTCCAGTACTTTTTGAGTTTGTTCGTCACCAACATATAAGCATTCAAATTATTTAAGTTTTAGTACGGATCCCTAATTTTTTCTAGCCATAAATATATCTTGTGTTACTAAGGGATTACGTAGCATTCTAACAGTGAAAGAATTTTTGAAATCAGTCTTGTAGTTTTTGAGTTTCTTCGGTTCACACATACAAAAATTCAAATTATTTAAGTTTTAGTAGGGATCGCTAACTTTTTCTAGCAATAAATATTGCCTATGTTACTCAGGGATAATGTAGCATTCTAAAGAAGAAAGAATTTTTGAAATCGGCCCAGTAGTTTTTGAGTTTCTTCGGTTCAGACATAAAAAAATACAAATTATTTAAGTTTTAATGGGGATCCCTAATTTTTTCTAGCAATAAATATTGCCTATCTTACTCAGGGATAATGTAGCATTCTAAAGGTAAAAGGATTTTTTAAATCGGTCCAGTAGTTTTTGAGTTTATTCGTTACAAACCTATAAAAATACAAATTATTTAAGTTTTAGTAGGGACCCCTAGTTTTTTCTAGCCATAAACGTAGCCTAGAATACTCAGGGATAATGTAGTATTCCACTGGTGAACGATTTTTTGAAATCGGTCCAGTAGTTTTTGAGTTTCTTCGTTACAAACATACAAAAATTCAAATTATTTAAGTTTTAGTAGGCATGCCTAACTTTTTCTAGCAATAAATATAACCTATGTTACTCAGGGATAACGTAGCATTCTAATGGTGAAAGAATTTTTGAAATCCATACAGTAGTTTTTGAGTTTCTTCGGTTCACACATACAAAAATTCAAATTATTTAAGTTTTAGTAGGGATCGCTAATTTTTCTAGCAATAAATATTGCCTATGTTACTCAGGGATAATGTAGCATTCTAAAGAAGAAAGAATTTTTGAAATCGGCCCAGTAGTTTTTGAGTTTCTGCGGTTCAGACATAAAAAAATGCAAATTATTTAAGTTTTGGTGGGGATCCCTAATTTTTTCTAGCAATAAATATTGCCTATCTTACTCAGGGATAATGTAGCATTCTGAAGGTAAAAGGATTTTTTAAATCGGTCCAGTAGTTTTTGAGTTTATTCGTTACAAACCTATAAAAATACAAATTATTTAAGTTTCAGTAGGGTGCTCTAGTTTTTTCTAGCCGTAAACAAAATCTATGTTACTCAGGGATAACGTAGCATTCTAATGGTGAACGATTTTTTGAAATCCGTCCAGTACTTTTTGAGTTTATTCGTTACAAACATACAAAAATTTAAATTCTTTAAGTTTTAGTAGGTACCCCTAACTTTTACCAGCAATAAATATACCCTATGTTACTCAGGGATAATGTAGCATTCTAAAGGTAAAAGAATTTTTTAAATCGGTCCAGTAGTTTTTGAGTTTATTCGTTACAAACTTACAAAAATTCAAATTATTTTGGTTTTAGTGGGGATCCCTAATATTATCTAGCAATAAATATACCCTATGTTACTCAGGGATAATGTAGCATTCTAAAGGTAAAAGATTTTTTGAAATCGGTCCAGTAGTTTTTGAGTTTCTTCGTTACAAACATACAACAATTTAAATTATTTAAGTTTTAGTAGGGACCCCTAACTTTTCCTAGCAATAAATATACCCTATGTTACTCAGGGATAATGAAGTATTCGAATGGTGAACATAACATAATACTCAGGGATAATGTAGTATTCCACTGGTGAACGATTTTTTGAAATCGGTCCAGTAGTTTTTGAGTTTCTTCGTTACAAACATACAAAAATTCAAATTATTTAAGTTTTAGTAGGCATGCCTAACTTTTTCTAGCAATAAATATAACCTATGTTACTCAGGGATAACGTAGCATTCTGATGGTGAAAGAATTTTTGAAATCCATCCAGTAGTTTTTGAGTTTCTTCGGTTCACACATACAAAAATTCAAATTATTTAAGTTTTAGTAGGGATCGCTAACTTTTTCTAGCAATAAATATTGCCTATGTTACTCAGGGATAATGTAGCATTCTAAATATGAAAGAATTTTTGAAATCGGTCCAGTAGTTTTTGAGTTTCTTCGGTTCAAACACACAAAAATTCAAATTATTTAAGTTTTGGTAGGGATCCCTAATTTTTTCTACCAATTAATATTGCGTATGTCACTCAGGGATTATGTAGCATTCTAGAGGTCAAAGAATTTTTGAAATCGGTCCAGTACTTTTTGAGTTTGTTCCTCACCAACATATAAACATACAAATCATTTAAATTTTAGTAGGGATTTATAATTTGTTCTATCAAAAAATATTACCTATGTTACTCAGGGATAATGTAGCATTCTAAAGCTCAAATAATTTTTGAAATGGGTAGAGTACTTTTTGAGTTTATTCGTTACATACATACAAAAACTCAAATTATTTTGGTTTTAGTGGGGATCCCTAATATTTTCTAGCAATAAATATACTCTATGTTACTCATGGATAATGTAGTATTCGAATGGTGAAAGATTTTTTGAAATCGGTCCAGCAGTTTTTGAGTTTCTTCGTTACAAACATACAAAAATTCAAATTATTTAAGTTTTAGTAGGGACCCCTAGTTTTTTCTAGCCATAAACATAGCCTATAATACTCAGGGATAATGTAGCATTCTAAAGGTCAAAGAATTTTTGAAATCGGTAGAGTACTTTTTGAGTTTATTCGTTACATACCTATAAAAATACAGATTATTTAAGTATTAGTAGGGTCCCCTAGTTTTTTCTAGCCATAAACATAGCCTATGTTACTCATGTATAACGTAGCATTCTAATGGTGAAAGAATTTTTGAAATCCATCCAGTAGTTTTTGAGTTTCTTCGGTTCACACATACAAAAATTCAAATTATTTAAGTTTTAGTAGGGATGCCTAACTTTTCCTAGCAATAAATATAGCCTATGTTACTCAAAGATAACGTAGCATTCTAATGGTGAAAAAATTTTTGAAATCGGTCCAGTACTTTTGAGTTTATTCGTTACAAACATACAAAAATTCAAATTATTTAGGTTTTAGTAGGGATCCCTAATTTTTTCTAGCAATAAATATAGCCCTTGTTACTCAGAGATAATATAGCATTCTAACGATCGAAGAATTTTTGATATCGGTCCAGTAGTTTTTGAGTTTATTCGTTACAAACATATAAAAATACAAATCATTTAAATTTTAGTAGGGATTTATAATTTGTTCTATCAAAAAATATTACCTATGTTACTCAGGGATAATGTAGCATTCTAAAGCTCAAATAATTTTTGAAATGGGTAGAGTACTTTTTGAGTTTATTCGTTACATACATATAAAAATACAAATTATTTAAGTATTAGTACGGTACCCTAGTTTTTTCTAGCCATAAACATAGCCTATGTTACTCAAGAATAACGTAGCATTCTAATGGTGAAAGAATTTTTGAAATCCATCCAGAAGTTTTTGAGTTTCTTCGGATGACACATACAAAAATTCAAATTATTTAAGTTTTAGTAGGGATCCCTAACTTTTTCATTAATAAATATTGCGTATGTTACTGAGGGATAATGTAGGATTCTAAAGGTGAAAGAATTTTTGAAATCGGTCCAGTAGTTTTTGAGTTTCTTCGGTTCAAACATACAAAAATACAAATTATTTAAGTTTTAGTAGGGATCCCTAACTTTTTCATTAATAAATATTGCGTATGTTACTGAGGGATAATGTAGGATTCTAAAGGTGAAAGAATTTTTGAAATCGGTCCAGTAGTTTTTGAGTTTATTCGTTACAAACATATAAAAATACAAATCATTTAAATTTTAGTAGGGATTTATAATTTGTTCTATCAAAAAATATTACCTATGTTACTCAGGGGTAATGTAGCATTCTAAAGGTGAAAGAATTTTTGAAATCGGTCCTGTAGTTTTTGAGTTTATTCCTCACAAACCTATAGTAATACAAATTATTTAAGTTTCAGTAGGGTCTCCTAGTTTTTTCTAGCCATAAACATAGCCTATGTTACTCAGGGATAACGTAGCATTCTAATGGTGAAAGAATTTTTGAAATCCATCCAGTAGTTTTTGAGTTTCTTCGATTCACACATACAAAAATTCAAATTATTTAAGTTTTAGTAGGGATCCCTAACTTTTTCAGCAATAAATATTGCGTATGTTACTGAGGGATAATGTAGCATTCTAACAGTGAAAGAATTTTTGAAATAGGTCTTGTAGTTTTTGAGTTTATTCGTTACAAACATACAAAAACTCAAATTATTTTGGTTTTAGTGGGGATACCTAATTTTTTCCAGCAATAAATATTGCCTATGTTACTCAGGGGTAATGTAGCATTCTAAATGTGAAAGAATTTTTGAAATCGGTCCAGTAGTTTTTGAGTTTATTCGTTACCAACATATAAACATGCAAATTATTTAAGTTTTAGTAGGGATCCCTAATTTTTTCTACCAAATTATATAGCCTATGTCACTCAGGGATTATGTAGCATTCTAAAGGTCAAAGAATTTTTGAAATCGGTCCAGTACTTTTTGAGTTTGTTCGTCACCAACATATAAGCATTCAAATTATTTAAGTTTTAGTACGGATCCCTAATTTTTTCTAGCCATAAATATATCTTGTGTTACTCAGGGATTACGTAGCATTCTAACAGTGAAAGAATTTTTGAAATTAGTCTTGTAGTTTTTGAGTTTATTCCTTACAAACATATAAAAATACAAATTATTAAAGTTTTTGTAGGAATCCCTAATTTTTTCCAGCAATAAATATCGCCTATGTTACTCAGGGGTAATGTAGCATTCTAAATGTGAAAGAATTTTTGAAATCGGTCCAGTAGTTTTTGAGTTTCTTCGTTACAAACATACAAAAATTCCAATTATTTAAGTTTTAGTAGGGACCCCTAGTTTTTTCTAGCCATAAACGTAGCCTATAATACTCAGGGATAATGTAGTATTCCACTGGTGAACGATTTTTTGAAATCGGTCCAGTAGTTTTTGAGTTTCTTCGTTACAAACATACAAAAATTCAAATTATTTAAGTGTTAGTAGGCATGCCTAACTTTTTCTAGCAATAAATATAACCTATGTTACTCAGGGATAACGTAGCATTCTAATGGTGAAAGAATTTTTGAAATCCATCCAGTAGTTTTTGAGTTTCTTCGGTTCACACATACAAAAATGCAAATTATTTAAGTTTTAGTAGGGATCGCTAACTTTTTCTAGCAATAAATATTGCCTATGTTACTCAGGGATAATGTAGCATTCTAAAGAAGAAAGAATTTTTGAAATCGGCCCAGTAGTTTTTGAGTTTCTTCGGTTCAGACATAAAAAAATACAAATTATTTAAGTTTTGGTGGGGATCCCTAATTTTTTCTAGCAATAAATATTGCCTATCTTACTCAGGGATAATGTAGTATTCTAAAGGTAAAAGGATTTTTTAAATCGGTCCAGTAGTTTTTGACTTTATTCGTTACAAACCTATAAAAATACAAATTATTTAAGTTTCAGTAGGGTGCTCTAGTTTTTTCTAGCCGTAAACATAATCTATGTTACTCAGGGATAACGTAGCATTCTAATGGTGAACGATTTTTTGAAATCCGTCCAGTACTTTTTGAGTTTATTCGTTACAAACATACAAAAATTTAAATTCTTTAAGTTTTAGTAGGTACCCCTAACTTTTACCAGCAATAAATATACCCTATGTTACTCAGGGATAATGTAGCATTCTAACGGTAAAAGAATTTTTTAAATCGGTCCAGTAGTTTTTGAGTTTATTCGTTACAAACATACAAAAATTCAAATTATTTTGGTTTTAGTGGGGATCCCTAATATTTTCTAGCAATAAATATTGCCTATGTTACTCAGGGATAATGTAGCATTCTAAAGATGAAAGAATTTTTGAAATCGGTCCAGTAGTTTTTGAGTTTCTTCGGTTCAAACACACAAAAATTCAAATTATTTAAGTTTTGGTAGGGATCCCTAATTTTTTCTACCAATTAATATTGCGTATGTCACTCAGGGCTTATGTAGCATTCTAGAGGTCAAAGAATTTTTGAAATCGGTCCAGTACTTTTTGAGTTTGTTCATCACCAACATATAAACATACAAATCATTTAAATTTTAGTAGGGATTTATAATTTGTTCTATCAAAAAATATTACCTATGTTACTCAGGGATAATGTAGCATTCTAACGGTAAAAGAATTTTTTAAATCGGTCCAGTAGTTTTTGAGTTTATTCGTTACAAACATACAAAAATTCAAATTATTTTGGTTTTAGTGGGGATCCCTAATATTTTCTAGCAATACATATTGCCTATGTTACTCAGGGATAATGTAGCATTCTAAAGATGAAAGAATTTTTGAAATCGGTCCAGTAGTTTTTGAGTTTCTTCGGTTCAAACACACAAAAATTCAAATTATTTAAGTTTTGGTAGGGATCCCTAATTTTTTCTACCAATTAATATTGCGTATGTCACTCAGGGATTATGTAGCATTCTAGAGGTCAAAGAATTTTTGAAATCGGTCCAGTACTTTTTGAGTTTGTTCATCACCAACATATAAACATACAAATCATTTAAATTTTAGTAGGGATTTATAATTTGTTCTATCAAAAAATATTACCTATGTTACTCAGGGATAATGTAGCATTCTAAAGCTCAAATAATTTTTGAAATGGGTAGAGTACTTTTTGAGTTTATACGTTACATACATACAAAAACTCAAATTATTTTGGTTTTAGTGGGGATCCCTAATATTTTCTAGCAATAAATAGACTCTATGTTACTCATGGATAATGTAGTATTCGAATGGTGAAAGATTTTTTGAAATCGGTCCAGCAGTTTTTGAGTTTCTTCGTTACAAACATACAAAAATTCAAATTATTTAAGTTTTAGTAGGGACCCCTAGTTTTTTCTAGCCATAAACATAGCCTATAATACTCAGGGATAATGTAGCATTCTAAAGGTCAAAGAATTTTTGAAATCGGTAGAGTACTTTTTGAGTTTATTCGTTACATACCTATGAAAATACAAATTATTTAAGTATTAGTAGGGTCCCCTAGTTTTTTCTAGCCATAAACATAGCCTATGTTACTCAAGGATAACGTAGCATTCTAATGGTGAAAGAATTTTTGAAATCCATCCAGTAGTTTTTGAGTTTCTTCGGTTCACACATACAAAAATTCAAATTATTTAAGTTTTAGTAGGGATGCCTAACTTTTCCTAGCATCAAATATAGCCTATGTTACTCAAGGATAACGTAGCATTCTAATGGTGAAAAAATTTTTGAAATCGGTCCAGCAGTTTTTGAGTTTATTCGTTACAAACATATAAAAATACAAATCATTTAAATTTTAGTAGGGATTTATAATTTGTTCTATCAAAAAATATTACCTATGTTACTCAGGGATAATGTAGCATTCTAAAGCTCAAATAATTTTTGAAATGGGTAGAGTACTTTTTGAGTTTATTCGTTACATACATATAAAAATACAAATTTTTTAAGTATTAGTACGGTACCCTAGTTTTTTCTAGCCATAAACATAGCCTATGTTACTCAAGAATAACGTAGCATTCTAATGGTGAAAGAATTTTTGAAATCCATCCAGAAGTTTTTGAGTTTCTTCGGATGACACATACAAAAATTCAAATTATTTAAGTTTTAGTAGGGATCCCTAACTTTTTCATTAATAAATATTGCGTATGTTACTGAGGGATAATGTAGGATTCTAAAGGTGAAAGAATTTTTGAAATCGGTCCAGTAGTTTTTGAGTTTCTTCGGTTCAAACATACAAAAATACAAATTATTTAAGTTTTGGTAGGGATCCCTAATTTTTTCCAGCAATAAATATTGCCTATGTTACTCAGGGGTAATGTAGCATTCTAAAGGTGAAAGAATTTTTGAAATCGGTCCAGTAGTTTTTGAGTTTATTCCTCACAAACCTATAATAATACAAATTATTTAAGTTTCAGTAGGGTCTCCTAGTTTTTTCTAGCCATAAACATAGCCTATGTTACTCAAGAATAACGTAGCATTCTAATGGTGAAAGACTTTTTGAAATCCATCCAGTAGTTTTTGAGTTTCTTCGGTTCACACATACAAAAATTCAAATTATTTAAGTTTTAGTAGGGATCCCTAACTTTTTCATTAATAAATATTGCGTATGTTACTGAGGGATAATGTAGGATTCTAAAGGTGAAAGAATTTTTGAAATCGGTCCAGTAGTTTTTGAGTTTATTCGTTACAAACATACAAAAACTCAAATTATTTTGGTTTTAGTGGGGATCCCTAATTTTTTCCAGCAATAAATATAGCCTATGTTACTCAGGGGTAATGTAGCATTCTAAATGTGAAAGAATTTTTGAAATCGGTCCAGTAGTTTTTGAGTTTATTCGTTACCAACATATAAACATGCAAATTGTTTAAGTTTTAGTAGGGATCCCTAATTTTTTCTACCAAATTATATTGCCTATGTCACTCAGGGATTATGTAGCATTCTAAAGGTCAAAGAATTTTTGAAATCGGTCCAGTACTTTTTGAGTTTGTTCGTCACCAACATATAAGCATTCAAATTATTTAAGTTTTAGTACGGATCCCTAATTTTTTCTAGCCATAAATATATCTTGTGTTACTCAGGGATTACGTAGCATTCTAACAGTGAAAGAATTTTTGAAATCAGTCTTGTAGTTTTTGAGTTTATTCCTTACAAACATATAAAAATACAAATTATTAAAGTTTTTGTAGGAATCCCTAATTTTTTCCAGCAATAAACATAGCCTATGTTACTCAGGGATAACGTAGCATTCTAATGGTGAAAGAATTTTTGAAATCCATCCAGTAGTTTTTGAGTTTCTTCGATTCACACATACAAAAATTCAAATTATTTAAGTTTTAGTAGGGATCCCTAACTTTTTCAGCAATAAATATTGCGTATGTTACTGAGGGATAATGTAGTATTCGAATGGTGAACGATTTTTTGAAATCGGTCCAGTAGTGTTTGAGTTTCTTCGTTACAAACATACAAAAATTCAAATTATTTAAGTTTTAGTAGGGACCCCTAGTTTTTTCTAGCCATAAACATAGCCTATAATACTCAGGGATAATGTAGTATTCGAATGGTGAACGATTTTTTGAAATCGGTCCAGTAGTTTTTGAGTTTCTTCGTTACAAACATACAAAAATTCAAATTATTTAAGTTTTAGTAGGGACCCCTAGTTTTTTCTAGCCATAAACATAGCCTATAATACTCAGGGATAATGTAGTATTCCACTGGTGAACGATTTTTTGAAATCGGTCCAGTAGTTTTTTAGTTTCTTCGTTACAAACATACAAAAACTCAAATTATTTTGGTTTAAGTGGGGATCCCTAATTTTTTCCAGCAATAAATATTGCCTATGTTACTCAGGGGTAATGTAGCATTCTAAATGTGAAAGAATTTTTGAAATCGGTCCAGTAGTTTTTGAGTTTATTCGTTACCAACATAAAAACATGCAAATTATTTAAGTTTTAGTAGGGATCCCTAATTTTTTCTACCAAATTATATTGCCTATGTCACTCAGGGATTATGTAGCATTCTAAAGGTCAAAGAATTTTTGAAATCGGTCCAGTACTTTTTGAGTTTGTTCGTCACCAACATATAATCATTCAAATTATTTAAGTTTTAGTACGGATCCCTAATTTTTTCTAGCCATAAATATATCTTGTGTTACTCAGGGATTACGTAGCATTCTAACAGTGCAAGAATTTTTGAAATCAGTCTTGTAGTTTTTGAGTTTCTTCGGTTCACACATACAAAAATTCAAATTATTTAAGTTTTAGTAGGGATCGCTAACTTTTTCTAGCAATAAATATTGCCTATGTTACTCAGGGATAATGTAGCATTCTAAAGAAGAAAGAATTTTTGAAATCGGCCCAGTAGTTTTTGAGTTTCTTCGGTTCAGACATAAAAAAATACAAATTATTTAAGTTTTGGTGGGGATCCCTAATTTTTTCTAGCAATAAATATTGCCTATCTTACTCAGGGATAATGTAGCATTCTAAAGGTAAAAGGATTTTTTAAATCGGTCCAGTAGTTTTTGAGTTTATTCGTTACAAACCTATAAAAATACAAATTATTTAAGTTTTAGTAGGGACCCCTAGTTTTTTCTAGCCATAAACGTAGCCTATAATACTCAGGGATAATGTAGTATTCCACTGGTGAACGATTTTTTGAAATCGGTCCAGTAGTTTTTGAGTTTCTTCGTTACAAACATACAAAAATTCAAATTATTTAAGTTTTAGTAGGCATGCCTAACTTTTTCTAGCAATAAATATAACCTATGTTACTCAGGGATAACGTAGCATTCTAATGGTGAAAGAATTTTTGAAATCCATCCAGTAGTTTTTGAGTTTCTTCGGTTCACACATACAAAAATTCAAATTATTTAAGTTTTAGTAGGGATCGCTAACTTTTTCTAGCAATAAATATTGCCTATGTTACTCAGGGATAATGTAGCATTCTAAAGAAGAAAGAATTTTTGAAATCGGCCCAGTAGTTTTTGAGTTTCTTCGGTTCAGACATAAAAAAATACAAATTATTTAAGTTTTGGTGGGGATCCCTAACTTTTTCTAGCAATAAATATTGCCTATCTTACTCAGGGATAATGTAGCATTCTAAAGGTAAAAGGATTTTTTAAATCGGTCCAGTAGTTTTTGAGTTTATTCGTTACAAACCTATAAAAATACAAATTATTTAAGTTTCAGTAGGGTGCTCTAGTTTTTTCTAGCCGTAAACATAATCTATGTTACTCAGGGATAACGTAGCATTCTAATGGTAAAAGAATTTTTTAAATCGGTCCAGTAGTTTTTGAGTTTATTCGTTACAAACATACAAAAATTCAAATTATTTTGGTTTTAATGGGGATCCCTAATATTTTCTAGCAATAAATATACCCTATGTTACTCAGGGATAATGTAGCATTCTAAAGGTAAAAGATTTTTTGAAATCGGTCCAGTAGTTTTTGAGTTTCTTCGTTAAAAACATACAACAATTTAAATTATTTAAGTTTTAGTAGGGACCCCTAACTTTTCCTAGCAATAAATATACCCTATGGTACTCAGGGATAATGTAGTATTCGAATGGTGAACGATTTTTTGAAATCGGTCCAGTAGTTTTTGAGTTTCTTCGTTACAAACATACAAAAATTCAAATTATTTAAGTTTTAGTAGGGACCCCTAGTTTTTTCTAGCCATAAACATAGCCTATAATACTCAGGGATAATGTAGTATTCCACTGGTGAACGATTTTTTGAAATCGATCCAGTAGTTTTTTAGTTTCTTCGTTACAAACATACAAAAATTCAAATTATTTAAGTTTTAGTAGGCATGCCTAACTTTTTCTAGCAATAAATATAACCTATGTTACTCAGGGATTATGTAGCATTCTAGAGGTCAAAGAATTTTTGAAATCGGTCCAGTACTTTTTGAGTTTGTTCGTCACCAACATATAAACATACAAATTATTTAAATTTTAGTACGGATCCCTAATTTTTTCTAGCCATAACTATATCTTTTGTTACTCAGCGATTACGTAGCATTCTAACAGTGAAAGAACTTTTGAAATCGGTCTTGTAGTTTTTGAGTTTATTCGTTACAAGCATACAAAAACTCAAATTATTTTGGTTTTAGTGGGGATCCCTAATATTTTCTAGCAATAAATATACTCTATGTTACTCATGGATAATGTAGTATTCGAATGGTGAAAGATTTTTTGAAATCTGTCCAGTAGTTTTTGAGTTTCTTCGTTACAAACATACAAAAATTCAAATTATTTAAGTTTTAGTAGGGACCCCTAGTTTTTTCTAGCCATAAACATAGCCTATAATACTCAGGGATAATGTAGCATTCTAAAGGTCAAAGAATTTTTGAAATCGATAGAGTACTTTTTGAGTTTATTCGTTACATACCTATAAAAATACAAATTATTTAAGTATTAGTAGGGTCCCCTAGTTTTTTCTAGCCATAAACATAGCCTATGTTACTCAAGGATAACGTAGCATGCTAATGGTGAAAGAATTTTTGAAATCCATCCAGTAGTTTTTGAGTTTCTTCGGTTCCCACATACAAAAATTCAAATTATTTAAGTTTTAGTAGGGATGCCTAACTTTTCCTAGCAATAAATATAGCCTATGTTACTCAAGGATAACGTAGCATTCTAATGGTGAAAAAATTTTTGAAATCAGTCCAGTACTTTTGAGTTTATTCGTTACAAACATACAAAAATTCAAATTATTTAGGTTTTAGTAGGGATCCCTAATTTTTTCTAGCAATAAATATAGCCCTTGTTACTCAGAGATAATATAGCATTCTAACGATCGAAGAATTTTTGATATCGGTCCAGTAGTTTTTGAGTTTATTCGTTACAAACATATAAAAATACAAATCATTTAAATTTTAGTAGGGATTTATAATTTGTTCTATCAAAAAATATTACCTATGTTACTCAGGGATAATGTAGCATTCTAAAGCTCAAATAATTTTTGAAATGGGTAGAGTACTTTTTGAGTTTATTCGTTACATACATATAAAAATACAAAGTATTTAAGTATTAGTACGGTACCCTAGTTTTTTCTAGCCATAAACATAGCCTATGTTACTCAAGAATAATGTAGCATTCTAATGGTCAAAGAATTTTTGAAATCCATCCAGAAGTTTTTGAGTTTCTTCGGATGACACATATAAAAATTCAAATTATTTAAGTTTTACTAGGGATCCCTAACTTTTTCAACAATAAATATTGCGTATGTTACTGAGGGATAATGTAGGATTCTAAAGGTGAAAGAATTTTTGAAATCGGTCCAGTAGTTTTTGAGTTTCTTCGGTTCAAACATACAAAAATACAAATTATTTAAGTTTTGGTAGGGATCCCTAATTTTTTCCAGCAATAAATATTGCCTATGTTACTCAGGGGTAATGTAGCATTCTAAAGGTGAAAGAATTTTTGAAATTGGTCCAGTAGTTTTTGAGTTTATTCCTCACAAACCTATAATAATACAAATTATTTAAGTTTCAGTAGGGTCTCCTAGTTTTTTCTAGCCATAAACATAGCCTATGTTACTCAGGGATAACGTAGCATTCTAATGGTGAAAGAATTTTTGAAATCCATCCAGTAGTTTTTGAGTTTCTTCGATTCACACATACAAAAATTCAAATTATTTAAGTTTTAGTAGGGATCCCTAACTTTTTCAGCAATAAATATTGCGTATGTTACTGAGGGATAATGTATTATTCGAATGGTGAACGATTTTTTGAAATCGGTCCAGTAGTTTTTGAGTTTCTTCGTTACAAACATACAAAAATTCAAATTATTTAAGTTTTAGTAGGGACCCCTAGTTTTTTCTAGCCATAAATATAGCCTATAATACTTAGGGATAATGTAGTATTCCACTGGTGAACGATTTTTTGAAATCGCTCCAGTAGTTTTTTAGTTTCTTCGTTACAAACATACAAAAATTCAAATTATTTAAGTTTTAGTAGGCATGCCTAACTTTTTCTAGCAATAAATATAACCTATGTTACTCAGGGATAACTTAGCATTCTGATGGTGAAAGAATTTATGAAATCCATCCAGTAGTTTTTGAGTTTCTTCGGTTCACACATACAAAAATTCAAATTATTTAAGTTTTAGTAGGGATCGCTAACTTTTTCTAGCAATAAATATTGCCTATGTTACTCAGGGATAATGTAGCATTCTAAAGATGAAAGAATTTTTGAAATCGGTCCAGTAGTTTTTGAGTTTCTTCGGTTCAAACACACAAAAATTCAAATTATTTAAGTTTTGGTAGGGATCCCTAATTTTTTCTCCCAATTAATATTGCGTATGTCACTCAGGGATTATGTAGCATTCTAGAGGTCAAAGAATTTTTGAAATCGGTCCAGTACTTTTTGAGTTTGTTCGTCACCAACATATAAACATACAAATTATTTAAATTTTAGTACGGATCCCTAATTTTTTCTAGCCATACCTATATCTGTTGTTACTCAGCGATTACGTAGCATTCTAACAGTGAAAGAACTTTTGAAATCGGTCTTGTAGTTTTTGAGTTTATTCGTTACAAACATACAAAAACTCAAATTATTTTGGTTTTAGTGGGGATCCCTAATATTTTCTAGCAATAAATATACTCTATGTTACTCATGGATAATGTAGTATTCGAATGGTGAAAGATTTTTTGAAATCGGTCCAGCAGTTTTTGAGTTTCTTCGTTACAAACATACAAAAATTCAAATTATTTAAGTTTTAGTAGGGACCCCTAGTTTTTGCTAACCATAAACATAGCCTATAATACTCAGGGATAATGTAGCATTCTAAAGGTCAAAGAATTTTTGAAATCGGTAGAGTACTTTTTGAGTTTATTCGTTACATACATATAAAAATACAAATTATTTAAGTATTAGTACGGTACCCTAGTTTTTTCTAGCCATAAACATAGCCTATGTTACTCAAGAATAACGTAGCATTCTAATGGTGAAAGAATTTTTGAAATCCATCCAGAAGTTTTTGAGTTTCGTCGGATGACACATACAAAAATTCAAATTATTTAAGTTTTAGTAGGGATCCCTAACATTTTCAGCAATAAATATTGCGTATGTTACTGAGGGATAATGTAGGATTCTAAAGGTGAAAGAATTTTTGAAATCGGGCCAGTAGTTTTTGAGTTTCTTCGGTTCAAACATACAAAAATACAAATTATTTAAGTTTTGGTAGGGATCCCTAATTTTTTCCAGCAATAGATATTGCCTATGTTAGTCAGGGGTAATGTAGCATTCTAAAGGTGAAAGAATTTTTGAAATCGGTCCAGTAGTTTTTGAGTTTATTCCTCACAAACCTATAATAATACAAATTATTTAAGTTTCAGTAGGGTCTCCTAGTTTTTTCTAGCCATAAACATAGCCTATGTTACTCAAGAATAACGTAGCATTCTAATGGTGAAAGAATTTTTGAAATCCATCCAGTAGTTTTTGAGTTTCTTCGATTCACACATACAAAAATTCAAATTATTTAAGTTTTAGTAGGGATCCCTAACTTTTTCAGCAATAAATATTGCGTATGTTACTGAGGGATAATGTAGCATTCTAACAGTGAAAGAATTTTTGAAATCGGTCTTGTAGTTTTTGAGTTTATTCGTTACAAACATACAAAAACTCAAATTATTTTGGTTTTAGTGGGGATCCCTAATTTTTTCCAGCAATAAATATTGCCTATGTTACTCAGGGGTAATGTAGCATTCTAAATCTGAAAGAATTTTTGAAATCGGTCCAGTAGTTTTTGAGTTTATTCGTTACCAACATATAAACATGCAAATTATTTAAGTTTTAGTAGGGATCCCTAATTTTTTCTACCAAATTATATTGCCTATGTCACTCAGGGATTATGTAGCATTCTAAAGGTCAAAGAATTTTTGAAATCGGTCCAGTACCTTTTGAGTTTGTTCGTCACCAACATATAAGCATTCAAATTATTTAAGTTTTAGTACGGATCCCTAATTTTTTCTAGCCATAAATATATCTTGTGTTACTCAGGGATTACGTAGCATTCTAACAGTGAAAGAATTTTTGAAATCAGTCTTGTAGTTTTTGAGTTTCTTCGGTTCACACATACAAAAATTCAAATTATTTAAGTTTTAGTAGGGATCGCTAACTTTTTCTAGCAATAAATATTGCCTATGTTACTCAGGGATAATGTAGCATTCTAAAGAAGAAAGAATTTTTGAAATCGGCCCAGTAGTTTTTGAGTTTCTTCGGTTCAGACATAAAAAAATACAAATTATTTAAGTTTTGCTGGGGATCCCTAATTTTTTCTAGCAATAAATATTGCCTATCTTACTCAGGGATAATGTAGCATTCTAAAGGTAAAAGGATTTTTTAAATCGGTCCAGTAGTTTTTGTAGGGATCGCTAACTTTTTCTAGCAATAAATATTGCCTATGTTACTCAGGGATAATGTAGCATTCTAAAGATGAAAGAATTTTTGAAATAGGTCCAGTAGTTTTTGAGTTTCTTCGGTTCAAACACACAAAAATTCAAATTATTTAAGTTTTGGTAGGGATCCCTAATTTTTTCTACCAATTAATATTGCGTATGTCACTCAGGGATTATGTAGCATTCTAGAGGTCAAAGAATTTTTGAAATCGGTCCAGTACTTTTTGAGTTTGTTCGTCACCAACATATAAACATACAAATCATTTAAATTTTAGTAGGGATTTATAATTTGTTCTATCAAAAAATATTACCTATGTTACTCAGGGATAATGTAGCATTCTAAAGCTCAAATAATTTTTGAAATGGGTAGAGTACTTTTTGAGTTTATTCGTTACATACATACAAAAACTCAAATTATTTTGGTTTTAGTGGAGATCCCTAATATTTTCTAGCAATAAATATACTCTATGTTACTCATGGATAATGTAGTATTCGAATGGTGAAAGATTTTTTGAAATCGGTCCAGCAGTTTTTGAGTTTCTTCGTTACAAACATGCAAAAATTCAAATTATTTAAGTTTTAGTAGGGACCCCTAGTTTTTTCTAGCCATAAACATAGCCTATAATACTCAGGGATAATGTAGCATTCTAAAGGTCAAAGAATTTTTGAAATCGGTAGAGTACTTTTTGAGTTTATTCGTTACATACCTATAAAAATACAAATTATTTAAGTATTAGTAGGGTCCCCTAGTTTTTTCTAGCCATAAACATAGCCTATGTTACTCAAGGATAACGTAGCATTCTAATGGAGAAAGAATTTTTGAAATCCATCCAGTAGTTTTTGAGTTTCTTCGGTTCACACATACAAAAATTCAAATTATTTAAGTTTTAGTAGGGATGCCTAACTTTTCCTAGCAATAAATATAGCCTATGTTACTCAAGGATAACGTAGCATTCTAATGGTGAAAAAATTTTTGAAATCGGTCCAGTACTTTTGAGTTTATTCGTTACAAACATACAAAAATTCAAATTATTTAGGTTTTAGTAGGGATCCCTAATTTTTTCTAGCAATAAATATAGCCCTTGTTACACAGAGATAATATAGCATTCTAACGATCGAAGAATTTTTGATATCGGTCCAGTAGTTTTTGAGTTTATTCGTTACAAACATATAAAAATACAAATCATTTAAGTATTAGTACGGTACCCTAGTTTTTTCTAGCCATAAACATAGCCTATGTTACTCAAGGATAACGTAGCATTCTAATGGTGAAAGAATTTTTGAAATCCATCCAGTAGTTTTTGAGTTTCTTCGGTTCACACATACAAAAATTCAAAATATTTAAGTTTTAGTAGGGATGCCTAACTTTTCCTAGCAACAAATATAGCCTATGTTACTCAAGGATAACGTAGCATTCTAATGGTGAAAAAATTTTTGAAATCGGTCCAGCAGTTTTTGAGTTTATTCGTTACAAACATATAAAAATACAAATCATTTAAATTTTAGTAGGGATTTATAATTTGTTCTATCAAAAAATATTACCTATGTTACTCAGGGATAATGTAGCATTCTAAAGCTCAAATAATTTTTGAAATGGGTAGAGTACTTTTTGAGTTTATTCGTTACATACATATAAAAATACAAATTATTTAAGTATTAGTACGGTACCCTAGTTTTTTCTAGCCATAAACATAGCCTATGTTACTCAAGAATAACGTAGCATTCTAATGGTGAAAGAATTTTTGAAATCCATCCAGAAGTTTTTGAGTTTCTTCGGATGACACATACAAAAATTCAAATTATTTAAGTTTTAGTAGGGATCCCTAACTTTTTCATTAATAAATATTGCGTATGTTACTGAGGGATAATGTAGGATTCTAAAGGTGAAAGAATTTTTGAAATCGGTCCAGTAGTTTTTGAGTTTCTTCGGTTCAAACATACAAAAATACAAATTATTTAAGTTTTGGTAGGGATCCCTAATTTTTTCCAGCAATAAATATTGCCTATGTTACTCAGGGGTAATGTAGCATTCTAAAGGTGAAAGAATTTTTGAAATCGGTCCAGTAGTTTTTGAGTTTATTCCTCACAAACCTATAATAATACAAATTATTTAAGTTTCAGTAGGGTCTCCTAGTTTTTTCTAGCCATAAACATAGCCTATGTTACTCAGGGATAACGTAGCATTCTAATGGTGAAAGAATTTTTGAAATCCATCCAGTAGTTTTTGAGTTTCTTCGATTCACACATACAAAAATTCAAATTATTTAAGTTTTAGTAGGGATCCCTAACTTTTTCAGCAATAAATATTGCGTATGTTACTGAGGGATAATGTAGCATTCTAACAGTGAAAGAATTTTTGAAATAGGTCTTGTAGTTTTTGAGTTTATTCGTTACAAACATACAAAAACTCAAATTATTTTGGTTTTAGTGGGGATCCCTAATTTTTTCCAGCAATAAATATAGCCTATGTTACTCAGGGGTAATGTAGCATTCTAAATGTGAAAGAATTTTTGAAATCGGTCCAGTAGTTTTTGAGTTTATTCGTTACCAACATATAAACATGCAAATTATTTAAGTTTTAGTAGGGATCCCTAATTTTTTCTACCAAATTATATTGCCTATGTCACTCAGGGATTATGTAGCATTCTAAAGGTCAAAGAATTTTTGAAATCGGTCCAGTACTTTTTGAGTTTGTTCGTCACCAACATATAAGCATTCAAATTATTTAAGTTTTAGTACGGATCCCTAATTTTTTCTAGCCATAAATATATCTTGTGTTACTCAGGGATTACGTAGCATTCTAACAGTGAAAGAATTTTTGAAATCAGTCTTGTAGTTTTTGAGTTTATTCCTTACAAACATATAAAAATACAAATTATTAAAGTTTTTGTAGGAATCCCTAATTTTTTCCAGCAATAAACATAGCCTATGTTACTCAAGGATAACGTAGCATTCTAATGGTGAAAGAATTTTTGAAATCCATCCAGTAGTTTTTGAGTTTCTTCGATTCACACATACAAAAATTCAAATTATTTAAGTTTTAGTAGGGATCCCTAACTTTTTCAGCAATAAATATTGCGTATGTTACTGAGGGATAATGTAGTATTCGAATGGTGAACGATTTTTTGAAATCGGTCCAGTAGTTTTTGAGTTTCTTCGTTACAAACATACAAAAATTCAAATTATTTAAGTTTTAGTAGGGACCCCTAGTTTTTTCTAGCCATAAACATAGCCTATAATACTCAGGGATAATGTAGTATTCGAATGGTGAACGATTTTTTGAAATCGGTCCAGTAGTTTTTGAGTTTCTTCGTTACAAACATACAAAAATTCAAATTATTTAAGTTTTAGTAGGGACCCCTAGTTTTTTCTAGCCATAAACATAGCCTAAAATACTCAGGGATAATGTAGTATTCCACTGGTGAACGATTTTTTGAAATCGGTCCAGTAGTTTTTTAGTTTCTTCGTTACAAACATACAAAAACTCAAATTATTTTGGTTTTAGTGGGGATCCCTAATTTTTTCCAGCAATAAATATTGCCTATGTTACTCAGGGGTAATGTAGCATTCTAAATGTGAAAGAATTTTTGAAATCGGTCCAGTAGTTTTTGAGTTTATTCGTTACCAACATATAAACATGCAAATTATTTAAGTTTTAGTAGGGATCCCTAATTTTTTCTACCAAATTATATTGCCTATGTCACTCAGGGATTATGTAGCATTCTAAAGGTCAAAGAATTTTTGAAATCGGTCCAGTACTTTTTGAGTTTGTTCGTCACCAACATATAAGCATTCAAATTATTTAAGTTTTAGTACGGATCCCTAATTTTTTCTAGCCATAAATATATCTTGTGTTACTCAGGGATTACGTAGCATTCTAACAGTGAAAGAATTTTTGAAATCAGTCTTGTAGTTTTTGAGTTTCTTCGGTTCACACATACAAAAATTCAAATTATTTAAGTTTTAGTAGGGATCGCTAACTTTTTCTAGCAATAAATATTGCCTATGTTACTCAGGGATAATGTAGCATTCTAAAGAAGAAAGAATTTTTTAAATCGGCCCAGTAGTTTTTGAGTTTCTTCGGTTCAGACATAAAAAAATACAAATTATTTAAGTTTTGGTGGGGATCCCTAATTTTTTCTAGCAATAAATATTGCCTATCTTACTCAGGGATAATGTAGCATTCTAAAGGTAAAAGGATTTTTTAAATCGGTCCAGTAGTTTTTGAGTTTATTCGTTACAAACCTATAAAAATACAAATTATTTAAGTTTTAGTAGGGACCCCTAGTTTTTTCTAGCCATAAACGTAGCCTATAATACTCAGGGATAATGTAGTATTCCACTGGTGAACGATTTTTTGAAATCGGTCCAGTAGTTTTTGAGTTTCTTCGTTACAAACATACAAAAATTCAAATTATTTAAGTTTTAGTAGGCATGCCTAACTTTTTCTAGCAATAAATATAACCTATGTTACTCAGGGATAACGTAGCATTCTAATGGTGAAAGAATTTTTGAAATCCATCCAGTAGTTTTTGAGTTTCTTCGGTTCACACATACAAAAATTCAAATTATTTAAGTTTTAGTAGGGATCGCTAACTTTTTCTAGCAATAAATATTGCCTATGTTACTCAGGGATAATGTAGCATTCTAAAGAAGAAAGAATTTTTGAAATCGGCCCAGTAGTTTTTGAGTTTCTTCGGTTCAGACATAAAAAAATACAAATTATTTAAGTTTTGGTGGGGATCCCTAATTTTTTCTAGCAATAAATATTGCCTATCTTACTCAGGGATAATGTAGCATTCTAAAGGTAAAAGGATTTTTTAAATCGGTCCAGTAGTTTTTGAGTTTATTCGTTACAAACCTATAAAAATACAAATTATTTAAGTTTCAGTAGGGTGCTCTAGTTTTTTCTAGCCGTAAACATAATCTATGTTACTCAGGGATAACGTAGCATTCTAATGGTAAAAGAATTTTTTAAATCGGTCCAGTAGTTTTTGAGTTTATTCGTTACAAACATACAAAAATTCAAATTATTTTGGTTTTAATGGGGATCCCTAATATTTTCTAGCAATAAATATACCCTATGTTACTCAGGGATAATGTAGCATTCTAAAGGTAAAAGATTTTTTGAAATCGGTCCAGTAGTTTTTGAGTTTCTTCGTTAAAAACATACAACAATTTAAATTATTTAAGTTTTAGTAGGGACCCCTAACTTTTCCTAGCAATAAATATACCCTATGGTACTCAGGGATAATGTAGTATTCGAATGGTGAACGATTTTTTGAAATCGGTCCAGTAGTTTTTGAGTTTCTTCGTTACAAACATACAAAAATTCAAATTATTTAAGTTTTAGTAGGGACCCCTAGTTTTTTCTAGCCATAAACATAGCCTATAATACTCAGGGATAATGTAGTATTCCACTGGTGAACGATTTTTTGAAATCGATCCAGTAGTTTTTTAGTTTCTTCGTTACAAACATACAAAAATTCAAATTATTTAAGTTTTAGTAGGCATGCCTAACTTTTTCTAGCAATAAATATAACCTATGTTACTCAGGGATTATGTAGCATTCTAGAGGTCAAAGAATTTTTGAAATCGGTCCAGTACTTTTTGAGTTTGTTCGTCACCAACATATAAACATACAAATTATTTAAATTTTAGTACGGATCCCTAATTTTTTCTAGCCATAACTATATCTTTTGTTACTCAGCGATTACGTAGCATTCTAACAGCGAAAGAACTTTTGAAATCGGTCTTGTAGTTTTTGAGTTTATTCGTTACAAGCATACAAAAACTCAAATTATTTTGGTTTTAGTGGGGATCCCTAATATTTTCTAGCAATAAATATACTCTATGTTACTCATGGATAATGTAGTATTCGAATGGTGAAAGATTTTTTGAAATCTGTCCAGTAGTTTTTGAGTTTCTTCGTTACAAACATACAAAAATTCAAATTATTTAAGTTTTAGTAGGGACCCCTAGTTTTTTCTAGCCATAAACATAGCCTATAATACTCAGGGATAATGTAGCATTCTAAAGGTCAAAGAATTTTTGAAATCGATAGAGTACTTTTTGGGTTTATTCGTTACATACCTATAAAAATACAAATTATTTAAGTATTAGTAGGGTCCCCTAGTTTTTTCTAGCCATAAACATAGCCTATGTTACTCAAGGATAACGTAGCATGCTAATGGTGAAAGAATTTTTGAAATCCATCCAGTAGTTTTTGAGTTTCTTCGGTTCCCACATACAAAAATTCAAATTATTTAAGTTTTAGTAGGGATGCCTAACTTTTCCTAGCAATAAATATAGCCTATGTTACTCAAGGATAACGTAGCATTCTAATGGTGAAAAAATTTTTGAAATCAGTCCAGTACTTTTGAGTTTATTCGTTACAAACATACAAAAATTCAAATTATTTAGGTTTTAGTAGGGATCCCTAATTTTTTCTAGCAATAAATATAGCCCTTGTTACTCAGAGATAATATAGCATTCTAACGATCGTAGAATTTTTGATATCGGTCCAGTAGTTTTTGAGTTTATTCGTTACAAACATATAAAAATACAAATCATTTAAATTTTAGTAGGGATTTATAATTTGTTCTATCAAAAAATATTACCTATGTTACTCAGGGATAATGTAGCATTCTAAAGCTCAAATAATTTTTGAAATGGGTAGAGTACTTTTTGAGTTTATTCGTTACATACATATAAAAATACAAAGTATTTAAGTATTAGTACGGTACCCTAGTTTTTTCTAGCCATAAACATAGCTTATGTTACTCAAGAATAATGTAGCATTCTAATGGTGAAAGAATTTTTGAAATCCATCCAGAAGTTTTTGAGTTTCTTCGGATGACACATATAAAAATTCAAATTATTTAAGTTTTACTAGGGATCCCTAACTTTTTCAACAATAAATATTGCGTATGTTACTGAGGGATAATGTAGGATTCTAAAGGTGAAAGAATTTTTGAAATCGGTCCAGTAGTTTTTGAGTTTCTTCGGTTCAAACATACAAAAATACAAATTATTTAAGTTTTGGTAGGGATCCCTAATTTTTTCCAGCAATAAATATTGCCTATGTTACTCAGGGGTAATGTAGCATTCTAAAGGTGAAAGAATTTTTGAAATCGGTCCAGTAGTTTTTGAGTTTATTCCTCACAAACCTATAATAATACAAATTATTTAAGTTTCAGTAGGGTCTCCTAGTTTTTTCTAGCCATAAACATAGCCTATGTTACTCAGGGATAACGTAGCATTCTAATGGTGAAAGAATTTTTGAAATCCATCAAGTAGTTTTTGAGTTTCTTCGATTCACACATACAAAAATTCAAATTATTTAAGTTTTAGTAGGGATCCCTAACTTTTTCAGCAATAAATATTGCGTATGTTACTGAGGGATAATGTATTATTCGAATGGTGAACGATTTTTTGAAATCGGTCCAGTAGTTTTTGAGTTTCTTCGTTACAAACATACAAAAATTCAAATTATTTAAGTTTTAGTAGGGACCCCTAGTTTTTTCTAGCCATAAATATAGCCTATAATACTCAGGGATAATGTAGTATTCCACTGGTGAACGATTTTTTGAAATCGCTCCAGTAGTTTTTTAGTTTCTTCGTTACAAACATACAAAAATTCAAATTATTTAAGTTTTAGTAGGCATGCCTAACTTTTTCTAGCAATAAATATAACCTATGTTACTCAGGGATAACTTAGCATTCTGATGGTGAAAGAATTTATGAAATCCATCCAGTAGTTTTTGAGTTTCTTCGGTTCACACATACAAAAATTCAAATTATTTAAGTTTTAGTAGGGATCGCTAACTTTTTCTAGCAATAAATATTGCCTATGTTACTCAGGGATAATGTAGCATTCTAAAGATGAAAGAATTTTTGAAATCGGTCCAGTAGTTTTTGAGTTTCTTCGGTTCAAACACACAAAAATTCAAATTATTTAAGTTTTGGTAGGGATCCCTAATTTTTTCTCCCAATTAATATTGCGTATGTCACTCAGGGATTATGTAGCATTCTAGAGGTCAAAGAATTTTTGAAATCGGTCCAGTACTTTTTGAGTTTGTTCGTCACCAACATATAAACATACAAATTATTTAAATTTTAGTACGGATCCCTAATTTTTTCTAGCCATACCTATATCTGTTGTTACTCAGCGATTACGTAGCATTCTAACAGTGAAAGAACTTTTGAAATCGGTCTTGTAGTTTTTGAGTTTATTCGTTACAAACATACAAAAACTCAAATTATTTTGGTTTTAGTGGGGATCCCTAATATTTTCTAGCAATAAATATACTCTATGTTACTCATGGATAATGTAGTATTCGAATGGTGAAAGATTTTTTGAAATCGGGCAAGCAGTTTTTGAGTTTCTTCGTTACAAACATACAAAAATTCAAATTATTTAAGTTTTAGTAGGGACCCCTAGTTTTTTCTAACCATAAACATAGCCTATAATACTCAGGGATAATGTAGCATTCTAAAGGTCAAAGAATTTTTGAAATCGGTAGAGTACTTTTTGAGTTTATTCGTTACATACATATAAAAATACAAATTATTTAAGTATTAGTACGGTACCCTAGTTTTTCTAGCCATAAACATAGCCTATGTTACTCAAGAATAACGTAGCATTCTAATGGTGAAAGAATTTTTGAAATCCATCCAGAAGTTTTTGAGTTTCGTCGGATGACACATACAAAAATTCAAATTATTTAAGTTTTAGTAGGGATCCCTAACTTTTTCAGCAATAAATATTGCGTATGTTACTGAGGGATAATGTAGGATTCTAAAGGTGAAAGAATTTTTGAAATCGGTCCAGTAGTTTTTGAGTTTCTTCGGTTCAAACATACAAAAATACAAATTATTTAAGTTTTGGTAGGGATCCCTAATTTTTTCCAGCAATAGATATTGCCTATGTTAGTCAGGGGTAATGTAGCATTCTAAAGGTGAAAGAATTTTTGAAATCGGTCCAGTAGTTTTTGAGTTTATTCCTCACAAACCTATAATAATACAAATTATTTAAGTTTCAGTAGGGTCTCCTAGTTTTTTCTAGCCATAAACATAGCCTATGTTACTCAATAATAACGTAGCATTCTAATGGTGAAAGAATTTTTGAAATCCATCCAGTAGTTTTTGAGTTTCTTCGATTCACACATACAAAAATTCAAATTATTTAAGTTTTAGTAGGGATCCCTAACTTTTTCAGCAATAAATATTGCGTATGTTACCGAGGGATAATGTAGCATTCTAACAGTGAAAGAATTTTTGAAATCGGTCTTGTAGTTTTTGAGTTTATTCGTTACAAACATACAAAAACTCAAATTATTTTGGTTTTAGTGGGGATCCCTAATTTTTTCCAGCAATAAATATTGCCTATGTTACTCAGGGGTAATGTAGCATTCTAAATGTGAAAGAATTTTTGAAATCGGTCCAGTAGTTTTTGAGTTTATTCGTTACCAACATATAAACATGCAAATTATTTAAGTTTTAGTAGGGATCCCTAATTTTTTCTACCAAATTATATTGCCTATGTCACTCAGGGATTATGTAGCATTCTAAAGGTCAAAGAATTTTTGAAATCGGTCCAGTACCTTTTGAGTTTGTTCGTCACCAACATATAAGCATTCAAATTATTTAAGTTTTAGTACGGATCCCTAATTTTTTCTAGCCATAAATATATCTTGTGTTACTCAGGGATTACGTAGCATTCTAACAGTGAAAGAATTTTTGAAATCAGTCTTGTAGTTTTTGAGTTTCTTCGGTTCACACATACAAAAATTCAAATTATTTAAGTTTTAGTAAGGATCGCTAACTTTTTCTAGCAATAAATATTGCCTATGTTACTCAGGGATAATGTAGCATTCTAAAGATGAAAGAATTTTTGAAATCGGTCCAGTAGTTTTTGAGTTTCTTCGGTTCAAACACACAAAAATTCAAATTATTTAAGTTTTGGTAGGGATCCCTAATTTTTTCTACCAATTAATATTGCGTATGTCACTCAGGGATTATGTAGCATTCTAGAGGTCAAAGAATTTTTGAAATCGGTCCAGTACTTTTTGAGTTTGTTCGTCACCAACATATAAACATACAAATCATTTAAATTTTAGTAGGGATTTATAATTTGTTCTATCAAAAAATATTACCTATGTTACTCAGGGATAATGTAGCATTCTAAAGCTCAAATAATTTTTGAAATGGGTAGAGTACTTTTTGAGTTTATTCGTTACATACATACAAAAACTCAAATTATTTTGGTTTTAGTGGGGATCCCTAATATTTTCTAGCAATAAATATACTCTATGTTACTCATGGATAATGTAGTATTCGAATGGTGAAAGATTTTTTGAAATCGGTCCAGCAGTTTTTGAGTTTCTTCGTTACAAACATACAAAAATTCAAATTATTTAAGTTTTAGTAGGGACCCCTAGTTTTTTCTAGCCATAAACATAGCCTATAATACTCAGGGATAATGTAGCATTCTAAAGGTCAAAGAATTTTTGAAATCGGTAGAGTACTTTTTGAGTTTATACGTTACATACCTATAAAAATACAAATTATTTAAGTATTAGTAGGGTCCCCTAGTTTTTTCTAGCCATAAACATAGCCTATGTTACTCAAGGATAACGTAGCATTCTAATGGAGAAAGAATTTTTGAAATCCATCCAGTAGTTTTTGAGTTTCTTCGGTTCACACATACAAAAATTCAAATTATTTAAGTTTTAGTAGGGATGACTAACTTTTCCTAGCAATAAATATAGCCTATGTTACTCAAGGATAACGTAGCATTCTAATGGTGAAAAAATTTTTGAAATCGGTCCAGTACTTTTGAGTTTATTCGTTACAAACATACAAAAATTCAAATTATTTAGGTTTTAGTAGGGATCCCTAATTTTTTCTAGCAATAAATATAGCCCTTGTTACTCAGAGATAATATAGCATTCTAACGATCGAAGAATTTTTGATATCGGTCCAGTAGTTTTTGAGTTTATTCGTTACAAACATATAAAAATACAAATCATTTAAATTTTAGTAGGGATTTATAATTTGTTCTATCAAAAAATATTACCTATGTTACTCAGGGATAATGTAGCATTCTAAAGCTCAAATAATTTTTGAAATGGGTAGAGTACTTTTTGAGTTTATTCGTTACATACATATTAAAATACAAATTATTTAAGTATTAGTACGGTACCCTAGTTTTTTCTAGCCATAAACATAGCCTATGTTACTCAAGAATAACGTAGCATTCTAATGGTGAAAGAATTTTTGAAATCCATCCAGAAGTTTTTGAGTTTCTTCGGATGACACATACAAAAATTCAAATTATTTAAGTTTTAGTAGGGATCCCTAACTTTTTCATTAATAAATATTGCGTATGTTACTGAGGGATAATGTAGGATTCTAAAGGTGAAAGAATTTTTGAAATCGGTCCAGTAGTTTTTGAGTTTCTTCGGTTCAAACATACAAAAATACAAATTATTTAAGTTTTAGTAGGGATCCCTAATTTTTTCCAGCAATAAATATTGCCTATGTTACTCAGGGGTAATGTAGCATTCTAAAGGTGAAAGAATTTTTGAAATCGGTCCAGTAGTTTTTGAGTTTATTCCTCACAAACCTATAATAATACAAATTATTTAAGTTTCAGTAGGGTCTCCTAGTTTTTTCTAGCCATAAACATAGCCTATGTTACTCAGGGATAACGTAGCATTCTAATGGTGAAAGAATTTTTGAAATCCATCCAGTAGTTTTTGAGTTTCTTCGATTCACACATACAAAAATTCAAATTATTTAAGTTTTAGTAGGGATCCCTAACTTTTTCAGCAATAAATATTGCGTATGTTACTGAGGGATAATGTAGCATTCTAACAGTGAAAGAATTTTTGAAATAGGTCTTGTAGTTTTTGAGTTTATTCGTTACAAACATACAAAAACTCAAATTATTTTGGTTTTAGTGGGGATCCCTAATTTTTTCCAGCAATAAATATTGCCTATGTTACTCAGGGGTAATGTAGCATTCTAAATGTGAAAGAATTTTTGAAATCGGTCCAGTAGTTTTTGAGTTTATTCGTTACCAACATATAAACATGCAAATTATTTAAGTTTTAGTAGGGATCCCTAATTTTTTCTACCAAATTATATTGCCTATGTCACTCAGGGATTATGTAGCATTCTAAAGGTCAAAGAATTTTTGAAATCGGTCCAGTACTTTTTGAGTTTGTTCGTCACCAACATATAAGCATTCAAATTATTTAAGTTTTAGTACGGATCCCTAATTTTTTCTAGCCATAAATATATCTTGTGTTACTCAGGGATTACGTAGCATTCTAACAGTGAAAGAATTTTTGAAATCAGTCTTGTAGTTTTTGAGTTTATTCCTTACAAACATATAAAAATACAAATTATTAAAGTTTTTGTAGGAATCCCTAATTTTTTCCAGCAATAAATATTGCCTATGTTACTCAGGGGTAATGTAGCATTCTAAATGTGAAAGAATTTTTGAAATCGGTCCAGTAGTTTTTGAGTTTCTTCGTTACAAACATACAAAAATTCCAATTATTTAAGTTTTAGTAGGGACCCCTAGTTTTTTTAGCCATAAACGTAGCCTATAATACTCAGGGATAATGTAGTATTCCACTGGTGAACGATTTTTTGAAATCGGTCCAGTAGTTTTTGAGTTTCTTCGTTACAAACATACAAAAATTCAAATTATTTAAGTTTTAGTAGGCATGCCTAACTTTTTCTAGCAATAAATATAACCTATGTTACTCAGGGATAACGTAGCATTCTAATGGTGAAAGAATTTTTGAAATCCATCCAGTAGTTTTTGAGTTTCTTCGGTTCACACATACAAAAATTCAAATTATTTAAGTTTTAGTAGGGATCGCTAACTTTTTCTAGCAATAAATATTGCCTATGTTACTCAGGGATAATGTAGCATTCTAAAGAAGAAAGAATTTTTGAAATCGGCCCAGTAGTTTTTGAGTTTCTTCGGTTCAGACATAAAAAAATACAAATTATTTAAGTTTTGGTGGGGATCCCTAATTTTTTCTAGCAATAAATATTGCCTATCTTACTCAGGGATAATGTAGCATTCTAAAGGTAAAAGGATTTTTTAAATCGGTCCAGTAGTTTTTGACTTTATTCGTTACAAACCTATAAAAATACAAATTATTTAAGTTTCAGTAGGGTGCTCTAGTTTTTTCTAGCCGTAACCATAATCTATGTTACTCAGGGATAACGTAGCATTCTAATGGTGAACGATTTTTTGAAATCCGTCCAGTACTTTTTGAGTTTATTCGTTACAAACATACAAAAATTTAAATTCTTTAAGTTTTAGTAGGTACCCCTAACTTTTACCAGCAATAAATATACCCTATGTTACTCAGGGATAATGTAGCATTCTAACGGTAAAAGAATTTTTTAAATTCGTCCAGTAGTTTTTGAGTTTATTCGTTACAAACATACAAAAATTCAAATTATTTTGGTTTTAGTGGGGATCCCTAATATTTTCTAGCAATAAATATTGCCTATGTTACTCAGGGATAATGTAGCATTCTAAAGATGAAAGAATTTTTGAAATCGGTCCAGTAGTTTTTGAGTTTCTTCGGTTCAAACACACAAAAATTCAAATTATTTAAGTTTTGGTAGGGATCCCTAATTTTTTTTACCAATTAATATTGCGTATGTCACTCAGGGATTATGTAGCATTCTAGAGGTCAAAGAATTTTTGAAATCGGTCCAGTACTTTTTGAGTTTGTTCGTCACCAACATATAAACATACAAATCATTTAAATTTTAGTAGGGATTTATAATTTGTTCTATCAAAAAATATTACCTATGTTACTCAGGGATAATGTAGCATTCTAAAGCTCAAATAATTTTTGAAATGGGTAGAGTACTTTTTGAGTTTATTCGTTACATACATACAAAAACTCAAATTATTTTGGTTTTAGTGGGGATCCCTAATATTTTCTAGCAATAAATATACTCTATGTTACTCATGGATAATGTAGTATTCGAATGGTGAAAGATTTTTTGAAATCGGTCCAGCAGTTTTTGAGTTTCTTCGTTACAAACATACAAAAATTCAAATTATTTAAGTTTTAGTAGGGACCCCTAGTTTTTTCTAGCCATAAACATAGCCTATAATACTCAGGGATAATGTAGCATTCTAAAGGTCAAAGAATTTTTGAAATCGGTAGAGTACTTTTTGAGTTTATTCGTTACATACCTATAAAAATACAAATTATTTAAGTATTAGTAGGGTCCCGTAGTTTTTTCTAGCCATAAACATAGCCTATGTTACTCAAGGATAACGTAGCATTCTAATGGTGAAAGAATTTTTGAAATCCATCCAGTAGTTTTTGAGTTTCTTCGGTTCACACATACAAAAATTCAAATTATTTAAGTTTTAGTAGGGATGCCTAACTTTTCCTAGCAACAAATATAGCCTATGTTACTCAAGGATAACGTAGCATTCTAATGGTGAAAAAATTTTTGAAATCGGTCCAGCAGTTTTTGAGTTTATTCGTTACAAACATATAAAAATACAAATCATTTAAATTTTAGTAGGGATTTATAATTTGTTCTATCAAAAAATATTACCTATGTTACTCAGGGATAATGTAGCATTCTAAAGCTCAAATAATTTTTGAAATGGGTAGAGTACTTTTTGAGTTTATTCGTTACATACATATAAAAATACAAATTATTTAAGTATTAGTACGGTACCCTAGTTTTTTCTAGCCATAAACATAGCCTATGTTACTCAAGAATAACGTAGCATTCTAATGGTGAAAGAATTTTTGAAATCCATCCAGAAGTTTTTGAGTTTCTTCGGATGACACATACAAAAATTCAAATTATTTAAGTTTTAGTAGGGATCCCTAACTTTTTCATTAATAAATATTGCGTATGTTACTGAGGGATAATGTAGGATTCTAAAGGTGAAAGAATTTTTGAAATCGGTCCACTAGTTTTTGAGTTTCTTCGGTTCAAACATACAAAAATACAAATTATTTAAGTTTTGGTAGGGATCCCTAATTTTTTCCAGCAATAAATATTGCCTATGTTACTCAGGGGTAATGTAGCATTCTAAAGGTGAAAGAATTTTTGAAATCGGTCCAGTAGTTTTTGAGTTTATTCCTCACAAACCTATAATAATACAAATTATTTAAGTTTCAGTAGGGTCTCCTAGTTTTTTCTAGCCATAAACATAGCCTATGTTACTCAGGGATAACGTAGCATTCTAATGGTGAAAGAATTTTTGAAATCCATCCAGTAGTTTTTGAGTTTCTTCGATTCACACATACAAAAATTCAAATTATTTAAGTTTTAGTAGGGATCCCTAACTTTTTCAGCAATAAATATTGCGTATGTTACTGAGGGATAATGTAGCATTCTAACAGTGAAAGAATTTTTGAAATAGGTCTTGTAGTTTTTGAGTTTATTCGTTACAAACATACAAAAACTCAAATTATTTTGGTTTTAGTGGGGATCCCTAATTTTTTCCAGCAATAAATATTGCCTATGTTACTCAGGGGTAATGTAGCATTCTAAATGTGAAAGAATTTTTGAAATCGGTCCAGTAGTTTTTGAGTTTATTCGTTACCAACATATAAACATGCAAATTATTTAAGTTTTAGTAGGGATCCCTAATTTTTTCTACCAAATTATATTGCCTATGTCACTCAGGGATTATGTAGCATTTTAAAGGTCAAAGAATTTTTGAAATCGGTCCAGTACTTTTTGAGTTTGTTCGTCACCAACATATAAGCATTCAAATTATTTAAGTTTTAGTACGGATCCCTAATTTTTTCTAGCCATAAATATATCTTGTGTTACTCAGGGATTACGTAGCATTCTAACAGTGAAAGAATTTTTGAAATCAGTCTTGTAGTTTTTGAGTTTATTCCTTACAAACATATAAAAATACAAATTATTAAAGTTTTTGTAGGAATCCCTAATTTTTTCCAGCAATAAATATTGCCTATGTTACACAGGGGTAATGTGGCATTCTAAATGTGAAAGAATTTTTGAAATCGGTCCAGTAGTTTTTGAGTTTCTTCGTTACAAACATACAAAAATTCCAATTATTTAAGTTTTAGTAGGGACCCCTAGTTTTTTCTAGCCATAAACGTAGCCTATAATACTCAGGGATAATGTAGTATTCCACTGGTGAACGATTTTTTGAAATCGGTCCAGTAGTTTTTGAGTTTCTTCGTTACAAACATACAAAAATTCAAATTATTTAAGTTTTAGTAGGCATGCCTAACTTTTTCTAGCAATAAATATAACCTATGTTACTCAGGGATAACGTAGCATTCTAATGGTGAAAGAATTTTTGAAATCCATCCAGTAGTTTTTGAGTTTCTTCGGTTCACACATACAAAAATTCAAATTATTTAAGTTTTAGTAGGGATCGCAAACTTTTTCTAGCAATAAATATTGCCTATGTTACTCAGGGATAATGTAGCATTCTAAAGAAGAAAGAATTTTTGAAATCGGCCCAGTAGTTTTTGAGTTTCTTCGGTTCAGACATAAAAAAATACAAATTATTTAAGTTTTGGTGGGGATCCCTAATTTTTTCTAGCAATAAATATTGCCTATCTTACTCAGGGATAATGTAGCATTCTAAAGGTAAAAGGATTTTTTAAATCGGTCCAGTAGTTTTTGACTTTATTCGTTACAAACCTATAAAAATACAAATTATTTAAGTTTCAGTAGGGTGCTCTAGTTTTTTCTAGCCGTAAACATAATCTATGTTACTCAGGGATAACGTAGCATTCTAATGGTGAACGATTTTTTGAAATCCGTCCAGTACTTTTTGAGTTTATTCGTTACAAACATACAAAAATTTAAATTCTTTAAGTTTTAGTAGGTACCCCTAACTTTTACCAGCAATAAATATACCCTATGTTACTCAGGGATAATGTAGCATTCTAAAGATGAAAGAATTTTTGAAATCGGTCCAGTAGTTTTTGAGTTTCTTCGGTTCAAACACACAAAAATTCAAATTATTTAAGTTTTGATAGGGATCCCTAATTTTTTCTACCAATTAATATTGCGTATGTCACTCAGGGATTATGTAGCATTCTAGAGGTCAAAGAATTTTTGAAATCGGTCCAGTACTTTTTGAGTTTGTTCGTCACCAACATATAAACATACAAATCATTTAAATTTTAGTAGGGATTTATAATTTGTTCTATCAAAAAATATTACCTATGTTACTCAGGGATAATGTAGCATTCTAAAGCTCAAATAATTTTTGAAATGGGTAGAGTACTTTTTGAGTTTATTCGTTACATACATACAAAAACTCAAATTATTTTGGTTTTAGTGGGGATCCCTAATATTTTCTAGCAATAAATATACTCTATGTTACTCATGGATAATGTAGTATTCGAATGGTGAAAGATTTTTTGAAATCGGTCCAGCAGTTTTTGAGTTTCTTCGTTACAAACATACAAAAATTCAAATTATTTAAGTTTTAGTAGGGTCCCCTAGTTTTTTCTAGCCATAAACATAGCCTATGTTACTCAAGGATAACGTAGCATTCTAATGGTGAAAGAATTTTTGAAATCCATCCAGTAGTTTTTGAGTTTCTTCGGTTCACACATACAAAAATTCAAATTATTTAAGTTTTAGTAGGGATCCCTAACTTTTTCATTAATAAATATTGCGTATGTTACTGAGGGATAATGTAGGATTCTAAAGGTGAAAGAATTTTTGAAATCGGTCCAGTAGTTTTTGAGTTTCTTCGGTTCAAACATACAAAAATACAAATTATTTAAGTTTTGGTAGGGATCCCTAATTTTTTCCAGCAATAAATATTGCCTATGTTACTCAGGGGTAATGTAGCATTCTAAAGGTGAAAGAATTTTTGAAATCGGTCCAGTAGTTTTTGAGTTTATTCCTCACAAACCTATAATAATACAAATTATTTAAGTTTCAGTAGGGTCTCCTAGTTTTTTCTAGCCATAAACATAGCCTATGTTACTCAGGGATAATGTAGCATTCCAATGGTGAAAGAATTTTTGAAATCCATTAAGTAGTTTTTGAGTTTCTTCGATTCACACATACAAAAATTCAAATTATTTAAGTTTTAGTAGGGATCCCTAACTTTTTCAGCAATAAATATTGCGTATGTTACTGAGGGATAATGTAGCATTCTAACAGTGAAAGAATTTTTGAAATAGGTCTTGTAGTTTTTGAGTTTATTCGTTACAAACATACAAAAACTCAAATTATTTTGGTTTTAGTGGGGATCCCTAATTTTTTCCAGCAATAAATATTGCCTATGTTACTCAGGGGTAATGTAGCATTCTAAATGTGAAAGAATTTTTGAAATCGGTCCAGTAGTTTTTGAGTTTATTCGTTACCAACATATAAACATGCAAATTATTTAAGTTTTAGTAGGGATCCCTAATTTTTTCTACCAAATTATATTGCCTATGTCACTCAGGGATTATGTAGCATTCTAAAGGTCAAAGAATTTTTGAAATCGGTCCAGTACTTTTTGAGTTTGTTCGTCACCAACATATAAGCATTCAAATTATTTAAGTTTTAGTACGGATCCCTAATTTTTTCTAGCCATAAATATATCTTGTGTTACTCAGGGATTACGTAGCATTCTAACAGTGGAAGAATTTTTGAAATCAGTCTTGTAGTTTTTGAGTTTATTCCTTACAAACATATAAAAATACAAATTATTAAAGTTTTTGTAGGAATCCCTAATTTTTTCCAGCAATAAATATTGCCTATGTTACTCAGGGGTAATGTAGCATTCTAAATGTGAAAGAATTTTTGAAATCGGTCCAGTAGTTTTTGAGTTTCTTCGTTACAAACATACAAAAATTCCAATTATTTAAGTTTTAGTAGGGACCCCTAGTTTTTTCTAGCCATAAACGTAGCCTATAATACTCAGGGATAATGTAGTATTCCACTGGTGAACGATTTTTTGAAATCGGTCCAGTAGTTTTTGAGTTTGTTCGTTACAAACATACAAAAATTCAAATTATTTAAGTTTTAGTAGGCATGCCTAACTTTTTCTAGCAATAAATATAACCTATGTTACTCAGGGATAACGTAGCATTCTAATGGTGAAAGAATTTTTGAAATCCATCCAGTAGTTTTTGAGTTTCTTCGGTTCACACATACAAAAATTCAAATTATTTATGTTTTAGTAGGGATCGCTAACTTTTTCTAGCAATAAATATTGCCTATGTTACTCAGGGATAATGTAGCATTCTAAAGAAGAAAGAATTTTTGAAATCGGCCCAGTAGTTTTTGAGTTTCTTCGTTACAAACATACAACAATTTAAATTATTTAAGTTTTAGTAGGGACCCCTAACTTTTCCTAGCCATAAATATACCCTATGTTACTCAGGGATAATGTAGTATTCGAATGGTGAACGATTTTTTGAAATCGGTCCAGTAGTTTTCGAGTTTCTTCGTTACAAACATACAAAAATTCAAATTATTTAAGTTTTAGTAGGGACCCCTAGTTTTTTCTAGCCATAAACATAGCCTATAATACTCAGGGATAATGTAGCATTCTAAAGGTCAAAGAATTTTTGAAATCGGTAGAGTACTTTTTGAGTTTATTCGTTACATACCTATAAAAATACAAATTATTTAAGTTTCAGTAGGGTGCTCTAGTTATTTCTAGCCGTAAACATAATCTATATTACTCAGGGATAACGTAGCATTCTAATGGTGAACGATTTTTTGAAATCCGTCCAGTACTTTTTGAGTTTATTCGTTACAAACATACAAAAATTTAAATTCTTTAAGTTTTAGTAGGTACCCCTAACTTTTACCAGCAATAAATATACCCTATGTTACTCAGGGATAATGTAGCATTCTAAAGGTAAAAGAATTTTTTAAATCGGTCCAGTAGTTTTTGAGTTTATTCGTTACAAACATACAAAAATTCAAATTATTTTGGTTTTAGTGGGGATCCCTAATATTTTCTAGCAATAAATATACCCTATGTTACTCAGGGATAATGTAGCATTCTAAAGGTAAAAGATTTTTTGAAATCGGTCCAGTAGTTTTTGAGTTTCTTCGTTACAAACATACAACAATTTAAATTATTTAAGTTTTAGTAGGGACCCCTAACTTTTCCTAGCCATAAATATACCCTATGTTACTCAGGGATAATGTAGTATTCGAATGGTGAACGATTTTTTGAAATCGGTCCAGTAGTTTTCGAGTTTCTTCGTTACAAACATACAAAAATTTAAATTATTTAAGTTTTAGTAGGGACCCCTAGTTTTTTCTAGCCATAAACATAGCCTATAATACTCAGGGATAATGTAGTATTCCACTGGTGAACGATTTTTTGAAATCGGTCCAGTAGTTTTTGAGTTTCTTCGTTACAAACATACAAAAATTCAAATTATTTAAGTTTTAGTAGGCATGCCTAAATTTTTCTAGCAATAAATATAACCTATGTTACTCAGGGATAACGTAGCATTCTGATGGTGAAAGAATTTTTGAAATCCATCCAGTAGTTTTTGAGTTTCTTCGGTTCACACATACAAAAATTCAAATTATTTAAGTTTTAGTAGGGATCGCTAACTTTTTCTAGCAATAAATATTGCCTATGTTACTCAGGGATAATGTAGCATTCTAAAGATGAAAGAATTTTTGAAATCGGTCCAGTAGTTTTTGAGTTTCTTCGGTTCAAACACACAAAAATTCAAATTATTTAAGTTTTGGTAGGGATCCCTAATTTTTTCTACCAATTAATATTGCGTATGTCACTCAGGGATTATGTAGCATTCTAGAGGTCAAAGAATTTTTGAAATCGGTCCAGTACTTTTTGAGTTTGTTTGTCACCAACATATAAACATACAAATTATTTAAATTTTAGTACGGATCCCTAATTTTTTCTAGCCATAACTATATCTTTTGTTACTCAGCGATTACGTAGCATTCTAACAGTGAAAGAATTTTTGAAATCGGTCTTGTAGTTTTTGAGTTTATTCGTTACAAACATACAAAAACTCAAATTATTTAAGTTTTAGTAGGGACCCCTAGTTTTTTCTAGCCATAAACATAGCCTATAATACTCAGGGATAATGTAGCATTCTAAAGGTCAAATAATTTTTGAAATGGGTAGAGTACTTTTTGAGTTTATTCGTTACATACATATAAAAATACAAATTATTTAAGTATTAGTACGGTACCCTAGTTTTTTCTAGCCATAAACATAGCCTATGTTACTCAAGAATAACGTAGCATTCTAGTGGTGAAAGAATTTTTGAAATCCATCCAGTAGTTTTTGAGTTTCTTCGGTTGACACATACAAAAATTCAAATTATTTAAGTTTTAGTACGGATCCCTAACTTTCTCTAGCAATAAATATAGGCTATGTTACTCAAGGATAACGTAGCATTCTAATGCTGAAAAAAATTTTGAAATCGGCCCAGTTCTTTTTGAGTTTATTCGTTACAAACATACAAAAATTCAAATTATTTTGGTTTTAGTGGGGATCCCTAATATTTTCTAGCAATAAATATACTCTATGTTACTCAGGGATAATGTAGTATTCGAATGGTGAACGATTTTTTGAAATCGGTCCAGTAGTTTTTGAGTCTATTCGCTACAAACATACAAAAATTCAAATTATCAAAAGTTTTAGTATGGGTCCCTAACTTTCTCTAGCAATAAATATAGCCTATGTTACTCAAGGATAACGTAGTATTCTAATGGTGACAAAATTTTTGAAATCAGTCCAGTACTTTTTGAGTTCATTCGTTACAAACATACAAAAATTTAAATTATTTAAGTTTTAGTAGGGACCCCTAGTTTTTTCTAGCCATAAGCATAGCCTATAATACTCAGGGATAATGCAGTATTCTACTGGTGAAAAATTTTTTGGAATCGGTCCACTAGTTTTTAAGTTTCTTCGTTACAAACATACAAAAATACAAATTTTTTAAGTTTTAGTAGGCATGCCTAACTTTTTCTAGCAATAAATATAACCTATGTTACTCAGGGATAACGTAGCATTCTAATGGTGAACGATTTTTTGAAATCGGTCCAGTACTTTTTGAGTTTATTCGTTACAAACATACAAAAATTTAAATTCTTTAAGTTTTAGTAGGTACCCCTAACTTTTACTAGCAATAAATATACCCTATGTTACTCAGGGATAATGTAGCATTCTAAAGAAGAAAGAATTTTTGAAATCGGCCCAGTAGTTTTTGAGTTTCTTCGCTTCAGACATAAAAAAATACAAATTATTTAAATTTTGGTGGGGATCCCTAATTTTTTCTAGCAATAAATATTGCCTATCTTACTCAGGGATAATGTAGCATTCTAAAAGTAAAAGGATTTTTTAAATCGGTCCAGTAGTTTTTGAGTTTATTCGTTACAAACCTATAAAAATACAAATTATTTAAGTTTCAGTAGGGTGCTCTAGTTTTTTCTAGCCGTAAACATAATCTATGTTACTCAGGGATAACGTAGCATTCTAATGGTGAACGATTTTTTGAAATCCGTCCAGTACTTTTTGAGTTTATTCGTTACAAACATACAAAAATTTAAATTCTTTCAGTTTTAGTAGGTACCCCTAACTTTTACCAGCAATAAATATACCCTATGTTACTCAGGGATAATGTAGCATTCTAAAGGTAAAAGAATTTTTTAAATCGGTCCAGTAGTTTTTGAGTTTATTCGTTACAAACATACAAAAATTCAAATTATTTTGGTTTTAGTGGGGATGCCTAATATTTTCTAGCCATAAACATAGCCTATGTTACTCAGAGATAGTATAGCATTCTAACGATCGAAGAATTTTTGATATCGGTCCAGTAGTTTTTGAGTTTATTCGTTACAAACATATAAAAATACAAATCATTTAAATTTTAGTAGGGATTTATAATTTGTTCTATCAAAAAATATTACCTATGTTACTCAGGGATAATGTAGCATTCTAAAGCTCAAATAATTTTTGAAATGGGTAGAGTACTTTTTGAGTTTATTCGTTACATACATATAAAAATACAAATTATTTAAGTATTGGTACGGTACCCTAGTTTTTTCTAGCCATAAACATAGCCTATGTTACTCAAGAATAACGTAGCATACTAATGGTGAAAGAATTTTTGAAATCCATCCAGAAGTTTTTGAGTTTCTTCGGATGACACATACAAAAATTCAAATTATTTAAGTTTTAGTAGGGATCCCTAACTTTTTCAGCAATAAATATTGCGTATGTTACTGAGGGATAATGTAGGATTCTAAAGGTGAAAGAATTTTTGAAATCGGTCCAGTAGTTTTTGAGTTTCTTCGGTTCAAACATACAAAAATACAAATTATTTAAGTTTTGGTAGGGATCCCTAATTTTTTCCAGCAATAAATATTGCCTATGTTACTCAGGGGTAATGTAGCATTCTAAAGGTGAAAGAATTTTTGAAATCGGTCCAGTAGTTTTTGAGTTTATTCCTCACAAACCTATAATAATACAAATTATTTAAGTTTCAGTAGGGTGCTCTAGTTTTTTCTAGCCGTAAACATAATCTATGTTACTCAGGGATAACGTAGCATTCTAATGGTGAACGATTTTTTGAAATCCGTCCAGTACTTTTTGAGTTTATTCGTTACAAACATACAAAAATTTAAATTCTTTCAGTTTTAGTAGGTACCCCTAACTTTTACCAGCAATAAATATACCCTATGTTACTCAGGGATAATGTAGCATTCTAAAGGTAAAAGAATTTTTTAAATCGGTCCAGTAGTTTTTGAGTTTATTCGTTACAAACATACAAAAATTCAAATTATTTTGGTTTTAGTGGGGATGCCTAATATTTTCTAGCCATAAACATAGCCTATGTTACTCAGAGATAGTATAGCATTCTAACGATCGAAGAATTTTTGATATCGGTCCAGTAGTTTTTGAGTTTATTCGTTACAAACATATAAAAATACAAATCATTTAAATTTTAGTAGGGATTTATAATTTGTTCTATCAAAAAATATTACCTATGTTACTCAGGGATAATGTAGCATTCTAAAGCTCAAATAATTTTTGAAATGGGTAGAGTACTTTTTGAGTTTATTCGTTACATACATATAAAAATACAAATTATTTAAGTATTAGTACGGTACCCTAGTTTTTTCTAGCCATAAACATAGCCTATGTTACTCAAGAATAACGTAGCATACTAATGGTGAAAGAATTTTTGAAATCCATCCAGAAGTTTTTGAGTTTCTTCGGATGACACATACAAAAATTCAAATTATTTAAGTTTTAGTAGGGATCCCTAACTTTTTCAGCAATAAATATTGCGTATGTTACTCAGGGATAACGTAGCATTCTAATGGTGAAAGAATTTTTGAAATCCATCCAGTAGTTTTTGAGTTTCTTCGATTCACACATACAAAAATTCAAATTATTTAAGTTTTAGTAGGGATCCCTAACTTTTTCAGCAATAAATATTGCGTATGTTACTGAGGGGTAATGTAGCATTCTAACAGTGAAAGAATTTTTGAAATCGGTCTTGTAGTTTTTGAGTTTATTCGTTACAAACATACAAAAACTCAAATTATTTTGGTTTTAGTGGGGATCCCTAATTTTTTCCAGCAATAAATATTGCCTATGTTACTCAGGGGTAATGTAGCATTCTAAATGTGAAAGAATTTTTGAAATCGGTCCAGTGGTTTTTGAGTTTATTCGTTACCAACATATAAACATGCAAATTATTTAAGTTTTAGTAGGGATCCCTAATTTTTTCTACCAAATTATATTGCCTATGTCACTCAGGGATTATGTAGCATTCTAAAGGTCAAAGAATTTTTGAAATCGGTCCAGTACTTTTTGAGTTTGTTCGTCACCAACATATAAGCATTCAAATTATTTAAATTTTAGTACGGATCCCTAATTTTTTCTAGCCATAAATATATCTTGTGTTACTCAGGGATTACGTAGCATTCTAACAGTGAAAGAATTTTTGAAATCAGTCTTGTAGTTTTTGAGTTTATTCCTTACAAACATATAAAAATACAAATTATTAAAGTTTTTGTAGGAATCCCTAATTTTTTCCAGCAATAAATATTGCCTATGTTACTCAGGGGTAATGTAGCATTCTAAATGTGAAAGAATTTTTGAAATCGGTCCAGTAGTTTTTGAGTTTCTTCGTTACAAACATACAAAAATTCCAATTATTTAAGTTTTAGTAGGGACCCCTAGTTTTTTCTAGCCATAAACGTAGCCTATAATACTCAGGGATAATGTAGTATTCCACTGGTGAACGATTTTTTGAAATCGGTCCAGTAGTTTTTGAGTTTCTTCGTTACAAACATACAAAAATTCAAATTATTTAAGTTTTAGTAGGCATGCCTAACTTTTTCTAGCAATAAATATAACCTATGTTACTCAGGGATAACGTAGCATTCTAATGGTGAAAGAATTTTTGAAATCCATCCAGTAGTTTTTGAATTTCTTCGGTTCACACATACAAAAATTCAAATTATTTAAGTTTTAGTAGGGATCGCTAACTTTTTCTAGCAATAAATATTGCCTATGTTACTCAGGGATAATGTAGCATTCTAAAGAAGAAAGAATTTTTGAAATCGGCCCAGTAGTTTTTGAGTTTCTTCGGTTCAGACATAAAAAAATACAAATTATTTAAGTTTTGGTGGGGATCCCTAATTTTTTCTAGCAATAAATATTGCCTATCTTACTCAGGGATAATGTAGCATTCTAAAGGTAAAAGGATTTTTTAAATCGGTCCAGTAGTTTTTGAGTTTATTCGTTACAAACCTATAAAAATACAAATTATTTAAGTTTCAGTAGGGTGCTCTAGTTTTTTCTAGCCGTAAACATAATCTATGTTACTCAGGGATAACGTAGCATTCTAATGGTGAACGATTTCTTGAAATCCGTCCAGTACTTTTTGAGTTTATTCGTTACAAACATACAAAAATTTAAATTCTTTAAGTTTTAGTAGGTACCCCTAACTTTTACCAGCAATAAATATACCCTATGTTACTCAGGGATAATGTAGCATTCTAAAGGTAAAAGAATTTTTTAAATCGGTCCAGTAGTTTTTGAGTTTATTTGTTACAAACATACAAAAATTCAAATTATTTTGGTTTTAGTGGGGATCCCTAATATTTTCTAGCAATAAATATACCCTATGTTACTCAGGGATAATGTAGCATTCTAAAGGTAAAAGATTTGTTGAAATCGGTCCAGTAGTTTTTGAGTTTCTTCGTTACAAACTTACAACAATTTAAATTATTTAAGTTTTAGTAGGGACCCCTAACTTTTTCTAGCAATAAATATACCCTATGTTACTCAGGGATAATGTAGTATTCGAATGGTGAACGATTTTTTGAAATCGGTCCAGTAGTTTTCGAGTTTCTTCGTTACAAACATACAAAAATTCAAATTATTTAAGTTTTAGTAGGGACCCCTAGTTTTTTCTAGCCATAAACATAGCCTATAATACTCAGGGATAATGTAGTATTCCACTGGTGAACGATTTTTTGAAATCGGTCCAGTAGTTTTTGAGTTTCTTCGTTACAAACATACAAACATTCAAATTATTTAAGTTTTAGTAGGCATGCCTAACTTTTTCTAGCAATAAATATAACCTATGTTACTCAGGGATAACGTAGCATTCTGATGGTGAAAGAATTTTTGAAATCCATCCAGTAGTTTTTGAGTTTCTTCGGTTCACACATACAAAAATTCAAATTATTTAAGTTTTAGTAGGGATCGCTAACTTTTTCTAGCAATAAATATTGCCTATGTTACTCAGGGATAATGTAGCATTCTAAAGATGAAAGAATTTTTGAAATCGGTCCAGTAGTTTTTGAGTTTCTTCGGTTCAAACACACAAAAATTCAAATTATTTAAGTTTTGGTAGGGATCCCTAATTTTTTCTACCAATTAATATTGCGTATGTCACTCAGGGATTATGTAGCATTCTAGAAGTCAAAGAATTTTTGAAATCGGTCCAGTACTTTTTGAGTTTGTTCGTCACCAACATATAAACATACAAATTATTTAAATTTTAGTACGGATCCCTAAATTTTTCTAGCCATAACTATATCTTTTGTTACTCAGCGATTACGTAGCATTCTAACAGTGAAAGAATTTTTGAAATCGGTCTTGTAGTTTTTGAGTTTATTCGTTACAAACATACAAAAACTCAAATTATTTTGGTTTTAGTGGGGATCCCTAATATTTTCTAGCAATAAATATACTCTATGTTACTCATGGATAATGTAGTATTCGAATGGTGAAAGATTTTTTGAAATCGGTCCAGCAGTTTTTGAGTTTCTTCGTTACAAACATACAAAAATTCAAATTATTTAAGTTTTAGTAGGGACCCCTAGTTTTTTCTAGCCATAAACATAGCCTATAATACTCAGGGATAATGTAGCATTCTAAAGGTCAAATAATTTTTGAAATGGGTAGAGTACTTTTTGAGTTTATTCGTTACATACATATAAAAATACAAATTATTTAAGTATTAGTACGGTACCCTAGTTTTTTCTAGCCATAAACATAGCCTATGTTACTCAAGAATAACGTAGCATTCTAATGGTGAAAGAATTTTTGAAATCCATCCAGTAGTTTTTGAGTTTCTTCGGTTGACACATACAAAAATTCAAATTATTTAAGTTTTAGTACGGATCCCTAACTTTCTCTAGCAATAAATATAGGCTATGTTACTCAAGGATAACGTAGCATTCTAATGCTGAAAAAAATTTTGAAATCGGCCCAGTTCTTTTTGAGTTTATTCGTTACAAACATACAAAAATTCAAATTATTTTGGTTTTAGTGGGGATCCCTAATATTTTCTAGCAATAAATATACTCTATGTTACTCAGGGATAATGTAGTATTCGAATGGTGAACGATTTTTTGAAATCGGTCCAGTAATTTTTGAGTCTATTCGCTACAAACATACAAAAATTCAAATTATCAAAAGTTTTAGTATGGGTCCCTAACTTTCTCTAGCAATAAATATAGCCTATGTTACTCAAGGATAACGTAGTATTCTAATGGTGACAAAATTTTTGAAATCGGTCCAGTACTTTTTGAGTTCATTCGTTACAAACATACAAAAATTTAAATTATTTAAGTTTTAGTAGGGACCCCTAGTTTTTTCTAGCCATAAACATAGCCTATAATACTCAGGGATAATGCAGTATTCTAGTGGTGAAAAATTTTTTGGAATCGGTCCAGTAGTTTTTAAGTTTCTTCGTTACAAACATACAAAAATACAAATTTTTTAAGTTTTAGTAGGCATGCCTAACTTTTTCTAGCAATAAATATAACCTATGTTACTCAGGGATAACGTAGCATTCTAATGGTGAACGATTTTTTGAAATCGGTCCAGTACTTTTTGAGTTTATTCGTTACAAACATACAAAAATTTAAATTCTTTAAGTTTTAGTAGGTACCCCTAACTTTTACTAGCAATAAATATACCCTATGTTACTCAGGGATAATGTAGCATTCTAAAGGTAAAAGAATTTTTGAAATCGGTCCAGCAGTTTTTGAGTTTATTCGTTACAAACATACAAAAATTCAAATTATTTTGGTTTTAGTGGGGATCCCTAATATTTTGTAGCAATAAATATACCCTATGTTACTCAGGGATAATGTAGCATTCTAAAGGTAAAAGATTTTTTGAAATCGGTCCAGTAGTTTTTGAGTTTCTTCGTTACAAACATACAAAAATTTACATTATTTAAGTTTTAGTAGGGACCCATAACTTTTTCTAGCAATAAATATACCCTATATTACTCAGTGATAATGTAGTATTCGAATGGTGAACGATTTTTTGAAATCGGTCCAGTAGTTTTTGAGTTTCTTCGTTACAAACATACAAAAATTCAAATTATTTAAGTTTTAGTAGGCATGCATAACTTTTTCTAGCAATAAATATAACCTATGTTACTCAGGGATAATGTAGCATTCTAAAGATGAAAGAATTTTTAAAATCGGCCCAGTAGTTTTTGAGTTTCTTCGATGCAAACATACAAAAATACAAATTATTTAAGTTTTGGTAGGGATCCCTAATTTTTTCTAGCAATAAATATTGCCTATGTTACTCAGGGATAATGTAGCATTCTAAATGTAAAAGATTTTTTGAAATCGGTCCAGTAGTTTTTGAGTTTCTTCGTTACAAACATACAAAAATTTACATTATTTAAGTTTTGGTAGGGACCCCTAACTTTTTCTAGCAATAAATATACCCTATATTACTCAGGGATAATGTAGTATTCCACTGCTGAACGATTTTTTGAAATCGGTCCAGTAGTTTTTGAGTTTATTCGTTACAAACATACAAAAATTCAAATTATTTAAGTTTTAGTAGGCATGCCTAACATTTTCTAGCAATAAATATAACCTATGTTACTCAGGGATAACGCAGCATTCTAATGGTGAAAGAATTTTTGAAATCCATCCAGTAGTTTTTGAGTTTCTTCGGTTCACACATACAAAAATTCAAATTATTTAAGTTTTAGTAGGGATCGCTAACTTTTTCTAGCAATATAGATTGCCTATGTTACTCAGGGATAATGTAGCATTCTAAAGATGAAAGAATTTTTAAAATCGGCCCAGTAGTTTTTGAGTTTCTTCGATTCAAACATACAAAAATACAAATTATTTAAGTTTTGGTAGGGATCCCTAATTTTTTCTAGCAATAAATATTGCCTATCTTACTCAGGGATAATGTAGCATTCTAAAGGTGAAAAATTTTTTGAAATCGGTCGCGTAGTTTTTGAGTTTATTCGTTACAGACCTATGAAAATACAAATTATTTAAGTTTCAGTAGGGTCCCCTAGTTTTTCCTAGCCATAAACATAACCTATGTTACTCAGGGATAACGTAGCATACTAATGGTGAACGGTTTTTTGAAATCGGTCCAGTACTTTTTGAGTTTATTCGTTACAAACATACAAAAATTTAAATTCTTTAAGTTTTAGTAGGTACCCCTAACTTTTACTAGCAATAAATATACCCTATGTTACTCAGGGATAATGTAGCATTCGAATGGTGAACGATTTTTTGAAATCGGTCCAGTAGTTTTTGAGTTTCTTCGGTACAAACATACAAAAATTCAAATTATTTAAGTTTTAGTAGGGACCCCTAGTTTTTTCTAGCCATAAACATAGCCTATAATACTCAGAGATAATGTAGTATTCCACTGGTGAACGATTTTTTGAAATCGGTCCAGTAGTTTTTGAGTTTCTTCGTTACAAACATACAAAAATTTAAATTATTTATGTTTTAGTAGGCATGCCTAACTTTTTCTAGCAATAAATATAACCTATGTTACTCAGGGATAACGTAGCATTCTGATGGTGAAAGAATTTTTGAAATCCATCCAGTAGTTTTTGAGTTTCTTCGGTTCACACATACAAAAATTCAAATTATTTAAATTTTAGTAGGAATCGGTAGCTTTTTCTAGCAATAAATATTGCCTATGTTACTCAGGGATAATGTAGCATTCTAAAGATGAAAGAATTTTTGAAATCGGTCCAGTAGTTTTTGAGTTTCTTCGGTTCAAACATACAAAAATTCAAATTATTTAAGTTTTGGTAGGGATCCCTAATTTTTTCTAACAATTAATATTGCGTATGTCACTCAGGGATTATGTAGCATTCTAAAGGTCAAAGAATTTTTGAAATCGGTCCAGTACTTTTTGAGTTTGTTCGTCACCAACATATAAACATACAAATTATTTAAGTTTTAGTACGGATCCCTAATTTTTTCTAGCCATAAACATAGCCTATGTTACTCAAGAATAACGTAGCACTCTAATGGTGAAAGAATTTTTGAAATCCATCCAGTAGTTTTTTAGTTTCCTCGGTTCACACATACAAAAATTCAAATTATTTAAGTTTTAGTACGGATCCCTAACTTTCTCTAGCAATAAATATAGGCTATGTTACTCAAGGATAACGTAGCATTCTAATGCTGAAAAAATGTTTGAAATCGGTATAGTACTTTTTGAGTTTATTCGTTACAAACATACAAAAATATAAATTATTTAAGTTTTAGTAGGGACCCCTAACTTTTACTAGCAATAAATATACCCTATGTTACTCAGGGATAATGTAGCATTCTAAAGGTAAAAGAATTTTTGAAATCGGTCCAGCAGTTTTTGAGTTTATTCGTTACAAACATACAAAAATTCAAATTATTTAAGTTTTGGTAGGGATCCCTAACTTTTTCTAGCAATAAATATTGCCTATGTTACTCAGGGATAATGTAGCATTCTAAATGTAAAAGATTTTTTGAAATCGGTCCAGTAGTTTTTGAGTTTCTTCGTTACAAACATACAAAAATTTACATTATTTAAGTTTTAGTAGGGACCCCTAACTTTTTCTAGCAATAAATATACCCTATATTACTCAGGGATAATGTAGTATTCCACTGGTGAACGATTTTTTGAAATCGGTCCAGTAGTTTTTGAGTTTATTCGTTACAAACATACAAAAATTTACATTATTTAAGTTTTAGTAGGGACCCCTAACTTTTTCTAGCAATAAATATACCCTATATTACTCAGGGATAATGTAGTATTCCACTGGTGAACGATTTTTTGAAATCGGTCCAGTAGTTTTTGAGTTTATTCGTTACAAACATACAAAAATTGAAATTATTTAAGTTTTAGTAGGCATGCCTAACATTTTCTAGCAATAAATATAACCTATGTTACTCAGGGATAACGCAGCATTCTAATGGTGAAAGAATTTTTGAAATCCATCCAGTAGTTTTTGAGTTTCTTCGGTTCACACATACAAAAATTCAAATTATTTAAGTTTTAGTAGGGATCGCTAACTTTTTCTAGCAATAAAGATTGCCTATGTTACTCAGGGATAATGTAGCATTCTAAAGATGAAAGAATTTTTAAAATCGGCCCAGTAGTTTTTGAGTTTCTTCGATTCAAACATACAAAAATACAAATTATTTAAGTTTTGGTAGGGATCCCTAATTTTTTCTAGCAATAAATATTGCCTATCTTACTCAGGGATAATGTAGCATTCTAAAGGTGAAAAAAATTTTGAAATCGGTCCAGTAGTTTTTGAGTTTATTCGTTACAGACCTATGAAAATACAAATTATTTAAGTTTCAGTAGGGTCCCCTAGTTTTTTCTAGCCATAAACATAGCCTATGTTACTCAAGAATAACGTAGCATTCTAATGGTGAAAGAATTTTTGAAATCCATCCAGTAGTTTTTGAGTTTCTTCGGTTGACACATACAAAAATTAAAATTATTTAAGTTTTAGTACGGATCCCTAACTTTCTCTAGCAATAAATATAGGCTATGTTACTCAAGGATAACGTAGCATTCTAATGCTGAAAAAAATTTTGAAATCGGCCCAGTTCTTTTTGAGTTTATTCGTTACAAACATACAAAAATTCAAATTATTTTGGTTTTAGTGGGGATCCCTAATATTTTCTAGCAATAAAAATACTCTATGTTACTCAGGGATAATGTAGTATTCGAATGGTGAACGATTTTTTGAAATCGGTCCAGTAATTTTTGAGTCTATTCGCTACAAACATACAAAAATTCAAATTATCAAAAGTTTTAGTATGGGTCCCTAACTTTCTCTAGCAATAAATATAGCCTATGTTACTCCAGGATAACGTAGTATTCTAATGGTGACAAAATTTTTGAAATCGGTCCAGTACTTTTTGAGTTCATTCGTTACAAACATACAAAAATTTAAATTATTTAAGTTTTAGTAGGGACCCCTAGTTTTTTCTAGCCATAAACATAGCCTATAATACTCAGGGATAATGCAGTATTCTACTGGTGAAAAATTTTTTGGAATCGGTCCAGTAGTTTTTAAGTTTCTTCGTTACAAACATACAAAAATACAAATTTTTTAAGTTTTAGTAGGCATGCCTAACTTTTTCTAGCAATAAATATAACCTATGTTACTCAGGGATAACGTAGCATTCTAATGGTGAACGATTTTTTGAAATCCGTCCAGTACTTTTTGAGTTTATTCGTTACAAACATACAAAAATTTAAATTCTTTAAGTTTTAGTAGGTACCCCTAACTTTTACTAGCAATAAATATACCCTATGTTACTCAGGGATAATGTAGCATTCTAAAGGTAAAAGAATTTTTGAAATCGGTCCAGCAGTTTTTGAGTTTATTCGTTACAAACATACAAAAATTCAAATTATTTTGGTTTTAGTGGGGATCCCTAATATTTTCTAGCAATAAATATACCCTATGTTACTCAGGGATAATGTAGCATTCTAAAGGTAAAAGATTTTTTGAAATCGGTCCAGTAGTTTTTGAGTTTCTTCGTTACAAACATACAAAAATTTACATTATTTAAGTTTTAGTAGGGACCCATAACTTTTTCTAGCAATAAATATACCCTATATTACTCAGTGATAATGTAGTATTCGAATGGTGAACGATTTTTTGAAATCGGTCCAGTAGTTTGTGAGTTTCTTCGTTACAAACATACAAAAATTCAAATTATTTAAGTTTTAGTAGGGACCCCTAGTTTTTTCTAGCCATAAACATAGCCTATATTACTCAGGGATAATGTAGTATTCCACTGGTGTCCGATTTTTTGAAATCGGTCCAGTAGTTTTTGAGTTTCTTCGTTACAAACATACAAAAATTCAAATTATTTAAGTTTTAGTAGGCATGCATAACTTTTTCTAGCAATAAATATAACCTATGTTACTCAGGGATAATGTAGCATTCTAAAGATGAAAGAATTTTTAAAATCGGCCCAGTAGTTTTTGAGTTTCTTCGATTCAAACATACAAAAATACAAATTATTTAAGTTTTGGTAGGGATCCCTAATTTTTTCTAGCAATAAATATTGCCTATGTTACTCAGGGATAATGTAGCATTCTAAATGTAAAAGATTTTTTGAAATCGGTCCAGTAGTTTTTGAGTTTCTTCGTTACAAACATACAAAAATTTACATTATTTAAGTTTTAGTAGGGACCCCTAACTTTTTCTAGCAATAAATATACCCTATATTACTCAGGGATAATGTAGTATTCCACTGGTGAACGATTTTTTGAAATCGGTCCAGTAGTTTTTGAGTTTATTCGTTACAAACATACAAAAATTCAAATTATTTAAGTTTTAGTAGGCATGCCTAACATTTTCTAGCAATAAATATAACCTATGTTACTCAGGGATAACGCAGCATTCTAATGGTGAAAGAATTTTTGAAATCCATCCAGTAGTTTTTGAGTTTCTTCGGTTCACACATACAAAAATTCAAATTATTTAAGTTTTAGTAGGGATCGCTAACTTTTTCTAGCAATAAAGATTGCCTATGTTACTCAGGGATAATGTAGCATGCTAAAGATGAAAGAATTTTTAAAATCGGCCCAGTAGTTTTTGAGTTTCTTCGATTCAAACATACAAAAATACAAATTATTTAAGTTTTGGTAGGGATCCCTAATTTTTTCTAGCAATAAATATTGCCTATCTTACTCAGGGATAATGTAGCATTCTAAAGGTGAAAAAATTTTTGAAATCGGTCCAGTAGTTTTTGAGTTTATTCGTTACTGACCTATGAAAATACAAATTATTTAAGTTTCAGTAGGGTCCCCTAGTTTTTCCTAGCCATAAACATAACCTATGTTACTCAGGGATAACGTAGCATACTAATGGTGAACGGTTTTTTGAAATCGGTCCAGTACTTTTTGAGTTTATTCGTTACAAACATACAAAAATTTAAATTCTTTAAGTTTTAGTAGGTACCCCTAACTTTTACTAGCAATAAATATACCCTATGTTACTCAGGGATAATGTAGCATTCGAATGGTGAACGATTTTTTGAAATCGGTCCAGTAGTTTTTGAGTTTCTTCGGTACAAACATACAAAAATTCAAATTATTTAAGTTTTAGTAGGGACCCCTAGTTTTTTCTAGCCATAAACATAGCCTATAATACTCAGAGATAATGTAGTATTCCACTGGTGAACGATTTTTTGAAATCGGTCCAGTAGTTTTTGAGTTTCTTCGTTACAAACATACAAAAATTTAAATTATTTATGTTTTAGTAGGCATGCCTAACTTTTTCTAGCAATAAATATAACCTATGTTACTCAGGGATAACGTAGCATTCTGATGGTGAAAGAATTTTTGAAATCCATCCAGTAGTTTTTGAGTTTCTTCGGTTCACACATACAAAAATTCAAATTATTTAAATTTTAGTAGGAATCGCTAGCTTTTTCTAGCAATAAATATTGCCTATGTTACTCAGGGATAATGTAGCATTCTAAAGATGAAAGAATTTTTGAAATCGGTCCAGTAGTTTTTGAGTTTCTTCGGTTCAAACATACAAAAATTCAAATTATTTAAGTTTTGGTTGGGATCCCTAATTTTTTCTAACAATTAATATTGCGTATGTCACTCAGGGATTATGTAGCATTCTAAAGGTCAAAGAATTTTTGAAATCGGTCCAGTACTTTTTGAGTTTGTTCGTCACCAACATATAAACATACAAATTATTTAAGTTTTAGTACGGATCCCTAATTTTTTCTAGCCATAAACATAGCCTATGTTACTCAAGAATAACGTAGCACTCTAATGGTGAAAGAATTTTTGAAATCCATCCAGTAGTTTTTTAGTTTCCTCGGTTCACACATACAAAAATTCAAATTATTTAAGTTTTAGTAGGGATCGCTAACTTTTTCTAGCAATAAATATTGCCTATGTTACTCAGGGATAATGTAGCATTCTAAATGTAAAAGATTTTTTGAAATCGGTCCAGTAGTTTTTGAGTTTCTTCGTTACAAACATACAAAAATTTACATTATTTAAGTTTTAGTAGGGACCCCTAACTTTTTCTAGCAATAAATATACCCTATATTACTCAGGGATAATGTAGTATTCCACTGGTGAACGATTTTTTGAAATCGGTCCAGTAGTTTTTGAGTTTATTCGTTACAAACATACAAAAATTTACATTATTTAAGTTTTAGTAGGGACCCCTAACTTTTTCTAGCAATAAATATACCCTATATTACTCAGGGATAATGTAGTATTCCACTGGTGAACGATTTTTTGAAATCGGTCCAGTAGTTTTTGAGTTTATTCGTTACAAACATACAAAAATTGAAATTATTTAAGTTTTAGTAGGCATGCCTAACATTTTCTAGCAATAAATATAACCTATGTTACTCAGGGATAACGCAGCATTCTAATGGTGAAAGAATTTTTGAAATCCATCCAGTAGTTTTTGAGTTTCTTCGGTTCACACATACAAAAATTCAAATTATTTAAGTTTTAGTAGGGATCGCTAACTTTTTCTAGCAATAAAGATTGCCTATGTTACTCAGGGATAATGTAGCATTCTAAAGATGAAAGAATTTTTAAAATCGGCCCAGTAGTTTTTGAGTTTCTTCGATTCAAACATACAAAAATACAAATTATTTAAGTTTTGGTAGGGATCCCTAATTTTTTCTAGCAATAAATATTGCCTATCTTACTCAGGGATAATGTAGCATTCTAAAGGTGAAAAAATTTTTGAAATCGGTCCAGTAGTTTTTGAGTTTATTCGTTACAGACCTATGAAAATACAAATTATTTAAGTTTCAGTAGGGTCCCCTAGTTTTTCCTAGCCATAAACATAACCTATGTTACTCAGGGATAACGTAGCATACTAATGGTGAACGGTTTTTTGAAATCGGTCCAGTACTTTTTGAGTTTATTCGTTACAAACATACAAAAATTTAAATTCTTTAAGTTTTAGTAGGTACCCCTAACTTTTACTAGCAATAAATATACCCTATGTTACTCAGGGATAATGTAGCATTCGAATGGTGAACGATTTTTTGAAATCGGTCCAGTAGTTTTTGAGTTTCTTCGGTACAAACATACAAAAATTCAAATTATTTAAGTTTTAGTAGGGACCCCTAGTTTTTTCTAGCCATAAACATAGCCTATAATACTCAGAGATAATGTAGTATTCCACTGGTGAACGATTTTTTGAAATCGGTCCAGTAGTTTTTGAGTTTCTTCGTTACAAACATACAAAAATTTAAATTAATTATGTTTTAGTAGGCATGCCTAACTTTTTCTAGCAATAAATATAACCTATGTTACTCAGGGATAACGTAGCATTCTGATGGTGAAAGAATTTTTGAAATCCATCCAGTAGTTTTTGAGTTTCTTCGGTTCACACATACAAAAATTCAAATTATTTAAATTTTAGTAGGAATCGCTAGCTTTTTCTAGCAATAAATATTGCCTATGTTACTCAGGGATAATGTAGCATTCTAAAGATGAAAGAATTTTTGAAATCGGTCCAGTAGTTTTTGAGTTTCTTCGGTTCAAACATACAAAAATTCAAATTATTTAAGTTTTGGTAGGGATCCCTAATTTTTTCTAACAATTAATATTGCGTATGTCACTCAGGGATTATGTAGCATTCTAAAGGTCAAAGAATTTTTGAAATCGGTCCAGTACTTTTTGAGTTTGTTCGTCACCAACATATAAACATACAAATTATTTAAGTTTTAGTACGGATCCCTAATTTTTTCTAGCCATAAACATAGCCTATGTTACTCAAGAATAACGTAGCACTCTAATGGTGAAAGAATTTTTGAAATCCATCCAGTAGTTTTTTAGTTTCCTCGGTTCACACATACAAAAATTCAAATTATTTAAGTTTTAGTAGGGATCCCAAACTTTCTCTAGCAATAAATATAGCCTATGTTACTCAAGGATAACGTAGCATTCTAATGGTGAAAAAATGTTTGAAATCGGTATAGTACTTTTTGAGTTTATTCGTTACAAACATACAAAAATATAAATTATTTAAGTTTTAGTAGGGACCCCTAAATTTTTCTAGCAATAAATATAACCTATGTTACTCAGGGATAATGTAGTATTCGAATGGTGAACAATTTTTTGAAATCGGTCCAGTAGTTTTCGAGTTTCTTCGTTACAAACATACAAAAATTCAAATTATTTAAGTTTTAGTAGGGACCCCTAGTTTTTTCTAGCCATAAACATAGCCTATGTTACTCAGGGATAATGTAGTATTCGAATGGTGAACGATTTTTTGAAATCGGTCCAGTAGTTTTCGAGTTTCTTCGTTACAAACATACAAAAATTTACATTATTTAAGTTTTAGTAGGGACCCCTAACTTTTTCTAGCAATAAATATACCCTATATTACTCAGGGATAATGTAGTATTCCACTGGTGAACGATTTTTTGAAATCGGTCCAGTAGTTTTTGAGTTTATTCGTTACAAACATACAAAAATTGAAATTATTTAAGTTTTAGTAGGCATGCCTAACATTTTCTAGCAATAAATATAACCTATGTTACTCAGGGATAACGCAGCATTCTAATGGTGAAAGAATTTTTGAAATCCATCCAGTAGTTTTTGAGTTTCTTCGGTTCACACATACAAAAATTCAAATTATTTAAGTTTTAGTAGGGATCGCTAACTTTTTCTAGCAATAAAGATTGCCTATGTTACTCAGGGATAATGTAGCATTCTAAAGATGAAAGAATTTTTAAAATCGGCCCAGTAGTTTTTGAGTTTCTTCGATTCAAACATACAAAAATACAAATTATTTAAGTTTTGGTAGGGATCCCTAATTTTTTCTAGCAATAAATATTGCCTATCTTACTCAGGGATAATGTAGCATTCTAAAGGTGAAAAAATTTTTGAAATCGGTCTAGTACTTTTTGAGTTTGTTCGTCACCAACATATAAACATACAAATTATTTAAGTTTTAGTACGGATCCCTAATTTTTTCTAGCCATAAACATAGCCTATGTTACTCAAGAATAACGTAGCACTCTAATGGTGAAAGAATTTTTGAAATCCATCCAGTAGTTTTTTAGTTTCCTCGGTTCACACATACAAAAATTCAAATTATTTAAGTTTTAGTAGGGACCCCTAAATTTTTCTAGCAATAAATATAACCTATGTTACTCAGGGATAATGTAGTATTCGAATGGTGAACAATTTTTTGAAATCGGTCCAGTAGTTTTCGAGTTTCTTCGTTACAAACATACAAAAATTCAAATTATTTAAGTTTTAGTAGGGACCCCTAGTTTTTTCTAGCCATAAACATAGCCTATGTTACTCAGGGATAATGTAGTATTCGAATGGTGAACGATTTTTTGAAATCGGTCCAGTAGTTTTCGAGTTTCTTCGTTACAAACATACAAAAATTCAAATTATTTAAGTTTTAGTAGGGACCCCTAGTTTTTTCTAGCCATAAACATAGCCTATGTTACTCAAGGATAATGTAGTATTCGAATGGTGAACGATTTTTTGAAATCGGTCCAGTAGTTTTCGAGTTTCTTCGTTACAAACATACAAAAATTCAAATTATTTAAGTTTTAGTAGGGACCCCTAGTTTTTTCTAGCCATAAACATAGCCTATAATACTCAGGGATAACGTAGTATTCCACTGGTGAACGATTTTTTGAAATCGGTCCAGTAGTTTTTGAGTTTCTTCGTTACAAACATACAAAAATTCAAATTATTTAAGTTTTAGTAGGCATGCCTAACTTTTTCTAGCAATAAATATAACCTATGTTACTCAGGGATAACGTAGCATTCTGATGGTGAAAGAATTTTTGAAATCCATCCAGTAGTTTTTGAGTTTCTTCGGTTCACACATACAAAAATTCAAATTATTTAAGTTTTAGTAGGGATCGCTAACTTTTTCTATCAATAAATATTACCTATGTTACTCAGGGATAATGTAGCATTCTAAAGATGAAAGAATTTTTGAAATCGGTCCAGTAGTTTTTGAGTTTCTTCGGTTCAAACATACAAAAATTCAAATTATTTAAGTTTTGGTTGGGATCCCTAATTTTTTCTAACAATTAATATTGCGTATGTCACTCAGGGATTATGTAGCATTCTAAAGGTCAAAGAATTTTTGAAATCGGTCCAGTACTTTTTGAGTTTGTTCGTCACCAACATATAAACATACAAATTATTTAAGTTTTAGTACGGATCCCTAATTTTTTCTAGCCATAAGCATAGCCTATGTTACTCAAGAATAACGTAGCACTCTAATGGTGAAAGAATTTTTGAAATCCATCCAGTAGTTTTTTAGTTTCCTCGGTTCACACATACAAAAATTCAAATTATTTAAGTTTTAGTAGGGATCGCTAACTTTTTCTAGCAATAAATATTGCCTATGTTACTCAGGGATAATGTAGCATTCTAAATGTAAAAGATTTTTTGAAATCGGTCCAGTAGTTTTTGAGTTTCTTCGTTACAAACATACAAAAATTTACATTATTTAAGTTTTAGTAGGGACCCCTAACTTTTTCTAGCAATAAATATACCCTATATTACTCAGGGATAATGTAGTATTCCACTGGTGAACGATTTTTTGAAATCGGTCCAGTAGTTTTTGAGTTTATTCGTTACAAACATACAAAAATTTACATTATTTAAGTTTTAGTAGGGACCCCTAACTTTTTCTAGCAATAAATATACCCTATATTACTCAGGGATAATGTAGTATTCCACTGGTGAACGATTTTTTGAAATCGGTCCAGTAGTTTTTGAGTTTATTCGTTACAAACATACAAAAATTGAAATTATTTAAGTTTTAGTAGGCATGCCTAACATTTTCTAGCAATAAATATAACCTATGTTACTCAGGGATAACGCAGCTTTCTAATGGTGAAAGAATTTTTGAAATCCATCCAGTAGTTTTTGAGTTTCTTCGGTTCACACATACAAAAATTCAAATTATTTAAGTTTTAGTAGGGATCGCTAACTTTTTCTAGCAATAAAGATTGCCTATGTTACTCAGGGATAATGTAGCATTCTAAAGATGAAAGAATTTTTAAAATCGGCCCAGTAGTTTTTGAGTTTCTTCGATTCAAACATACAAAAATACAAATTATTTAAGTTTTGGTAGGGATCCCTAATTTTTTCTAGCAATAAATATTGCCTATCTTACTCAGGGATAATGTAGCATTCTAAAGGTGAAAAAATTTTTGAAATCGGTCCAGTAGTTTTTGAGTTTATTCGTTACAGACCTATGAAAATACAAATTATTTAAGTTTCAGTAGGGTCCCCTAGTTTTTCCTAGCCATAAACATAACCTATGTTACTCAGGGATAACGTAGCATACTAATGGTGAACGGTTTTTTGAAATCGGTCCAGTACTTTTTGAGTTTATTCGTTACAAACATACAAAAATTTAAATTCTTTAAGTTTTAGTAGGTACCCCTAACTTTTACTAGCAATAAATATACCCTATGTTACTCAGGGATAATGTAGCATTCGAATGGTGAACGATTTTTTGAAATCGGTCCAGTAGTTTTTGAGTTTCTTCGGTACAAACATACAAAAATTCAAATTATTTAAGTTTTAGTAGGGACCCCTAGTTTTTTCTAGCCATAAACATAGCCTATAATACTCAGAGATAATGTAGTATTCCACTGGTGAACGATTTTTTGAAATCGGTCCAGTAGTTTTTGAGTTTCTTCGTTACAAACATACAAAAATTTAAATTAATTATGTTTTAGTAGGCATGCCTAACTTTTTCTAGCAATAAATATAACCTATGTTACTCAGGGATAACGTAGCATTCTGATGGTGAAAGAATTTTTGAAATCCATCCAGTAGTTTTTGAGTTTCTTCGGTTCACACATACAAAAATTCAAATTATTTAAATTTTAGTAGGAATCGCTAGCTTTTTCTAGCAATAAATATTGCCTATGTTACTCAGGGATAATGTAGCATTCTAAAGATGAAAGAATTGTTGAAATCGGTCCAGTAGTTTTTGAGTTTCTTCGGTTCAAACATACAAAAATTCAAATTATTTAAGTTTTGGTAGGGATCCCTAATTTTTTCTAACAATTAATATTGCGTATGTCACTCAGGGATTATGTAGCATTCTAAAGGTCAAAGAATTTTTGAAATCGGTCCAGTACTTTTTGAGTTTGTTCGTCACCAACATATAAACATACAAATTATTTAAGTTTTAGTACGGATCCCTAATTTTTTCTAGCCATAAACATAGCCTATGTTACTCAAGAATAACGTAGCACTCTAATGGTGAAAGAATTTTTGAAATCCATCCAGTAGTTTTTTAGTTTCCTCGGTTCACACATACAAAAATTCAAATTATTTAAGTTTTAGTAGGGATCCCAAACTTTCTCTAGCAATAAATATAGCCTATGTTACTCAAGGATAACGTAGCATTCTAATGGTGAAAAAATGTTTGAAATCGGTATAGTACTTTTTGAGTTTATTCGTTACAAACATACAAAAATATAAATTATTTAAGTTTTAGTAGGGACCCCTAAATTTTTCTAGCAATAAATATAACCTATGTTACTCAGGGATAATGTAGTATTCGAATGGTGAACAATTTTTTGAAATCGGTCCAGTAGTTTTCGAGTTTCTTCGTTACAAACATACAAAAATTCAAATTATTTAAGTTTTAGTAGGGACCCCTAGTTTTTTCTAACCATAAACATAGCCTATGTTACTCAGGGATAATGTAGTATTCGAATGGTGAACGATGTTTTGAAATCGGTCCAGTAGTTTTCGAGTTTCTTCGTTACAAACATACAAAAATTTACATTATTTAAGTTTTAGTAGGGACCCCTAACTTTTTCTAGCAATAAATATACCCTATATTACTCAGGGATAATGTAGTATTCCACTGGTGAACGATTTTTTGAAATCGGTCCAGTAGTTTTTGAGTTTATTCGTTACAAACATACAAAAATTGAAATTATTTAAGTTTTAGTAGTAGTTTTTGAGTTTCTTCGGTTCACACATACAAAAATTCAAATTATTTAAGTTTTAGTAGGGATCGCTAACTTTTTCTAGCAATAAAGATTGCCTATGTTACTCAGGGATAATGTAGCATTCTAAAGATGAAAGAATTTTTAAAATCGGCCCAGTAGTTTTTGAGTTTCTTCGATTCAAACATACAAAAATACAAATTATTTAAGTTTTGGTAGGGATCCCTAATTTTTTCTAGCAATAAATATTGCCTATCTTACTCAGGGATAATGTAGCATTCTAAAGGTGAAAAAATTTTTGAAATCGGTCTAGTACTTTTTGAGTTTGTTCGTCACCAACATATAAACATACAAATTATTTAAGTTTTAGTACGGATCCCTAATTTTTTCTAGCCATAAACATAGCCTATGTTACTCAAGAATAACGTAGCACTCTAATGGTGAAAGAATTTTTGAAATCCATCCAGTAGTTTTTTAGTTTCCTCGGTTCACACATACAAAAATTCAAATTATTTAAGTTTTAGTAGGGACCCCTAAATTTTTCTAGCAATAAATATAACCTATGTTACTCAGGGATAATGTAGTATTCGAATGGTGAACAATTTTTTGAAATCGGTCCAGTAGTTTTCGAGTTTCTTCGTTACAAACATACAAAAATTCAAATTATTTAAGTTTTAGTAGGGACCCCTAGTTTTTTCTAGCCATAAACATAGCCTATGTTACTCAGGGATAATGTAGTATTCGAATGGTGAACGATTTTTTGAAATCGGTCCAGTAGTTTTCGAGTTTCTTCGTTACAAACATACAAAAATTCAAATTATTTAAGTTTTAGTAGGGACCCCTAGTTTTTTCTAGCCATAAACATAGCCTATGTTACTCAAGGATAATGTAGTATTCGAATGGTGAACGATTTTTTGAAATCGGTCCAGTAGTTTTCGAGTTTCTTCGTTACAAACATACAAAAATTCAAATTATTTAAGTTTTAGTAGGGACCCCTAGTTTTTTCTAGCCATAAACATAGCCTATAATACTCAGGGATAACGTAGTATTCCACTGGTGAACGATTTTTTGAAATCGGTCCAGTAGTTTTTGAGTTTCTTCGTTACAAACATACAAAAATTCAAATTATTTAAGTTTTAGTAGGCATGCCTAACTTTTTCTAGCAATAAATATAACCTATGTTACTCAGGGATAACGTAGCATTCTGATGGTGAAAGAATTTTTGAAATCCATCCAGTAGTTTTTGAGTTTCTTCGGTTCACACATACAAAAATTCAAATTATTTAAGTTTTAGTAGGGATCGCTAACTTTTTCTATCAATAAATATTACCTATGTTACTCAGGGATAATGTAGCATTCTAAAGATGAAAGAATTTTTGAAATCGGTCCAGTAGTTTTTGAGTTTCTTCGGTTCAAACATACAAAAATTCAAATTATTTAAGTTTTGGTTGGGATCCCTAATTTTTTCTAACAATTAATATTGCGTATGTCACTCAGGGATTATGTAGCATTCTAAAGGTCAAAGAATTTTTGAAATCGGTCCAGTACTTTTTGAGTTTGTTCGTCACCAACATATAAACATACAAATTATTTAAGTTTTAGTACGGATCCCTAATTTTTTCTAGCCATAAGCATAGCCTATGTTACTCAAGAATAACGTAGCACTCTAATGGTGAAAGAATTTTTGAAATCCATCCAGTAGTTTTTTAGTTTCCTCGGTTCACACATACAAAAATTCAAATTATTTAAGTTTTAGTAGGGATCGCTAACTTTTTCTAGCAATAAATATTGCCTATGTTACTCAGGGATAATGTAGCATTCTAAATGTAAAAGATTTTTTGAAATCGGTCCAGTAGTTTTTGAGTTTCTTCGTTACAAACATACAAAAATTTACATTATTTAAGTTTTAGTAGGGACCCCTAACTTTTTCTAGCAATAAATATACCCTATATTACTCAGGGATAATGTAGTATTCCACTGGTGAACGATTTTTTGAAATCGGTCCAGTAGTTTTTGAGTTTATTCGTTACAAACATACAAAAATTTACATTATTTAAGTTTTAGTAGGGACCCCTAACTTTTTCTAGCAATAAATATACCCTATATTACTCAGGGATAATGTAGTATTCCACTGGTGAACGATTTTTTGAAATCGGTCCAGTAGTTTTTGAGTTTATTCGTTACAAACATACAAAAATTGAAATTATTTAAGTTTTAGTAGGCATGCCTAACATTTTCTAGCAATAAATATAACCTATGTTACTCAGGGATAACGCAGCTTTCTAATGGTGAAAGAATTTTTGAAATCCATCCAGTAGTTTTTGAGTTTCTTCGGTTCACACATACAAAAATTCAAATTATTTAAGTTTTAGTAGGGATCGCTAACTTTTTCTAGCAATAAAGATTGCCTATGTTACTCAGGGATAATGTAGCATTCTAAAGATGAAAGAATTTTTAAAATCGGCCCAGTAGTTTTTGAGTTTCTTCGATTCAAACATACAAAAATACAAATTATTTAAGTTTTGGTAGGGATCCCTAATTTTTTCTAGCAATAAATATTGCCTATCTTACTCAGGGATAATGTAGCATTCTAAAGGTGAAAAAATTTTTGAAATCGGTCCAGTAGTTTTTGAGTTTATTCGTTACAGACCTATGAAAATACAAATTATTTAAGTTTCAGTAGGGTCCCCTAGTTTTTCCTAGCCATAAACATAACCTATGTTACTCAGGGATAACGTAGCATACTAATGGTGAACGGTTTTTTGAAATCGGTCCAGTACTTTTTGAGTTTATTCGTTACAAACATACAAAAATTTAAATTCTTTAAGTTTTAGTAGGTACCCCTAACTTTTACTAGCAATAAATATACCCTATGTTACTCAGGGATAATGTAGCATTCGAATGGTGAACGATTTTTTGAAATCGGTCCAGTAGTTTTTGAGTTTCTTCGTTACAAACATACAAAAATTGAAATTATTTAAGTTTTAGTAGTAGTTTTTGAGTTTCTTCGGTTCACACATACAAAAATTCAAATTATTTAAGTTTTAGTAGGGATCGCTAACTTTTTCTAGCAATAAAGATTGCCTATGTTACTCAGGGATAATGTAGCATTCTAAAGATGAAAGAATTTTTAAAATCGGCCCAGTAGTTTTTGAGTTTCTTCGATTCAAACATACAAAAATACAAATTATTTAAGTTTTGGTAGGGATCCCTAATTTTTTCTAGCAATAAATATTGCCTATCTTACTCAGGGATAATGTAGCATTCTAAAGGTGAAAAAATTTTTGAAATCGGTCCAGTACTTTTTGAGTTTGTTCGTCACCAACATATAAACATACAAATTATTTAAGTTTTAGTACGGATCCCTAATTTTTTCTAGCCATAAACATAGCCTATGTTACTCAAGAATAACGTAGCACTCTAATGGTGAAAGAATTTTTGAAATCCATCCAGTAGTTTTTTAGTTTCCTCGGTTCACACATACAAAAATTCAAATTATTTAAGTTTTAGTAGGGACCCCTAAATTTTTCTAGCAATAAATATAACCTATGTTACTCAGGGATAATGTAGTATTCGAATGGTGAACAATTTTTTGAAATCGGTCCAGTAGTTTTCGAGTTTCTTCGTTACAAACATACAAAAATTCAAATTATTTAAGTTTTAGTAGGGACCCCTAGTTTTTTCTAGCCATAAACATAGCCTATGTTACTCAGGGATAATGTAGTATTCGAATGGTGAACGATTTTTTGAAATCGGTCCAGTAGTTTTCGAGTTTCTTCGTTACAAACATACAAAAATTCAAATTATTTAAGTTTTAGTAGGGACCCCTAGTTTTTTCTAGCCATAAACATAGCCTATGTTACTCAGGGATAATGTAGTATTCGAATGGTGAACGATTTTTTGAAATCGGTCCAGTAGTTTTCGAGTTTCTTCGTTACAAACATACAAAAATTCAAATTATTTAAGTTTTAGTAGGGACCCCTAGTTTTTTCTAGCCATAAACATAGCCTATAATACTCAGGGATAATGTAGTATTCCACTGGTGGACGATTTTTTGAAATCGGTCCAGTAGTTTTTGAGTTTCTTCGTTACAAACATACAAAAATTCAAATTATTTAAGTTTTAGTAGGCATGCCTAACTTTTTCTAGCAATAAATATAACCTATGTTACTCAGGGATAACGTAGCATTCTGATGGTGAAAGAATTTTTGAAATCCATCCAGTAGTTTTTGAGTTTCTTCGGTTCACACATACAAAAATTCAAATTATTTAAGTTTTAGTAGGGATCGCTAACTTTTTCTATCAATAAATATTACCTATGTTACTCAGGGATAATGTAGCATTCTAAAGATGAAAGAATTTTTGAAATCGGTCCAGTAGTTTTTGAGTTTCTTCGGTTCAAACATACAAAAATTCAAATTATTTAAGTTTTGGTTGGCATCCCTAATTTTTTCTAACAATTAATATTGCGTATGTCACTCAGGGATTATGTAGCATTCTAAAGGTCAAAGAATTTTTGAAATCGGTCCAGTACTTTTTGAGTTTGTTCGTCACCAACATATAAACATACAAATTATTTAAGTTTTAGTACGGATCCCTAATTTTTTCTAGCCATAAACATAGCCTATGTTACTCAAGAATAACGTAGCACTCTAATGGTGAAAGAATTTTTGAAATCCATCCAGTAGTTTTTTAGTTTCCTCGGTTCACACATACAAAAATTCAAATTATTTAAGTTTTAGTAGGGATCGCTAACTTTTTCTAGCAATAAATATTGCCTATGTTACTCAGGGATAATGTAGCATTCTAAATGTAAAAGATTTTTTGAAATCGGTCCAGTAGTTTTTGAGTTTCTTCGTTACAAACATACAAAAATTTACATTATTTAAGTTTTAGTAGGGACCCCTAACTTTTTCTAGCAATAAATATACCCTATATTACTCAGGGATAATGTAGTATTCCACTGGTGAACGATTTTTTGAAATCGGTCCAGTAGTTTTTGAGTTTATTCGTTACAAACATACAAAAATTTACATTATTTAAGTTTTAGTAGGGACCCCTAACTTTTTCTAGCAATAAATATACCCTATATTACTCAGGGATAATGTAGTATTCCACTGGTGAACGATTTTTTGAAATCGGTCCAGTAGTTTTTGAGTTTATTCGTTACAAACATACAAAAATTGAAATTATTTAAGTTTTAGTAGGCATGCCTAACATTTTCTAGCAATAAATATAACCTATGTTACTCAGGGATAACGCAGCATTCTAATGGTGAAAGAATTTTTGAAATCCATCCAGTAGTTTTTGAGTTTCTTCGGTTCACACATACAAAAATTCAAATTATTTAAGTTTTAGTAGGGATCGCTAACTTTTTCTAGCAATAAATATTACCTATGTTACTCAGGGATAATGTAGCATTCTAAAGATGAAAGAATTTTTGAAATCGGTCCAGTAGTTTTTGAGTTTCTTCGGTTCAAACATACAAAAATTCAAATTATTTAAGTTTTGGTTGGGATCCCTAATTTTTTCTAACAATTAATATTGCGTATGTCACTCAGGGATTATGTAGCATTCTAAAGGTCAAAGAATTTTTGAAATCGGTCCAGTACTTTTTGAGTTTGTTCGTCACCAACATATAAACATACAAATTATTTAAGTTTTAGTACGGATCCCTAATTTTTTCTAGCCATAAACATAGCCTATGTTACTCAAGAATAACGTAGCACTCTAATGGTGAAAGAATTTTTGAAATCCATCCAGTAGTTTTTTAGTTTCCTCGGTTCACACATACAAAAATTCAAATTATTTAAGTTTTAGTAGGGATCGCTAACTTTTTCTAGCAATAAATATTGCCTATGTTACTCAGGGATAATGTAGCATTCTAAATGTAAAAGATTTTTTGAAATCGGTCCAGTAGTTTTTGAGTTTCTTCGTTACAAACATACAAAAATTTACATTATTTAAGTTTTAGTAGGGACCCCTAACTTTTTCTAGCAATAAATATACCCTATATTACTCAGGGATAATGTAGTATTCCACTGGTGAACGATTTTTTGAAATCGGTCCAGTAGTTTTTGAGTTTATTCGTTACAAACATACAAAAATTTACATTATTTAAGTTTTAGTAGGGACCCCTAACTTTTTCTAGCAATAAATATACCCTATATTACTCAGGGATAATGTAGTATTCCACTGGTGAACGATTTTTTGAAATCGGTCCAGTAGTTTTTGAGTTTATTCGTTACAAACATACAAAAATTGAAATTATTTAAGTTTTAGTAGGCATGCCTAACATTTTCTAGCAATAAATATAACCTATGTTACTCAGGGATAACGCAGCATTCTAATGGTGAAAGAATTTTTGAAATCCATCCAGTAGTTTTTGAGTTTCTTCGGTTCACACATACAAAAATTCAAATTATTTAAGTTTTAGTAGGGATCGCTAACTTTTTCTAGCAATAAAGATTGCCTATGTTACTCAGGGATAATGTAGCATTCTAAAGATGAAAGAATTTTTAAAATCGGCCCAGTAGTTTTTGAGTTTCTTCGATTCAAACATACAAAAATACAAATTATTTAAGTTTTGGTAGGGATCCCTAATTTTTTCTAGCAATAAATATTGCCTATCTTACTCAGGGATAATGTAGCATTCTAAAGGTGAAAAAATTTTTGAAATCGGTCCAGTAGTTTTTGAGTTTATTCGTTACAGACCTATGAAAATACAAATTATTTAAGTTTCAGTAGGGTCCCCTAGTTTTTCCTAGCCATAAACATAACCTATGTTACTCAGGGATAACGTAGCATACTAATGGTGAACGGTTTTTTGAAATCGGTCCAGTACTTTTTGAGTTTATTCGTTACAAACATACAAAAATTTAAATTCTTTAAGTTTTAGTAGGTACCCCTAACTTTTACTAGCAATAAATATACCCTATGTTACTCAGGGATAATGTAGCATTCGAATGGTGAACGATTTTTTGAAATCGGTCCAGTAGTTTTTGAGTTTCTTCGGTACAAACATACAAAAATTCAAATTATTTAAGTTTTAGTAGGGACCCCTAGTTTTTTCTAGCCATAAACATAGCCTATAATACTCAGAAATAATGTAGTATTCCACTGGTGAACGATTTTTTGAAATCGGTCCAGTAGTTTTTGAGTTTCTTCGTTACAAACATACAAAAATTTAAATTAATTATGTTTTAGTAGTCATGCCTAACTTTTTCTAGCAATAAATATTACCTATGTTACTCAGGGATAACGTAGCATTCTGATGGTGAAAGAATTTTTGAAATCCATCCAGTAGTTTTTGAGTTTCTTCGGTTCACACATACAAAAATTCAAATTATTTAAATTTTAGTAGGAATCGCTAGCTTTTTCTAGCAATAAATATTGCCTATGTTACTCAGGGATAATGTAGCATTCTAAAGATGAAAGAATTTTTGAAATCGGTCCAGTAGTTTTTGAGTTTCTTCGGTTCAAACATACAAAAATTCAAATTATTTAAGTTTTGGTAGGGATCCCTAATTTTTTCTAACAATTAATATTGCGTATGTCACTCAGGGATTATGTAGCATTCTAAAGGTCAAAGAATTTTTGAAATCGGTCCAGTACTTTTTGAGTTTGTTCGTCACCAACATATAAACATACAAATTATTTAAGTTTTAGTACGGATCCCTAATTTTTTCTAGCCATAAACATAGCCTATGTTACTCAAGAATAACGTAGCACTCTAATGGTGAAAGAATTTTTGAAATCCATCCAGTAGTTTTTTAGTTTCCTCGGTTCACACATACAAAAATTCAAATTATTTAAGTTTTAGTAGGGATCCCAAATTTTCTCTAGCAATAAATATAGCCTATGTTACTCAAGGATAACGTAGCATTCTAATGGTGAAAAAATGTTTGAAATCGGTATAGTACTTTTTGAGTTTATTCGTTACAAACATACAAAAATATAAATTATTTAAGTTTTAGTAGGGACCCCTAAATTTTTCTAGCAATAAATATAACCTATGTTACTCAGGGATAACGTAGCATTCTGATGGTGAAAGAATTTTTGAAATCCATCCAGTAGTTTTTGAGTTTCTTCGGTTCACACATACAAAAATTCAAATTATTTAAATTTTAGTAGGAATCGCTAGCTTTTTCTAGCAATAAATATTGCCTATGTTACTCAGGGATAATGTAGCATTCTAAAGATGAAAGAATTTTTGAAATCGGTCCAGTAGTTTTTGAGTTTCTTCGGTTCAAACACACAAAAATTCAAATTATTTAAGTTTTGGTAGGGATCCCTAATTTTTTCTACCAATTAATATTGCGTATGTCACTCAGGGATAATGTAGCATTCTAAAGATGAAAGAATTTTTGAAATCGGTCCAGTAGTTTTTGAGTTTCTTCGTTACAAACATACAAAAATTCAAATTATTTAAGTTTTAGTAGGGACCCCTAGTTTTTTCTAGCCATAAACATAGCCTATGTTACTCAGGGATAATGTAGTATTCGAATGGTGAACGATTTTTTGAAATCGGTCCAGTACTTTTTGAGTTTGTTCGTCACCAACATATAAACATACAAATTATTTAAATTTTAGTACGGATCCCTAATTTTTTCTAGCCATAACTATATCCTTTGTTACTCAGCGATTACGTAGCATTCTAACAGTGAAAGAATTTTTGAAATCGGTCTTGTAGTTTTTGAGTTTATTCGTTACAAACATACAAAAACTCAAATTATTTTGGTTTTAGTAGGGATCCCTAATATTTTCTAGCAATAAATATACTCTATGTTACTCATGGATAATGTAGTATTCGAATGGTGAACGATTTTTTGAAATCGGTCCAGTAGTTTTCGAGTTTCTTCGTTACAAACATACAAAAATTCAAATTATTTAAGTTTTAGTAGGGACCCCTAATTTTTTCTAGCCATAAACATAGCCTATAATACTCAGGGATAATGTAGTATTCCACTGGTGAACGAATTTTTGAAATCGATCCAGTAATTTTTGAGTTTCTTCGTTACAAACATACAAAAATTCAAATTATTTAAGTTTTAGTAGGGATCCCTAACTTTTCCTAGCAATAAATATAGCCTATGTTACTCAAGGATAACGTAGCATTCTAATGGTGAAAAAAATTTTGAAATCGGTCCAGTACTTTTTGAGTTTATTCGTTACAAACATACAAAAATTCAAATTATTTAGGTTTTAGTAGGGATCCCTAATTTTTTCTAGCAATAAATATAGCCCTTGTTACTCAGAGATAATATAGCATTCTAACGATCGAAGAATTTTTGATATCGGTCCAGTAGTTTTTGAGTTTATTCGTTACAAACATATAAAAATACAAATCATTTAAATTTTAGTAGGGATTTATTATTTGTTCTATCAAAAAATATTACCTATGTTACTCAGGGATAATGTAGCATTCTAAAGGTCAAATAATTTTTGAAATGGGTAGAGTACTTTTTGAGTTTATTCGTTACATACATATAAAAATACAAATTATTTAAGTATTAGTACGGTACCCTAGTTTTTTCTAGCCATAAACATAGTCTATGTTACTCAAGAATAACGTAGCATTCTAATGGTGAAAGAATTTTTGAAATCCATCCAGTAGTTTTTGAGTTTCTTCGGTTGACACATACAAAAATTCAAATTATTTAAGTTTTAGTAGGGATCCCTAACTTTCTCTAGCAATAAATATAGGCTATGTTACTCAAGGATAAAGTAGCATTCTAATGCTGAAAAAAATTTTGAAATCGGCCCAGTTCTTTTTGAGTTTATTCGTTACAAACATACAAAAATTCAAATTATTTAAGTTTTAGTAGGGATCCCTAACTTTTTCTAGGAATAAATATACCCTATGTTACTCAGGGATAAAGTAGCATTCTAAAGGTAAAAGAATTTTTGAAATCGGTACAGTAGTTTTTGAGTTTATTCGTTACAAACATACAAAAATTCAAATTATTTTGGTTTTAGTGGGGATCCCTAATATTTTCTAGCAATAAATATACTCTATGTTACTCAGGGATAATGTAGTATTCGAATGGTGAACGATTTTTTGAAATCGGTCCAGTAGTTTTTGAGTCTATTCGCTACAAACATACAAAAATACAAATTATCAAAAGTTTTAGTATGGGTCCCTAACTTTCTCTAGCAATAAATATAGCCTATGTTACTCAAGGATAACGTAGTATTCTAATGGTGACAAAATTTTTGAAATCGGTCCAGTACTTTTTGAGTTCATTCGTTACAAACATACAAAAATTTAAATTATTTAAGTTTTAGTAGGGACCCCAAACTTTTTCTAGCAATAAATATACCCTATGTTACTCAGGGATAATGTAGCATTCTAAAGGTAAAAGAATTTTTGAAATCGGGCCAGTAGTTTTTGAGTTTATTCATTACAAAGATACAAAAATTCAAATTATTTTGGTTTTAGTGGGGATCCCTAATATTCTCTAGTAATAAATATACTCTATGTTACTCAGGGATAATGTAGTATTCCACTGGTGAACGATTTTTTGAAATCGGTCCAGTAGTTTTTGAGTTTATTCGTTACAAACATACAAAAATTCAAATTATTTAAGTTTTAGTAGGCATGCCTAACATTTTCTAGCAATAAATATAACCTATGTTACTCAGGGATAACGCAGCATTCTAATGGTGAAAGAATTTTTGAAATCCATCCAGTAGTTTTTGAGTTTCTTCGGTTCACACATACAAAAATTCAAATTATTTAAGTTTTAGTAGGGATCGCTAACTTTTTCTAGCAATAAAGATTGCCTATGTTACTCAGGGATAATGTAGCATGCTAAAGATGAAAGAATTTTTAAAATCGGCCCAGTAGTTTTTGAGTTTCTTCGATTCAAACATACAAAAATACAAATTATTTAAGTTTTGGTAGGGATCCCTAATTTTTTCTAGCAATAAATATTGCCTATCTTACTCAGGGATAATGTAGCATTCTAAAGGTGAAAAAATTTTTGAAATCGGTCCAGTAGTTTTTGAGTTTATTCGTTACTGACCTATGAAAATACAAATTATTTAAGTTTCAGTAGGGTCCCCTAGTTTTTCCTAGCCATAAACATAACCTATGTTACTCAGGGATAACGTAGCATACTAATGGTGAACGGTTTTTTGAAATCGGTCCAGTACTTTTTGAGTTTATTCGTTACAAACATACAAAAATTTAAATTCTTTAAGTTTTAGTAGGTACCCCTAACTTTTACTAGCAATAAATATACCCTATGTTACTCAGGGATAATGTAGCATTCGAATGGTGAACGATTTTTTGAAATCGGTCCAGTAGTTTTTGAGTTTCTTCGGTACAAACATACAAAAATTCAAATTATTTAAGTTTTAGTAGGGACCCCTAGTTTTTTCTAGCCATAAACATAGCCTATAATACTCAGAGATAATGTAGTATTCCACTGGTGAACGATTTTTTGAAATCGGTCCAGTAGTTTTTGAGTTTCTTCGTTACAAACATACAAAAATTTAAATTATTTATGTTTTAGTAGGCATGCCTAACTTTTTCTAGCAATAAATATAACCTATGTTACTCAGGGATAACGTAGCATTCTGATGGTGAAAGAATTTTTGAAATCCATCCAGTAGTTTTTGAGTTTCTTCGGTTCACACATACAAAAATTCAAATTATTTAAATTTTAGTAGGAATCGCTAGCTTTTTCTAGCAATAAATATTGCCTATGTTACTCAGGGATAATGTAGCATTCTAAAGATGAAAGAATTTTTGAAATCGGTCCAGTAGTTTTTGAGTTTCTTCGGTTCAAACATACAAAAATTCAAATTATTTAAGTTTTGGTTGGGATCCCTAATTTTTTCTAACAACTAATATTGCGTATGTCACTCAGGGATTATGTAGCATTCTAAAGGTCAAAGAATTTTTGAAATCGGTCCAGTACTTTTTGAGTTTGTTCGTCACCAACATATAAACATACAAATTATTTAAGTTTTAGTACGGATCCCTAATTTTTTCTAGCCATAAACATAGCCTATGTTACTCAAGAATAACGTAGCACTCTAATGGTGAAAGAATTTTTGAAATCCATCCAGTAGTTTTTTAGTTTCCTCGGTTCACACATACAAAAATTCAAATTATTTAAGTTTTAGTAGGGATCGCTAACTTTTTCTAGCAATAAATATTGCCTATGTTACTCAGGGATAACGCAGCATTCTAATGGTGAAAGAATTTTTGAAATCGGTCCAGTAGTTTTTGAGTTTCTTCGTTACAAACATACAAAAATTTACATTATTTAAGTTTTAGTAGGGACCCCTAACTTTTTCTAGCAATAAATATACCCTATATTACTCAGGGATAATGTAGTATTCCACTGGTGAACGATTTTTTGAAATCGGTCCAGTAGTTTTTGAGTTTATTCGTTACAAACATACAAAAATTTACATTATTTAAGTTTTAGTAGGGACCCCTAACTTTTTCTAGCAATAAATATACCCTATATTACTCAGGGATAATGTAGTATTCCACTGGTGAACGATTTTTTGAAATCCGTCCAGTAGTTTTTGAGTTTATTCGTTACAAACATACAAAAATTGAAATTATTTAAGTTTTAGTAGGCATGCCTAACATTTTCTAGCAATAAATATAACCTATGTTACTCAGGGATAACGCAGCATTCTAATGGTGAAAGAATTTTTGAAATCCATCCAGTAGTTTTTGAGTTTCTTCGGTTCACACATACAAAAATTCAAATTATTTAAGTTTTAGTAGGGATCGCTAACTTTTTCTAGCAATAAAGATTGCCTATGTTACTCAGAGATAATGTAGCATTCTAAAGATGAAAGAATTTTTAAAATCGGCCCAGTAGTTTTTGAGTTTCTTCGATTCAAACATACAAAAATACAAATTATTTAAGTTTTGGTAGGGATCCCTAATTTTTTCTAGCAATAAATATTGCCTATCTTACTCAGGGATAATGTAGCATTCTAAAGGTGAAAAAATTTTTGAAATCGGTCCAGTAGTTTTTGAGTTTATTCGTTACAGACCTATGAAAATACAAATTATTTAAGTTTCAGTAGGGTCCCCTAGTTTTTCCTAGCCATAAACATAACCTATGTTACTCAGGGATAACGTAGCATACTAATGGTGAACGGTTTTTTGAAATCGGTCCAGTACTTTTTGAGTTTATTCGTTACAAACATACAAAAATTTAAATTCTTTAAGTTTTAGTAGGTACCCCTAACTTTTACTAGCAATAAATATACCCTATGTTACTCAGGGATAATGTAGCATTCGAATGGTGAACGATTTTTTGAAATCGGTCCAGTAGTTTTTGAGTTTCTTCGGTACAAACATACAAAAATTCAAATTATTTAAGTTTTAGTAGGGACCCCTAGTTTTTTCTAGCCATAAACATAGCCTATAATACTCAGAGATAATGTAGTATTCCACTGGTGAACGATTTTTTGAAATCGGTCCAGTAGTTTTTGAGTTTCTTCGTTACAAACATACAAAAATTTAAATTAATTATGTTTTAGTAGGCATGCCTAACTTTTTCTAGCAATAAATATAACCTATGTTACTCAGGGATAACGTAGCATTCTGATGGTGAAAGAATTTTTGAAATCCATCCAGTAGTTTTTGAGTTTCTTCGGTTCACACATACAAAAATTCAAATTATTTAAATTTTAGTAGGAATCGCTAGCTTTTTCTAGCAATAAATATTGCCTATGTTACTCAGGGATAATGTAGCATTCTAAAGGTCAAAGAATTTTTGAAATCGGTCCAGTACTTTTTGAGTTTGTTCGTCACCAACATATAAACATACAAATTATTTAAGTTTTAGTACGGATCCCTAATTTTTTCTAGCCATAAACATAGCCTATGTTACTCAAGAATAACGTAGCACTCTAATGGTGAAAGAATTTTTGAAATCCATCCAGTAGTTTTTTAGTTTCCTCGGTTCACACATACAAAAATTCAAATTATTTAAGTTTTAGTAGGGATCCCAAACTTTCTCTAGCAATAAATATAGCCTATGTTACTCAAGGATAACGTAGCATTCTAATGGTAAAAAAATGTTTGAAATCGGTATAGTACTTTTTGAGTTTATTCGTTACAAACATACAAAAATATAAATTATTTAAGTTTTAGTAGGGACCCCTAAATTTTTCTAGCAATAAATATAACCTATGTTACTCAGGGATAATGTAGTATTCGAATGGTGAACAATTTTTTGAAATCGGTCCAGTAGTTTTCGAGTTTCTTCGTTACAAACATACAAAAATTCAAATTATTTAAGTTTTAGTAGGGACCCCTAGTTTTTTCTAGCCATAAACATAGCCTATGTTACTCAGGGATAATGTAGTATTCGAATGGTGAACGATTTTTTGAAATCGGTCCAGTAGTTTTCGAGTTTCTTCGTTACAAACATACAAAAATTCAAATTATTTAAGTTTTAGTAGGGACCCCTAGTTTTTTCTAGCCATAAACATAGCCTATAATACTCAGGGATAATGTAGTATTCCACTGGTGAACGATTTTTTGAAATCGGTCCAGTAGTTTTTGAGTTTCTTCGTTACAAACATACAAAAATTCAAATTATTTAAGTTTTAGTAGGCATGCCTAACTTTTTCTAGCAATAAATATAACCTATGTTACTCAGGGATAACGTAGCATTCTGATGGTGAAAGAATTTTTGAAATCCATCCAGTAGTTTTTGAGTTTCTTCGGTTCACACATACAAAAATTCAAATTATTTAAGTTTTAGTAGGGATCGCTAACTTTTTCTAGCAATAAATATTACCTATGTTACTCAGGGATAATGTAGCATTCTAAAGATGAAAGAATTTTTGAAATCGGTCCAGTAGTTTTTGAGTTTCTTCGGTTCAAACACACAAAAATTCAAATTATTTAAGTTTTGGTAGGGATCCCTAATTTTTTCTACCAATTAATATTGCGTATGTCACTCAGGGATTATGTAGCATTCTAGAGGTCAAAGAATTTTTGAAATCGGTCCAGTACTTTTTGAGTTTGTTCGTCACCAACATATAAACATACAAATTATTTAAATTTTAGTACGGATCCCTAATTTTTTCTAGCCATAACTATATCCTTTGTTACTCAGCGATTACGTAGCATTCTAACAGTGAAAGAATTTTTGAAATCGGTCTTGTAGTTTTTGAGTTTATTCGTTACAAACATACAAAAACTCAAATTATTTTGGTTTTAGTGGGGATCCCTAATATTTTCTAGCAATAAATATACTCTATGTTACTCATGGATAATGTAGTATTCGAATGGTGAACGATTTTTTGAAATCGGTCCAGTAGTTTTCGAGTTTCTTCGTTACAAACATACAAAAATTCAAATTATTTAAGTTTTAGTAGGGACCCCTAGTTTTTTCTAGCCATAAACATAGCCTATAATACTCAGGGATAATGTAGTATTCCACTGGTGAACGATTTTTTGAAATCGATCCAGTAATTTTTGAGTTTCTTCGTTACAAACATACAAAAATTCAAATTATTTAAGTTTTAGTAGGGATCCCTAACTTTTCCTAGCAATAAATATAGCCTATGTTACTCAAGGATAACGTAGCATTCTAATGGTGAAAAAATTTTTGAAATCGGTCCAGTACTTTTTGAGTTTATTCGTTACAAACATACAAAAATTCAAATTATTTAGGTTTTAGTAGGGATCCCTAATTTTTTCTAGCAATAAATATAGCCCTTGTTACTCAGAGATAATATAGCATTCTAACGATCGAAGAATTTTTGATATCGGTCCAGTAGTTTTTGAGTTTATTCGTTACAAACATATAAAAATACAAATCATTTAAATTTTAGTAGGGATTTATTATTTGTTCTATCAAAAAATATTACCTATGTTACTCAGGGATAATGTAGCATTCTAAAGGTCAAATAATTTTTGAAATGGGTAGAGTACTTTTTGAGTTTATTCGTTACATACATATAAAAATACAAATTATTTAAGTATTAGTACGGTACCCTAGTTTTTTCTAGCCATAAACATAGCCTATGTTACTCAAGAATAACGTAGCATTCTAATGGTGAAAGAATTTTTGAAATCCATCCAGTAGTTTTTGAGTTTCTTCGGTTGACACATACAAAAATTCAAATTATTTAAGTTTTAGTAGGGATCCCTAACTTTCTCTAGCAATAAATATAGGCTATGTTACTCAAGGATAAAGTAGCATTCTAATGCTGAAAAAAATTTTGAAATCGGCCCAGTTCTTTTTGAGTTTATTCGTTACAAACATACAAAAATTCAAATTATTTAAGTTTTAGTAGGGATCCCTAACTTTTTCTAGGAATAAATATACCCTATGTTACTCAGGGATAAAGTAGCATTCTAAAGGTAAAAGAATTTTTGAAATCGGTACAGTAGTTTTTGAGTTTATTCGTTACAAACATACAAAAATTCAAATTATTTTGGTTTTAGTGGGGATCCCTAATATTTTCTAGCAATAAATATACTCTATGTTACTCAGGGATAATGTAGTATTCGAATGGTGAACGATTTTTTGAAATCGGTCCAGTAGTTTTTGAGTCTATTCGCTACAAACATACAAAAATACAAATTATCAAAAGTTTTAGTATGGGTCCCTAACTTTCTCTAGCAATAAATATAGCCTATGTTACTCAAGGATAACGTAGTATTCTAATGGTGACAAAATTTTTGAAATCGGTCCAGTACTTTTTGAGTTCATTCGTTACAAACATACAAAAATTTAAATTATTTAAGTTTTAGTAGGGACCCCAAACTTTTTCTAGCAATAAATATACCCTATGTTACTCAGGGATAATGTAGCATTCTAAAGGTAAAAGAATTTTTGAAATCGGGCCAGTAGTTTTTGAGTTTATTCATTACAAACATACAAAAATTCAAATTATTTTGGTTTTAGTGGGGATCAGTAATATTCTCTAGCAATAAATATACTCTATGTTACTCAGGGATAATGTAGTATTCGAATGGTGAACGATTTTTTGAAATCGGTCCAGTAGTTTTTGAGTTTCTTCGTTACAAACATACAAAAATTCAAATTATTTAAGTTTTAGTAGGGACCCCTAGTTTTTTCTAGCCATAAACATAGCCTATAATACTCAGGGATAATGCAGTATTCTACTGGTGAAAAATTTTTTGGAATCGGTCCAGTAGTTTTTAAGTTTCTTCGTTACAAACATACAAAAATTCAAATTATTTAAGTTTTAGTAGGGATCCCTAACTTTTTCTAGCAATAAATATAGCCTATGTTACTCAAGGATAACGTAGCATTCTAATGGTGAAAAAATTTTTGAAATCGGTCCAGTACTTTTTGAGTTTATTCGTTACAAACATACAAAAATTCAAATTATTTAGGTTTTAGTAGGGATCCCTAATTTTTTCTAGCAATAAATATAGCCCTTGTTACTCAGAGATAATATAACATTCTAACGATCGAAGAATTTTTGATATCGGTCCAGTAGTTTTTGAGTTTATTCGTTACAAACATATAAAAATACAAATCATTTAAATTTTAGTAGGGATTTATAATTTGTTCTATCAAAAAATATTACCTATGTTACTCAGGGATAATGTAGCATTCTAAAGGTCAAATAATTTTTGAAATGGGTAGAGTACTTTTTGAGTTTATTCGTTACATACATATAAAAATACAAATTATTTAAGTATTAGTACGGTACCCTAGTTTTTTCTAGCCATAAACATAGCCTATGTTACTCAAGAATAACGTAGCATTCTAATGGTGAAAGAATTTTTGAAATCCATCCAGTAGTTTTTGAGTTTCTTCGGTTGACACATACAAAAATTCAAATTATTTAAGTTTTAGTAGGGACCCCTAGTTTTTTCTAGCCATAAACATAGCCTATAATACTCAGGGATAATGCAGTATTCTACTGGTGAAAAATTTTTTGGAATCGGTCCAGTAGTTTTTAAGTTTCTTCGTTACAAACATACAAAAATTCAAATTATTTAAGTTTTAGTAGGGATCCCTAACTTTTTCTAGCAATAAATATAGCCTATGTTACTCAAGGATAACGTAGCATTCTAATGGTGAAAAAATTTTTGAAATCGGTCCAGTACTTTTTGAGTTTATTCGTTACAAACATACAAAAATTCAAATTATTTAGGTTTTAGTAGGGATCCCTAATTTTTTCTAGCAATAAATATAGCCCTTGTTACTCAGAGATAATATAACATTCTAACGATCGAAGAATTTTTGATATCGGTCCAGTAGTTTTTGAGTTTATTCGTTACAAACATATAAAAATACAAATCATTTAAATTTTAGTAGGGATTTATAATTTGTTCTATCAAAAAATATTACCTATGTTACTCAGGGATAATGTAGCATTCTAAAGGTCAAATAATTTTTGAAATGGGTAGAGTACTTTTTGAGTTTATTCGTTACATACATATAAAAATACAAATTATTTAAGTATTAGTACGGTACCCTAGTTTTTTCTAGCCATAAACATAGCCTATGTTACTCAAGGATAACGTAGTATTCTAATGGTGACAAAATTTTTGAAATCGGTCCAGTACTTTTTGAGTTCATTCGTTACAAACATACAAAAATTTAAATTATTTAAGTTTTAGTAGGGACCCCAAACTTTTTCTAGCAATAAATATACCCTATGTTACTCAGGGATAATGTAGCATTCTAAAGGTAAAAGAATTTTTGAAATCGGGCCAGTAGTTTTTGAGTTTATTCATTACAAACATACAAAAATTCAAATTATTTTGGTTTTAGTGGGGATCCCTAATATTTTCTAGCAATAAATATACTCTATGTTACTCAGGGATAATGTAGTATTCGAATGGTGAACGATTTTTTGAAATCGGTCCAGTAGTTTTTGAGTTTCTTCGTTACAAACATACAAAAATTCAAATTATTTAAGTTTTAGTAGGGACCCCTAGTTTTTTCTAGCCATAAACATAGCCTATAATACTCAGGGATAATGCAGTATTCTACTGGTGAAAAATTTTTTGGAATCGGTCCAGTAGTTTTTAAGTTTCTTCGTTACAAACATACAAAAATTCAAATTTTTTAAGTTTTAGTAGGCATGCCTAACTTTTTCTAGCAATAAATATAACCTGTGTTACTAAGGGATAACGTAGCATTCTAATGGTGAACGATTTTTTGAAATCGGTCCAGTACTTTTTGAGTTTATTCGTTACAAACATACAAAAATTTAAATTCTTTAAGTTTTAGTAGGTACCCCTAACTTTTACTAGCAATAAATATACCCTATGTTACTCAGGGATAATGTAGCATTCTAAAGGTAAAAGAATTTTTGAAATCGGTCCAGCAGTTTTTGAGTTTATTCATTACAAACATACAAAAATTCAAATTATTTTGGTTTTAGTGGGGATCCCTAATATTCTCTAGCAATAAATATACCCTATGTTACTCAGGGATAATGTAGCATTCTAAAGGTAAAAGATTTTTTGAAATCGGTCCAGTAGTTTTTGAGTTTCTTCGTTACAAACATACAAAAATTTACATTATTTAAGTTTTAGTAGGGACCCTTAGTTTTTTCTAGCCATAAACATAGCCTATATTACTCAGGGATAATGTAGTATTCCACTGGTGAACGATTTTTTGAAATCGGTCCAGTAGTTTTTGAGTTTCTTCGATACAAACATACAAAAATTCAAATTATTTAAGTTTTAGTAGGCATGCCTAAATTTTTCTAGCAATAAATATAACCTATGTTACTCAGGGATAACGCAGCATTCTAATGGTGAAAGAATTTTTGAAATCCATCCAGTACTTTTTGAGTTTCTTCGGTTCACACATACAAAAATTCAAATTATTTAAGTTTTAGTAGGGATCGCTAACTTTTTCTAGCAATAAATATTGCCTATCTTACTCAGGGATAATGTAGCATTCTAAAGGTAAAAGATTTTTTGAAATCGGTCCAGTAGTTTTTGAGTTTCTTCGTTACAAACATACAAAAATTTACATTATTTAAGTTTTAGTAGGGACCCCTAACTTTTTCTAGCAATAAATATACCCTATATTACTCAGGGATAATGTAGTATTCCACTGGTGAACTATTTTTTGAAATCGGTCCAGTAGTTTTTGAGTTTATTCGTTACAAACATACAAAAATTCAAATTATTTAAGTTTTACTAGGCATGCCTAACATTTTCTAGCAATAAATATAACCTATGCTACTCAGGGATAACGCAGCATTCTAATGGTGAAAGAATTTTTGAAATCCATCCAGTAGTTTTTGAGTTTCTTCGGTTCACACATAAAAAAATTCAAATTATTTAAGTTTTAGTAGGGATCGCTAACTTTTTCTGGCAATAAATATTGCCTATGTTACTCAGGGATAATGTAGCATTCTAAAGGTAAAAGATTTTTTGAAATCGGTCCAGTAGTTTTTGAGTTTCTTCGTTACAAACATACAAAAATTTACATTATTTAAGTTTTAGTAGGGACCCCTAACTTTTTCTAGCAATAAATATACCATATATTACTCAGTGATAATGTAGTATTCGAATTGTGAACGATTTTTTGAAATCGGTCCAGTAGTTTTTGAGTTTCTTCGTTACAAACATACAAAAATTCAAATTATTTAAGTTTTAGTAGGGACCCTTAGTTTTTTCTAGCCATAAACATAGCCTATATTACTCAGGGATAATGTAGTATTCCACTGGTGAACGATTTTTTGAAATCGGTCCAGTAGTTTTTGAGTTTCTTCGTTACAAACATACAAAAATTCAAATTATTTAAGTTTTAGTAGGGATCGCTAACTTTCTCTAGCAATAAATATAGCCTATGTTACTCAAGGATAACGTAGTATTCTAATGGTGACAAAATTTTTGAAATCGGTCCAGTACTTTTTGAGTTCATTCGTTACAAACATACAAAAATTTAAATTATTTAAGTTTTAGTAGGGACCCCAAACTTTTTCTAGCAATAAATATACCCTATGTTACTCAGGGATAATGTAGCATTCTAAAGGTAAAAGAATTTTTGAAATCGGGCCAGTAGTTTTTGAGTTTATTCATTACAAACATACAAAAATTCAAATTATTTTGGTTTTAGTGGGGATCCCTAACATTTTCTAGCAATAAATATAACCTATGCTACTCAGGGATAACGCAGCATTCTAATGGTGAAAGAATTTTTGAAATCCATCCAGTAGTTTTTGAGTTTCTTCGGTTCACACATAAAAAAATTCAAATTATTTAAGTTTTAGTAGGGATCGCTAACTTTTTCTGGCAATAAATATTGCCTATGTTACTCAGGGATAATGTAGCATTCTAAAGATGAAAGAATTTTTGAAATTGGCCCAGTAGTTTTTGAGTTTCTTCGGTTCAAACATACAAAAATTCAAATTATTTAAGTTTTAGTAGGGACCCCTAGTTTTTTCTAGCCATAAACATAGCCTATAATACTCAGGGATAATGTAGCATTCTAAAGGTCAAAGAATTTTTGAAATCGGTAGAGTACTTTTTGAGTTTATTCGTTACATACCTATAAAAATACAAATTATTTAAGTATTAGTAGGGTCTCCTAGTTTTTTCTAGCCATAAAGATAGCCTATGTTACTCAAGGATAACGTAGCATTCTAATGGTGAAAGAATTTTTGAAATCCATCCAGTAGTTTTTGAGTTTCTTCGGTTCACACATACAAAAATTCAAATTATTTAAGTTTTAGTAGGGATCGCTAACTTTTTCTAGCAATAAATATTGCCTATGTTACTCAGGGATAATGTAGCATTCTAAAGATGAAAGAATTTTTGAAATCGGCCCAGTAGTTTTTGAGTTTCTTCGATTCAAACATACAAAAATACAAATTATTTAAGTTTTGGTAGGGATCCCTAATTTTTTCTAGCAATAAATATTGCCTATCTTACTCAGGGATAATGTAGCATTCTAAAGGTGAAAGAATTTTTAAAATCGGTCCAGTAGTTTTTGAGTTTATTCGTTACAAACCTATGAAAATACTAATTATTTAAGTTTCAGTAGGGTCCCCTAGTTTTTCCTAGCCATAAACATAACCTATGTTACTCAGGGATAACGTAGCATTCTAATGGTGAACGGGTTTTTGAAATCGGTCCAGTAGTTTTTGAGTGTCTTCGTTACAAACATACAAAAATTTAAATTATTTAAGTTTTAGTAGGGACCCCTAACTTTTTCTAGCAATAAATATACCCTATGTTACTCAGGGATAATGTAGTATTCGAATGGTGAACGATTTTTTGAAATCGGTCCAGTAGTTTTTGAGTTTCTTCGGTACAAACATACAAAAATTCAAATTATATAAGTTTTAGTAGGGACCGCTAGTTTTTTCTAGCCATAAACATAGCCTATAATACTCAGGGATAATGTAGTATTCCACTGGTGAACGATTTTTTGAAATCGGTCCAGTAGTTTTTGAGTTTCTTCGTTACAAACATACAAAAATTCAAATTATTTAAGATTTAGTAGGCATGCCTAACTTTTTCTAGCAATAAATATAACCTATGTTACTCAGGGATAACGTAGCATTCTGATGGTGAAAGAATTTTTGAAATCCATCCAGTAGTTTTTGAGTTTCTTCGGTTCACACATACAAAAATTCAAATTATTTAAATTTTAGTAGGAATCGCTAGCTTTTTCTAGCAATAAATATTGCCTATGTTACTCAGGGATAATGTAGCATTCTAAAGATGAAAGAATTTTTGAAATCGGTCCACTAGTTTTTGAGTTTCTTCGGTTCAAACATACAAAAATTGAAATTATTTAAGTTTTGGTAGGGATCCCTAATTCTTTCTAACAATTAATATTGCGTATGTCACTCAGGGATTATGTAGCATTCTAAAGGTCAAAGAATTTTTGAAATCGGTCCAGTACTTTTTGAGGTTGTTCGTCACCAACATATAAACATACAAATTATTTAAGTTTTAGTACGGATCCCTAATTTTTTCTAGCCATAAACATAGCCTATGTTACTCAAGAATAACGTAGCACTCTAATGGTGAAAGAATTTTTGAAATCCATCCAGTAGTTTTTGAGTTTCCTCGGTTCACACATACAAAAATTCAAATTATTTAAGTTTTAGTAGGGATCCCAAACTTTCTCTAGCAATAAATCTAGCCTATGTTACTCAAGGATAACGTAGCATTCTAATGGTGAAAAAATGTTTGAAATCGGTCCAGTACTTTTTGAGTTTATTCGTTACAAACATACAAAAATATAAATTATTTAAGTTTTAGTAGGGACCCCTAACTTTTTCTAGCAATAAATATAACCTATGTTACTCAGGGATAACGTAGCATTCTAATGGTGAACGATTTTTTGAAATCGGTCCAGTAGTTTTTGAGTCTATTCGCTACAAACATACAAAAATTCAAATTATCAAAAGTTTTAGTATGGGTCCCTAACTTTCTCCAGCAATAAATATAGCCTATGTTACTCAAGGATAACGTAGCATTCTAATGGTGAAAAAATTTTTGAAATCGGTCCAGCACTTTTTGAGTTTATTCGTTACAAACATACAAAAATTCAAATTATTTAGGTTTTATTAGGGATCCCTAATTTTTTCTAGCAATAAATATAGCCCTTGTTACACAGAGATAATATAGCATTCTAACGATCGAAGAATTTTTGATATCGGTCCAGTAGTTTTTGAGTTTACTCGTTACAAACATATAAGAATACAAATCATTTAAATTTTAGTAGGGATTTATTATTTGTTCTATCAAAAAATATTACCTATGTTACTCAGGGATAATGTAGCATTCTAAAGGTCAACTAATTTTTGAAATGGGTAGAGTACTTTTTGAGTTTATTCGTTACATACATATAAAAATACAAATTATTCAAGTATTAGTACGGTACCCTAATTTTTTCTAGCCATAAACATAGCCTATGTTACTCAAGAATAACGTAGCATTCTAATGGTGAAAAAATTTTTGAAATCCATCCAGTAGTTTTTGAGTTTCTTCGGTTGACACATACAAAAATTCAAATTATTTAAGTTTTAGTAGGGATCTCTAACTTTCTCTAGCAATAAATATAGGCTATGTTAATCAAGGATAACGTAGCATTCTAATGGTGAAAAAATTTTTGAAATCGGCCCAGTTCTTTTTGAGTTTATTCGTTACAAACATACAAAAATTCAAATTATTTAAGTTTTAGTAGGGATCCCAAACTTTCTCTAGCAATAAATCTAGCCTATGTTACTCAAGGATAACGTAGCATTCTAATGGTGAAAAAATGTTTGAAATCGGTCCAGTACTTTTTGAGTTTATTCGTTACAAACATACAAAAATATAAATTATTTAAGTTTTAGTAGGGACCCCTAACTTTTTCTAGCAATAAATATAACCTATGTTACTCAGGGATAACGTAGCATTCTAATGGTGAACGATTTTTTGAAATCGGTCCAGTAGTTTTTGAGTCTATTCGCTACAAACATACAAAAATTCAAATTATCAAAAGTTTTAGTATGGGTCCCTAACTTTCTCCAGCAATAAATATAGCCTATGTTACTCAAGGATAACGTAGCATTCTAATGGTGAAAAAATTTTTGAAATCGGTCCAGCACTTTTTGAGTTTATTCGTTACAAACATACAAAAATTCAAATTATTTAGGTTTTATTAGGGATCCCTAATTTTTTCTAGCAATAAATATAGCCCTTGTTACACAGAGATAATATAGCATTCTAACGATCGAAGAATTTTTGATATCGGTCCAGTAGTTTTTGAGTTTATTCGTTACAAACATATAAAAATACAAATCATTTAAATTTTAGTGGGGATTTATAATTTGTTCTATCAAAAAATATTACCTATGTTACTCAGGGATAATGTAGCATTCTAAAGGTCAACTAATTTTTGAAATGGGTAGAGTACTTTTGAGTTTATTCGTTACATACATATAAAAATACAAATTATTTAAGTATTAGTACGGTACCCTAATTTTTTCTAGCCATAAACATAGCCTATGTTACTCAAGAATAACGTAACATTCTAATGGTGAAAGAAATTTTGAAATCCATCCAGTAGTTTTTGAGTTTCTTCGGTTGACACATACAAAAATTCAAATTATTTAAGTTTTAGTAGGGATCTCTAACTTTCTCTAGCAATAAATATAGGCTATGTTACTCAAGGATAACGTAGAATTCTAATGGTGAAAAAATTTTTGAAATCGGCCCAGTTCTTTTTGAGTTTATTCGTTACAAACATACAAAAATTCAAATTATTTAGGTTTTATTAGGGATCCCTAATTTTTTCTAGCAATAAATATAGCCCTTGTTACACAGAGATAATATAGCATTCTAACGATCGAAGAATTTTTGATATCGGTCCAGTAGTTTTTGAGTTTATTCGTTACAAACATATAAAAATACAAATCATTTAAATTTTAGTAGGGATTTATAATTTGTTCTATCAAAAAATATTACCTATGTTACTCAGGGATAATGTAGCATTCTAAAGGTCAACTAATTTTTGAAATGGGTAGAGTACTTTTTGAGTTTATTCGTTACATACATATAAAAATACAAATTATTTAAGTATTAGTACGGTACCCTAATTTTTTCTAGCCATAAACATAGCCTATGTTACTCAAGAATAACGTAGCATTCTAATGGTGAAAGAATTTTTGAAATCCATCCAGTAGTTTTTGAGTTTCTTCGGTTGACACATACAAAAATTCAAATTATTTAAGTTTTAGTAGGGATCTCTAACTTTCTCTAGCAATAAATATAGGCTATGTTACTCAAGGATAACGTAGCATTCTAATGGTGAAAAAATTTTTGAAATCGGCCCAGTTCTTTTTGAGTTTATTCGTTACAAACATACAAAAATTCAAATTATTTAAGTTTTAGTAGGGATCCCAAACTTTCTCTAGCAATAAATCTAGCCTATGTTACTCAAGGATAACGTAGCATTCTAATGGTGAAAAAATGTTTGAAATCGGTCCAGTACTTTTTGAGTTTATTCGTTACAAACATACAAAAATATAAATTATTTAAGTTTTAGTAGGGACCCCTAACTTTTTCTAGCAATAAATATAATCTATGTTACTCAGGGATAACGTAGCATTCTAATGGTGAACGATTCTTTGAAATCGGTCCAGTAGTTTTTGAGTCAATTCGCTACAAACATACAAAAATTCAAATTATCAAAAGTTTTAGTATGGGTCCCTAACTTTCTCCAGCAATAAATATAGCCTATGTTACTCAAGGATAACGTAGCATTCTAATGGTGAAAAAATTTTTGAAATCGGTCCAGCACTTTTTGAGTTTATTCGTTACAAACATACAAAAATTCAAATTATTTAGGTTTTATTAGGGATCCCTAATTTTTTCTAGCAATAAATATAGCCCTTGTTACACAGAGATAATATAGCATTCTAACGATCGAAGAATTTTTGATATCGGTCCAGTAGTTTTTGAGTTTATTCGTTACAAACATATAAAAATACAAATCATTTAAATTTTAGTAGGGATTTATAATTTGTTCTATCAAAAAATATTACCTATGTTACTCAGGGATAATGTAGCATTCTAAAGGTCAACTAATTTTTGAAATGGGTAGAGTACTTTTTGAGTTTATTCGTTACATACATATAAAAATACAAATTATTTAAGTATTAGTACGGTACCCTAATTTTTTCTAGCCATAAACATAGCCTATGTTACTCAAGAATAACGTAGCGTTCTAATGGTGAGAGAATTTTTGAAATCCATCCAGTAGTTTTTGAGTTTCTTCGGTTGACACATACAAAAATTCAAATTATTTAAGTTTTAGTAGGGATCTCTAACTTTCTCTAGCAATAAATATAGGCTATGTTACTCAAGGATAACGTAGCATTCTAATGGTGAAAAAATTTTTGAAATCGGCCCAGTTCTTTTTGAGTTTATTCGTTACAAACATACAAAAATTCAAATTGTTTAAGTTTTGGTAGGGATCCCTAACTTTTTCTAGGAATAAATATGCCCTATGTTACTCAGAGATAATGTAGCATTCTAAAGGTAAAAGAATTTTTGAAATCGGTCCAGCAGTTTTTGACTTTATTGGTTACAAACATACAAAAATTCAAATTATTTTGGTTTTCGTGGGGTCCCTAATATTTTCTAGCAATAAATATACTCTATGTTACTCAGGGATAATGTAGTATTCTAATAGTGAACGATTTTTTAAAATCGGTCCAGTAGTTTTTGAGTCTATTCGCTACAAACATACAAAAATTCAAATTATCAAAAGTTTTAGTATGGGTCCCTAACTTTCTCCAGCAATAAATATAGCCTATGTTACTCAAGGATAACGTAGAATTCTAATGGTGAAAAAATTTTTGAAATCGGTCCAGCACTTTTTGAGTTTATTCGTTACAAACATACAAAAATTCAAATTATTTAGGTTTTATTAGGGATCCCTAATTTTTTCTAGCAATAAATATAGCCCTTGTTACACAGAGATAATATAGCATTCTAACGATCGAAGAATTTTTGATATCGGTCCAGTAGTTTTTGAGTTTATTCGTTACAAACATATAAAAATACAAATCATTTAAATTTTAGTAGGGATTTATAATTTGTTCTATCAAAAAATATTACCTATGTTACTCAGGGATAATGTAGCATTCTAAAGGTCAACTAATTTTTGAAATGGGTAGAGTACCTTTTGAGTTTATTCGTTACATACATATAAAAATACAAATTATTTAAGTATTAGTACGGTACCCTAGTTTTTTCTAGCCATAAACATAGCCTATGTTACTCAAGAATAACGTAGCATTCTAATGGTGAAAGAATTTTTGAAATCCATCCAGTAGTTTTTGAGTTTCTTCGGTTGACACAAACAAAAATTCAAATTATTTAAGTTTTAGTAGGGATCCCTAACTTTCTCTAGCAATAAATATAGGCAATGTTACTCAAGGATAACGTAGCATTCTAATGGTGAAGAAATTTTTGAAATCGGCCCAGTTCTTTTTGAGTTTATTCGTTACAAACATACAAAAATTCAAGTTATTTAAGTTTTAGTAGGGATCCCTAACTTTTTCTGGGAATAAATATACCCTATGTTACTCAGGGATAATGTAGCATTCTAAAGGTAAAAGAATTTTTGAAATCGGTCCAGTAGTTTTTGAGTTTATTCGTTACAAACATACAAAAATTCAAATTATTTAGGTTTTAGTAGGGATCCCTAATTTTTTCTAGCAATAAATATAGCCCTTGTTACTCAGAGATAATATAGCATTCTACCGATCGTAGAATTTTTGATATCGGTCCAGTAGTTTTTGAGTTTATTCGTTACAAACATATAAAAATACAAATCATTTAAATTTTAGTAGGGATTTATAATTTGTTCTATCAAAAAATATTACCTATGTTACTCAGGGATAATGTAGCATTCTAAAGGTCAACTAATTTTTGAAATGGGTAGAGTACCTTTTGAGTTTATTCGTTACATACATATAAAAATACAAATTATTTAAGTATTAGTACGGTACCCTAGTTTTTTCTAGCCATAAACATAGCCTATGTTACTCAAGAATAACGTAGCATTCTAATGGTGAAAGAATTTTTGAAATCCATCCAGTAGTTTTTGAGTTTCTTCGGTTGACACAAACAAAAATTCAAATTATTTAAGTTTTAGTAGGGATCCCTAACTTTCTCTAGCAATAAATATAGGCAATGTTACTCAAGGATAACGTAGCATTCTAAAGGTAAAAGAATTTTTGAAATCGGTCCAGTAGTTTTTGAGTTTATTCGTTACAAACATACAAAAATTCAAATTATTTTGATTTTAGTGGGGATCCCTAATATTTTCTAGCAATAAATATACTCTATGTTACTCAGGGATAATGTAGTATTCAAATAGTGAACGATTTTTTGAAATCGGTCCAGTAGTTTTTGAGTATATTCGCTACAAACATACAAAAATTCAAATTATCAAAAGTTTTAGTATGGGTCCCTAACTTTCTCTAGCAATAAATATAGTCTATGTTACTCAAGGATAACGTAGCATTCTAATGGTGACAAAATTTTTGAAATCGGTCCAGTACTTTTTGAGTTTATTCGTTACAAACATACAAAAATTTAAATTATTTAAGTTTTAGTAGGGACCCCAAACTTTTTCTAGCAATAAATATACCCTATGTTACTCAGGGATAATGTAGCATTCTAAAGGTAAAAGAATTTTTGAAATCGGTCCAGTACTTTTTGAGTTTATTCGTTACAAACATACAAAAATTCAAATTATTTAGGTTTTAGTAGGGATCCCTAATTTTTTCTAGCAATAAATATAGCCCTTGTTACTCAGAGATAATATAGCATTTTACCGATCGTAGAATTTTTGATATCGGTCCAGTAGTTTTTGAGTTTATTCGTTACAAACATACAAAAATTCAAATTATTTAAGTTTTAGTAGGGACCCCTAGTTTTTTCTAGCCATAAACATAGCCTATAATACTCAGGGATAATGCAGTATTCGAATGGTGAACGATTTTTTGAAATCCGTCCAGTAGTTTTTGAGTTTATTCGTTACAAACATACAAAAATTCAAATTATTTAGGTTTTAGTAGGGACCCCTAACTTTTTCTAGCAATAAATATACCATATATTACTCAGTGATAATGTAGTATTCGAATTGTGAACGATTTTTTGAAATCGGTCCAGTAGTTTTTGAGTTTCTTCGTTACAAACATACAAAAATTCAAATTATTTAAGTTTTAGTAGGGACCCTTAGTTTTTTCTAGCCATAAACATAGCCTATATTACTCAGGGATAATGTAGTATTCCACTGGTGAACGATTTTTTGAAATCGGTCCAGTAGTTTTTGAGTTTCTTCGTTACAAACATACAAAAATTCAAATTATTTAAGTTTTAGTAGGGATCGCTAACTTTCTCTAGCAATAAATATAGCCTATGTTACTCAAGGATAACGTAGTATTCTAATGGTGACAAAATTTTTGAAATCGGTCCAGTACTTTTTGAGTTCATTCGTTACAAACATACAAAAATTTAAATTATTTAAGTTTTAGTAGGGACCCCAAACTTTTTCTAGCAATAAATATACCCTATGTTACTCAGGGATAATGTAGCATTCTAAAGGTAAAAGAATTTTTGAAATCGGGCCAGTAGTTTTTGAGTTTATTCATTACAAACATACAAAAATTCAAATTATTTTGGTTTTAGTGGGGATCCCTAACATTTTCTAGCAATAAATATAACCTATGCTACTCAGGGATAACGCAGCATTCTAATGGTGAAAGAATTTTTGAAATCCATCCAGTAGTTTTTGAGTTTCTTCGGTTCACACATAAAAAAATTCAAATTATTTAAGTTTTAGTAGGGATCGCTAACTTTTTCTGGCAATAAATATTGCCTATGTTACTCAGGGATAATGTAGCATTCTAAAGATGAAAGAATTTTTGAAATTGGCCCAGTAGTTTTTGAGTTTCTTCGGTTCAAACATACAAAAATTCAAATTATTTAAGTTTTAGTAGGGACCCCTAGTTTTTTCTAGCCATAAACATAGCCTATAATACTCAGGGATAATGTAGCATTCTAAAGGTCAAAGAATTTTTGAAATCGGTAGAGTACTTTTTGAGTTTATTCGTTACATACCTATAAAAATACAAATTATTTAAGTATTAGTAGGGTCTCCTAGTTTTTTCTAGCCATAAAGATAGCCTATGTTACTCAAGGATAACGTAGCATTCTAATGGTGAAAGAATTTTTGAAATCCATCCAGTAGTTTTTGAGTTTCTTCGGTTCACACATACAAAAATTCAAATTATTTAAGTTTTAGTAGGGATCGCTAACTTTTTCTAGCAATAAATATTGCCTATGTTACTCAGGGATAATGTAGCATTCTAAAGATGAAAGAATTTTTGAAATCGGCCCAGTAGTTTTTGAGTTTCTTCGATTCAAACATACAAAAATACAAATTATTTAAGTTTTGGTAGGGATCCCTAATTTTTTCTAGCAATAAATATTGCCTATCTTACTCAGGGATAATGTAGCATTCTAAAGGTGAAAGAATTTTTAAAATCGGTCCAGTAGTTTTTGAGTTTATTCGTTACAAACCTATGAAAATACTAATTATTTAAGTTTCAGTAGGGTCCCCTAGTTTTTCCTAGCCATAAACATAACCTATGTTACTCAGGGATAACGTAGCATTCTAATGGTGAACGGGTTTTTGAAATCGGTCCAGTAGTTTTTGAGTGTCTTCGTTACAAACATACAAAAATTTAAATTATTTAAGTTTTAGTAGGGACCCCTAACTTTTTCTAGCAATAAATATACCCTATGTTACTCAGGGATAATGTAGTATTCGAATGGTGAACGATTTTTTGAAATCGGTCCAGTAGTTTTTGAGTTTCTTCGGTACAAACATACAAAAATTCAAATTATATAAGTTTTAGTAGGGACCGCTAGTTTTTTCTAGCCATAAACATAGCCTATAATACTCAGGGATAATGTAGTATTCCACTGGTGAACGATTTTTTGAAATCGGTCCAGTAGTTTTTGAGTTTCTTCGTTACAAACATACAAAAATTCAAATTATTTAAGATTTAGTAGGCATGCCTAACTTTTTCTAGCAATAAATATAACCTATGTTACTCAGGGATAACGTAGCATTCTGATGGTGAAAGAATTTTTGAAATCCATCCAGTAGTTTTTGAGTTTCTTCGGTTCACACATACAAAAATTCAAATTATTTAAATTTTAGTAGGAATCGCTAGCTTTTTCTAGCAATAAATATTGCCTATGTTACTCAGGGATAATGTAGCATTCTAAAGATGAAAGAATTTTTGAAATCGGTCCACTAGTTTTTGAGTTTCTTCGGTTCAAACATACAAAAATTGAAATTATTTAAGTTTTGGTAGGGATCCCTAATTCTTTCTAACAATTAATATTGCGTATGTCACTCAGGGATTATGTAGCATTCTAAAGGTCAAAGAATTTTTGAAATCGGTCCAGTACTTTTTGAGGTTGTTCGTCACCAACATATAAACATACAAATTATTTAAGTTTTAGTACGGATCCCTAATTTTTTCTAGCCATAAACATAGCCTATGTTACTCAAGAATAACGTAGCACTCTAATGGTGAAAGAATTTTTGAAATCCATCCAGTAGTTTTTGAGTTTCCTCGGTTCACACATACAAAAATTCAAATTATTTAAGTTTTAGTAGGGATCCCAAACTTTCTCTAGCAATAAATCTAGCCTATGTTACTCAAGGATAACGTAGCATTCTAATGGTGAAAAAATGTTTGAAATCGGTCCAGTACTTTTTGAGTTTATTCGTTACAAACATACAAAAATATAAATTATTTAAGTTTTAGTAGGGACCCCTAACTTTTTCTAGCAATAAATATAACCTATGTTACTCAGGGATAACGTAGCATTCTAATGGTGAACGATTTTTTGAAATCGGTCCAGTAGTTTTTGAGTCTATTCGCTACAAACATACAAAAATTCAAATTATCAAAAGTTTTAGTATGGGTCCCTAACTTTCTCCAGCAATAAATATAGCCTATGTTACTCAAGGATAACGTAGCATTCTAATGGTGAAAAAATTTTTGAAATCGGTCCAGCACTTTTTGAGTTTATTCGTTACAAACATACAAAAATTCAAATTATTTAGGTTTTATTAGGGATCCCTAATTTTTTCTAGCAATAAATATAGCCCTTGTTACACAGAGATAATATAGCATTCTAACGATCGAAGAATTTTTGATATCGGTCCAGTAGTTTTTGAGTTTACTCGTTACAAACATATAAGAATACAAATCATTTAAATTTTAGTAGGGATTTATTATTTGTTCTATCAAAAAATATTACCTATGTTACTCAGGGATAATGTAGCATTCTAAAGGTCAACTAATTTTTGAAATGGGTAGAGTACTTTTTGAGTTTATTCGTTACATACATATAAAAATACAAATTATTCAAGTATTAGTACGGTACCCTAATTTTTTCTAGCCATAAACATAGCCTATGTTACTCAAGAATAACGTAGCATTCTAATGGTGAAAAAATTTTTGAAATCCATCCAGTAGTTTTTGAGTTTCTTCGGTTGACACATACAAAAATTCAAATTATTTAAGTTTTAGTAGGGATCTCTAACTTTCTCTAGCAATAAATATAGGCTATGTTAATCAAGGATAACGTAGCATTCTAATGGTGAAAAAATTTTTGAAATCGGCCCAGTTCTTTTTGAGTTTATTCGTTACAAACATACAAAAATTCAAATTATTTAAGTTTTAGTAGGGATCCCAAACTTTCTCTAGCAATAAATCTAGCCTATGTTACTCAAGGATAACGTAGCATTCTAATGGTGAAAAAATGTTTGAAATCGGTCCAGTACTTTTTGAGTTTATTCGTTACAAACATACAAAAATATAAATTATTTAAGTTTTAGTAGGGACCCCTAACTTTTTCTAGCAATAAATATAACCTATGTTACTCAGGGATAACGTAGCATTCTAATGGTGAACGATTTTTTGAAATCGGTCCAGTAGTTTTTGAGTCTATTCGCTACAAACATACAAAAATTCAAATTATCAAAAGTTTTAGTATGGGTCCCTAACTTTCTCCAGCAATAAATATAGCCTATGTTACTCAAGGATAACGTAGCATTCTAATGGTGAAAAAATTTTTGAAATCGGTCCAGCACTTTTTGAGTTTATTCGTTACAAACATACAAAAATTCAAATTATTTAGGTTTTATTAGGGATCCCTAATTTTTTCTAGCAATAAATATAGCCCTTGTTACACAGAGATAATATAGCATTCTAACGATCGAAGAATTTTTGATATCGGTCCAGTAGTTTTTGAGTTTATTCGTTACAAACATATAAAAATACAAATCATTTAAATTTTAGTGGGGATTTATAATTTGTTCTATCAAAAAATATTACCTATGTTACTCAGGGATAATGTAGCATTCTAAAGGTCAACTAATTTTTGAAATGGGTAGAGTACTTTTGAGTTTATTCGTTACATACATATAAAAATACAAATTATTTAAGTATTAGTACGGTACCCTAATTTTTTCTAGCCATAAACATAGCCTATGTTACTCAAGAATAACGTAACATTCTAATGGTGAAAGAATTTTTGAAATCCATCCAGTAGTTTTTGAGTTTCTTCGGTTGACACATACAAAAATTCAAATTATTTAAGTTTTAGTAGGGATCTCTAACTTTCTCTAGCAATAAATATAGGCTATGTTACTCAAGGATAACGTAGAATTCTAATGGTGAAAAAATTTTTGAAATCGGCCCAGTTCTTTTTGAGTTTATTCGTTACAAACATACAAAAATTCAAATTATTTAGGTTTTATTAGGGATCCCTAATTTTTTCTAGCAATAAATATAGCCCTTGTTACACAGAGATAATATAGCATTCTAACGATCGAAGAATTTTTGATATCGGTCCAGTAGTTTTTGAGTTTATTCGTTACAAACATATAAAAATACAAATCATTTAAATTTTAGTAGGGATTTATAATTTGTTCTATCAAAAAATATTACCTATGTTACTCAGGGATAATGTAGCATTCTAAAGGTCAACTAATTTTTGAAATGGGTAGAGTACTTTTTGAGTTTATTCGTTACATACATATAAAAATACAAATTATTTAAGTATTAGTACGGTACCCTAATTTTTTCTAGCCATAAACATAGCCTATGTTACTCAAGAATAACGTAGCATTCTAATGGTGAAAGAATTTTTGAAATCCATCCAGTAGTTTTTGAGTTTCTTCGGTTGACACATACAAAAATTCAAATTATTTAAGTTTTAGTAGGGATCTCTAACTTTCTCTAGCAATAAATATAGGCTATGTTACTCAAGGATAACGTAGCATTCTAATGGTGAAAAAATTTTTGAAATCGGCCCAGTTCTTTTTGAGTTTATTCGTTACAAACATACAAAAATTCAAATTATTTAAGTTTTAGTAGGGATCCCAAACTTTCTCTAGCAATAAATCTAGCCTATGTTACTCAAGGATAACGTAGCATTCTAATGGTGAAAAAATGTTTGAAATCGGTCCAGTACTTTTTGAGTTTATTCGTTACAAACATACAAAAATATAAATTATTTAAGTTTTAGTAGGGACCCCTAACTTTTTCTAGCAATAAATATAATCTATGTTACTCAGGGATAACGTAGCATTCTAATGGTGAACGATTTTTTGAAATCGGTCCAGTAGTTTTTGAGTCTATTCGCTACAAACATACAAAAATTCAAATTATCAAAAGTTTTAGTATGGGTCCCTAACTTTCTCCAGCAATAAATATAGCCTATGTTACTCAAGGATAACGTAGCATTCTAATGGTGAAAAAATTTTTGAAATCGGTCCAGCACTTTTTGAGTTTATTCGTTACAAACATACAAAAATTCAAATTATTTAGGTTTTATTAGGGATCCCTAATTTTTTCTAGCAATAAATATAGCCCTTGTTACACAGAGATAATATAGCATTCTAACGATCGAAGAATTTTTGATATCGGTCCAGTAGTTTTTGAGTTTATTCGTTACAAACATATAAAAATACAAATCATTTAAATTTTAGTAGGGATTTATAATTTGTTCTATCAAAAAATATTACCTATGTTACTCAGGGATAATGTAGCATTCTAAAGGTCAACTAATTTTTGAAATGGGTAGAGTACTTTTTGAGTTTATTCGTTACATACATATAAAAATACAAATTATTTAAGTATTAGTACGGTACCCTAATTTTTTCTAGCCATAAACATAGCCTATGTTACTCAAGAATAACGTAGCGTTCTAATGGTGAGAGAATTTTTGAAATCCATCCAGTAGTTTTTGAGTTTCTTCGGTTGACACATACAAAAATTCAAATTATTTAAGTTTTAGTAGGGATCTCTAACTTTCTCTAGCAATAAATATAGGCTATGTTACTCAAGGATAACGTAGCATTCTAATGGTGAAAAAATTTTTGAAATCGGCCCAGTTCTTTTTGAGTTTATTCGTTACAAACATACAAAAATTCAAATTGTTTAAGTTTTGGTAGGGATCCCTAACTTTTTCTAGGAATAAATATGCCCTATGTTACTCAGAGATAATGTAGCATTCTAAAGGTAAAAGAATTTTTGAAATCGGTCCAGCAGTTTTTGACTTTATTGGTTACAAACATACAAAAATTCAAATTATTTTGGTTTTCGTGGGGTCCCTAATATTTTCTAGCAATAAATATACTCTATGTTACTCAGGGATAATGTAGTATTCTAATAGTGAACGATTTTTTAAAATCGGTCCAGTAGTTTTTGAGTCTATTCGCTACAAACATACAAAAATTCAAATTATCAAAAGTTTTAGTATGGGTCCCTAACTTTCTCCAGCAATAAATATAGCCTATGTTACTCAAGGATAACGTAGAATTCTAATGGTGAAAAAATTTTTGAAATCGGTCCAGCACTTTTTGAGTTTATTCGTTACAAACATACAAAAATTCAAATTATTTAGGTTTTATTAGGGATCCCTAATTTTTTCTAGCAATAAATATAGCCCTTGTTACACAGAGATAATATAGCATTCTAACGATCGAAGAATTTTTGATATCGGTCCAGTAGTTTTTGAGTTTATTCGTTACAAACATATAAAAATACAAATCATTTAAATTTTAGTAGGGATTTATAATTTGTTCTATCAAAAAATATTACCTATGTTACTCAGGGATAATGTAGCATTCTAAAGGTCAACTAATTTTTGAAATGGGTAGAGTACCTTTTGAGTTTATTCGTTACATACATATAAAAATACAAATTATTTAAGTATTAGTACGGTACCCTAGTTTTTTCTAGCCATAAACATAGCCTATGTTACTCAAGAATAACGTAGCATTCTAATGGTGAAAGAATTTTTGAAATCCATCCAGTAGTTTTTGAGTTTCTTCGGTTGACACAAACAAAAATTCAAATTATTTAAGTTTTAGTAGGGATCCCTAACTTTCTCTAGCAATAAATATAGGCAATGTTACTCAAGGATAACGTAGCATTCTAATGGTGAAGAAATTTTTGAAATCGGCCCAGTTCTTTTTGAGTTTATTCGTTACAAACATACAAAAATTCAAGTTATTTAAGTTTTAGTAGGGATCCCTAACTTTTTCTGGGAATAAATATACCCTATGTTACTCAGGGATAATGTAGCATTCTAAAGGTAAAAGAATTTTTGAAATCGGTCCAGTAGTTTTTGAGTTTATTCGTTACAAACATACAAAAATTCAAATTATTTTGATTTTAGTGGGGATCCCTAATATTTTCTAGCAATAAATATACTCTATGTTACTCAGGGATAATGTAGTATTCAAATAGTGAACGATTTTTTGAAATCGGTCCAGTAGTTTTTGAGTATATTCGCTACAAACATACAAAAATTCAAATTATCAAAAGTTTTAGTATGGGTCCCTAACTTTCTCTAGCAATAAATATAGTCTATGTTACTCAAGGATAACGTAGCATTCTAATGGTGACAAAATTTTTGAAATCGGTCCAGTACTTTTTGAGTTTATTCGTTACAAACATACAAAAATTTAAATTATTTAAGTTTTAGTAGGGACCCCAAACTTTTTCTAGCAATAAATATACCCTATGTTACTCAGGGATAATGTAGCATTCTAAAGGTAAAAGAATTTTTGAAATCGGTCCAGTACTTTTTGAGTTTATTCGTTACAAACATACAAAAATTCAAATTATTTAGGTTTTAGTAGGGATCCCTAATTTTTTCTAGCAATAAATATAGCCCTTGTTACTCAGAGATAATATAGCATTCTACCGATCGTAGAATTTTTGATATCGGTCCAGTAGTTTTTGAGTTTATTCGTTACAAACATACAAAAATTCAAATTATTTAAGTTTTAGTAGGGACCCCTAGTTTTTTCTAGCCATAAACATAGCCTATAATACTCAGGGATAATGCAGTATTCGAATGGTGAACGATTTTTTGAAATCCGTCCAGTAGTTTTTGAGTTTATTCGTTACAAACATACAAAAATTCAAATTATTTAGGTTTTAGTAGGGATCCCTAATTTTTTCTAGCAATAAATATAGCCCTTTTTACTCAGAGATAATATAGCATTTTAACTATCGAAGAATTTTTGATATCGGTCCAGAAGTTTTTGAGTTTATTCGTTACAAACATATAAAAATACAAATCATTTAAATTTTAGTAGGGATTTATAATTTGTTCTATCAAAAATATTACCTATGTTACTCAGGGATAATGTAGCATTCTAAAGGTCAAATAATTTATGAAATGGGTGGCGTACTTTTTGAGTTTATTCCTTACATACATATAAAAATACAAATTATTTAAGTATTAGTACGGTACCCTAGTTTTTTCTAGCCATAAACATAGCCTATGTTACTCAAGAATAACGCAGCATTCTAATGTTGAAAGAATTTTTGAAATCCATCCAGTAGTTTTTGAGTTTCTTCGGTTGACACATACAAAAATTCAAATTATTTAAGTTTTAGTAGGGATCCCTAACTTTCTCTAGCAATAAATATAGGCTATGTTACTCAAGGATAACGTAGCATTCTAATGGTGAAAAAATTTTTGAAATCGGCCCAGTTCTTTTTGAGTTAATTCGTTACAAACATACAAAAATTCAAATTATTTAAGTTTTAGTAGGGATCCCTAACTTTTTCTAGGAATAAATATACCCTAAGTTACTCAGGGATAATGTAGCATTCTAATGGTAAAAGAATTTTTGAAATCGGTCCAGTAGTTTTTGAGTTTATTCGTTACAAACATACAAAAATTCAAATTATTTTGGTTTTAGTGGGGATCCCTAATATTTTCTAGCAATAAATATACTCTATGTTACTCAGAGATAATGTAGTATTCGAATGGTGAACGATTTTTTGAAATCGGTCCAGCAGTTTTTGAGTCTATTCGCTACAAACATACAAAAATTCAAATTATCAAAAGTTTTACTATGGGTCCCTAACTTTCTCTAGCAAAAAATATAGCCTATGTTACTCAAGGATAACGTAGCATTCTAATGGTGACAAAATTTTTGAAATCGGTCCAGTACTTTTTGAGCTTATTCGTTACAAACATACAAAAATTTAAATTATTTAAGTTTTAGTAGGGACCCCAAACTTTTTCTAGCAATAAATATACCCTATGTTACTCAGGGCTAATCTAGCATTCTAAAAGTAAAAGAATTTTTGAAATCGGTCCAGTAGTTTTTGAGTTTATTCGTTACAAACATACAAAAATTCAAATTATTTAGGTTTTAGTAGGGCTCCCTAATTCTTTCTAGCAATAAATATAGCCCTTGTTACTCAGAGATAATATAGCATTCTAACGATCGAAGAATTTTTGATATCGGTCCATCAGTTTTTGAGTTTATTCGTTACAAACATACAAAAATTCAAATTATTTAAGTTTTAGTAGGGACCCCTAGTTTTTTCTAGCCATAAACATAGCCTATGTTACTCAAGAATAACGTAGCATTCTAATGGTGAAAGAATTTTTGAAATCCATCCAGTAGTTTTTGAGTTTCTTCGGTTGACACATACAAAAATTCAAATTATTTAAGTTTTAGTAGGGATCCCTAACTTTCTCTAGCAATAAATATAGGCTATGTTACTCAAGGATAACGTAGCATTCTAATGGTGAAAAAATTTTTGAAATCGGCCCAGTTCTTTTTGAGTTTATTCGTTACAAACATACAAAAATTCAAATTATTTAAGTTTTAGTATGGGTCCCTAACTTTTTCTAGTAATAAATATACCCTATGGTACTCAAGGATAACGTAGCATTGTAATGGTGACAAAATTTTTGATATCGGTCCAGTAGTTTTTGAGTTTCTTCGTTACAAACATAAAAAAATTCAAATTATTTTGGTTTTAGTGGGGATCCCTAATATTTTCTAGCAATAAATATACTCTATGTTACTCAGGGATAATGTAGTATTCGAATGGTGAACGATTTTTTGAAATCGGTCCAGTAGTTTTTGAGTCTATTCGCTACAAACATACAAAAATTCAAATTATCAAAAGTTTTAGTATGGGTCCCTAACTTTCTCTAGCAATAAATATAGCCTATGTTACTCAAGGATAACGCAGCATTCTAATGGTGACAAAATTTTTGAAATCGGTCCAGTACTTTTTGAGTTTATTCGTTACAAACATACAAAAATTTAAATTATTTAAGTTTTAGTAGGGACCCCAAACTTTTTCTAGCAATAAATATACCCTATGTTACTCAGGGATAATGTAGCATTCTAAAGGTAAAAGAATTTTTGAAATCGGTCCAGTAGTTTTTGAGTTCATTCGTTACAAATATACAAAAATTCAAATTATTTTGGTTTTAGTGGGGATCCCTAATATTTTCTAGCAATAAATATACTCTATGTTACTCAGGGATAATGTAGTATTCGAATGGTGAACGATTTTTTGAAATCGGTTCTGTAGTTTTTGAGTTTCTTCGTTACAAACATACAAAAATTCAAATTATTTAAGTTTTAGTAGGGACCCCTAGTTTTTTCTAGCCATAAACATAGCCTATAATACTCAGGGATAATGCAGTATTCGAATGGTGAACGATTTTTTGAAATCGGTCCAGTAGTTTTTGAGTCTATTCGCTACAAACATACAAAAATTGAAATTATCAAAAGTTTTAGTATGGGTCCCTAACTTTCTCTAGCAATAAATATAGCCTATGTTACTCAAGGATAACGTAGCACTCTAATGGTGACAAAATTTTTGAAAACGGTCCAGTACTTTTTGAGTTTATTCGTTACAAACATACAAAAATTTTAATTATTTAAGTTTTAGTAGGGACCCCAAACTTTTTCTATCAATAAATATACCCTATGTTACTCAGGGATAATGTAGCATTCTAAAGGTAAAAGAATTTTTGAAATCGGTCCAGTAGTTTTTGAGTTTATTCGTTACAAACATACAAAAATTCAAATTATTTAGGTTTTAGTAGGGCTCCCTAATTTTTTCTAGCAATAAATATAGCCTTTGTTACTCAGAGATAATATAGCATTCTAACGATCGAAGAATTTTTGATATCGGTCCAGCAGTTTTTGAGTTTATTCGTTACAAACATACAAAAATTCAAATTATTTAAGTTTTAGTAGGGACCCCTAGTTTTTTCTAGCCATAAACATAGCCTATAATACTCAGGGATAATGCAGTATTCGAATGGTGAACGATTTTTTGAAATCGGTCCGTAGTTTTTGAGTCTATTCGCTACAAACATACAAAAATTCAAATTATCAAAAGTTTTAGTATAGCTCCCTAACTTTCTCTAGCAATAAATATAGCCTATGTTACGCAAGGATAACGTAGCATTGTAATGGTGACAAAATTTTTGAAATCCGTCCAGTACTTTTTGAATTTATTCGTTACAAACATACAAAAATTTAAATTATTTAAGTTTTAGTAGGGACCCCAAACTTTTTCTAGCAATAAATATATCCTATGTTACTCAGGGATAATGTAGCATTCTAAAGGTAAAAGAATTTTTGAAATCGGTCCAGTAGTTTTTGAGTTTATTCGTTACAAACATACAAAAATTCAAATTATTTAAGTTTTAGTAGGGACCCCTAGTTTTTTCTAGCCATAAACATAGCCTATAATACTCAGGGATAATGCAGTGTTCTACTGGTGAAAGATTTTTTGAAATCGGTCCAGTAGTTTTAAGTTTCTTCGTTTCAAACATACAAAAAGTCAAATTTTTTATGTTTTAGTAGGCATGCCTAACTTTTTCTAGCAATAAATATAACCTATGTTACTCAGGGATAACGTAGCATTCTAATGGTGAACGATTTTTTGAAATCGGTCCAGTAGTTTTTGAGTTTATTCGTTACAAACATATAAAAATACAAATCATTTAAATTTTAGTAGGGATTTATAATTTGTTCTATCAAAAAATATTACCTATGTTACTCAGGGATAATGTAGCATTCTAAAGGTCAACTAATTTTTGAAATGGGTAGAGTACTTTTTGAGTTTATTCGTTACATACATATAAAAATACAAATTATTTAAGTATTAGTACGGTCCCCTAATTTTTTCTAGCCATAAACATAGCCTATGTTACTCAAGAATAACGTAGCATTCTAATGGTGAAAAAATTTTTGAAATCGGCCCAGTTCTTTTTGAGTTTATTCGTTACAAACATACAAAAATTCAAATTATTTAAGTTTTAGTAGGGATCCCAAACTTTCTCTAGCAATAAATCTAGCCTATGTTACTCAAGGATAACGTAGCATTCTAATGGTGAAAAAATGTTTGAAATCGGTCCAGTACTTTTTGAGTTTATTCGTTACAAACATACAAAAATATAAATTATTTAAGTTTTAGTAGGGACCCCTAACTTTTTCTAGCAATAAATATAATCTATGTTACTCAGGGATAACGTAGCATTCTAATGGTGAACGATTTTTTGAAATCGGTCCAGTAGTTTTTGAGTCTATTCGCTACAAACATACAAAAATTCAAATTATCAAAAGTTTTAGTATGGGTCCCTAACTTTCTCCAGCAATAAATATAGCCTATGTTACTCAAGGATAACGTAGCATTCTAATGGTGAAAAAATTTTTGAAATCGGTCCAGCACTTTTTGAGTTTATTCGTTACAAACATACAAAAATTCAAATTATTTAGGTTTTATTAGGGATCCCTAATTTTTTCTAGCAATAAATATAGCCCTTGTTACACAGAGATAATATAGCATTCTAACGATCGAAGAATTTTTGATATCGGTCCAGTAGTTTTTGAGTTTATTCGTTACAAACATATAAAAATACAAATCATTTAAATTTTAGTAGGGATTTATAATTTGTTCTATCAAAAAATATTACCTATGTTACTCAGGGATAATGTAGCATTCTAAAGGTCAACTAATTTTTGAAATGGGTAGAGTACTTTTTGAGTTTATTCGTTACATACATATAAAAATACAAATTATTTAAGTATTAGTACGGTACCCTAATTTTTTCTAGCCATAAACATAGCCTATGTTACTCAAGAATAACGTAGCGTTCTAATGGTGAGAGAATTTTTGAAATCCATCCAGTAGTTTTTGAGTTTCTTCGGTTGACACATACAAAAATTCAAATTATTTAAGTTTTAGTAGGGATCTCTAACTTTCTCTAGCAATAAATATAGGCTATGTTACTCAAGGATAACGTAGCATTCTAATGGTGAAAAAATTTTTGAAATCGGCCCAGTTCTTTTTGAGTTTATTCGTTACAAACATACAAAAATTCAAATTGTTTAAGTTTTGGTAGGGATCCCTAACTTTTTCTAGGAATAAATATGCCCTATGTTACTCAGAGATAATGTAGCATTCTAAAGGTAAAAGAATTTTTGAAATCGGTCCAGCAGTTTTTGACTTTATTGGTTACAAACATACAAAAATTCAAATTATTTTGGTTTTCGTGGGGTCCCTAATATTTTCTAGCAATAAATATACTCTATGTTACTCAGGGATAATGTAGTATTCTAATAGTGAACGATTTTTTAAAATCGGTCCAGTAGTTTTTGAGTCTATTCGCTACAAACATACAAAAATTCAAATTATCAAAAGTTTTAGTATGGGTCCCTAACTTTCTCCAGCAATAAATATAGCCTATGTTACTCAAGGATAACGTAGCATTCTAATGGTGAAAAAATTTTTGAAATCGGTCCAGCACTTTTTGAGTTTATTCGTTACAAACATACAAAAATTCAAATTATTTAGGTTTTATTAGGGATCCCTAATTTTTTCTAGCAATAAATATAGCCCTTGTTACACAGAGATAATATAGCATTCTAACGATCGAAGAATTTTTGATATCGGTCCAGTAGTTTTTGAGTTTATTCGTTACAAACATATAAAAATACAAATCATTTAAATTTTAGTAGGGATTTATAATTTGTTCTATCAAAAAATATTACCTATGTTACTCAGGGATAATGTAGCATTCTAAAGGTCAACTAATTTTTGAAATGGGTAAATGAGTACCTTTTGAGTTTATTCGTTACATACATATAAAAATACAAATTATTTAAGTATTAGTACGGTACCCTAGTTTTTTCTAGCCATAAACATAGCCTATGTTACTCAAGAATAACGTAGCATTCTAATGGTGAAAGAATTTTTGAAATCCATCCAGTAGTTTTTGAGTTTCTTCGGTTGACACAAACAAAAATTCAAATTATTTAAGTTTTAGTAGGGATCCCTAACTTTCTCTAGCAATAAATATAGGCTATGTTACTCAAGGATAACGTAGCATTCTAATGGTGAAGAAATTTTTGAAATCGGCCCAGTTCTTTTTGAGTTTATTCGTTACAAACATACAAAAATTCAAATTATTTAAGTTTTAGTAGGGATCCCTAACTTTTTCTGGGAATAAATATACCCTATGTTACTCAGGGATAATGTAGCATTCTAAAGGTAATAGAATTTTTGAAATCGGTCCAGTAGTTTTTGAGTTTATTCGTTACAAACATACAAAAATTCAAATTATTTTGATTTTAGTGGGGATCCCTAATATTTTCTAGCAATAAATATACTCTATGTTACTCAGGGATAATGTAGTATTCAAATAGTGAACGATTTTTTGAAATCGGTCCAGTAGTTTTTGAGTATATTCGCTACAAACATACAAAAATTCAAATTATCAAAAGTTTTAGTATGGGTCCCTAACTTTCTCTAGCAATAAATATAGTCTATGTTACTCAAGGATAACGTAGCATTCTAATGGTGACAAAATTTTTGAAATAGGTCCAGTACTTTTTGAGTTTATTCGTTACAAACATACAAAAATTTAAATTATTTAAGTTTTAGTAGGGACCCCAAACTTTTTCTAGCAATAAATATACCCTATGTTACTCAGGGATAATGTAGCATTCTAAAGGTAAAAGAATTTTTGAAATCGGTCCAGTACTTTTTGAGTTTATTCGTTACAAACATACAAAAATTCAAATTATTTAGGTTTTAGTAGGGATCCCTAATTTTTTCTAGCAATAAATATAGCCCTTGTTACTCAGAGATAATATAGCATTCTACCGATCGTAGAATTTTTGATATCGGTCCAGTAGTTTTTGAGTTTATTCGTTACAAACATACAAAAATTCAAATTATTTAAGTTTTAGTAGGGACCCCTAGTTTTTTCTAGCCATAAACATAGCCTATAATACTCAGGGATAATGCAGTATTCGAATGGTGAACGATTTTTTGAAATCCGTCCAGTAGTTTTTGAGTTTATTCGTTACAAACATACAAAAATTCAAATTATTTAGGTTTTAGTAGGGATCCCTAATTTTTTCTAGCAATAAATATAGCCCTTTTTACTCAGAGATAATATAGCATTTTAACTATCGAAGAATTTTTGATATCGGTCCAGAAGTTTTTGAGTTTATTCGTTACAAACATATAAAAATACAAATCATTTAAATTTTAGTAGGGATTTATAATTTGTTCTATCAAAAAATATTACCTATGTTACTCAGGGATAATGTAGCATTCTAAAGGTCAAATAATTTATGAAATGGGTGGAGTACTTTTTGAGTTTATTCCTTACATACATATAAAAATACAAATTATTTAAGTATTAGTACGGTACCCTAGTTTTTTCTAGCCATAAACATAGCCTATGTTACTCAAGAATAACGCAGCATTCTAATGGTGAAAGAATTTTTGAAATCCATCCAGTAGTTTTTGAGTTTCTTCGGTTGACACATACAAAAATTCAAATTATTTAAGTTTTAGTAGGGATCCCTAACTTTCTCTAGCAATAAATATAGGCTATGTTACTCAAGGATAACGTAGCATTCTAATGGTGAAAAAATTTTTGAAATCGGCCCAGTTCTTTTTGAGTTTATTCGTTACAAACATACAAAAATTCAAATTATTTAAGTTTTAGTAGGGATCCCTAACTTTTTCTAGGAATAAATATACCCTATGTTACTCAGGGATAATGTAGCATTCTAATGGTAAAAGAATTTTTGAAATCGGTCCAGTAGTTTTTGAGTTTATTCGTTACAAACATACAAAAATTCAAATTATTTTGGTTTTAGTGGGGATCCCTAATATTTTCTAGCAATAAATATACTCTATGTTACTCAGAGATAATGTAGTATTCGAATGGTGAACGATTTTTTGAAATCGGTCCAGCAGTTTTTGAGTCTATTCGCTACAAACATACAAAAATTCAAATTATCAAAAGTTTTACTATGGGTCCCTAACTTTCTCTAGCAAAAAATATAGCCTATGTTACTCAAGGATAACGTAGCATTCTAATGGTGACAAAATTTTTGAAATCGGTCCAGTACTTTTTGAGCTTATTCGTTACAAACATACAAAAATTTAAATTATTTAAGTTTTAGTAGGGACCCCAAACTTTTTCTAGCAATAAATATACCCTATGTTACTCAGGGCTAATCTAGCATTCTAAAAGTAAAAGAATTTTTGAAATCGGTCCAGTAGTTTTTGAGTTTATTCGTTACAAACATACAAAAATTCAAATTATTTAGGTTTTAGTAGAGCTCCCTAATTCTTTCTAGCAATAAATATAGCCCTTGTTACTCAGAGATAATATAGCATTCTAACGATCGAAGAATTTTTGATATCGGTCCATCAGTTTTTGAGTTTATTCGTTACAAACATACAAAAATTCAAATTATTTAAGTTTTAGTAGGGACCCCTAGTTTTTTCTAGCCATAAACATAGCCTATGTTACTCAAGAATAACGTAGCATTCTAATGGTGAAAGAATTTTTGAAATCCATCCAGTAGTTTTTGAGTTTCTTCGGTTGACACATACAAAAATTCAAATTATTTAAGTTTTAGTAGGGATCCCTAACTTTCTCTAGCAATAAATATAGGCTATGTTACTCAAGGATAACGTAGCATTCTAATGGTGAAAAAATTTTTGAAATCGGCCCAGTTCTTTTTGAGTTTATTCGTTACAAACATACAAAAATTCAAATTATTTAAGTTTTAGTATGGGTCCCTAACTTTTTCTAGTAATAAATATACCCTATGGTACTCAAGGATAACGTAGCATTGTAATGGTGACAAAATTTTTGATATCGGTCCAGTAGTTTTTGAGTTTCTTCGTTACAAACATAAAAAAATTCAAATTATTTTGGTTTTAGTGGGGATCCCTAATATTTTCTAGCAATAAATATACTCTATGTTACTCAGGGATAATGTAGTATTCGAATGGTGAACGATTTTTTGAAATCGGTCCAGTAGTTTTTGAGTCTATTCGCTACAAACATACAAAAATTCAAATTATCAAAAGTTTTAGTATGGGTCCCTAACTTTCTCTAGCAATAAATATAGCCTATGTTACTCAAGGATAACGCAGCATTCTAATGGTGACAAAATTTTTGAAATCGGTCCAGTACTTTTTGAGTTTATTCGTTACAAACATACAAAAATTTAAATTATTTAAGTTTTAGTAGGGACCCCAAACTTTTTCTAGCAATAAATATACCCTATGTTACTCAGGGATAATGTAGCATTCTAAAGGTAAAAGAATTTTTGAAATCGGTCCAGTAGTTTTTGAGTTCATTCGTTACAAATATACAAAAATTCAAATTATTTTGGTTTTAGTGGGGATCCCTAATATTTTCTAGCAATAAATATACTCTATGTTACTCAGGGATAATGTAGTATTCGAATGGTGAACGATTTTTTGAAATCGGTTCTGTAGTTTTTGAGTTTCTTCGTTACAAACATACAAAAATTCAAATTATTTAAGTTTTAGTAGGGACCCCTAGTTTTTTCTAGCCATAAACATAGCCTATAATACTCAGGGATAATGCAGTATTCGAATGGTGAACGATTTTTTGAAATCGGTCCAGTAGTTTTTGAGTCTATTCGCTACAAACATACAAAAATTGAAATTATCAAAAGTTTTAGTATGGGTCCCTAACTTTCTCTAGCAATAAATATAGCCTATGTTACTCAAGGATAACGTAGCACTCTAATGGTGACAAAATTTTTGAAAACGGTCCAGTACTTTTTGAGTTTATTCGTTACAAACATACAAAAATTTTAATTATTTAAGTTTTAGTAGGGACCCCAAACTTTTTCTATCAATAAATATACCCTATGTTACTCAGGGATAATGTAGCATTCTAAAGGTAAAAGAATTTTTGAAATCGGTCCAGTAGTTTTTGAGTTTATTCGTTACAAACATACAAAAATTCAAATTATTTAGGTTTTAGTAGGGCTCCCTAATTTTTTCTAGCAATAAATATAGCCTTTGTTACTCAGAGATAATATAGCATTCTAACGATCGAAGAATTTTTGATATCGGTCCAGCAGTTTTTGAGTTTATTCGTTACAAACATACAAAAATTCAAATTATTTAAGTTTTAGTAGGGACCCCTAGTTTTTTCTAGCCATAAACATAGCCTATAATACTCAGGGATAATGCAGTATTCGAATGGTGAACGATTTTTTGAAATCGGTCCGTAGTTTTTGAGTCTATTCGCTACAAACATACAAAAATTCAAATTATCAAAAGTTTTAGTATAGCTCCCTAACTTTCTCTAGCAATAAATATAGCCTATGTTACGCAAGGATAACGTAGCATTGTAATGGTGACAAAATTTTTGAAATCCGTCCAGTACTTTTTGAATTTATTCGTTACAAACATACAAAAATTCAAATTATTTAAGTTTTAGTATGGGTCCCTAACTTTTTCTAGTAATAAATATACCCTATGGTACTCAAGGATAACGTAGCATTGTAATGGTGACAAAATTTTTGATATCGGTCCATTAGTTTTTGAGTTTATTCGTTACAAACATAAAAAAATTCAAATTATTTTGGTTTTAGTGGGGATCCCTAATATTTTCTAGCAATAAATATACTCTATGTTACTCAGGGATAATGTAGTATTCGAATGGTGAACGATTTTTTGAAATCGGTCCAGTAGTTTTTGAGTCTATTCGCTACAAACATACAAAAATTCAAATTATCAAAAGTTTTAGTATGGGTCCCTAACTTTCTCTAGCAATAAATATAGCCTATGTTACTCAAGGATAACGCAGCATTCTAATGGTGACAAAATTTTTGAAATCGGTCCAGTACTTTTTGAGTTTATTCGTTACAAACATACAAAAATTTAAATTATTTAAGTTTTAGTAGGGACCCCAAACTTTTTCTAGCAATAAATATACCCTATGTTACTCAGGGATAATGTAGCATTCTAAAGGTAAAAGAATTTTTGAAATCGGTCCAGTAGTTTTTGAGTTCATTCGTTACAAATATACAAAAATTCAAATTATTTTGGTTTTAGTGGGGATCCCTAATATTTTCTAGCAATAAATATACTCTATGTTACTCAGGGATAATGTAGTATTCGAATGGTGAACGATTTTTTGAAATCGGTTCTGTAGTTTTTGAGTTTCTTCGTTACAAACATACAAAAATTCAAATTATTTAAGTTTTAGTAGGGACCCCTAGTTTTTTCTAGCCATAAACATAGCCTATAATACTCAGGGATAATGCAGTATTCGAATGGTGAACGATTTTTTGAAATCGGTCCAGTAGTTTTTGAGTCTATTCGCTACAAATATACAAAAATTGAAATTATCAAAAGTTTTAGTATGGGTCCCTAACTTTCTCTAGCAATAAATATAGCCTATGTTACTCAAGGATAACGTAGCACTCTAATGGTGACAAAATTTTTGAAAACGGTCCAGTACTTTTTGAGTTTATTCGTTACAAACATACAAAAATTTTAATTATTTAAGTTTTAGTAGGGACCCCAAACTTTTTCTATCAATAAATATACCCTATGTTACTCAGGGATAATGTAGCATTCTAAAGGTAAAAGAATTTTTGAAATCGGTCCAGTAGTTTTTGAGTTTATTCGTTACAAACATACAAAAATTCAAATTATTTAGGTTTTAGTAGGGCTCCCTAATTTTTTCTAGCAATAAATATAGCCTTTGTTACTCAGAGATAATATAGCATTCTAACGATCGAAGAATTTTTGATATCGGTCCAGCAGTTTTTGAGTTTATTCGTTACAAACATACAAAAATTCAAATTATTTAAGTTTTAGTAGGGACCCCTAGTTTTTTCTAGCCATAAACATAGCCTATAATACTCAGGGATAATGCAGTATTCGAATGGTGAACGATTTTTTGAAATCGGTCCGTAGTTTTTGAGTCTATTCGCTACAAACATACAAAAATTCAAATTATCAAAAGTTTTAGTATAGCTCCCTAACTTTCTCTAGCAATAAATATAGCCTATGTTACGCAAGGATAACGTAGCATTGTAATGGTGACAAAATTTTTGAAATCCGTCCAGTACTTTTTGAATTTATTCGTTACAAACATACAAAAATTTAAATTATTTAAGTTTTAGTAGGGACCCCAAACTTTTTCTAGCAATAAATATATCCTATGTTACTCAGGGATAATGTAGCATTCTAAAGGTAAAAGAATTTTTGAAATCGGTCCAGTAGTTTTTGAGTTTATTCGTTACAAACATACAAAAATTCAAATTATTTAAGTTTTAGTAGGGACCCCTAGTTTTTTCTAGCCATAAACATAGCCTATAATACTCAGGGATAATGCAGTGTTCTACTGGTGAAAGATTTTTTGAAATCGGTCCAGTAGTTTTAAGTTTCTTCGTTTCAAACATACAAAAATTCAAATTTTTTATGTTTTAGTAGGCATGCCTAACTTTTTCTAGCAATAAATATAACCTATGTTACTCAGGGATAACGTAGCATTCTAATGGTGAACGATTTTTTGAAATCGGTCCAGTACTTTTTGAGTTTATTCGTTACAAACATACAAAAATTTAAATTCTTTAAGTTTTAGTAGGTACTCCTAACTTTTACTAGCAATAAATATACCCTATGTTACTCAGGGATAATGTAGCATTCTAAAGGTAAAAGAATTTTTGAAATCGGTCCAGTAGTTTTTGAGTTTATTCGTTACAAACATACAAAAATTCAAATTATTTTGGTTTTAGTGGGGATCCCTAATATTTTCTAGCAATAAATATATCCTATGTTACTCAAGGATAACGTAGCATTCTAATGGTGAAAAAATTTTTGAAATCGGCCCAGTTCTTTTTGAGTTTATTCGTTACAAACATACAAAAATTCAAATTATTTAAGTTTTAGTAGGGATCCCTAACTTTTTCTAGGAATAAATATACCCCATGTTACTCAGGGATAATGTAGTATTCTAAGGGTAAAAGAATTTTTGAAATCGGTCCAGTAGTTTTTGAGTTTATTCGTTACAAACATACAAAAATTCAAATTATTTTGGTTTTAGTGGGGATCCCTAATATTTTCTAGCAATAAATATACTCTATGTTACTCAGGGATAATGTAGTATTCGAATGGTGAACGATTTTTTGAAATCGGTCCAGTACTTTTTGAGTTTATTCGTTACAAACATACAAAAATTCAAATTATTTTGGTTTTAGTGGGGATCCCTAATATTTTCTAGCAATAAGTATACTCTATGTTACTCAGGGATAATGTAGTATTCGAATAGTGAACGATTTTTTGAAATCGGTCCAGTAGTTTTTGAGTATATTCGCTACAAACATACAAAAATTCAAATTATCAAAAGTTTTAGTATGGGTCCCTAACTTTCTCTAGCAATAAATATAGCCTATGTTACTCAGGGATAATGTAGTATTCGAATGGTGAACGATTTTTTGAAATCGGTCCAGTAGTTTTTGAGTTTATTCGTTACAAACATACAAAAATTCAAATTATTTTGGTTTTAGTGGGGATCCCTAATATTTTCTAGCAATAAATATACTCTATGTTACTCAGGGATAATGTAGTATTCGAATAATGAACGATTTTTTGAAATCGGTCCAGTAGTTTTTGAGTTTATTCGTTACAAACATACAAAAATTCAAATTATTTTGGTTTTAGTGGGGATCCCTAATATTTTCTAGCAATAAATATACTCTATGTTACTCAGGGATAATGTAGTATTCGAATAGTGAACGATTTTTTGAAATCGGTCCAGTAGTTTTTAAGTTTCTTCGTTTCAAACATACAAAAATTCAAATTTTTTATGTTTTAGTAGGCATGCCTAATTTTTTCTAGCAATAAATATAGCCCTTGTTACTCAGAGATAATATAGCATTCTAACGATCGAAGAATTTTTGAAATCGGTCCAGTAGTTTTTGAGTTTATTCGTTTCAAGCATACAAAAATTCAAATTATTTAATTTTTAGTAGGGACCCCTAGTTTTTTCTAGCCATAAACATAGCCTATGTTACTCAAGAATAACGTAGCATTCTAATGGTGGAAGAATTTTCGAAATCCATCCAGTAGTTTTTGAGTTTCTTCGGTTGACACATACAAAAATTCAAATTATTTAAGTTTTAGTAGGGATCCCTAACTTTCTCTAGCAATAAATATAGGCTATGTTACTCAAGGATAACGTAGCATTCTAATGGTGAAAAAATTTTTGAAATCGGCCCAGTTCTTTTTGAGTTTATTCGTTACAAACATACAAAAATTCAAATTATTTAAGTTTTAGTAGGGATCCCTAACTTTTTCTAGGAATAAATATACCCTATGTTACTCAGGGATAATGTAGCATTCTAAAGGTAAAAGAATTTTTGAAATCGGTCCAGTAGTTTTTGAGTTTATTCGTTACAAACATACAAAAATTCAAATTATTTTGGTTTTAGTGGGGATCCCTAATATTTTCTAGCAATAAATATACTCTATGTTACTCAGGGATAATGTAGTATTCGAATGGTGAACGATTTTTTGAAATCGGTCCAGTAGTTTTTGAGTCTATTCGCTGCAAACATACAAAAATTCAAATTATCAAAAGTTTTAGTATGGGTCCCTAACTTTCTCTAGCAATAAATATAGCCTATGTTACTCAGGGATAATGTAGCATTCTAAAGGTAAAAGAATTTTTGAAATCGGTCCAGTAGTTTTAGAGTTTATTCGTTACAAACATGCAAAAATTCAAATTATTTAGGTTTTAGTAGGGATCCCTAATTTTTTCTAGCAATAAATATAGCCCTTGTTACTCAGAGATAATATAGCATTCTAACGATCGAAGAATTTTTGAGATCGGTCCAGTAGTTTTTGGGTTTATTCGTTACAAACATACAAAAATTCAAATTATTTAAGTTTTAGTAGGGACCCCTAGTTTTTTGTAGCCATAAACATAGCCTATAATACTCAGGGATAATGCAGTATTCGAATGGTGAACGATTTTTTGAAATCGGTCCAGTACTTTTTGAGTTTATTCGTTACAAACATACAAAAATTCAAATTATTTAGGTTTTAGTAGGGATCCCTAATTTTTTCTAGCAATAAATATAGCCCTTGTTACTCAGAGATAATATAGCATTCTAAGGACCGAAGAATTTTTGATATCGGTCCAGTAGTTTTTCAGTTTATTCGTTACAAACATATAAAAATACAAATCATTTAAATTTTAGTAGGGATTTATAATTTGTTCTATCAAAAAATATTACCTATGTTACTCAGGGATAATGTAGCATTCTAAAGGTCAAATAATTTTTGAAATGGGTAGAGTACTTTTTGAGTTTATTCGTTACATACATATAAAAATACAAATTATTTAAGTATTAGTACGGTACCCTAGTTTTTTCTAGCCATAAACATAGCATATGTTACTCAAGAATAACGTAGCATTATAATGGTGAAAGAATTTTTGAAATCCATCCAGTAGTTTTTGAGTTTCTTCGGTTGACACATACAAAAATTCAAATTATTTAAGTTTTAGTAGGGATCCCTAACTTTCTCTAGCAATAAATATAGGCTATGTTACTCAAGGATAACGTAGCATTCTAATGGTGAAAAAAATTTTGAAATCGGCCCAGTTCTTTTTGAGTTTATTCGTTACAAACATACAAAAATTTCAAATTATTTAAGTTTTAGTAGGGATCCCTAACTTTTTCTAGGAATAAATATACCCTATGTTACTCAGGGATAATGTAGTATTCTAAAGGTAAAAGAATTTTTTAAATCGGTCCAGTAGTTTTTGAGTTTATTCGTTACAAACATACAAAAATTCAAATTATTTTGGTTTTAGTGGGGATCCCTAATAATTTCTAGCAATAAATATACTCTAAGTTACTCAGGGATAATGTAGTATTCGAATGGTGAACGATTTTTTGAAATCGGTCCAGCAGTTTTCGAGTCTATTCGCTACAAACATACAAAAATTCAAATTATCAAAAGTTTTAGTATGGGTCCCTAACTTTCTCTAGCAATAAATATAGCCTATGTTACTCAAGGATAACGTAGCATTCTAATGGTGACAAAATTTTTGAAATCGGTCCAGTACTTTTTGAGTTTATTCGTTACAAACATACAAAAATTTAAATTATTTAAGTTTTAGTAAGGACCCCAAACTTTTTCTAGCAATAAATATACCCTATGTTACTCAGGGATAATGTAGCATTCTAAAGGTAAAAGAATTTTTGAAATCGGTCCAGTAATTTTTGAGTTTATTCGTTACAAACATACAAAAATTCAAATTATTTGGGTTTTAGTAGGGCTCCCTAATTTTTTCTAGCAATAAATATAGCCCTTGTTACTCAGAGATAATATAACATTCTAACGTTCGAAGAATTTTTGATATCGGTCCAGCAATTTTTGAGTTTATTCGTTACAAACATACAAAAATGCAAATTATTTAAGTTTTAGTATGGACCCCTAGTTTTTTCTAGCCATAAACATAGCCTATAATACTCAGGGATAGTGCAGTATTCGAATGATGAACGATTTTTTGAAATCGGTCCGTAGTTTTTGAGTCTATTCGCTACAAACCTACAAAAATTCAAATTATCAAAAGTTTTAGTATAGCTCCCTAACTTTCTCTAGCAATAAATATAGCCTATGTTACTCAAGGATAACGTAGCATTCTAATGGTGACAAAATTTTTGAAATCGGTCCAGTACTTTTTGAGTTTATTCGTTACAAACATACAAAAATTTAAATTATTTAAGTTTTAGTAGGGACCCCAAACTCTTTCTAGCAATAAATATACCCTATGTTACTCAGGGATAATGTAGCATTCTAAGGGTAAAAGAATTTTTGAAATCGGTCCAGTAGTTTTTGAGTTTATTCGTTACAAACATACAAAAATTCAAATTATTTAGGTTTTAGTAGGGATCCCTAATTTTTTCTAGCAATAAATATAGCCCTTGTTACTCAGACATAATATAGCATTCTAACGATGGAAGAATTTTTGATATCGGTCCAGTAGTTTTTGATTTTATTCGTTACAAGCATAGAAAAATTCAAATTATTTAAGTTTTAGTAGGGACCCCTAGTTTTTTCTAGCCATAAACATAGCCTATAATACTCAGGGATAATGCAGTATTCGAATGGTGAACGATTTTTTGAAATCGGTCCAGTATTTTTGAGTTTATTCGTTACAAACATACAAAAATTCAAATTATTTAGGTTTTAGTAGGGATCCCTAATTTTTTCTAGCAATAAATATAGCCCTTGTTACTCAGAGATAATATAGCATTCTAACGATCGAAGAATTTGTGATATCGGTCCAGTAGTTTTTCAGTTTATTCGTTACAAACATATAAAAATACAAATCATTTAAATTTTAGTAGGGATTTATAATTTGTTCTATCAAAAAATATTACCTATGTTATTCAGGGATAATGTAGCATTCTAAAGGTCAAATAATTTTTGAAATGGGTAGAGTACTTTTTGAGTTTATTCGTTACATACATATAAAAATACAAATTATTTAAGTATTAGTACGGTACCCTAGTTTTTTCTAGCCATAAACATAGCATATGTTACTCAAGAATAACGTAGCATTCTAATGGCGAAAGAATTTTTGAAATCCATCCAGTAGTTTTTGAGTTTCTTCGGTTGACACATACAAAAATTCAAATTATTTAAGTTTTAGTAGGGATCCCTAACTTTCTCTAGCAATAAATATAGGCTATGTTACTCAAGGATAACGTAGCATTCTAATGGTGAAAAATTTTTGAAATCGGCCCAGTACTTTTTGAGTTTATTCGTTACAAAGATACAAAAATTTCAAATTATTTAAGTTTTAGTAGGGATCCCTAAATTTTTCTAGGAATAAATATACTCTATGTTACTCAGGGATAATGTAGTATTCTAAAGGTAAAAGAATTTTTGAAATCGGTCCAGTAGTTTTTGAGTTTATTCGTTACAAACATACAAAAATTCAAATTATTTTGGTTTTAGTGGGGATCCCTAATATTTTCTAGCAATAAATATACTCTAAGTTACTCAGGGATAATGTAGTATTCGAATGGTGAACGATTTTTTGAAATCGGTCCAGCAGTTTTTGAGTCTATTCGCTACAAACATACAAAAATTCAAATTATCAAAAGTTTTAGTATGGGTCCCTAACTTTCTCTAGCAACAAATATAGCCTATGTTACTCAAGGATAACGTAGCATTCTAATGGTGACAAAATTTTTGAAATCGGTCCAGTACTTTTTGAGTTTATTCGTTACAAACATACAAAAATTTAAATTATTTAAGTTTTAGTAGGGACCCCAAACTTTTTCTAGCAATAAATATACCCTATGTTACTCAGGGATAATGTAGCATTCTAAAGGTAAAAGAATTTTTGAAATCGGTCCAGTAATTTTTGAGTTTATTCGTTACAAACATACAAAAATTCAAATTATTTAGGTTTTAGTAGGGCTCCCTAATTTTTTCTAGCAATAAATATAGCTCTTGTTCCTCAGAGATAATATAGCATTCTAACGATCGAAGAATTTTTGATATCGGTCCAGCAGTTTTTGAGTTTATTCGTTACAAACATATAAAAATACAAATCATTTAAATTTTAGTAGGGATTTATAATTTGTTCTATCAAAAAATATTACCTATGTTACTCAGGGATAATGTAGCATTCTAATGGTAAAAGAATTTTTGAAATCGGTCCAGTAGTTTTTGAGTATATTCGTTACAAACATACAAATAATCAAATTATTTAGGTTTTTGTAGGGATCCCTAATTTTTTCTAGCAATAAATATAGCCCTTGTTACTCAGAGATAACATAGCATTCTAACGATCGAAGAATTTTTGATATAGGTCCAGTAGTTTTTGAGTTTATTCGTTACAAACATACAAAAATTCAAATTATTTAAGTTTTAGTAGGGACCCCTAGTTTTTTCTAGCCATAAACATAGCCTATAATACTCAGGGATAATGCAGTATTCGAATGGTGAACGATTTTTTGAAATCGGTCCAGTAGTTTTTGAGTCTATTCGCTACAAACATACAAAAATTCTAATTATCAAAAGTTTTAGTATAGCTCCCTAACTTTCTCTAGCAATAAATATAGCCTGTGTTACTCAAGGATAACGTAGCATTCTAATGGTGACAAAATTTTTGAAATCGGTCCAGTACTTTTTGAGTTTATTCGTTACAAACATACAAAAATTTAAATTATTTAAGTTTTAGTAGGGACCCCAAACTTTTTCTAGCAATAAATATATCCTATGTTACTCAGGGATAATGTAGCATTCTAATGGTAAAAGAATTTTTGAAATCGGTCCAGTAGTTTTTGAGTTTATTCGTTACAAACATACAAAAATTCAAATTATTTACGTTTTAGTAGGGATCCCTAATTTTTTCTAGCAACAAATATAGCCCTTGTTACTCAGAGATAATATAGCATTCTAACAATCGAAGAATTTTTGATATCGGTCCAGTAGTTTTTGAGTTTCTTCGTTACAAACATACAAAAATTCAAATTATTTTGGTTTTAGTGGGGATCCCTAATATTTTCTAGCAATAAATATACTCTATGTTACTCAGGGATAATGTAGTATTCGAATGGTGAACGATTTTTTGAAATCGGTCCAGTAGTTTTTGAGTCTATTCGCTACAAACATACAAAAATTCAAATTATTTAGGTTTTAGTAGGGATCCCTAATTTTTTCTAGCAATAAATATAGCCCTTTTTACTCAGAGATAATATAGCATTTTAACTATCGAAGAATTTTTGATATCGGTCCAGAAGTTTTTGAGTTTATTCGTTACAAACATATAAAAATACAAATCATTTAAATTTTAGTAGGGATTTATAATTTGTTCTATCAAAAAATATTACCTATGTTACTCAGGGATAATGTAGCATTCTAAAGGTCAAATAATTTATGAAATGGGTGGAGCACTTTTTGAGTTTATTCCTTACATACATATAAAAATACAAATTATTTAAGTATTAGTACGGTACCCTAGTTTTTTCTAGCCATAAACATAGCCTATGTTACTCAAGAATAACGTAGCATTCTAATGGTGAAAGAATTTTTGAAATCCATCCAGTAGTTTTTGAGTTTCTTCGGTTGACACATACAAAAATTCAAATTATTTAAGTTTTAGTAGGGATCCCTAACTTTCTCTAGCAATAAATATAGGCTATGTTACTCAAGGATAACGTAGCATTCTAATGGTGAAAAAATTTTTGAAATCGGCCCAGTTCTTTTTGAGTTTATTCGTTACAAACATACAAAAATTCAAATTATTTAAGTTTTAGTAGGGATCCCTAACTTTTTCTATGAATAAATATACCCTATGTTACTCAGGGATAATGTAGCATTCTAATGGTAAAAGAATTTTTGAAATCGGTCCAGTATTTTTTGAGTTTATTCGTTACAAACATACAAAAATTCAAATTATTTAGGTTTTAGTAGGGATCCCTAATTTTTTCTAGCAATAAATATAGCCCTTGTTACTCAGAGATAATATAGCATTCTAAGGACCGAAGAATTTTTGATATCGGTCCAGTAGTTTTTCAGTTTATTCGTTACAAACATATAAAAATACAAATCATTTAAATTTTAGTAGGGATTTATAATTTGTTCTATCAAAAAATATTACCTATGTTACTCCGGGATAATGTAGCATTCTAAAGGTCAAATAATTTTTGAAATGGGTAGAGTACTTTTTGAGTTTATTCGTTACATACATATAAAAATACAAATTATTTAAGTATTAGTACGGTACCCTAGTTTTTTCTAGCCATAAACATAGCATATGTTACTCAAGAATAACGTAGCATTATAATGGTGAAAGAATTTTTGAAATCCATCCAGTAGTTTTTGAGTTTCTTCGGTTGACACATACAAAAATTCAAATTATTTAAGTTTTAGTAGGGATCCCTAACTTTCTCTAGCAATAAATATAGGCTATGTTACTCAAGGATAACGTAGCATTCTAATGGTGAAAAAAATTTTGAAAGCGGCCCAGTTCTTTTTGAGTTTATTCGTTACAAACATACAAAAATTTCAAATTATTTAAGTTTTAGTAGGGATCCCTAACTTTTTCTAGGAATAAATATACCCTATGTTACTCAGGGATAATGTAGTATTCTAAAGGTAAAAGAATTTTTTAAATCGGTCCAGTAGTTTTTGAGTTTATTCGTTACAAACATACAAAAATTCAAATTATTTTGGTTTTAGTGGGGATCCCTAATAATTTCTAGCAATAAATATAGCCCTTGTTACTCAGAGATAATATAACATTCTAACGTTCGAAGAATTTTTGATATCGGTCCAGCAGTTTTTGAGTTTATTCGTTACAAACATACAAAAATGCAAATTATTTAAGTTTTAGTAGGGACCCCTAGTTTTTTCTAGCCATAAACATAGCCTATAATACTCAGGGATAGTGCAGTATTCGAATGATGAACGATTTTTTGAAATCGGTCCGTAGTTTTCGAGCCTATTCGCTACAAACCTACAAAAATTCAAATTATCAAAAGTTTTAGTATAGCTCCCTAACTTTCTCTAGCAATAAATATAGCCTATGTTACTCAAGGATAACGTAGCATTCTAATGGTGACAAAATTTTTGAAATCGGTCCAGTACTTTTTGAGTTTATTCGTTACAAACATACAAAAATTTAAATTATTTAAGTTTTAGTAGGGACCCCAAACTTTTTCTAGCAATAAATATACCCTATGTTACTCAGGGATAATGTAGCATTCTAAAGGTAAAAGAATTTTTGAAATCGGCCCAGTAGTTTTTGAGTTTATTCGTTACAAACATACAAAAATTCAAATTATTTAGGTTTTAGTAGGGATCCCTAATTTTTTCTAGCAATAAATATAGCCCTTGTTACTCAGACATAATATAGCATTCTAACGATCGAAGAATTTTTGATATCGGTCCAGTAGTTTTTGAGTTTATTCGTTACAAGCATACAAAAATTCAAATTATTTAATTTTAGTAGGGACCCCTAGTTTTTTCTAGCCATAAACATAGCCTATAATACTCAGGGATAATGCAGTATTCGAATGGTGAACGATTTTTTGAAATCGGTCCAGTATTTTTGAGTTTATTCGTTACAAACATACAAAAATTCAAATTATTTAGGTTTTAGTAGGGATCCCTAATTTTTTCTAGCAATAAATATAGCCCTTGTTACTCAGGGATAATGTAGCATTCTAATGGTAAAAGAATTTTTGAAATCGGTCCAGTAGTTTTTGAGTTTATTCGTTACAAACATACAAAAATTCAAATTATTTACGTTTTAGTAGGGATCCCTAATTTTTCTAGCAACAAATATAGCCCTTGTTACTCAGAGATAATATAGCATTCTAACAATCGAAGAATTTTTGATATCGGTCCAGTAGTTTTTGAGTTTCTTCGTTACAAACATACAAAAATTCAAATTATTTTGGTTTTAGTGGGGATCCCTAATATTTTCTAGCAATAAATATACTCTATGTTACTCAGGGATAATGTAGTATTCGAATGGTGAACGATTTTTTGAAATCGGTCCAGTTGTTTTTGAGTCTATTCGCTACAAACATACAAAAATTCAAATTATCAAAAGTTTTAGTATGGGTCCCTAACTTTCTCTAGCAATAAATATAGCCCTTGTTACTCAGAGATAATATAGCATTCTAACGATCGAAGAATTTTTGATATCGGTCCAGTAGTTTTTGAGTTTATTCGTTACAAACATACAAAAATTTAAATTATTTAAGTTTTAGTAGGGACCCCAAACTTTTTCTAGCAATAAATATACCCTATGTTACTCAGGGATAATGTAGCATTCTAAAGGTAAAAGAATTTTTGAAATCGGTCCAGTAGTTTTTGAGTTTATTCGTTACAAACATACAAAAATTCAAATTATTTTGGTTTTCGTGAGGATCCCTAATATTTTCTAGCAATAACTATACTCTATGTTACTCAGGGATAATGTAGTATTCGAATAGTGAACGATTTTTTGAAATCGGTCCAGTAGTTTTTGAGTATATTCGCTACAAACATACAAAAATTCAAATTATTTAAGTTTTAGTAGGGACCCCTAGTTTTTTCTAGCCATAAACATAGCCTATAATACTCAGGGATAATGCAGTATTCTTCTGGTGAAAGATTTTTTGAAATCGGTCCAGTAGTTTTTAAGTTTCTTCCTTACAAACATACAAAAATTCAAATTATTTTGGTTTTAGTGGGGATCCCTAACTTTTTCTAGCAATAAATATAACCTATGTTACTCAGGGATAACGTAGCATTCTAATGGTGAACGATTTTTTGAAATCGGTCCAGTAGTTTTTGAGTTTCTTCGTTACAAACATACAAAAATTCAAATTATTTAAGTTTTAGTAGGGACCCCTAGCTTTTTCTAGCCATAAACATAGCCTATAATACTCAGGGATAATGTAGTATTCCACTGGTGAACGATTTTTTGAAATCGGTCCAGTACTTTTTGAGTTTCTTCGTTACAAACATACAAAAATTCAAATTATTTAAGTTTTAGTAGGCATGCCTAACTTTTTCTAGCAATATATATAACCTATGTTACTCAGGGATAACGTAGCATTCTAATGGTGAAAGAATTTTTGAAATCCATCCAGTAGTTTTTGAGTTTCTTCGGTTCACACATACAAAAATTCAAATTATTTAAGTTTTAGTAGGGATCGCTAACTTTTTCTAGCAATAAATATTGCCTATGTTACTCAGGGATAATGTAGCATTCTAAAGATGAAAGAATTTTTGAAATCGGCAGAGTAGTTTTTGAGTTTCTTCGGTTCAAACATACAAAAATACAAATTATTTAAGTTTTGGTAGGGATCCCTAATTTTTTCTAGCAATAAATATTGCCTATCTTACTCAGGGATAATGTAGCATTCTAAAGGTGAAAGAGTTTTTGAAATGGGTCCTGTAGTTTTTGAGTTTATTCGTTACAAACCTATGAAAATACAAATTATTTAAGTTTGAGTAGGGTCCCCTAGTTTTTTCTAGCCATAAACATAACCTATGTTACTCAGGGATAACGTAGCATTCTGATGGTGAAAGAATTTTTGAAATCCATCCAGTAGTTTTTGAGTTTCTTCGGTTCACACATACAAAAATTCAAATTATTTAAGTTTTAGTAGGAATCGCTAGCTTTTTCTAGCAATAAATATTGCCTATGTTACTCAGGGATAATGTAGCATTCTAAAGATGAAAGAATTTTTGAAATCGGTCCAGTACTTTTTGAGTTTATTCGTTACAAACATACAAAAATTTAAATTCTTTAAGTTTTAGTAGGTACTCCTAACTTTTACTAGCAATAAATATACCCTATGTTACTCAGGGATAATGTAGCTTTCTAAGGGTAAAAGAATTTTTGAAATCGGTCCAGTAGTTTTTGAGTTTATTCGTTACAAACATACAAAAATTCAAATTATTTTGGTTTTAGTGGGGATCCCTAATATTTTCTACCAATAAATATACCCTATGTTACTCAAGGATAACGTAGCATTCTAATGGTGAAAAAAATTTTGAAATCGGCCCAGTTCTTTTAGAGTTTATTCGTTACAAACATACAAAAATTCAAATTATTTAAGTTTTAGTAGGGATCCCTAACTTTTTCTAGGAATAAATATACCCCATGTTACTCAGGGATAATGTAGTATTCTAAGGGTAAAAGAATTTTTGAAATCGGTCCAGTAGTTTTTGAGTTTATTCGTTACAAACATACAAAAATTCAAATTATTTTGGTTTTAGTGGGGATCCCTAATATTTTCTAGCAATAAATATACTCTATGTTACTCAGGGATAATGTAGTATTCGAATGGTGAACGATTTTTTGAAATCGGTCCAGTAGTTTTTGAGTTTATTCGTTACAAACATACAAAAATTCAAATTATTTTGGTTTTCGTGGGGATCCCTAATATTTTCTAGCAATAAATATACTCTATGTTACTCAGGGATAATGTAGTATTCGAATAGTGAACGATTTTTTGAAATCGGTCCAGTAGTTTTTGAGTATATTCGCTACAAACATACAAAAATTCAAATTATCAAAAGTTTTAGTATGGGTCCCTAACTTTCTCTAGCAATAAATATAGCCTATGTTACTCAAGGATAACGTAGCATTCTAATGGTGACAAAATTTTTGAAATCGGTCCGGTACTTTTTGAGTTTATTCGTTAGAAACATACAAAAATTTAAATTATTTAAGTTTTAGTAGGGACCCCAAACTTTTTCTAGCAATAAATATACCCTATGTTACTCAGGGATAATGTAGCATTATAAAGGTAAAAGAATTTTTGAAATCGGTCCAGTACTTTTTGAGTTTATTCGTTACAAACATACAAAAATTCAAATTATTTAAGTTTTAGTAGGGACCCCTAGTTTTTTCTAGCCATAAACATAGCCTATAATACTCAGGGATAATGCAGTATTCGAATGGTGAACGATTTTTTGAAATCGGTCCAGTACTTTTTGAGTTTATTCGTTACAAACATACAAAAATTCAAATTATTTAGGTTTTAGTAGGGACCCCAAACTTTCTCTAGCAATAAATATAGCCTATGTTACTCAAGGATAACGTAGCATTCTAATGGTGACAAAATTTTTGAAATCGGTCCAGTACTTTTTGAGTTTATTCGTTAGAAACATACAAAAATTTAAATTATTTAAGTTTTAGTAGGGACCCCAAACTTTTTCTAGCAATAAATATACCCCATGTTACTCAGGGATAACGTAGCATTCTAATGGTGAAAGAATTTTCGAAATCCATCCGGTAGTTTTTGAGTTTCTTCGGTTGAGACATACAAAAATTCAAATTATTTAAGTTTTAGTAGGGACCCCAAACTTTTTCTAGCAATAAATATACTCTATGTTGCTCAGGGATAATGTAGTATTCGAATGGTGAACGATTTTTTGAAATCGGTCCAGTAGTTTTTGAGTCTATTCGCTACAAACATACAAAAATTCAAATTATCAAAAGTTTTAGTATGGGTCCCTAACTTTCTCTAGCAATAAATATAGCCCATGTTACTCAAGAATAACGTAGCATTCTAATGGTGACAAAATTTTTGAAATCGGTCCAGTACTTTTTGAGTTTATTCGTTACAAACATACAAAAATTTAAATTATTTAAGTTTTAGTAGGGACCCCAAACTTTTTCTAGCAATAAATATACTCTATGTTACTCAGGGATAATGTAGTATTCGAATGGTGAACGATTTTTTGAAATCGGTCCAGTAGTTTTTGAGTCTATTCGCTACAAACATACAAAAATTCAAATTATTTAGGTTTTAGTAGGGACCCCAAACTTTCTCTAGCAATAAATATAGCCTATGTTACTCAAGAATAACGTAGCATTCTAATGGTGACAAAATTTTTGAAATCGGTCCAGTACTTTTTGAGTTTATTCGTTACAAACATACAAAAATTTAAATTATTTAAGTTTTAGTAGGGACCCCAAACTTTTTCTAGCAATAAATATACCCTATGTTACTCAGGGATAATGTAGCATTCTAAAGGTAAAAGAATTTTTGAAATCGGTCCAGTAGTTTTTGAGTTTATTCGTTACAAACATACAAAAATTCACATTATTTAGGTTTTAGTAGGGATTCCTAATTTTTTCTAGCAATAAATATAGCCCTTGTTACTCAGAGATAATATAGCATTCTAACGATCGAAGAATTTTTGAGATCGGTCCAGTAGTTTTTGAGTTTATTTGTTACAAACATACAAAAATTCAAATTATTTAAGTTTTAGTAGGGACCCCTAGTTTTTTCTAGCCATAAACATAGCCTATAATACTCAGGGATAATGCAGTATTCGAATGGTGAACGATTTTTTGAAATCGGTCCAGTACTTTTTGAGTTTATTCGTTACAAACATACAAAAATTCAAATTATTTAGGTTTTAGTAGGGATCCCTAATTTTTTCTAGCAATAAATATAGCCCTTGTTACTCAGAGATAATATAGCATTCTAACGATCGAAGAATTTTTGATATCGGTCCAGTAGTTTTTCAGTTTATTCGTTACAAACATATAAAAATACAAATCATTTAAATTTTAGTAGGGATTTATAATTTGTTCTATCAAAAAATATTACCTATGTTACTCAGGGATAATGTAGCATTCTAAAGGTCAAATAATTTTTGAAATGGGTAGAGTACTTTTTGAGTTTATTCGTTACATACATATAAAAATACAAATTATTTAAGTATTAGTACGGAACCCTAGTTTTTTCTAGCCATAAACATAGCATATGTTACTCAAGAATAACGTAGCATTCTAAGGGTGAAAGAATTTTTGAAATCCATCCAGTAGTTTTTGAGTTTCTTCGGTTGACACATACAAAAATTCAAATTATTTAAGTTTTAGTAGGGATCCCTAACTTTCTCTAGCAATAAATATAGGCTATGTTACTCAAGGATAACGTAGCATTCTAATGGTGAAAAAATTTTTGAAATCGGCCCAGTTCTTTTTGAGTTTATTCGTTACAAACATACAAAAATTTCAAATTATTTAAGTTTTAGTAGGGATCCCTAACTTTTTCTAGGAATAAATATACCCTATGTCACTCAGGGATAATGTAGTATTCTAAAGGTAAAAGAATTTTTGAAATCGGTCCAGTAGTTTTTGAGTTTATTCGTTACAAATATACAAAAATTCAAATTATTTTGGTTTTAGTTGGGATCCCTAATATTTTCTAGCAATAAATATACTCTAAGTTACTCAGGGATAATGTAGTATTCGAATGGTGAACGATTTTTTGAAATCGGTCCAGCAGTTTTTGAGTCTATTCGCTACAAACATTCAAAAAGTCAAATTATCAAAAGTTTTAGTATGGGTCCCTAACTTTCTCTAGCAATAAATATAGCCTATGTTACTCAAGGATAACGTAGCATTCTAATGGTGATAAAATGTTTGAAATCGGTGCAGTACTTTTTGAGTTTATTCGTTACAAACATACAAAAATTTAAATTATTTAAATTTTAGTAGGGACCCCAAACTTTTTCTAGCAATAAATATACCCTATGTTACTCAGGGATAATGTAGCATTCTAAAGGTAAAAGAATTTTTGAAATCGGTCCAGTAATTTTTGAGTTTATTCGTTACAAACATACAAAAATTCAAATTATTTAGGTTTTAGTAGGGCTCCCTAATTTTTTCTAGCAATAAATATAGCCCTTGTTACTCAGAGATAATATAGCATTTTAACGATCGAAGAATTTTTGATATCGGTCCAGCAGTTTTTGAGTTTATTCGTTACAAACATACAAAAATGCAAATTATTTAAGTTTTAGTAGGGACCCCTAGTTTTTTCTAGCCATAAACATAGCCTATAATACTCAGGGATAATGCAGTATTCGAATGGTGAACGATTTTTTGAAATCGGTCCGTAGTTTTTGAGTCTATTCGCTACAAACCTACAAAAATTCAAATTATCAAAAGTTTGAGTATAGCTCCCTAACTTTCTCTAGCAATAAATATAGCCTATGTTACTCAAGGATAACGTAGCATTCTAATGGTGACAAAATTTTTGAAATCGGTCCAGTACTTTTTGAGTTTATTCGTTACAAACATACAAAAATTTAAATTATTTAAGTTTTAGTAGGGACCCCAAACTTTTTCTAGCAATAAATATACCCTATGTTACTCAGGGATAATGTAGCATTCTAAAGGTAAAAGAATTTTTGAAATCGGTCCAGTAGTTTTTGAGTTTATTCGTTACAAACATACAAAAATTCAAATTATTTAGGTTTTAGTAGGGATCCCTAATTTTTACTAGCAATAAATATAGCCCTTGTTACTCAGAGATAATATAGCATTCTAACGATCGAAGAATTTTTGATATCTGTCCAGTAGTTTTTGAGTTTATTCGTTACAAACATACAAAAATTCAAATTATTTAAGTTTTAGTAGGGAACCCTAGTTTTTTCTAGCCATAAACATAGCCTATAATACTCAGGGATAATGCAGTATTCGAATGGTCAACGATTTTTTGAAATCGGTCCAGTACTTTTTGAGTTTATTCGTTACAAACATACAAAAATTCAAATTATTTAGGTTTTAGTAGGGATCCCTAATTTTTTCTAGCAATAAATATAGCCCTTGTTACTCAGAGATAATATAGCATCCTAACGATCGAAGAATTTTTGATATCGGTCCTGTAGTTTTTGAGTTTCTTCGGTTGAGACATACAAAAATTCAAATTATTTAAGTTTTAGTAGGGACCCCAAACTTTTTCTAGCAATAAATATACTCTATGTTGCTCAGGGAATGGTGAACGATTTTTTGAAATCGGTCCAGTAGTTTTTGAGTCTATTCGCTACAAACAAACAAAAATTCAAATTATCAAAAGTTTTAGTATGGGTCCCTAACTTTCTCTAGCAATAAATATAGCCTATGTTACTCAAGGATAACGTAGCATTCTAATGGTGACAAAATTTTTGAAATCGGTCCGGTACTTTTTGAGTTTATTCGTTAGAAACATACAAAAATTTAAATTATTTAAGTTTTAGTAGGGACCCCAAACTTTTTCTAGCAATAAATATACCCTATGTCACTCAGGGATAATGTAGCATTATAAAGGTAAAAGAATTTTTGAAATCGGTCCAGTACTTTTTGAGTTTATTCGTTACAAACATACAAAAATTCAAATTATTTAAGTTTTAGTAGGGAACCCTAGTTTTTTCTAGCCATAAACATAGCCTATAATACTCAGGGATAATGCAGTATTCGAATGGTCAACGATTTTTTGAAATCGGTCCAGTACTTTTTGAGTTTATTCGTTACAAACATAAAAAAATTCAAATTATTTAGGTTTTAGTAGGGATCCCTAATTTTTTCTAGCAATAAATATAGCCCTTGTTACTCAGAGATAATATAGCATCCTAACGATCGAAGAATTTTTGATATCGGTCCTGTAGTTTTTGAGTTTCTTCGGTTGAGACATACAAAAATTCAAATTATTTTGGTTTTCGTGGGGATCCCTAATATTTTCTAGCAATAAATATACTCTATGTTACTCAGGGATAATGTAGTATTCGAATAGTGAACGATTTTTTGAAATCGGTCCAGTAGTTTTTGAGTATATTCGCTACAAACATACAAAAATTCAAATTATCAAAAGTTTTAGTATGGGTCCCTAACTTTCTCTAGCAATAAATATAGCCTATGTTACTCAAGGATAACGTAGCATTCTAATGGTGACAAAATTTTTGAAATCGGTCCGGTACTTTTTGAGTTTATTCGTTAGAAACATACAAAAATTTAAATTATTTAAGTTTTAGTAGGGACCCCAAACTTTTTCTAGCAATAAATATACCCTATGTTACTCAGGGATAATGTAGCATTATAAAGGTAAAAGAATTTTTGAAATCGGTCCAGTACTTTTTGAGTTTATTCGTTACAAACATACAAAAATTCAAATTATTTAAGTTTTAGTAGGGACCCCTAGTTTTTTCTAGCCATAAACATAGCCTATAATACTCAGGGATAATGCAGTATTCGAATGGTGAACGATTTTTTGAAATCGGTCCAGTACTTTTTGAGTTTATTCGTTACAAACATACAAAAATTCAAATTATTTAGGTTTTAGTAGGGACCCCAAACTTTCTCTAGCAATAAATATAGCCTATGTTACTCAAGGATAACGTAGCATTCTAATGGTGACAAAATTTTTGAAATCGGTCCAGTACTTTTTGAGTTTATTCGTTAGAAACATACAAAAATTTAAATTATTTAAGTTTTAGTAGGGACCCCAAACTTTTTCTAGCAATAAATATACCCCATGTTACTCAGGGATAACGTAGCATTCTAATGGTGAAAGAATTTTCGAAATCCATCCGGTAGTTTTTGAGTTTCTTCGGTTGAGACATACAAAAATTCAAATTATTTAAGTTTTAGTAGGGACCCCAAACTTTTTCTAGCAATAAATATACTCTATGTTGCTCAGGGATAATGTAGTATTCGAATGGTGAACGATTTTTTGAAATCGGTCCAGTAGTTTTTGAGTCTATTCGCTACAAACATACAAAAATTCAAATTATCAAAAGTTTTAGTATGGGTCCCTAACTTTCTCTAGCAATAAATATAGCCCATGTTACTCAAGAATAACGTAGCATTCTAATGGTGACAAAATTTTTGAAATCGGTCCAGTACTTTTTGAGTTTATTCGTTACAAACATACAAAAATTTAAATTATTTAAGTTTTAGTAGGGACCCCAAACTTTTTCTAGCAATAAATATACTCTATGTTACTCAGGGATAATGTAGTATTCGAATGGTGAACAATTTTTTGAAATCGGTCCAGTAGTTTTTGAGTCTATTCGCTACAAACATACAAAAATTCAAATTATTTAGGTTTTAGTAGGGACCCCAAACTTTCTCTAGCAATAAATATAGCCTATGTTACTCAAGAATAACGTAGCATTCTAATGGTGACAAAATTTTTGAAATCGGTCCAGTACTTTTTGAGTTTATTCGTTACAAACATACAAAAATTTAAATTATTTAAGTTTTAGTAGGGACCCCAAACTTTTTCTAGCAATAAATATACCCTATGTTACTCAGGGATAATGTAGCATTCTAAAGGTAAAAGAATTTTTGAAATCGGTCCAGTAGTTTTTGAGTTTATTCGTTACAAACATACAAAAATTCACATTATTTAGGTTTTAGTAGGGATTCCTAAATTTTCTAGCAATAAATATAGCCCTTGTTACTCAGAGATAATATAGCATTCTAACGATCGAAGAATTTTTGAGATCGGTCCAGTAGTTTTTGAGTTTATTTGTTACAAACATACAAAAATTCAAATTATTTAAGTTTTAGTAGGGACCCCTAGTTTTTTCTAGCCATAAACATAGCCTATAATACTCAGGGATAATGCAGTATTCGAATGGTGAACGATTTTTTGAAATCGGTCCAGTACTTTTTGAGTTTATTCGTTACAAACATACAAAAATTCAAATTATTTAGGTTTTAGTAGGGATCCCTAATTTTTTCTAGCAATAAATATAGCCCTTGTTACTCAGAGATAATATAGCATTCTAACGATCGAAGAATTTTTGATATCGGTCCAGTAGTTTTTCAGTTTATTCGTTACAAACATATAAAAATACAAATCATTTAAATTTTAGTAGGGATTTATAATTTGTTCTATCAAAAAATATTACCTATGTTACTCAGGGATAATGTAGCATTCTAAAGGTCAAATAATTTTTGAAATGGGTAGAGTACTTTTTGAGTTTATTCGTTACATACATATAAAAATACAAATTATTTAAGTATTAGTACGGTACCCTAGTTTTTTCTAGCCATAAACATAGCATATGTTACTCAAGAATAACGTAGCATTCTAAGGGTGAAAGAATTTTTGAAATCCATCCAGTAGTTTTTGAGTTTCTTCGGTTGACACATACAAAAATTCAAATTATTTAAGTTTTAGTAGGGATCCCTAACTTTCTCTAGCAATAAATATAGGCTATGTTACTCAAGGATAACGTAGCATTCTAATGGTGAAAAAATTTTTGAAATCGGCCCAGTTCTTTTTGAGTTTATTCGTTACAAACATACAAAAATTTCAAATTATTTAAGTTTTAGTAGGGATCCCTAACTTTTTCTAGGAATAAATATACCCTATGTCACTCAGGGATAATGTAGTATTCTAAAGGTAAAAGAATTTTTGAAATCGGTCCAGTAGTTTTTGAGTTTATTCGTTACAAATATACAAAAATTCAAATTATTTTGGTTTTAGTTGGGATCCCTAATATTTTCTAGCAATAAATATACTCTAAGTAACTCAGGGATAATGTAGTATTCGAATGGTGAACGATTTTTTGAAATCGGTCCAGCAGTTTTTGAGTCTATTCGCTACAAACATTCAAAAAGTCAAATTATCAAAAGTTTTAGTATGGGTCCCTAACTTTCTCTAGCAATAAATATAGCCTATGTTACTCAAGGATAACGTAGCATTCTAATGGTGATAAAATTTTTGAAATCGGTGCAGTACTTTTTGAGTTTATTCGTTACAAACATACAAAAATTTAAATTATTTAAATTTTAGTAGGGACCCCAAACTTTTTCTAGCAATAAATATACCCTATGTTACTCAGGGATAATGTAGCATTCTAAAGGTAAAAGAATTTTTGAAATCGGTCCAGTAATTTTTGAGTTTATTCGTTACAAACATACAAAAATTCAAATTATTTAGGTTTTAGTAGGGCTCCCTAATTTTTTCTAGCAATAAATATAGCCCTTGTTACTCAGAGATAATATAGCATTTTAACGATCGAAGAATTTTTGATATCGGTCCAGCAGTTTTTGAGTTTATTCGTTACAAACATACAAAAATGCAAATTATTTAAGTTTTAGTAGGGACCCCTAGTTTTTTCTAGCCATAAACATAGCCTATAATACTCAGGGATAATGCAGTATTCGAATGGTGAACGATTTTTTGAAATCGGTCCGTAGTTTTTGAGTCTATTCGCTACAAACCTACAAAAATTCAAATTATCAAAAGTTTGAGTATAGCTCCCTAACTTTCTCTAGCAATAAATATAGCCTATGTTACTCAAGGATAACGTAGCATTCTAATGGTGACAAAATTTTTGAAATCGGTCCAGTACTTTTTGAGTTTATTCGTTACAAACATACAAAAATTTAAATTATTTAAGTTTTAGTAGGGACCCCAAACTTTTTCTAGCAATAAATATACCCTATGTTACTCAGGGATAATGTAGCATTCTAAAGGTAAAAGAATTTTTGAAATCGGTCCAGTAGTTTTTGAGTTTATTCGTTACAAACATACAAAAATTCAAATTATTTAGGTTTTAGTAGGGATCCCTAATTTTTACTAGCAATAAATATAGCCCTTGTTACTCAGAGATAATATAGCATTCTAACGATCGAAGAATTTTTGATATCTGTCCAGTAGTTTTTGAGTTTATTCGTTACAAACATACAAAAATTCAAATTATTTAAGTTTTAGTAGGGAACCCTAGTTTTTTCTAGCCATAAACATAGCCTATAATACTCAGGGATAATGCAGTATTCGAATGGTCAACGATTTTTTGAAATCGGTCCAGTACTTTTTGAGTTTATTCGTTACAAACATACAAAAATTCAAATTATTTAGGTTTTAGTAGGGATCCCTAATTTTTTCTAGCAATAAATATAGCCCTTGTTACTCAGAGATAATATACCATCCTAACGATCGAAGAATTTTTGATATCGGTCCTGTAGTTTTTGAGTTTCTTCGTTACAAACATACAAAAATTCAAATTATTTTGGTTTTAGTGGGGATCCCTAATATTTTCTAGCAATAAATATACTCTATGTTACTCAGGGATAATGTAGTATTCGAATGGTGAACGATTTTTTGAAATCGGTCCTGTAGTTTTTGAGTTTCTTCGTTACAAACATACAAAAATTCAAATTATTTAAGTTTTAGTAGGGACCCCTAGTTTTTTCTAGCCATAAACATAGCCTATAATACTCAGGGATAATGCAGTATTCGAATGGTGAACGATTTTTTGAAATCGGTCCAGTAGTTTTTGAGTTTATTCGTTACAAACATACAAAAATTCACATTATTTAGGTTTTAGTAGGGATTCCTAATTTTTTCTAGCAATAAATATAGCCCTTGTTACTCAGAGATAATATAGCATTCTAACGATCGAAGAATTTTTGAGATCGGTCCTGTAGTTTTTGAGTTTATTTGTTACAAACATACAAAAATTCAAATTATTTAAGTTTTAGTAGGGACCCCTAGTTTTTTCTAGCCATAAACATAGCCTATAATACTCAGGGATAATGCAGTATTCGAATGGTGAACGATTTTTTGAAATCGGTCCAGTACTTTTTGAGTTTATTCGTTACAAACATACAAAAATTCAAATTATTTAGGTTTTAGTAGGGATGCCTAATTTTTTCTAGCAATAAATATAGCCCTTGTTACTCAGAGATAATATAGCATTCTAACGATCGAAGAATTTTTGATATCGGTCCAGTAGTTTTTCAGTTTATTCGTTACAAACATATAAAAATACAAATCATTTAAATTTTAGTAGGGATTTATAATTTGTTCTATCAAAAAATATTACCTATGTTACTCAGGGATAATGTAGCATTCTAAAGGTCAAATAATTTTTGAAATGGGTAGAGTACTTTTTGAGTTTATTCGTTACATACATATAAAAATACAAATTATTTAAGTATTAGTACGGTACCCTAGTTTTTTCTAGCCATAAACATAGCATATGTTACTCAAGAATAACGTAGCATTCTAAGGGTGAAAGAATTTTTGAAATCCATCCAGTAGTTTTTGAGTTTCTTCGGTTGACACATACAAAAATTCAAATTATTTAAGTTTTAGTAGGGATCCCTAACTTTCTCTAGCAATAAATATAGGCTATGTTACTCAAGGATAACGTAGCATTCTAATGGTGAAAAAATTTTTGAAATCGGCCCAGTTCTTTTTGAGTTTATTCGTTACAAACATACAAAAATTTCAAATTATTTAAGCTTTAGTAGGGATCCCTAACTTTTTCTAGGAATAAATATACCCTATGTCACTCAGGGATAATGTAGTATTCTAAAGGTAAAAGAATTTTTGAAATCGGTCCAGTAGTTTTTGAGTTTATTCGTTACAAACATACAAAAATTCAAATTATTTTGGTTTTAGTGGGGATCCCTAATATTTTCTAGCAATAAATATACTCTAAGTTACTCAGGGATAATGTAGTATTCGAATGGTGAACGATTTTTTGAAATCGGTCCAGCAGTTTTTGAGTCTATTCGCTACAAACATTCAAAAAGTCAAATTATCAAAAGTTTTAGTATGGCTCCCTAACTTTCTCTAGCAATAAATATAGCCTATGTTACTCAAGGATAACGTAGCATTCTAATGGTGACAAAATTTTTGAAATCGGTGCAGTACTTTTTGAGTTTATTCGTTACAAACATACAAAAATTTAAATTATTTAAATTTTAGTAGGGACCCCAAACTTTTTCTAGCAATAAATATACCCTATGTTACTCAGGGATAATGTAGCATTCTAAAGGTAAAAGAATTCTTGAAATCGGTCCAGTAATTTTTGAGTTTATTCGTTACAAACATACAAAAATTCAAATTATTTAGGTTTTAGTAGGGCTCCCTAATTTTTTCTAGCAATAAATATAGCCCTTGTTACTCAGAGATAATATAGCATTTTAACGATCGAAGAATTTTTGATATCGGTCCAGCAGTTTTTGAGTTTATTCGTTACAAACATACAAAAATGCAAATTATTTAAGTTTTAGTAGGGACCCCTAGTTTTTTCTAGCCATAAACATAGCCTATAATACTCAGGGATAATGCAGTATTCGAATGGTGAACGATTTTTTGAAATCGGTCCGTAGTTTTTGAGTCTATTCGCTACAAACCTACAAAAATTCAAATTATCAAAAGTTTGAGTATAGCTCCCTAACTTTCTCTAGCAATAAATATAGCCTATGTTACTCAAGGATAACGTAGCATTCTAATGGTGACAAAATTTTTGAAATCGGTCCAGTACTTTTTGAGTTTATTCGTTACAAACATACAAAAATTTAAATTATTTAAGTTTTAGTAGGGACCCCAAACTTTTTCTAGCAATAAATATACCCTATGTTACTCAGGGATAATGTAGCATTCTAAAGGTAAAAGAATTTTTGAAATCGGTCCAGTAGTTTTTGAGTTTATTCGTTACAAACATACAAAAATTCAAATTATTTAGGTTTTAGTAGGGATCCCTAATTTTTACTAGCAATAAATATAGCCCTTGTTACTCAGAGATAATATAGCATTCTAACGATCGAAGAATTTTTGATATCTGTCCAGTAGTTTTTGAGTTTATTCGTTACAAACATACAAAAATTCAAATTATTTAAGTTTTAGTAGGGAACCCTAGTTTTTTCTAGCCATAAACATAGCCTATAATACTCAGGGATAATGCAGTATTCGAATGGTGAACGATTTTTTGAAATCGGTCCAGTACTTTTTGAGTTTATTCGTTACAAACATACAAAAATTCAAATTATTTAAGTTTTAGTAGGGATCCCTAATTTTTTCTAGCAATAAATATAGCCCTTGTTACTCAGAGATAATATAGCATCCTAACGATCGAAGAATTTTTGATATCGGTCCTGTAGTTTTTGAGTTTCTTCGTTACAAACATACAAAAATTCAAATTATTTTGGTTTTAGTGGGGATCCCTAATATTTTGTAGCAATAAATATACTCTATGTTACTCAGGGATAATGTAGTATTCGAATGGTGAACGATTTTTTGAAATCGGTCCTGTAGTTTTTGAGTTTCTTCGTTACAAACATACAAAAATTCAAATTATTTAAGTTTTAGTAGGGACCCCTAGTTTTTTCTAGCCATAAACATAGCCTATAATACTCAGAGATAATGCAGTATTCCAATGGTGAACGATTTTTTGAAATCGGTCCAGTAGTTTTTGAGTCTATTCGCTACAAACATACAAAAATTCAAATTATCAAAAGTTTTAGTATGGGTCCCTAACTTTCTCTAGCAATAAATATAGCCTATGTTACTCAAGGATAACGTAGCATTCTAATGGTGACAAAATTTTTGAAAACGGTCCAGTACTTTTTGAGTTTATTCGTTACAAACATACAAAAATTTAAATTATTTAAGTTTTAGTAGGGACCCCAAACTTTTTCTAGCAATAAATATACCCTATGTTACTCAGGGATAATGTAGCATTCTAAAGGTAAAAGAATTTTTGAAATCGGTCCAGTAGTTTTTGAGTTTATTCGTTACAAACATACAAATAATCAAATTATTTAGGTTTTAGTAGGGATCCCTAATTTTTTCTAGCAATAAATATAGCCCTTGTTACTCAGAGATAACATAGCATTCTAACGATCGAAGAATTTTTGATATCGGTCCAGTAGTTTTTGAGTTTATTCGTTACAAACATACAAAAATTCAAATTATTTAAGTTTTAGTAGGGACCCCTAGTTTTTTCTAGCTATAAACATAGCCTATAATACTCAGGGATAATGCAGTATTCGAATGGTGAACGATTTTTTGAAATCGGTCCAGTAGTTTTTGAGTTTATTCGTTACAAACATACAAATAATCAAATTATTTAGGTTTCAGTAGGGATCCCTAATTTTTTCTAGCAATAAATATAGCCCTTGTTACTCAGAGATAACATAGCATTCTAACGATCGAAGAATTTTTGATATCGGTCCAGTAGTTTTTGAGTTTATTCGTTACAAACATACAAAAATTCAAATTATTTAAGTTTTAGTAGGGACCCCTAGTTTTCTCTAGCAATAAATATAGCCTATGTTACTCAAGGATAACGTAGCATTCTAATGGTGACAAAATTTTTGAAATCGGTCCAGTACTTTTTGAGTTTATTCGTTACAAACATACAAAAATTTAAATTATTTAAGTTTTAGTAGGGACCCCAAACTTTTTCTAGCAATAAATATATCCTATGTTACTCAGGGATAATGTAGCATTCTAAAGGTAAAAGAATTTTTGAAATCGGTCCAGTAGTTTTTGAGTTTATTCGTTACAAACATACAAATAATCAAATTATTTAGGTTTTAGTAGGGATCCCTAATTTTTTCTAGCAATAAATATAGCCCTTGTTACTCAGAGATAACATAGCATTCTAACGATCGAAGAATTTTTGATATCGGTCCAGTAGTTTTTGAGTTTATTCGTTACAAACATACAAAAATTCAAATTATTTAAGTTTTAGTAGGGACCCCTAGTTTTCTCTAGCAATAAATATAGCCTATGTTACTCAAGGATAACGTAGCATTCTAATGGTGACAAAATTTTTGAAATCGGTCCAGTACTTTTTGAGTTTATTCGTTACAAACATACAAAAATTTAAATTATTTAAGTTTTAGTAGGGACCCCAAACTTTTTCTAGCAATAAATATATCCTATGTTACTCAGGGATAATGTAGCATTCTAAAGGTAAAAGAATTTTTGAAATCGGTCCAGTAGTTTTTGAGTTTATTCGTTACAAACATACAAAAATTCAAATTATTTAGGTTTTAGTAGGGATCCCTAATTTTTTCTAGCAACAAATATAGCCCTTGTTACAAAGATATAATATAGCATTCTAACAATCGAAGAATTTTTGATATCGGTCCAGTAGTTTTTGAGTTTCTTCGTTACAAACATACAAAAATTCAAATTATTTTGGTTTTAGTGGGGATCCCTAATATTTTCTAGCAATAAATATACTCTATGTTACTCAGGGATAATGTAGTATTCGAATGGTGAACGATTTTTTGAAATCGGTCCAGTAGTTTTTGAGTCTATTCGCTACAAACATACAAAAATTCAAATTATCAAAAGTTTTAGTATGGGTCCCTAACTTTCTCTAGCAATAAATATAGCCTATGTTACTCAAGGATAACGTAGCATTCTAATGGTGACAAAATTTTTGAAATCGGTCCAGCACTTTTTGAGTTTATTCGTTACAAACATACAAAAATTTAAATTATTTAAGTTTTAGTAGGGACCCCAAACTTTTTCTAGCAATAAATATACCCTATGTTACTCAGGGATAATGTAGCATTCTAAAGGTAAAAGAATTTTTGAAATCGGTCCAGTAGTTTTTGAGTTTATTCGTTACAAACATACAAAAATTCAAATTATTTTGGTTTTCGTGAGGATCCCTAATATTTTCTAGCAATAACTATACTCTATGTTACTCAGGGATAATGTAGTATTCGAATGGTGAACGATTTTTTGAAATCGGTCCAGTAGTTTTTAAGTTTCTTCGTTACAAACATACAAAAATTCAAATTATTTTGGTTTTAGTGGGGATCCCTAACTTTTTCTAGCAATAAATATAACCTATGTTACTCAGGGATAACGTAGCATTCTAATGGTGAACAATTTTTTGAAATCGGTCCAGTAGTTTTTGAGTTTCTTCGTTACAAACATACAAAAATTCAAATTATTTTGGTTTTAGTGGGGATCCCTAATATTTTCTAGCAATAAATATACTCTATGTTACTCAGGGATAATGTAGTATTCGAATGGTGAACGATTTTTTGAAATCGGTCCTGTAGTTTTTGAGTTTCTTCGTTACAAACATACAAAAATTCAAATTATTTAAGTTTTAGTAGGGACCCCTAGTTTTTTCTAGCCATAAACATAGCCTATAATACTCAGGGATAATGCAGTATTCGCTACAAACATACAAAAATTCAAATTATCAAAAGTTTTAGTATGGGTCCCTAACTTTCTCTAGCAATAAATATAGCCTATGTTACTCAAGGATAACGTAGCATTCTAATGGTGACAAAATTTTTGAAAACGGTCCAGTACTTTTTGAGTTTATTCGTTACAAACATACAAAAATTTAAATTATTTAAGTTTTAGTAGGGACCCCAAACTTTTTCTAGCAATAAATATACCCTATGTTACTCAGGGATAATGTAGCATTCTAAAGGTAAAAGAATTTTTGAAATCGGTCCAGTAGTTTTTGAGTTTATTCGTTACAAACATACAAATAATCAAATTATTTAGGTTTTAGTAGGGATCCCTAATTTTTTCTAGCAATAAATATAGCCCTTGTTACTCAGAGATAACATAGCATTCTAACGATCGAAGAATTTTTGATATCGGTCCAGTAGTTTTTGAGTTTATTCGTTACAAACATACAAAAATTCAAATTATTTAAGTTTTAGTAGGGACCCCTAGTTTTTTCTAGCTATAAACATAGCCTATAATACTCAGGGATAATGCAGTATTCGAATGGTGAACGATTTTTTGAAATCGGTCCAGTAGTTTTTGAGTCTATTCGCTACAAACATAGAAAAATTCAAATTATCAATAGTTTTAGTATGGCTCCCTAACTTTCTCTAGCAATAAATATAGCCTATGTTACTCAAGGATAACGTAGCATTCTAATGGTGACAAAATTTTTGAAATCGGTCCAGTACTTTTTGAGTTTATTCGTTACAAACATACAAAAATTTAAATTATTTAAGTTTTAGTAGGGACCCCAAACTTTTTCTAGCAATAAATATATCCTATGTTACTCAGGGATAATGTAGCATTCTAAAGGTAAAAGAATTTTTGAAATCGGTCCAGTAGTTTTTGAGTTTATTCGTTACAAACATACAAAAATTCAAATTATTTAGGTTTTAGTAGGGATCCCTAATATTTTCTAGCAACAAATATAGCCCTTGTTACTCAGAGATAATATAGCATTCTAACAATCGGAGAATTTTTGATATCGGTCCAGTAGTTTTTGAGTTTCTTCGTTACAAACATACAAAAATTCAAATTATTTTGGTTTTAGTAGGGATCCCTAATATTTTCTAGCAATAAATATACTCTATGTTACTCAGGGATAATGTAGTATTCGAATGGTGAACGATTTTTTGAAATCGGTCCAGTAGTTTTTGAGTCTATTCGCTACAAACATACAAAAATTCAAATTATCAAAAGTTTTAGTATGGGTCCCTAACTTTCTCTAGCAATAAATATAGCCTATGTTACTCAAGGATAACGTAGCATTCTAATGGTGACAAAATTTTTGAAATCGGTCCAGCACTTTTTGAGTTTATTCGTTACAAACATACAAAAATTTAAATTATTTAAGTTTTAGTAGGGACCCCAAACTTTTTCTAGCAATAAATATACCCTATGTTACTCAGGGATAATGTAGCATTCTAAAGGTAAAAGAATTTTTGAAATCGGTCCAGTAGTTTTTGAGTTTATTCGTTACAAACATACAAAAATTCAAATTATTTTGGTTTTCGTGAGGATCCCTAATATTTTCTAGCAATAACTATACTCTATGTTACTCAGGGATAATGTAGTATTCGAATGGTGAACGATTTTTTGAAATCGGTCCAGTAGTTTTTAAGTTTCTTCGTTACAAACATACAAAAATTCAAATTATTTTGGTTTGAGTGGGGATCCCTAACTTTTTCTAGCAATAAATATAACCTATGTTACTCAGGGATAACGTAGCATTCTAATGGTGAACGATTTTTTGAAATCGGTCCAGTAGTTTTTGAGTTTCTTCGTTACAAACATACAAAAATTCAAATTATTTAAGTTTTAGTAGGGACCCCTAGCTTTTTCTAGCCATAAACATAGCCTATAATACTCAGGGATAATGTAGTATTCCACTGGTGAACGATTTTTTGAAATCGGTCCAGTACTTTTTGAGTTTCTTCGTTACAAACATACAAAAATTCAAATTATTTAAGTTTTAGTAGGCATGCCTAACTTTTTCTAGCAATATATATAACCTATGTTACTCAGGGATAACGTAGCATTCTAATGGTGAAAGAATTTTTGAAATCCATCCAGTAGTTTTTGAGTTTCTTCGGTTCACACATACAAAAATTCAAATTATTTAAGTTTTAGTAGGGATCGCTAACTTTTTCTAGCAATAGTTATTGCCTATGTTACTCAGGGATAATGTAGCATTCTAAAGATGAAAGAATTTTTGAAATCGGCAGAGTAGTTTTTGAGTTTCTTCGGTTCAAACATACAAAAATACAAATTATTTAAGTTTTGGTAGGGATCCCCAATTTTTTCTAGCAATAAATATTGCCTATCTTACTCAGGGATAATGTAGCATTCTAAAGGTGAAAGAATTTTTGAAATCGGTCCTGTAGTTTTTGAGTTTATTCGTTACAAACCTATGAAAATACAAATTATTTAAGTTTGAGTAGGGTCCCCTAGTTTTTTCTAGCCATAAACATAACCTATGTTACTCAGGGATAACGTAGCATTCTGATGGTGAAAGAATTTTTGAAATCCATCCAGTAGTTTTTGAGTTTCTTCGGTTCACACATACAAAAATTCAAATTATTTAAGTTTTAGTAGGAATCGCTAGCTTTTTCTAGCAATAAATATTGCCTATGTTACTCAGAGATAATGTAGCATTCTAAAGATGAAAGAATTTTTGAAATCGGTCCAGTACTTTTTGAGTTTATTCGTTACAAACATACAAAAATTTAAATTCTTTAAGTTTTAGTAGGTACTCCTAACTTTTACTAGCAATAAATATACCCTATGTTACTCAGGGATAATGTAGCTTTCTAAAGGTAAAAGAATTTTTGAAATCGGTCCAGTAGTTTTTGAGTTTATTCGTTACAAACATACAAAAATTCAAATTATTTTGGTTTTAGTGGGGATCCCTAATATTTTCTAGCAATAAATATATCCTATGTTACTCAAGGATAACGTAGCATTCTAATGGTGAAAAAAATTTTGAAATCGGCCCAGTTCTTTTAGAGTTTATTCGTTACAAACATACAAAAATTCAAATTATTTAAGTTTTAGTAGGGATCCCTAACTTTTTCTAGGAATAAGTATACCCCATGTTACTCAGGGATAATGTAGTATTCTAAGGGTAAAAGAATTTTTGAAATCGGTCCAGTAGTTTTTGAGTTTATTCGTTAAAAACATACAAAAATTCAAATTATTTTGGTTTTAGTGGGGATCCCTAATATTTTCTAGCAATAAATATACTCTATGTTACTCAGGGATAATGTAGTATTCGAATGGTGAACGATTTTTTGAAATCCGTCCAGTAGTTTTTGAGTTTATTCGTTACAAACATACAAAAATTCAAATTATTTTGGTTTTCGTGGGGATCCCTAATATTTTCTAGCAATAAATATACTCTATGTTACTCAGGGATAATGTAGTATTCGAATAGTGAACGATTTTTTGAAATCGGTCCAGTAGTTTTTGAGTATATTCGCTACAAACATACAAAAATTCAAATTATCAAAAGTTTTAGTATGGGTCCCTAACTTTCTCTAGCAATAAATATAGCCTATGTTACTCAAGGATAACGTAGCATTCTAATGGTGACAAAATTTTTGAAATCGGTCCGGTACTTTTTGAGTTTATTCGTTAGAAACATACAAAAATTTAAATTATTTAAGTTTTAGTAGGGACCCCAAACTTTTTCTAGCAATAAATATACCCTATGTTACTCAGGGATAATGTAGCATTCTAAAGGTAAAAGAATTTTTGAAATCGGTCCAGTACTTTTTGAGTTTATTCGTTACAAACATACAAAAATTCAAATTATTTAAGTTTTAGTAGGGACCCCTAGTTTTTTCTAGCCATAAACATAGCCTATAATACTCAGGGATAATGCAGTATTCGAATGGTGAACGATTTTTTGAAATCGGTCCAGTACTTTTTGAGTTTATTCGTTACAAACATACAAAAATTCAAATTATTTAGGTTTTAGTAGGGACCCCAAACTTTCTCTAGCAATAAATATAGCCTATGTTACTCAAGGATAACGTAGCTTTCTAATGGTGACAAAATTTTTGAAATCGGTCCAGTACTTTTTGAGTTTATTCGTTAGAAACATACAAAAATTTAAATTATTTAAGTTTTAGTAGGGACCCCAAACTTTTTCTAGCAATAAATATACCCCATGTTACTCAGGGATAACGTAGCATTCTAATGGTGAAAGAATTTTCGAAATCCATCCGGTAGTTTTTGAGTTTCTTCGGTTGAGACATACAAAAATTCAAATTATTTAAGTTTTAGTAGGGACCCCAAACTTTTTCTAGCAATAAATATACTCTATGTTACTCAGGGATAATGTAGTATTCGAATGGTGAACGATTTTTTGAAATCGGTCCAGTAGTTTTTGAGTCTATTCGCTACAAACATACAAAAATTCAAATTATCAAAAGTTTTAGTATGGGTCCCTAACTTTCTCTAGCAATAAATATAGCCTATGTTACTCAAGAATAACGTAGCATTCTAATGGTGACAAAATTTTTGAAATCGGTCCAGTACTTTTTGAGTTTATTCGTTACAAACATACAAAAATTTAAATTATTTAAGTTTTAGTAGGGACCCCAAACTTTTTCTAGCAATAAATATACCCTATGTTACTCAGGGATAATGTAGTATTCTAAAGGTAAAAGAATTTTTGAAATCGGTCCAGTAGTTTTTGAGTTTATTCGTTACAAACATACAAAAATTCAAATTATTTAAGTTTTAGTAGGGACCCCAAACTTTTTCTAGCAATAAATATACTCTATGTTACTCAGGGATAATGTAGTATTCGAATGGTGAACGATTTTTTGAAATCGGTCCAGTAGTTTTTGAGTCTATTCGCTACAAACATACAAAAATTCAAATTATCAAAAGTTTTAGTATGGGTCCCTAACTTTCTCTAGCAATAAATATAGCCTATGTTACTGAAGAATAACGTAGCATTCTAATGGTGACAAAATTTTTGAAATCGGTCCAGTACTTTTTGAGTTTATTCGTTACAAACATACAAAAATTTAAATTATTTAAGTTTTAGTAGGGACCCCAAATTTTTCTAGCAATAAATATACCCTATGTTACTCAGAGATAATATAGCATTCTAACGATCGAAGAATTTTTGAGATCGGTCCAGTAGTTTTTGAGTTTATTTGTTACAAACATACAAAAATTTAAATTATTTAAGTTTTAGTAGGGACCCCAAACTTTTTCTAGCAATAAATATACCCTATGTTACTCAGGGATAATGTAGCATTCTAAAGGTAAAAGAATTTTTGAAATCGGTCCAGTAGTTTTTGAGTTTATTCGTTACAAACATACAAAAATTCAAATTATTTAGGTTTTAGTAGGGATCCCTAATTTTTACTAGCAATAAATATAGCCCTTGTTACTCAGAGATAATATAGCATTCTAACGATCGAAGAATTTTTGATATCTGTCCAGTAGTTTTTGAGTTTATTCGTTACAAACATACAAAAATTCAAATTATTTAAGTTTTAGTAGGGAACCCTAGTTTTTTCTAGCCATAAACATAGCCTATAATACTCAGGGATAATGCAGTATTCGAATGGTGAACGATTTTTTGAAATCGGTCCAGTACTTTTTGAGTTTATTCGTTACAAACATACAAAAATTCAAATTATTTAGGTTTTAGTAGGGATCCCTAATTTTTTCTAGCAATAAATATAGCCCTTGTTACTCAGAGATAATATAGCATCCTAACGATCGAAGAATTTTTGATATCGGTCCAGTAGTTTTTGAGTTTCTTCGTTACAAACATACAAAAATTCAAATTATTTTGGTTTTAGTGGGGATCCCTAATATTTTCTAGCAATAAATATACTCTATGTTACTCAGGGATAATGTAGTATTCGAATGGTGAACGATTTTTTGAAATCGGTCCGGTAGTTTTTGAGTTTCTTCGTTACAAACATACAAAAATTCAAATTATTTAAGTTTTAGTAGGGACCCCTAGTTTTTTCTAGCCATAAACATAGCCTATAATACTCAGGGATAATGCAGTATTCGAATGGTGAACGATTTTTTGAAATCGGTCCACTAGTTTTTGAGTCTATTCGCTACAAACATACAAAAATTCAAATTATCAAAAGTTTTAGTATGGGTCCCTAACTTTCTCTAGCAATAAATATAGCCTATGTTACTCAAGGATAACGTAGCATTCTAATGGTGACAAAATTTTTGAAAACGGTCCAGTACTTTTTGAGTTTATTCGTTACAAACATACAAAAATTTAAATTATTTAAGTTTTAGTAGGGACCCCAAACTTTTTCTAGCAATAAATATACCCTATGTTACTCAGGGATAATGTAGCATTCTAAAGGTAAAAGAATTTTTGAAATCGGTCCAGTAGTTTTTGAGTTTATTCGTTACTAACATACAAATAATCAAATTATTTAGGTTTTAGTAGGGATCCCTAATTTTTTCTAGCAATAAATATAGCCCTTGTTACTCAGAGATAACATAGCATTCTAACGATCGAAGAATTTTTGATATCGGTCCAGTAGTTTTTGAGTTTATTCGTTACAAACATACAAAAATTCAAATTATTTAAGTTTTAGTAGGGACCCCTAGTTTTTTCTAGCCATAAACATAGCCTATAATACTCAGGGATAATGCAGTATTCGAATGGTGAACGATTTTTTGAAATCGGTCCAGTAGTTTTTGAGTCTATTCGCTACAAACATACAAAAATTCAAATTATCAAAAGTTTTAGTATGGCTCCCTAACTTTCTCTAGCAATAAATATAGCCTATGTTACTCAAGGATAACGTAGCATTCTAATGGTGACAAAATTTTTGAAATCGGTCCAGTACTTTTTGAGTTTATTCGTTACAAACATACAAAAATTTAAATTATTTAAGTTTTAGTAGGGACCCCAAACTTTTTCTAGCAATAAATATATCCTATGTTACTCAGGGATAATGTAGCATTCTAAAGATCAAAGAATTTTTGAAATCGGTCCAGTAGTTTTTGAGTTTATTCGTTACAAACATACAAAAATTCAAATTATTTAGGTTTTAGTAGGGATCCCTAATTTTTTCTAGCAACAAATATAGCCCTTGTTACTCAGAGATAATATAGCATTCTAACAATCGAAGAATTTTTGATATCGGTCCAGTAGTTTTTGAGTTTCTTCGTTACAAACATACAAAAATTCAAATTATTTTGGTTTTAGTGGGGATCCCTAATATTTTCTAGCAATAAATATACTCTATGTTACTCAGGGATAATGTAGTATTCGAATGGTGAACGATTTTTTGAAATCGGTCCAGTAGTTTTTGAGTCTATTCGCTACAAACATACAAAAATTCAAATTATCAAAAGTTTTAGTATGGGTCCCTAACTTTCTCTAGCAATAAATATAGCCTATGTTACTCAAGGATAACGTAGCATTCTAATGGTGACAAAATTTTTGAAATCGGTCCAGCACTTTTTGAGTTTATTCGTTACAAACATACAAAAATTTAAATTATTTAAGTTTTAGTAGGGACCCCAAACTTTTTCTAGCAATAAATATACCCTATGTTACTCAGGGATAATGTAGCATTCTAAAGGTAAAAGAATTTTTGAAATCCGTCCAGTAGTTTTTGAGTTTATTCGTTACAAACATACAAAAATTCAAATTATTTTGGTTTTCGTGAGGATCCCTAATATTTTCTAGCAATAACTATACTCTATGTTACTCAGGGATAATGTAGTATTCGAATGGTGAACGATTTTTTGAAATCGGTCCAGTAGTTTTTAAGTTTCTTCGTTACAAACATATAAAAATTCAAATTATTTTGGTTTTAGTGGGGATCCCTAACTTTTTCTAGCAATAAATATAACCTATGTTACTCAGGGATAACGTAGCATTCTAATGGTGAACGATTTTTTGAAATCGGTCCAGTAGTTTTTGAGTTTCTTCGTTACAAACATACAAAAATTCAAATTATTTAAGTTTTAGTAGGGACCCCTAGCTTTTTCTAGCCATAAACATAGCCTATAATACTCAGGGATAATGTAGTATTCCACTGGTGAACGATTTTTTGAAATCGGTCCAGTACTTTTTGAGTTTCTTCGTTACAAACATACAAAAATTCAAATTATTTAAGTTTTAGTAGGCATGCCTAACTTTTTCTAGCAATATATATAACCTATGTTACTCAGGGATAACGTAGCATTCTAATGGTGAAAGAATTTTTGAAATCCATCCAGTAGTTTTTGAGTTTCTTCGGTTCACACATACAAAAATTCAAATTATTTAAGTTTTAGTAGGGATCGCTAACTTTTTCTAGCAATAAATATTGCCTATGTTACTCAGGGATAATGTAGCATTCTAAAGATGAAAGAATTTTTGAAATCGGCAGAGTAGTTTTTGAGTTTCTTCGGTTCAAACATACAAAAATACAAATTATTTAAGTTTTGGTAGGGATCCCTAATTTTTTCTAGCAATAAATATTGCCTATCTTACTCAGGGATAATGTAGCATTCTAAAGGTGAAAGAATTTTTGAAATCGGTCCTGTAGTTTTTGAGTTTATTCGTTACAAACCTATGAAAATACAAATTATTTAAGTTTGAGTAGGGTCCCCTAGTTTTTTCTAGCCATAAACATAACCTATGTTACTCAGGGATAACGTAGCATTCTGATGGTGAAAGAATTTTTGAAATCCATCCAGTAGTTTTTGAGTTTCTTCGGTTCACACATACAAAAATTCAAATTATTTAAGTTTTAGTAGGAATCGCTAGCTTTTTCTAGCAATAAATATTGCCTATGTTACTCAGGGATAATGTAGCATTCTAAAGATGAAAGAATTTTTGAAATCGGTCCAGTACTTTTTGAGTTTATTCGTTACAAACATACAAAAATTTAAATTCTTTAAGTTTTAGTAGGTACTCCTAACTTTTACTAGCAATAAATATACCCTATGTTACTCAGGGATAATGTAGCTTTCTAAAGGTAAAAGAATTTTTGAAATCGGTCCAGTAGTTTTTGAGTTTATTCGTTACAAACATACAAAAATTCAAATTATTTTGGTTTTAGTTGGGATCCCTAATATTTTCTAGCAATAAATATACCCTATGTTACTCAAGGATAACGTAGCATTCTAATGGTGAAAAAAATTTTGAAATCGGCCCAGTTCTTTTAGAGTTTATTCGTTACAAACATACAAAAATTCAAATTATTTAAGTTTTAGTAGGGATCCCTAACTTTTTCTAGGAATAAGTATACCCCATGTTACTCAGGGATAATGTAGTATTCTAAGGGTAAAAGAATTTTTGAAATCGGTCCAGTAGTTTTTGAGTTTATTCGTTAAAAACATACAAAAATTCAAATTATTTTGGTTTTAGTGGGGATCCCTAATATTTTCTAGCAATAAATATACTCTATGTTACTCAGGGATAATGTAGTATTCGAATGGTGAACGATTTTTTGAAATCGGTCCAGTAGTTTTTGAGTTTATTCGTTACAAACATACAAAAATTCAAATTATTTTGGTTTTCGTGGGGATCCCTAATATTTTCTAGCAATAAATATACTGTATGTTACTCAGGGATAATGTAGTATTCGAATAGTGAACGATTTTTTGAAATCGGTCCAGTAGTTTTTGAGTATATTCGCTACAAACATACAAAAATTCAAATTATCAAAAGTTTTAGTATGGGTCCCTAACTTTCTCTAGCAATAAATATAGCCTATGTTACTCAAGGATAACGTAGCATTCTAATGGTGACAAAATTTTTGAAATCGGTCTGGTACTTTTTGAGTTTATTCGTTAGAAACATACAAAAATTTAAATTATTTAAGTTTTAGTAGGGACCCCAAACTTTTTCTAGCAATAAATATACCCTATGTTACTCAGGGATAATGTAGCATTCTAAAGGTAAAAGAATTTTTGAAATCGGTCCAGTACTTTTTGAGTTTATTCGTTACAAACATACAAAAATTCAAATTATTTAAGTTTTAGTAGGGACCCCTAGTTTTTTCTAGCCATAAACATAGCCTATAATACTCAGGGATAATGCAGTATTCGAATGGTGAACGATTTTTTGAAATCGGTCCAGTACTTTTTGAGTTTATTCGTTACAAACATACAAAAATTCAAATTATTTAGGTTTTAGTAGGGACCCCAAACTTTCTCTAGCAATAAATATAGCCTATGTTACTCAAGGATAACGTAGCTTTCTAATGGTGACAAAATTTTTGAAATCGGTCCAGTACTTTTTGAGTTTATTCGTTAGAAACATACAAAAATTTAAATTATTTAAGTTTTAGTAGGGACCCCAAACTTTTTCTAGCAATAAATATACCCCATGTTACTCAGGGATAACGTAGCATTCTAATGGTGAAAGAATTTTCGAAATCCATCCGGTAGTTTTTGAGTTTCTTCGGTTGAGACATACAAAAATTCAAATTATTTAAGTTTTAGTAGGGACCCCAAACTTTTTCTAGCAATAAATATACTCTATGTTACTCAGGGATAATGTAGTATTCGAATGGTGAACGATTTTTTGAAATCGGTCCAGTAGTTTTTGAGTCTATTCGCTACAAACATACAAAAATTCAAATTATCAAAAGTTTTAGTATGGGTCCCTAACTTTCTCTAGCAATAAATATAGCCTATGTTACTCAAGAATAACGTAGCATTCTAATGGTGACAAAATTTTTGAAATCGGTCCAGTACTTTTTGAGTTTATTCGTTACAGACATACAAAAATTTAAATTATTTAAGTTTTAGTAGGGACCCCAAACTTTTTCTAGCAATAAATATACCCTATGTTACTCAGGGATAATGTAGCATTCTAAAGGTAAAAGAATTTTTGAAATCGGTCCAGTAGTTTTTGAGTTTATTCGTTACAAACATACAAAAATTCAAATTATTTAAGTTTTAGTAGGGACCCCAAACTTTTTCTAGCAATAAATATACTCTATGTTACTCAGGGATAATGTAGTATTCGAATGGTGAACGATTTTTTGAAATCGGTCCAGTAGTTTTTGAGTCTATTCGCTACAAACATACAAAAATTCAAATTATCAAAAGTTTTAGTATGGGTCCCTAACTTTCTCTAGCAATAAATATAGCCTATGTTACTCAAGAATAACGTAGCATTCTAATGGTGACAAAATTTTTGAAATCGGTCCAGTACTTTTTGAGTTTATTCGTTACAAACATACAAAAATTTAAATTATTTAAGTTTTAGTAGGGACCCCAAATTTTTCTAGCAATAAATATACCCTATGTTACTCAGAGATAATATAGCATTCTAACGATCGAAGAATTTTTGAGATCGGTCCAGTAGTTTTTGAGTTTATTTGTTACAAACATACAAAAATTTAAATTATTTAAGTTTTAGTAGGGACCCCAAACTTTTTCTAGCAATAAATATACCCTATGTTACTCAGGGATAATGTAGCATTCTAAAGGTAAAAGAATTTTTGAAATCGGTCCAGTAGTTTTTGAGTTTATTCGTTACAAACATACAAAAATTCAAATTATTTAGGTTTTAGTAGGGATCCCTAATTTTTACTAGCAATAAATATAGCCCTTGTTACTCAGAGATAATATAGCATTCTAACGATCGAAGAATTTTTGATATCTGTCCAGTAGTTTTTGAGTTTATTCGTTACAAACATACAAAAATTCAAATTATTTAAGTTTTAGTAGGGACCCCTAGTTTTTTCTAGCCATAAACATAGCCTATAATACTCAGGGATAATGCAGTATTCGAATGGTGAACGATTTTTTGAAATCGGTCCAGTACTTTTTGAGTTTATTCGTTACAAACATACAAAAATTCAAATTATTTAGGTTTTAGTAGGGACCCCAAACTTTCTCTAGCAATAAATATAGCCTATGTTACTCAAGGATAACGTAGCTTTCTAATGGTGACAAAATTTTTGAAATCGGTCCAGTACTTTTTGAGTTTATTCGTTAGAAACATACAAAAATTTAAATTATTTAAGTTTTAGTAGGGACCCCAAACTTTTTCTAGCAATAAATATACCCCATGTTACTCAGGGATAACGTAGCATTCTAATGGTGAAAGAATTTTCGAAATCCATCCGGTAGTTTTTGAGTTTCTTCGGTTGAGACATACAAAAATTCAAATTATTTAAGTTTTAGTAGGGACCCCAAACTTTTTCTAGCAATAAATATACTCTATGTTACTCAGGGATAATGTAGTATTCGAATGGTGAACGATTTTTTGAAATCGGTCCAGTAGTTTTTGAGTCTATTCGCTACAAACATACAAAAATTCAAATTATCAAAAGTTTTAGTATGGGTCCCTAACTTTCTCTAGCAATAAATATAGCCTATGTTACTCAAGAATAACGTAGCATTCTAATGGTGACAAAATTTTTGAAATCGGTCCAGTACTTTTTGAGTTTATTCGTTACAAACATACAAAAATTTAAATTATTTAAGTTTTAGTAGGGACCCCAAACTTTTTCTAGCAATAAATATACCCTATGTTACTCAGGGATAATGTAGTATTCTAAAGGTAAAAGAATTTTTGAAATCGGTCCAGTAGTTTTTGAGTTTATTCGTTACAAACATACAAAAATTCAAATTATTTAAGTTTTAGTAGGGACCCCAAACTTTTTCTAGCAATAAATATACTCTATGTTACTCAGAGATAATGTAGTATTCGAATGGTGAACGATTTTTTGAAATCGGTCCAGTAGTTTTTGAGTCTATTCGCTACAAACATACAAAAATTCAAATTATCAAAAGTTTTAGTATGGGTCCCTAACTTTCTCTAGCAATAAATATAGCCTATGTTACTCAAGAATAACGTAGCATTCTAATGGTGACAAAATTTTTGAAATCGGTCCAGTACTTTTTGAGTTTATTCGTTACAAACATACAAAAATTTAAATTATTTAAGTTTTAGTAGGGACCCCAAATTTTTCTAGCAATAAATATACCCTATGTTACTCAGAGATAATATAGCATTCTAACGATCGAAGAATTTTTGAGATCGGTCCAGTAGTTTTTGAGTTTATTTGTTACAAACATACAAAAATTTAAATTATTTAAGTTTTAGTAGGGACCCCAAACTTTTTCTAGCAATAAATATACCCTATGTTACTCAGGGATAATGTAGCATTCTAAAGGTAAAAGAATTTTTGAAATCGGTCCAGTAGTTTTTGAGTTTATTCGTTACAAACATACAAAAATTCAAATTATTTAGGTTTTAGTAGGGATCCCTAATTTTTACTAGCAATAAATATAGCCCTTGTTACTCAGAGATAATATAGCATTCTAACGATCGAAGAATTTTTGATATCTGTCCAGTAGTTTTTGAGTTTATTCGTTACAAACATACAAAAATTCAAATTATTTAAGTTTTAGTAGGGAACCCTAGTTTTTTCTAGCCATAAACATAGCCTATAATACTCAGGGATAATGCAGTATTCGAATGGTGAACGATTTTTTGAAATCGGTCCAGTACTTTTTGAGTTTATTCGTTACAAACATACAAAAATTCAAATTATTTAGGTTTTAGTAGGGATCCCTAATTTTTTCTAGCAATAAATATAGCCCTTGTTACTCAGAGATAATATAGCATCCTAACGATCGAAGAATTTTTGATATCGGTCCAGTAGTTTTTGAGTTTCTTCGTTACAAACATACAAAAATTCAAATTATTTTGGTTTTAGTGGGGATCCCTAATATTTTCTAGCAATAAATATACTCTATGTTACTCAGGGATAATGTAGTATTCGAATGGTGAACGATTTTTTGAAATCGGTCCTGTAGTTTTTGAGTTTCTTCGTTACAAACATACAAAAATTCAAATTATTTAAGTTTTAGTAGGGACCCCTAGTTTTTTCTAGCCATAAACATAGCCTATAATACTCAGGGATAATGCAGTATTCGAATGGTGAACGATTTTTTGAAATCGGTCCAGTAGTTTTTGAGTCTATTCGCTACAAACATACAAAAATTCAAATTATCAAAAGTTTTAGTATGGGTCCCTAACTTTCTCTAGCAATAAATATAGCCTATGTTACTCAAGGATAACGTAGCATTCTAATGGTGACAAAATTTTTGAAATCGGTCCAGCACTTTTTGAGTTTATTCGTTACAAACATACAAAAATTTAAATTATTTAAGTTTTAGTAGGGACCCCAAACTTTTTCTAGCAATAAATATACCCTATGTTACTCAGGGATAATGTAGCATTCTAAAGGTAAAAGAATTTTTGAAATCCGTCCAGTAGTTTTTGAGTTTATTCGTTACAAACATACAAAAATTCAAATTATTTTGGTTTTCGTGAGGATCCCTAATATTTTCTAGCAATAACTATACTCTATGTTACTCAGGGATAATGTAGTATTCGAATGGTGAACGATTTTTTGAAATCGGTCCAGTAGTTTTTAAGTTTCTTCGTTACAAACATATAAAAATTCAAATTATTTTGGTTTTAGTGGGGATCCCTAACTTTTTCTAGCAATAAATATAACCTATGTTACTCAGGGATAACGTAGCATTCTAATGGTGAACGATTTTTTGAAATCGGTCCAGTAGTTTTTGAGTTTCTTCGTTACAAACATACAAAAATTCAAATTATTTAAGTTTTAGTAGGGACCCCTAGCTTTTTCTAGCCATAAACATAGCCTATAATACTCAGGGATAATGTAGTATTCCACTGGTGAACGATTTTTTGAAATCGGTCCAGTACTTTTTGAGTTTCTTCGTTACAAACATACAAAAATTCAAATTATTTAAGTTTTAGTAGGCATGCCTAACTTTTTCTAGCAATATATATAACCTATGTTACTCAGGGATAACGTAGCATTCTAATGGTGAAAGAATTTTTGAAATCCATCCAGTAGTTTTTGAGTTTCTTCGGTTCACACATACAAAAATTCAAATTATTTAAGTTTTAGTAGGGATCCCTAATTTTTTCTAGCAATAAATATAGCCCTTGTTACTCAGAGATAATATAGCATCCTAACGATCGAAGAATTTTTGATATCGGTCCAGTAGTTTTTGAGTTTCTTCGTTACAAACATACAAAAATTCAAATTATTTTGGTTTTAGTGGGGATCCCTAATATTTTCTAGCAATAAATATACTCTATGTTACTCAGGGATAATGTAGTATTCGAATGGTGAACGATTTTTTGAAATCGGTCCTGTAGTTTTTGAGTTTCTTCGTTACAAACATACAAAAATTCAAATTATTTAAGTTTTAGTAGGGACCCCTAGTTTTTTCTAGCCATAAACATAGCCTATAATACTCAGGGATAATGCAGTATTCGAATGGTGAACGATTTTTTGAAATCGGTCCAGTAGTTTTTGAGTCTATTCGCTACAAACATACAAAAATTCAAATTATCAAAAGTTTTAGTATGGGTCCCTAACTTTCTCTAGCAATAAATATAGCCTATGTTACTCAAGGATAACGTAGCATTCTAATGGTGACAAAATTTTTGAAATCGGTCCAGCACTTTTTGAGTTTATTCGTTACAAACATACAAAAATTTAAATTATTTAAGTTTTAGTAGGGACCCCAAACTTTTTCTAGCAATAAATATACCCTATGTTACTCAGGGATAATGTAGCATTCTAAAGGTAAAAGAATTTTTGAAATCCGTCCAGTAGTTTTTGAGTTTATTCGTTACAAACATACAAAAATTCAAATTATTTTGGTTTTCGTGAGGATCCCTAATATTTTCTAGCAATAACTATACTCTATGTTACTCAGGGATAATGTAGTATTCGAATGGTGAACGATTTTTTGAAATCGGTCCAGTAGTTTTTAAGTTTCTTCGTTACAAACATATAAAAATTCAAATTATTTTGGTTTTAGTGGGGATCCCTAACTTTTTCTAGCAATAAATATAACCTATGTTACTCAGGGATAACGTAGCATTCTAATGGTGAACGATTTTTTGAAATCGGTCCAGTAGTTTTTGAGTTTCTTCGTTACAAACATACAAAAATTCAAATTATTTAAGTTTTAGTAGGGACCCCTAGCTTTTTCTAGCCATAAACATAGCCTATAATACTCAGGGATAATGTAGTATTCCACTGGTGAACGATTTTTTGAAATCGGTCCAGTACTTTTTGAGTTTCTTCGTTACAAACATACAAAAATTCAAATTATTTAAGTTTTAGTAGGCATGCCTAACTTTTTCTAGCAATATATATAACCTATGTTACTCAGGGATAACGTAGCATTCTAATGGTGAAAGAATTTTTGAAATCCATCCAGTAGTTTTTGAGTTTCTTCGGTTCACACATACAAAAATTCAAATTATTTAAGTTTTAGTAGGGATCGCTAACTTTTTCTAGCAATAAATATTGCCTATGTTACTCAGGGATAATGTAGCATTCTAAAGATGAAAGAATTTTTGAAATCGGCAGAGTAGTTTTTGAGTTTCTTCGGTTCAAACATACAAAAATACAAATTATTTAAGTTTTGGTAGGGATCCCTAATTTTTTCTAGCAATAAATATTGCCTATCTTACTCAGGGATAATGTAGCATTCTAAAGGTGAAAGAATTTTTGAAATCGGTCCTGTAGTTTTTGAGTTTATTCGTTACAAACCTATGAAAATACAAATTATTTAAGTTTGAGTAGGGTCCCCTAGTTTTTTCTAGCCATAAACATAACCTATGTTACTCAGGGATAACGTAGCATTCTGATGGTGAAAGAATTTTTGAAATCCATCCAGTAGTTTTTGAGTTTCTTCGGTTCACACATACAAAAATTCAAATTATTTAAGTTTTAGTAGGAATCGCTAGCTTTTTCTAGCAATAAATATTGCCTATGTTACTCAGGGATAATGTAGCATTCTAAAGATGAAAGAATTTTTGAAATCGGTCCAGTACTTTTTGAGTTTATTCGTTACAAACATACAAAAATTTAAATTCTTTAAGTTTTAGTAGGTACTCCTAACTTTTACTAGCAATAAATATACCCTATGTTACTCAGGGATAATGTAGCTTTCTAAAGGTAAAAGAATTTTTGAAATCGGTCCAGTAGTTTTTGAGTTTATTCGTTACAAACATACAAAAATTCAAATTATTTTGGTTTTAGTTGGGATCCCTAATATTTTCTAGCAATAAATATACCCTATGTTACTCAAGGATAACGTAGCATTCTAATGGTGAAAAAAATTTTGAAATCGGCCCAGTTCTTTTAGAGTTTATTCGTTACAAACATACAAAAATTCAAATTATTTAAGTTTTAGTAGGGATCCCTAACTTTTTCTAGGAATAAGTATACCCCATGTTACTCAGGGATAATGTAGTATTCTAAGGGTAAAAGAATTTTTGAAATCGGTCCAGTAGTTTTTGAGTTTATTCGTTAAAAACATACAAAAATTCAAATTATTTTGGTTTTAGTGGGGATCCCTAATATTTTCTAGCAATAAATATACTCTATGTTACTCAGGGATAATGTAGTATTCGAATGGTGAACGATTTTTTGAAATCGGTCCAGTAGTTTTTGAGTTTATTCGTTACAAACATACAAAAATTCAAATTATTTTGGTTTTCGTGGGGATCCCTAATATTTTCTAGCAATAAATATACTGTATGTTACTCAGGGATAATGTAGTATTCGAATAGTGAACGATTTTTTGAAATCGGTCCAGTAGTTTTTGAGTATATTCGCTACAAACATACAAAAATTCAAATTATCAAAAGTTTTAGTATGGGTCCCTAACTTTCTCTAGCAATAAATATAGCCTATGTTACTCAAGGATAACGTAGCATTCTAATGGTGACAAAATTTTTGAAATCGGTCTGGTACTTTTTGAGTTTATTCGTTAGAAACATACAAAAATTTAAATTATTTAAGTTTTAGTAGGGACCCCAAACTTTTTCTAGCAATAAATATACCCTATGTTACTCAGGGATAATGTAGCATTCTAAAGGTAAAAGAATTTTTGAAATCGGTCCAGTACTTTTTGAGTTTATTCGTTACAAACATACAAAAATTCAAATTATTTAAGTTTTAGTAGGGACCCCTAGTTTTTTCTAGCCATAAACATAGCCTATAATACTCAGGGATAATGCAGTATTCGAATGGTGAACGATTTTTTGAAATCGGTCCAGTACTTTTTGAGTTTATTCGTTACAAACATACAAAAATTCAAATTATTTAGGTTTTAGTAGGGACCCCAAACTTTCTCTAGCAATAAATATAGCCTATGTTACTCAAGGATAACGTAGCTTTCTAATGGTGACAAAATTTTTGAAATCGGTCCAGTACTTTTTGAGTTTATTCGTTAGAAACATACAAAAATTTAAATTATTTAAGTTTTAGTAGGGACCCCAAACTTTTTCTAGCAATAAATATACCCCATGTTACTCAGGGATAACGTAGCATTCTAATGGTGAAAGAATTTTCGAAATCCATCCGGTAGTTTTTGAGTTTCTTCGGTTGAGACATACAAAAATTCAAATTATTTAAGTTTTAGTAGGGACCCCAAACTTTTTCTAGCAATAAATATACTCTATGTTACTCAGGGATAATGTAGTATTCGAATGGTGAACGATTTTTTGAAATCGGTCCAGTAGTTTTTGAGTCTATTCGCTACAAACATACAAAAATTCAAATTATCAAAAGTTTTAGTATGGGTCCCTAACTTTCTCTAGCAATAAATATAGCCTATGTTACTCAAGAATAACGTAGCATTCTAATGGTGACAAAATTTTTGAAATCGGTCCAGTACTTTTTGAGTTTATTCGTTACAGACATACAAAAATTTAAATTATTTAAGTTTTAGTAGGGACCCCAAACTTTTTCTAGCAATAAATATACCCTATGTTACTCAGGGATAATGTAGCATTCTAAAGGTAAAAGAATTTTTGAAATCGGTCCAGTAGTTTTTGAGTTTATTCGTTACAAACATACAAAAATTCAAATTATTTAAGTTTTAGTAGGGACCCCAAACTTTTTCTAGCAATAAATATACTCTATGTTACTCAGGGATAATGTAGTATTCGAATGGTGAACGATTTTTTGAAATCGGTCCAGTAGTTTTTGAGTCTATTCGCTACAAACATACAAAAATTCAAATTATCAAAAGTTTTAGTATGGGTCCCTAACTTTCTCTAGCAATAAATATAGCCTATGTTACTCAAGAATAACGTAGCATTCTAATGGTGACAAAATTTTTGAAATCGGTCCAGTACTTTTTGAGTTTATTCGTTACAAACATACAAAAATTTAAATTATTTAAGTTTTAGTAGGGACCCCAAATTTTTCTAGCAATAAATATACCCTATGTTACTCAGAGATAATATAGCATTCTAACGATCGAAGAATTTTTGAGATCGGTCCAGTAGTTTTTGAGTTTATTTGTTACAAACATACAAAAATTTAAATTATTTAAGTTTTAGTAGGGACCCCAAACTTTTTCTAGCAATAAATATACCCTATGTTACTCAGGGATAATGTAGCATTCTAAAGGTAAAAGAATTTTTGAAATCGGTCCAGTAGTTTTTGAGTTTATTCGTTACAAACATACAAAAATTCAAATTATTTAGGTTTTAGTAGGGATCCCTAATTTTTACTAGCAATAAATATAGCCCTTGTTACTCAGAGATAATATAGCATTCTAACGATCGAAGAATTTTTGATATCTGTCCAGTAGTTTTTGAGTTTATTCGTTACAAACATACAAAAATTCAAATTATTTAAGTTTTAGTAGGGACCCCTAGTTTTTTCTAGCCATAAACATAGCCTATAATACTCAGGGATAATGCAGTATTCGAATGGTGAACGATTTTTTGAAATCGGTCCAGTACTTTTTGAGTTTATTCGTTACAAACATACAAAAATTCAAATTATTTAGGTTTTAGTAGGGACCCCAAACTTTCTCTAGCAATAAATATAGCCTATGTTACTCAAGGATAACGTAGCTTTCTAATGGTGACAAAATTTTTGAAATCGGTCCAGTACTTTTTGAGTTTATTCGGTAGAAACATACAAAAATTTAAATTATTTAAGTTTTAGTAGGGACCCCAAACTTTTTCTAGCAATAAATATACCCCATGTTACTCAGGGATAACGTAGCATTCTAATGGTGAAAGAATTTTCGAAATCCATCCGGTAGTTTTTGAGTTTCTTCGGTTGAGACATACAAAAATTCAAATTATTTAAGTTTTAGTAGGGACCCCAAACTTTTTCTAGCAATAAATATACTCTATGTTACTCAGGGATAATGTAGTATTCGAATGGTGAACGATTTTTTGAAATCGGTCCAGTAGTTTTTGAGTCTATTCGCTACAAACATACAAAAATTCAAATTATCAAAAGTTTTAGTATGGGTCCCTAACTTTCTCTAGCAATAAATATAGCCTATGTTACTCAAGAATAACGTAGCATTCTAATGGTGACAAAATTTTTGAAATCGGTCCAGTACTTTTTGAGTTTATTCGTTACAAACATACAAAAATTTAAATTATTTAAGTTTTAGTAGGGACCCCAAACTTTTTCTAGCAATAAATATACCCTATGTTACTCAGGGATAATGTAGTATTCTAAAGGTAAAAGAATTTTTGAAATCGGTCCAGTAGTTTTTGAGTTTATTCGTTACAAACATACAAAAATTCAAATTATTTAAGTTTTAGTAGGGACCCCAAACTTTTTCTAGCAATAAATATACTCTATGTTACTCAGAGATAATGTAGTATTCGAATGGTGAACGATTTTTTGAAATCGGTCCAGTAGTTTTTGAGTCTATTCGCTACAAACATACAAAAATTCAAATTATCAAAAGTTTTAGTATGGGTCCCTAACTTTCTCTAGCAATAAATATAGCCTATGTTACTCAAGAATAACGTAGCATTCTAATGGTGACAAAATTTTTGAAATCGGTCCAGTACTTTTTGAGTTTATTCGTTACAAACATACAAAAATTTAAATTATTTAAGTTTTAGTAGGGACCCCAAATTTTTCTAGCAATAAATATACCCTATGTTACTCAGAGATAATATAGCATTCTAACGATCGAAGAATTTTTGAGATCGGTCCAGTAGTTTTTGAGTTTATTTGTTACAAACATACAAAAATTTAAATTATTTAAGTTTTAGTAGGGACCCCAAACTTTTTCTAGCAATAAATATACCCTATGTTACTCAGGGATAATGTAGCATTCTAAAGGTAAAAGAATTTTTGAAATCGGTCCAGTAGTTTTTGAGTTTATTCGTTACAAACATACAAAAATTCAAATTATTTAGGTTTTAGTAGGGATCCCTAATTTTTACTAGCAATAAATATAGCCCTTGTTACTCAGAGATAATATAGCATTCTAACGATCGAAGAATTTTTGATATCTGTCCAGTAGTTTTTGAGTTTATTCGTTACAAACATACAAAAATTCAAATTATTTAAGTTTTAGTAGGGAACCCTAGTTTTTTCTAGCCATAAACATAGCCTATAATACTCAGGGATAATGCAGTATTCGAATGGTGAACGATTTTTTGAAATCGGTCCAGTACTTTTTGAGTTTATTCGTTACAAACATACAAAAATTCAAATTATTTAGGTTTTAGTAGGGATCCCTAATTTTTTCTAGCAATAAATATAGCCCTTGTTACTCAGAGATAATATAGCATCCTAACGATCGAAGAATTTTTGATATCGGTCCAGTAGTTTTTGAGTTTCTTCGTTACAAACATACAAAAATTCAAATTATTTTGGTTTTAGTGGGGATCCCTAATATTTTCTAGCAATAAATATACTCTATGTTACTCAGGGATAATGTAGTATTCGAATGGTGAACGATTTTTTGAAATCGGTCCTGTAGTTTTTGAGTTTCTTCGTTACAAACATATAAAAATTCAAATTATTTAAGTTTTAGTAGGGACCCCTAGTTTTTTCTAGCCATAAACATAGCCTATAATACTCAGGGATAATGCAGTATTCGAATGGTGAACGATTTTTTGAAATCGGTCCAGTAGTTTTTGAGTCTATTCGCTACAAACATACAAAAATTCAAATTATCAAAAGTTTTAGTATGGGTCCCTAACTTTCTCTAGCAATAAATATAGCCTATGTTACTCAAGGATAACGTAGCATTCTAATGGTGACAAAATTTTTGAAAACGGTCCAGTACTTTTTGAGTTTATTCGTTACAAACATACAAAAATTTAAATTATTTAAGTTTTAGTAGGGACCCCAAACTTTTTCTAGCAATAAATATACCCTATGTTACTCAGGGATAATGTAGCATTCTAAAGGTAAAAGAATTTTTGAAATCGGTCCAGTAGTTTTTGAGTTTATTCGTTACAAACATACAAATAATCAAATTATTTAGGTTTTAGTAGGGATCCCTAATTTTTTCTAGCAATAAATATAGCCCTTGTTACTCAGAGATAACATAGCATTCTAACGATCGAAGAATTTTTGATATCGGTCCAGTAGTTTTTGAGTTTATTCGTTACAAACATACAAAAATTCAAATTATTTAAGTTTTAGTAGGGACCCCTAGTTTTTTCTAGCCATAAACATAGCCTATAATACTCAGGGATAATGCAGTATTCGAATGGTGAACGATTTTTTGAAATCGGTCCAGTAGTTTTTGAGTCTATTCGCTACAAACATACAAAAATTCAAATTATCAAAAGTTTTAGTATGGCTCCCTAACTTTCTCTAGCAATAAATATAGCCTATGTTACTCAAGGATAACGTAGCATTCTAATGGTGACAAAATTTTTGAAATCGGTCCAGTACTTTTTGAGTTTATTCGTTACAAACATACAAAAATTTAAATTATTTAAGTTTTAGTAGGGACCCCAAACTTTTTCTAGCAATAAATATATCCTATGTTACTCAGGGATAATGTAGCATTCTAAAGGTAAAAGAATTTTTGAAATCGGTCCAGTAGTTTTTGAGTTTATTCGTTACAAACATACAAATAATCAAATTATTTAGGTTTTAGTAGGGATCCCTAATTTTTTCTAGCAATAAATATAGCCCTTGTTACTCAGAGATAACATAGCATTCTAACAATCGAAGAATTTTTGATATCGGTCCAGTAGTTTTTGAGTTTCTTCGTTACAAACATACAAAAATTCAAATTATTTTGGTTTTAGTGGGGATCCCTAATATTTTCTAGCAATAAATATACTCTATGTTACTCAGGGATAATGTAGTATTCGAATGGTGAACGATTTTTTGAAATCGGTCCAGTAGTTTTTGAGTCTATTCGCTACAAACATACAAAAATTCAAATTATCAAAAGTTTTAGTATGGGTCCCTAACTTTCTCTAGCAATAAATATAGCCTATGTTACTCAAGGATAACGTAGCATTCTAATGGTGACAAAATTTTTGAAATCGGTCCAGCACTTTTTGAGTTTATTCGTTACAAACATACAAAAATTTAAATTATTTAAGTTTTAGTAGGGACCCCAAACTTTTTCTAGCAATAAATATACCCTATGTTACTCAGGGATAATGTAGCATTCTAAAGGTAAAAGAATTTTTGAAATCCGTCCAGTAGTTTTTGAGTTTATTCGTTACAAACATACAAAAATTCAAATTATTTTGGTTTTCGTGAGGATCCCTAATATTTTCTAGCAATAACTATACTCTATGTTACTCAGGGATAATGTAGTATTCGAATGGTGAACGATTTTTTGAAATCGGTCCAGTAGTTTTTAAGTTTCTTCGTTACAAACATATAAAAATTCAAATTATTTTGGTTTTAGTGGGGATCCCTAACTTTTTCTAGCAATAAATATAACCTATGTTACTCAGGGATAACGTAGCATTCTAATGGTGAACGATTTTTTGAAATCGGTCCAGTAGTTTTTGAGTTTCTTCGTTACAAACATACAAAAATTCAAATTATTTAAGTTTTAGTAGGGACCCCTAGCTTTTTCTAGCCATAAACATAGCCTATAATACTCAGGGATAATGTAGTATTCCACTGGTGAACGATTTTTTGAAATCGGTCCAGTACTTTTTGAGTTTCTTCGTTACAAACATACAAAAATTCAAATTATTTAAGTTTTAGTAGGCATGCCTAACTTTTTCTAGCAATAAATATAACCTATGTTACTCAGGGATAACGTAGCATTCTAATGGTGAACGATTTTTTGAAATCGGTCCAGTAGTTTTTGAGTTTCTTCGTTACAAACATACAAAAATTCAAATTATTTAAGTTTTAGTAGGGACCCCTAGCTTTTTCTAGCCATAAACATAGCCTATAATACTCAGGGATAATGTAGTATTCCACTGGTGAACGATTTTTTGAAATCGGTCCAGTACTTTTTGAGTTTCTTCGTTACAAACATACAAAAATTCAAATTATTTAAGTTTTAGTAGGCATGCCTAACTTTTTCTAGCAATATATATAACCTATGTTACTCAGGGATAACGTAGCATTCTAATGGTGACAAAATTTTTGAAATCGGTCCGGTACTTTTTGAGTTTATTCGTTAGAAACATACAAAAATTTAAATTATTTAAGTTTTAGTAGGGACCCCAAACTTTTTCTAGCAATAAATATACCCTATGTTACTCAGGGATAATGTAGCATTCTAAAGGTAAAAGAATTTTTGAAATCGGTCCAGTACTTTTTGAGTTTATTCGTTACAAACATACAAAAATTCAAATTATTTAAGTTTTAGTAGGGACCCCTAGTTTTTTCTAGCCATAAACATAGCCTATAATACTCAGGGATAATGCAGTATTCGAATGGTGAACGATTTTTTGAAATCGGTCCAGTACTTTTTGAGTTTATTCGTTACAAACATACAAAAATTCAAATTATTTAGGTTTTAGTAGGGACCCCAAACTTTCTCTAGCAATAAATATAGCCTATGTTACTCAAGGATAACGTAGCTTTCTAATGGTGACAAAATTTTTGAAATCGGTCCAGTACTTTTTGAGTTTATTCGTTAGAAACATACAAAAATTTAAATTATTTAAGTTTTAGTAGGGACCCCAAACTTTTTCTAGCAATAAATATACCCCATGTTACTCAGGGATAACGTAGCATTCTAATGGTGAAAGAATTTTCGAAATCCATCCGGTAGTTTTTGAGTTTCTTCGGTTGAGACATACAAAAATTCAAATTATTTAAGTTTTAGTAGGGACCCCAAACTTTTTCTAGCAATAAATATACTCTATGTTACTCAGGGATAATGTAGTATTCGAATGGTGAACGATTTTTTGAAATCGGTCCAGTAGTTTTTGAGTCTATTCGCTACAAACATACAAAAATTCAAATTATCAAAAGTTTTAGTATGGGTCCCTAACTTTCTCTAGCAATAAATATAGCCTATGTTACTCAAGAATAACGTAGCATTCTAATGGTGACAAAATTTTTGAAATCGGTCCAGTGCTTTTTGAGTTTATTCGTTACAAACATACAAAAATTTAAATTATTTAAGTTTTAGTAGGGACCCCAAACTTTTTCTAGCAATAAATATACCCTATGTTACTCAGGGATAATGTAGCATTCTAAAGGTAAAAGAATTTTTGAAATCGGTCCAGTAGTTTTTGAGTTTATTCGTTACAAACATACAAAAATTCAAATTATTTAAGTTTTAGTAGGGACCCCAAACTTTTTCTAGCAATAAATATACTCTATGTTACTCAGGGATAATGTAGTATTCGAATGGTGAACGATTTTTTGAAATCGGTCCAGTAGTTTTTGAGTCTATTCGCTACAAACATACAAAAATTCAAATTATCAAAAGTTTTAGTATGGGTCCCTAACTTTCTCTAGCAATAAATATAGCCTATGTTACTCAAGAATAACGTAGCATTCTAATGGTGACAAAATTTTTGAAATCGGTCCAGTACTTTTTGAGTTTATTCGTTACAAACATACAAAAATTTAAATTATTTAAGTTTTAGTAGGGACCCCAAATTTTTCTAGCAATAAATATACCCTATGTTACTCAGAGATAATATAGCATTCTAACGATCGAAGAATTTTTGAGATCGGTCCAGTAGTTTTTGAGTTTATTTGTTACAAACATACAAAAATTTAAATTATTTAAGTTTTAGTAGGGACCCCAAACTTTTTCTAGCAATAAATATACCCTATGTTAGTCAGGGATAATGTAGCATTCTAAAGGTAAAAGAATTTTTGAAATCGGTCCAGTAGTTTTTGAGTTTATTCGTTACAAACATACAAAAATTCAAATTATTTAGGTTTTAGTAGGGATCCCTAATTTTTACTAGCAATAAATATAGCCCTTGTTACTCAGAGATAATATAGCATTCTAACGATCGAAGAATTTTTGATATCTGTCCAGTAGTTTTTGAGTTTATTCGTTACAAACATACAAAAATTCAAATTATTTAAGTTTTAGTAGGGACCCCTAGTTTTTTCTAGCCATAAACATAGCCTATAATACTCAGGGATAATGCAGTATTCGAATGGTGAACGATTTTTTGAAATCGGTCCAGTACTTTTTGAGTTTATTCGTTACAAACATACAAAAATTCAAATTATTTAGGTTTTAGTAGGGACCCCAAACTTTCTCTAGCAATAAATATAGCCTATGTTACTCAAGGATAACGTAGCTTTCTAATGGTGACAAAATTTTTGAAATCGGTCCAGTACTTTTTGAGTTTATTCGTTAGAAACATACAAAAATTTAAATTATTTAAGTTTTAGTAGGGACCCCAAACTTTTTCTAGCAATAAATATACCCCATGTTACTCAGGGATAACGTAGCATTCTAATGGTGAAAGAATTTTCGAAATCCATCCGGTAGTTTTTGAGTTTCTTCGGTTGAGACATACAAAAATTCAAATTATTTAAGTTTTAGTAGGGACCCCAAACTTTTTCTAGCAATAAATATACTCTATGTTACTCAGGGATAATGTAGTATTCGAATGGTGAACGATTTTTTGAAATCGGTCCAGTAGTTTTTGAGTCTATTCGCTACAAACATACAAAAATTCAAATTATCAAAAGTTTTAGTATGGGTCCCTAACTTTCTCTAGCAATAAATATAGCCTATGTTACTCAAGAATAACGTAGCATTCTAATGGTGACAAAATTTTTGAAATCGGTCCAGTACTTTTTGAGTTTATTCGTTACAAACATACAAAAATTTAAATTATTTAAGTTTTAGTAGGGACCCCAAACTTTTTCTAGCAATAAATATACCCTATATTACTCAGGGATAATGTAGTATTCTAAAGGTAAAAGAATTTTTGAAATCGGTCCAGTAGTTTTTGAGTTTATGCGTTACAAACATACAAAAATTCAAATTATTTAAGTTTTAGTAGGGACCCCAAACTTTTTCTAGCAATAAATATACTCTATGTTACTCAGGGATAATGTAGTATTCGAATGGTGAACGATTTTTTGAAATCGGTCCAGTAGTTTTTGAGTCTATTCGCTACAAACATACAAAAATTCAAATTATCAAAAGTTTTAGTATGGGTCCCTAACTTTCTCTAGCAATAAATATAGCCTATGTTACTCAAGAATAACGTAGCATTCTAATGGTGACAAAATTTTTGAAATCGGTCCAGTACTTTTTGAGTTTATTCGTTACAAACATACAAAAATTTAAATTATTTAAGTTTTAGTAGGGACCCCAAATTTTTCTAGCAATAAATATACCCTATGTTACTCAGAGATAATATAGCATTCTAACGATCGAAGAATTTTTGAGATCGGTCCAGTAGTTTTTGAGTTTATTTGTTACAAACATACAAAAATTTAAATTATTTAAGTTTTAGTAGGGACCCCAAACTTTTTCTAGCAATAAATATACCCTATGTTACTCAGGGATAATGTAGCATTCTAAAGGTAAAAGAATTTTTGAAATCGGTCCAGTAGTTTTTGAGTTTATTCGTTACAAACATACAAAAATTCAAATTATTTAGGTTTTAGTAGGGATCCCTAATTTTTACTAGCAATAAATATAGCCCTTGTTACTCAGAGATAATATAGCATTCTAACGATCGAAGAATTTTTGATATCTGTCCAGTAGTTTTTGAGTTTATTCGTTACAAACATACAAAAATTCAAATTATTTAAGTTTTAGTAGGGAACCCTAGTTTTTTCTAGCCATAAACATAGCCTATAATACTCAGGGATAATGCAGTATTCGAATGGTGAACGATTTTTTGAAATCGGTCCAGTACTTTTTGAGTTTATTCGTTACAAACATACAAAAATTCAAATTATTTAGGTTTTAGTAGGGATCCCTAATTTTTTCTAGCAATAAATATAGCCCTTGTTACTCAGAGATAATATAGCATCCTAACGATCGAAGAATTTTTGATATCGGTCCAGTAGTTTTTGAGTTTCTTCGTTACAAACATACAAAAATTCAAATTATTTTGGTTTTAGTGGGGATCCCTAATATTTTCTAGCAATAAATATACTCTATGTTACTCAGGGATAATGTAGTATTCGAATGGTGAACGATTTTTTGAAATCGGTCCTGTAGTTTTTGAGTTTCTTCGTTACAAACATACAAAAATTCAAATTATTTAAGTTTTAGTAGGGACCCCTAGTTTTTTCTAGCCATAAACATAGCCTATAATACTCAGGGATAATGCAGTATTCGAATGGTGAACGATTTTTTGAAATCGGTCCAGTAGTTTTTGAGTCTATTCGCTACAAACATACAAAAATTCAAATTATCAAAAGTTTTAGTATGGGTCCCTAACTTTCTCTAGCAATAAATATAGCCTATGTTACTCAAGGATAACGTAGCATTCTAATGGTGACAAAATTTTTGAAAACGGTCCAGTACTTTTTGAGTTTATTCGTTACAAACATACAAAAATTTAAATTATTTAAGTTTTAGTAGGGACCCCAAACTTTTTCTAGCAATAAATATACCCTATGTTACTCAGGGATAATGTAGCATTCTAAAGGTAAAAGAATTTTTGAAATCGGTCCAGTAGTTTTTGAGTTTATTCGTTACAAACATACAAATAATCAAATTATTTAGGTTTTAGTAGGGATCCCTAATTTTTTCTAGCAATAAATATAGCCCTTGTTACTCAGAGATAACATAGCATTCTAACGATCGAAGAATTTTTGATATCGGTCCAGTAGTTTTTGAGTTTATTCGTTACAAACATACAAAAATTCAAATTATTTAAGTTTTAGTAGGGACCCCTAGTTTTTTCTAGCCATAAACATAGCCTATAATACTCAGGGATAATGCAGTATTCGAATGGTGAACGATTTTTTGAAATCGGTCCAGTAGTTTTTGAGTCTATTCGCTACAAACATACAAAAATTCAAATTATCAAAAGTTTTAGTATGGCTCCCTAACTTTCTCTAGCAATAAATATAGCCTATGTTACTCAAGGATAACGTAGCATTCTAATGGTGACAAAATTTTTGAAATCGGTCCAGTACTTTTTGAGTTTATTCGTTACAAACATACAAAAATTTAAATTATTTAAGTTTTAGTAGGGACCCCAAACTTTTTCTAGCAATAAATATATCCTATGTTACTCAGGGATAATGTAGCATTCTAAAGGTAAAAGAATTTTTGAAATCGGTCCAGTAGTTTTTGAGTTTATTCGTTACAAACATACAAATAATCAAATTATTTAGGTTTTAGTAGGGATCCCTAATTTTTTCTAGCAATAAATATAGCCCTTGTTACTCAGAGATAACATAGCATTCTAACAATCGAAGAATTTTTGATATCGGTCCAGTAGTTTTTGAGTTTCTTCGTTACAAACATACAAAAATTCAAATTATTTTGGTTTTAGTGGGGATCCCTAATATTTTCTAGCAATAATTATACTCTATGTTACTCAGGGATAATGTAGTATTCGAATGGTGAACGATTTTTTGAAATCGGTCCAGTAGTTTTTGAGTCTATTCGCTACAAACATACAAAAATTCAAATTATCAAAAGTTTTAGTATGGGTCCCTAACTTTCTCTAGCAATAAATATAGCCTATGTTACTCAAGGATAACGTAGCATTCTAATGGTGACAAAATTTTTGAAATCGGTCCAGCACTTTTTGAGTTTATTCGTTACAAACATACAAAAATTTAAATTATTTAAGTTTTAGTAGGGACCCCAAACTTTTTCTAGCAATAAATATACCCTATGTTACTCAGGGATAATGTAGCATTCTAAAGGTAAAAGAATTTTTGAAATCCGTCCAGTAGTTTTTGAGTTTATTCGTTACAAACATACAAAAATTCAAATTATTTTGGTTTTCGTGAGGATCCCTAATATTTTCTAGCAATAACTATACTCTATGTTACTCAGGGATAATGTAGTATTCGAATGGTGAACGATTTTTTTAAATCGGTCCAGTAGTTTTTAAGTTTCTTCGTTACAAACATATAAAAATTCAAATTATTTTGGTTTTAGTGGGGATCCCTAACTTTTTCTAGCAATAAATATAACCTATGTTACTCAGGGATAACGTAGCATTCTAATGGTGAACGATTTTTTGAAATCGGTCCAGTAGTTTTTGAGTTTCTTCGTTACAAACATACAAAAATTCAAATTATTTAAGTTTTAGTAGGGACCCCTAGCTTTTTCTAGCCATAAACATAGCCTATAATACTCAGGGATAATGTAGTATTCCACTGGTGAACGATTTTTTGAAATCGGTCCAGTACTTTTTGAGTTTCTTCGTTACAAATATACAAAAATTCAAATTATTTAAGTTTTAGTAGGCATGCCTAACTTTTTCTAGCAATATATATAACCTATGTTACTCAGGGATAACGTAGCATTCTAATGGTGAAAGAATTTTTGAAATCCATCCAGTAGTTTTTGAGTTTCTTCGGTTCACACATACAAAAATTCAAATTATTTAAGTTTTAGTAGGGATCGCTAACTTTTTCTAGCAATAAATATTGCCTATGTTACTCAGGGATAATGTAGCATTCTAAAGATGAAAGAATTTTTGAAATCGGCAGAGTAGTTTTTGAGTTTCTTCGGTTCAAACATACAAAAATACAAATTATTTAAGTTTTGGTAGGGATCCCTAATTTTTTCTAGCAATAAATATTGCCTATCTTACTCAGGGATAATGTAGCATTCTAAAGGTGAAAGAATTTTTGAAATCGGTCCTGTAGTTTTTGAGTTTATTCGTTACAAACCTATGAAAATACAAATTATTTAAGTTTGAGTAGGGTCCCCTAGTTTTTTCTAGCCATAAACATAAGCTATGTTACTCAGGGATAACGTAGCATTCTGATGGTGAAAGAATTTTTGAAATCCATCCAGTAGTTTTTGAGTTTCTTCGGTTCACACATACAAAAATTCAAATTATTTAAGTTTTAGTAGGAATCGCTAGCTTTTTCTAGCAATAAATATTGCCTATGTTACTCAGGGATAATGTAGCATTCTAAAGATGAAAGAATTTTTGAAATCGGTCCAGTACTTTTTGAGTTTATTCGTTACAAACATACAAAAATTTAAATTCTTTAAGTTTAAGTAGGTACTCCTAACTTTTACTAGCAATAAATATACCCTATGTTACTCAGGGATAATGTAGCTTTCTAAAGGTAAAAGAATTTTTGAAATCGGTCCAGTAGTTTTTGAGTTTATTCGTTACAAACATACAAAAATTCAAATTATTTTGGTTTTAGTGGGGATCCCTAATATTTTCTAGCAATAAATATACCCTATGTTACTCAAGGATAACGTAGCATTCTAATGGTGAAAAAAATTTTGAAATCGGCCCAGTTCTTTTAGAGTTTATTCGTTACAAACATACAAAAATTCAAATTATTTAAGTTTTAGTAGGGATCCCTAACTTTTTCTAGGAATAAGTATACCCCATGTTACTCAGGGATAATGTAGTATTCTAAGGGTAAAAGAATTTTTGAAATCGGTCCAGTAGTTTTTGAGTTTATTCGTTAAAAACATACAAAAATTCAAATTATTTTGGTTTTAGTGGGGATCCCTAATATTTTCTAGCAATAAATATACTCTATGTTACTCAGGGATAATGTAGTATTCGAATGGTGAACGATTTTTTGAAATCGGTCCAGTAGTTTTTGAGTTTATTCGTTACAAACATACAAAAATTCAAATTATTTTGGTTTTCGTGGGGATCCCTAATATTTTCTAGCAATAAATATACTCTATGTTACTCAGGGATAATGTAGTATTCGAATAGTGAACGATTTTTTGAAATCGGTCCAGTAGTTTTTGAGTATATTCGCTACAAACATACAAAAATTCAAATTATCAAAAGTTTTTGTATGGGTCCCTAACTTTCTCTAGCAATAAATATAGCCTATGTTACTCAAGGATAACGTAGCATTCTAATGGTGACAAAATTTTTGAAATCGGTCCGGTACTTTTTGAGTTTATTCGTTAGAAACACACAAAAATTTAAATTATTTAAGTTTTAGTAGGGACCCCAAACTTTTTCTAGCAATAAATATACCCTATGTTACTCAGGGATAATGTAGCATTCTAAAGGTAAAAGAATTTTTGAAATCGGTCCAGTACTTTTTGAGTTTATTCGTTACAAACATACAAAAATTCAAATTATTTAAGTTTTAGTAGGGACCCCTAGTTTTTTCTAGCCATAAACATAGCCTATAATACTCAGGGATAATGCAGTATTCGAATGGTGAACGATTTTTTGAAATCGGTCCAGTACTTTTTGAGTTTATTCGTTACAAACATACAAAAATTCAAATTATTTAGGTTTTAGTAGGGACCCCAAACTTTCTCTAGCAATAAATATAGCCTATGTTACTCAAGGATAACGTAGCTTTCTAATGGTGGCAAAATTTTTGAAATCGGTCCAGTACTTTTTGAGTTTATTCGTTAGAAACATACAAAAATTTAAATTATTTAAGTTTTAGTAGGGACCCCAAACTTTTTCTAGCAATAAATATACCCCATGTTACTCAGGGATAACGTAGCATTCTAATGGTGAAAGAATTTTCGAAATCCATCCGGTAGTTTTTGAGTTTCTTCGGTTGAGACATACAAAAATCCAAATTATTTAAGTTTTAGTAGGGACCCCAAACTTTTTCTAGCAATAAATATACTCTATGTTACTCAGGGATAATGTAGTATTCGAATGGTGAACGATTTTTTGAAATCGGTCCAGTAGTTTTTGAGTCTATTCGCTACAAACATACAAAAATTCAAATTATCAAAAGTTTTAGTATGGGTCCCTAACTTTCTCTAGCAATAAATATAGCCTATGTTACTCAAGAATAACGTAGCATTCTAATGGTGACAAAATTTTTGAAATCGGTCCAGTACTTTTTGAGTTTATTCGTTACAAACATACAAAAATTTAAATTATTTAAGTTTTAGTAGGGACCCCAAACTTTTTCTAGCAATAAATATACCCTATGTTACTCAGGGATAATGTAGCATTCTAAAGGTAAAAGAATTTTTGAAATCGGTCCAGTAGTTTTTGAGTTTATTCGTTACAAACATACAAAAATTCAAATTATTTAAGTTTTAGTAGGGACCCCAAACTTTTTCTAGCAATAAATATACTCTATGTTACTCAGGGATAATGTAGTATTCGAATGGTGAACGATTTTTTGAAATCGGTCCAGTAGTTTTTGAGTCTATTCGCTACAAACATACAAAAATTCAAATTATCAAAAGTTTTAGTATGGGTCCCTAACTTTCTCTAGCAATAAATATAGCCTATGTTACTCAAGAATAACGTAGCATTCTAATGGTGACAAAATTTTTGAAATCGGTCCAGTACTTTTTGAGTTTATTCGTTACAAACATACAAAAATTTAAATTATTTAAGTTTTAGTAGGGACCCCAAATTTTTCTAGCAATAAATATACCCTATGTTACTCAGAGATAATATAGCATTCTAACGATCGAAGAATTTTTGAGATCGGTCCAGTAGTTTTTGAGTTTATTTGTTACAAACATACAAAAATTTAAATTATTTAAGTTTTAGTAGGGACCCCAAACTTTTTCTAGCAATAAATATACCCTATGTTACTCAGGGATAATGTAGCATTCTAAAGGTAAAAGAATTTTTGAAATCGGTCCAGTAGTTTTTGAGTTTATTCGTTACAAACATACAAAAATTCAAATTATTTAGGTTTTAGTAGGGATCCCTAATTTTTACTAGCAATAAATATAGCCCTTGTTACTCAGAGATAATATAGCATTCTAACGATCGAAGAATTTTTGATATCTGTCCAGTAGTTTTTGAGTTTATTCGTTACAAACATACAAAAATTCAAATTATTTAAGTTTTAGTAGGGAACCCTAGTTTTTTCTAGCCATAAACATAGCCTATAATACTCAGGGATAATGCAGTATTCGAATGGTGAACGATTTTTTGAAATCGGTCCAGTACTTTTTGAGTTTATTCGTTACAAACATACAAAAATTCAAATTATTTAGGTTTTAGTAGGGATCCCTAATTTTTTCTAGCAATAAATATAGCCCTTGTTACTCAGAGATAATATAGCATCCTAACGATCGAAGAATTTTTGATATCGGTCCAGTAGTTTTTGAGTTTCTTCGTTACAAACATACAAAAATTCAAATTATTTTGGTTTTAGTGGGGATCCCTAATATTTTCTAGCAATAAATATACTCTATGTTACTCAGGGATAATGTAGTATTCGAATGGTGAACGATTTTTTGAAATCGGTCCTGTAGTTTTTGAGTTTCTTCGTTACAAACATACAAAAATTCAAATTATTTAAGTTTTAGTAGGGACCCCTAGTTTTTTCTAGCCATAAACATAGCCTATAATACTCAGGGATAATGCAGTATTCGAATGGTGAACGATTTTTTGAAATCGGTCCAGTAGTTTTTGAGTCTATTCGCTACAAACATACAAAAATTCAAATTATCAAAAGTTTTAGTATGGGTCCCTAACTTTCTCTAGCAATAAATATAGCCTATGTTACTCAAGGATAACGTAGCATTCTAATCGTGACAAAATTTTTGAAAACGGTCCAGTACTTTTTGAGTTTATTCGTTACAAACATACAAAAATTTAAATTATTTAAGTTTTAGTAGGGACCCCAAACTTTTTCTAGCAATAAATATACCCTATGTTACTCAGGGATAATGTAGCATTCTAAAGGTAAAAGAATTTTTGAAATCGGTCCAGTAGTTTTTGAGTTTATTCGTTACAAACATACAAATAATCAAATTATTTAGGTTTTAGTAGGGATCCCTAATTTTTTCTATCAATAAATATAGCCCTTGTTACTCAGAGATAACATAGCATTCTAACGATCGAAGAATTTTTGATATCGGTCCAGTAGTTTTTGAGTTTATTCGTTACAAACATACAAAAATTCAAATTATTTAAGTTTTAGTAGGGACCCCTAGTTTTTTCTAGCCATAAACATAGCCTATAATACTCAGGGATAATGCAGTATTCGAATGGTGAACGATTTTTTGAAATCGGTCCAGTAGTTTTTGAGTCTATTCGCTACTAACATACAAAAATTCAAATTATCAAAAGTTTTAGTATGGCTACCTAACTTTCTCTAGCAATAAATATAGCCTATGTTACTCAAGGATAACGTAGCATTCTAATGGTGACAAAATTTTTGAAATCGGTCCAGTACTTTTTGAGTTTATTCGTTACAAACATACAAAAATTTAAATTATTTAAGTTTTAGTAGGGACCCCAAACTTTTTCTAGCAATAAATATATCCTATGTTACTCAGGGATAATGTAGCATTCTAAAGATCAAAGAATTTTTGAAATCGGTCCAGTAGTTTTTGAGTTTATTCGTTACAAACATACAAAAATTCAAATTATTTAGGTTTTAGTAGGGATCCCTAATTTTTTCTAGCAACAAATATAGCCCTTGTTACTCAGAGATAATATAGCATTCTAACAATCGAAGAATTTTTGATATCGGTCCAGTAGTTTTTGAGTTTCTTCGTTACAAACATACAAAAATTCAAATTATTTTGGTTTTAGTGGGGATCCCTAATATTTTCTAGCAATAAATATACTCTATGTTACTCAGGGATAATGTAGTATTCGAATGGTGAACGATTTTTTGAAATCGGTCCAGTAGTTTTTGAGTCTATTCGCTACAAACATACAAAAATTCAAATTATCAAAAGTTTTAGTATGGGTCCCTAACTTTCTCTAGCAATAAATATAGCCTATGTTACTCAAGGATAACGTAGCATTCTAATGGTGACAAAATTTTTGAAATCGGTCCAGCACTTTTTGAGTTTATTCGTTACAAACATACAAAAATTTAAATTATTTAAGTTTTAGTAGGGACCCCAAACTTTTTCTAGCAATAAATATACCCTATGTTACTCAGGGATAATGTAGCATTCTAAAGGTAAAAGAATTTTTGAAATCCGTCCAGTAGTTTTTGAGTTTATTCGTTACAAACATACAAAAATTCAAATTATTTTGGTTTTCGTGAGGATCCCTAATATTTTCTAGCAATAACTATACTCTATGTTACTCAGGGATAATGTAGTATTCGAATGGTGAACGATTTTTTGAAATCGGTCCAGTAGTTTTTAAGTTTCTTCGTTACAAACATATAAAAATTCAAATTATTTTGGTTTTAGTGGGGATCCCTAACTTTTTCTAGCAATAAATATAACCTATGTTACTCAGGGATAACGTAGCATTCTAATGGTGAACGATATTTTGAAATCGGTCCAGTAGTTTTTGAGTTTCTTCGTTACAAACATACAAAAATTCAAATTATTTAAGTTTTAGTAGGGACCCCTAGCTTTTTCTAGCCATAAACATAGCCTATAATACTCAGGGATAATGTAGTATTCCACTGGTCAACGATTTTTTGAAATCGGTCCAGTACTTTTTGAGTTTCTTCGTTACAAACATACAAAAATTCAAATTATTTAAGTTTTAGTAGGCATGCCTAACTTTTTCTAGCAATATATATAACCTATGTTACTCAGGGATAACGTAGCATTCTAATGGTGAAAGAATTTTTGAAATCCATCCAGTAGTTTTTGAGTTTCTTCGGTTCACACATACAAAAATTCAAATTATTTAAGTTTTAGTAGGGATCGCTAACTTTTTCTAGCAATAAATATTGCCTATGTTACTCAGGGATAATGTAGCATTCTAAAGATGAAAGAATTTTTGAAATCGGCAGAGTAGTTTTTGAGTTTCTTCGGTTCAAACATACAAAAATACAAATTATTTAAGTTTTGGTAGGGATCCCTAATTTTTTCTAGCAATAAATATTGCCTATCTTACTCAGGGATAATGTAGCATTCTAAAGGTGAAAGAATTTTTGAAATCGGTCCTGTAGTTTTTGAGTTTATTCGTTACAAACCTATGAAAATACAAATTATTTAAGTTTGAGTAGGGTCCCCTAGTTTTTTCTAGCCATAAACATAACCTATGTTACTCAGGGATAACGTAGCATTCTGATGGTGAAAGAATTTTTGAAATCCATCCAGTAGTTTTTGAGTTTCTTCGGTTCACACATACAAAAATTCAAATTATTTAAGTTTTAGTAGGAATCGCTAGCTTTTTCTAGCAATAAATATTGCCTATGTTACTCAGGGATAATGTAGCATTCTAAAGATGAAAGAATTTTTGAAATCGGTCCAGTACTTTTTGAGTTTATTCGTTACAAACATACAAAAATTTAAATTCTTTAAGTTTTAGTAGGTACTCCTAACTTTTACTAGCAATAAATATACCCTATGTTACTCAGGGATAATGTAGCTTTCTAAAGGTAAAAGAATTTTTGAAATCGGTCCAGTAGTTTTTGAGTTTATTCGTTACAAACATACAAAAATTCAAATTATTTTGGTTTTAGTGGGGATCCCTAATATTTTCTAGCAATAAATATACCCTATGTTACTCAAGGATAACGTAGCATTCTAATGGTGAAAAAAATTTTGAAATCGGCCCAGTTCTTTTAGAGTTTATTCGTTACAAACATACAAAAATTCAAATTATTTAAGTTTTAGTAGGGATCCCTAACTTTTTCTAGGAATAAGTATACCCCATGTTACTCAGGGATAATGTAGTATTCTAAGGGTAAAAGAATTTTTGAAATCGGTCCAGTAGTTTTTGAGTTTATTCGTTAAAAACATACAAAAATTCAAATTATTTTGGTTTTAGTGGGGATCCCTAATATTTTCTAGCAATAAATATACTCTATGTTACTCAGGGATAATGTAGTATTCGAATGGTGAACGATTTTTTGAAATCGGTCCAGTAGTTTTTGAGTTTATTCGTTACAAACATACAAAAATTCAAATTATTTTGGTTTTCGTGGGGATCCCTAATATTTTCTAGCAATAAATATACTCTATGTTACTCAGGGATAATGTAGTATTCGAATAGTGAACGATTTTTTGAAATCGGTCCAGTAGTTTTTGAGTATATTCGCTACAAACATACAAAAATTCAAATTATCAAAAGTTTTAGTATGGGTCCCTAACTTTCTCTAGCAATAAATATAGCCTATGTTACTCAAGGATAACGTAGCATTCTAATGGTGACAAAATTTTTGAAATCGGTCCGGTACTTTTTGAGTTTATTCGTTACAAACATACAAAAATTTAAATTATTTAAGTTTTAGTAGGGACCCCAAACTTTTTCTAGCAATAAATATACCCTATGTTACTCAGGGATAATGTAGCATTCTAAAGGTAAAAGAATTTTTGAAATCGGTCCAGTACTTTTTGAGTTTATTCGTTACAAACATACAAAAATTCAAATTATTTAAGTTTTAGTAGGGACCCCTAGTTTTTTCTAGCCATAAACATAGCCTATAATACTCAGGGATAATGCAGTATTCGAATGGTGAACGATTTTTTGAAATCGGTCCAGTACTTTTTGAGTTTATTCGTTACAAACATACAAAAATTCAAATTATTTAGGTTTTAGTAGGGACCCCAAACTTTCTCTAGCAATAAATATAGCCTATGTTACTCAAGGATAACGTAGCTTTCTAATGGTGACAAAATTTTTGAAATCGGTCCAGTACTTTTTGAGTTTATTCGTTAGAAACATACAAAAATTTAAATTATTTAAGTTTTAGTAGGGACCCCAAACTTTTTCTAGCAATAAATATACCCCATGTTACTCAGGGATAACGTAGCATTCTAATGGTGAAAGAATTTTCGAAATCCATCCGGTAGTTTTTGAGTTTCTTCGGTTGAGACATACAAAAATTCAAATTATTTAAGTTTTAGTAGGGACCCCAAACTTTTTCTAGCAATAAATATACTCTATGTTACTCAGGGATAATGTAGTATTCGAATGGTGAACGATTTTTTGAAATCGGTCCAGTAGTTTTTGAGTCTATTCGCTACAAACATACAAAAATTCAAATTATCAAAAGTTTTAGTATGGGTCCCTAACTTTCTCTAGCAACAAATATAGCCTATGTTACTCAAGAATAACGTAGCATTCTAATGGTGACAAAATTTTTGAAATCGGTCCAGTACTTTTTGAGTTTATTCGTTACAAACATACAAAAATTTAAATTATTTAAGTTTTAGTAGGGACCCCAAACTTTTTCTAGCAATAAATATACCCTATGTTACTCAGGGATAATGTAGCATTCTAAAGGTAAAAGAATTTTTGAAATCGGTCCAGTAGTTTTTGAGTTTATTCGTTACAAACATACAAAAATTCAAATTATTTAAGTTTTAGTAGGGACCCCAAACTTTTTCTAGCAATAAATATACTCTATGTTACTCAGGGATAATGTAGTATTCGAATGGTGAACGATTTTTTGAAATCGGTCCAGTAGTTTTTGAGTCTATTCGCTACAAACATACAAAAATTCAAATTATCAAAAGTTTTAGTATGGGTCCCTAACTTTCTCTAGCAATAAATATAGCCTATGTTACTCAAGAATAACGTAGCATTCTAATGGTGACAAAATTTTTGAAATCGGTCCAGTACTTTTTGAGTTTATTCGTTACAAACATACAAAAATTTAAATTATTTAAGTTTTAGTAGGGACCCCAAATTTTTCTAGCAATAAATATACCCTATGTTACTCAGAGATAATATAGCATTCTAACGATCGAAGAATTTTTGAGATCGGTCCAGTAGTTTTTGAGTTTATTTGTTACAAACATACAAAAATTCAAATTATTTAAGTTTTAGTAGGGACCCCTAGTTTTTTCTAGCCATAAACATAGCCTATAATACTCAGGGATAATGCAGTATTCGAATGGTGAACGATTTTTTGAAATCGGTCCAGTACTTTTTGAGTTTATTCGTTACAAACATACAAAAATTCAAATTATTTAGGTTTTAGTAGGGATCCCTAATTTTTTCTAGCAATAATTATAGCCCTTGTTACTCAGAGATAATATAGCATTCTAACGATCGAAGAATTTTTGATATCGGTCCAGTAGTTTTTCAGTTTATTCGTTAGAAACATATAAAAATACAAATCATTTAAATTTTAGTAGGGATTTATAATTTGTTCTATCAAAAAATATTACCTATGTTACTCAGGGATAATGTAGCATTCTAAAGGTCAAATAATTTTTGAAATGGGTAGAGTACTTTTTGAGTTTATTCGTTACATACATATAAAAATACAAATTATTTAAGTATTAGTACGGTACCCTAGTTTTTTCTAGCCATAAACATAGCATATGTTACTCAAGAATAACGTAGCATTCTAAGGGTGAAAGAATTTTTGAAATCCATCCAGTAGTTTTTGAGTTTCTTCGGTTGACACATACAAAAATTCAAATTATTTAAGTTTTAGTAGGGATCCCTAACTTTCTCTAGCAATAAATATAGGCTATGTTACTCAAGGATAACGTAGCATTCTAATGGTGAAAAAATTTTTGAAATCGGCCCAGTTCTTTTTGAGTTTATTCGTTACAAACATACAAAAATTTCAAATTATTTAAGTTTTAGTAGGGATCCCTAACTTTTTCTAGGGATAAATATACCCTATGTCACTCAGGGATAACGTAGTATTCTAAAGGTAAAAGAATTTTTGAAATCGGTCCAGTAATTTTTGAGTTTATTCGTTACAAACATACAAAAATTCAAATTATTTAGGTTTTAGTAGGGCTCCCTAATTTTTTCTAGCAATAAATATAGCCCTTGTTACTCAGAGATAATATAGCATTCTAACGATCGAAGAATTTTTGATATCGGTCCAGCAGTTTTTGAGTTTATTCGTTACAAACGTACAAAAATGCAAATTATTTAAGTTTTAGTAGGGACCCCTAGTTTTTTCTAGCCATAAACATAGCCTATAATACTCAGGGATAATGCAGTATTCGAATGGTGAACGATTTTTTGAAATCGGTCCGTAGTTTTTGAGTCTATTCGCTACAAACCTACAAAAATTCAAATTATCAAAAGTTTTCGTATAGCTCCCTAACTTTCTCTAGCAATAAATATAGCCTATGTTACTCAAGGATAACGTAGCATTCTAATCGTGACAAAATTTTTGAAATCGGTCCAGTACTTTTTGAGTTTATTCATACAAACATACAAAAATTTAAATTATTTAAGTTTTAGTAGGGACCCCAAACTTTTTCTAGCAATAAATATACCCTATGTTACTCAAGGATAACGTAGCATTCTAATGGTGACAAAATTTTTGAAATCGGTCCAGTACTTTTTGAGTTTATTCGTTACAAACATACAAAAATTTAAATTATTTAAGTTTTAGTAGGGACCCCAAACTTTTTCTAGCAATAAATATACCCTATGTTACTCAGGGATAATGTAGCATTCTAAAGGTAAAAGAATTTTTGAAATCGGTCCAGTACTTTTTGAGTTTATTCGTTACAAACATACAAAAATTCAAATTATTTAAGTTTTAGTAGGGACCCCTAGTTTTTTCTAGCCATAAACATAGCCTATAATACTCAGGGATAATGCAGTATTCGAATGGTGAACGATTTTTTGAAATCGGTCCAGTACTTTTTGAGTTTATTCGTTACAAACATACAAAAATTCAAATTATTTAGGTTTTAGTAGGGACCCCAAACTTTCTCTAGCAATAAATATAGCCTATGTTACTCAAGGATAACGTAGCTTTCTAATGGTGACAAAATTTTTGAAATCGGTCCAGTACTTTTTGAGTTTATTCGTTAGAAACATACAAAAATTTAAATTATTTAAGTTTTAGTAGGGACCCCAAACTTTTTCTAGCAATAAATATACCCCATGTTACTCAGGGATAACGTAGCATTCTAATGGTGAAAGAATTTTCGAAATCCATCCGGTAGTTTTTGAGTTTCTTCGGTTGAGACATACAAAAATTCAAATTATTTAAGTTTTAGTAGGGACCCCAAACTTTTTCTAGCAATAAATATACTCTATGTTACTCAGGGATAATGTAGTATTCGAATGGTGAACGATTTTTTGAAATCGGTCCAGTAGTTTTTGAGTCTATTCGCTACAAACATACAAAAATTCAAATTATCAAAAGTTTTAGTATGGGTCCCTAACTTTCTCTAGCAACAAATATAGCCTATGTTACTCAAGAATAACGTAGCATTCTAATGGTGACAAAATTTTTGAAATCGGTCCAGTACTTTTTGAGTTTATTCGTTACAAACATACAAAAATTTAAATTATTTAAGTTTTAGTAGGGACCCCAAACTTTTTCTAGCAATAAATATACCCTATGTTACTCAGGGATAATGTAGCATTCTAAAGGTAAAAGAATTTTTGAAATCGGTCCAGTAGTTTTTGAGTTTATTCGTTACAAACATACAAAAATTCAAATTATTTAAGTTTTAGTAGGGACCCCAAACTTTTTCTAGCAATAAATATACTCTATGTTACTCAGGGATAATGTAGTATTCGAATGGTGAACGATTTTTTGAAATCGGTCCAGTAGTTTTTGAGTCTATTCGCTACAAACATACAAAAATTCAAATTATCAAAAGTTTTAGTATGGGTCCCTAACTTTCTCTAGCAATAAATATAGCCTATGTTACTCAAGAATAACGTAGCATTCTAATGGTGACAAAATTTTTGAAATCGGTCCAGTACTTTTTGAGTTTATTCGTTACAAACATACAAAAATTTAAATTATTTAAGTTTTAGTAGGGACCCCAAATTTTTCTAGCAATAAATATACCCTATGTTACTCAGAGATAATATAGCATTCTAACGATCGAAGAATTTTTGAGATCGGTCCAGTAGTTTTTGAGTTTATTTGTTACAAACATACAAAAATTCAAATTATTTAAGTTTTAGTAGGGACCCCTAGTTTTTTCTAGCCATAAACATAGCCTATAATACTCAGGGATAATGCAGTATTCGAATGGTGAACGATTTTTTGAAATCGGTCCAGTACTTTTTGAGTTTATTCGTTACAAACATACAAAAATTCAAATTATTTAGGTTTTAGTAGGGATCCCTAATTTTTTCTAGCAATAATTATAGCCCTTGTTACTCAGAGATAATATAGCATTCTAACGATCGAAGAATTTTTGATATCGGTCCAGTAGTTTTTCAGTTTATTCGTTAGAAACATATAAAAATACAAATCATTTAAATTTTAGTAGGGATTTATAATTTGTTCTATCAAAAAATATTACCTATGTTACTCAGGGATAATGTAGCATTCTAAAGGTCAAATAATTTTTGAAATGGGTAGAGTACTTTTTGAGTTTATTCGTTACATACATATAAAAATACAAATTATTTAAGTATTAGTACGGTACCCTAGTTTTTTCTAGCCATAAACATAGCATATGTTACTCAAGAATAACGTAGCATTCTAAGGGTGAAAGAATTTTTGAAATCCATCCAGTAGTTTTTGAGTTTCTTCGGTTGACACATACAAAAATTCAAATTATTTAAGTTTTAGTAGGGATCCCTAACTTTCTCTAGCAATAAATATAGGCTATGTTACTCAAGGATAACGTAGCATTCTAATGGTGAAAAAATTTTTGAAATCGGCCCAGTTCTTTTTGAGTTTATTCGTTACAAACATACAAAAATTTCAAATTATTTAAGTTTTAGTAGGGATCCCTAACTTTTTCTAGGGATAAATATACCCTATGTCACTCAGGGATAACGTAGTATTCTAAAGGTAAAAGAATTTTTGAAATCGGTCCAGTAATTTTTGAGTTTATTCGTTACAAACATACAAAAATTCAAATTATTTAGGTTTTAGTAGGGCTCCCTAATTTTTTCTAGCAATAAATATAGCCCTTGTTACTCAGAGATAATATAGCATTCTAACGATCGAAGAATTTTTGATATCGGTCCAGCAGTTTTTGAGTTTATTCGTTACAAACGTACAAAAATGCAAATTATTTAAGTTTTAGTAGGGACCCCTAGTTTTTTCTAGCCATAAACATAGCCTATAATACTCAGGGATAATGCAGTATTCGAATGGTGAACGATTTTTTGAAATCGGTCCGTAGTTTTTGAGTCTATTCGCTACAAACCTACAAAAATTCAAATTATCAAAAGTTTTCGTATAGCTCCCTAACTTTCTCTAGCAATAAATATAGCCTATGTTACTCAAGGATAACGTAGCATTCTAATCGTGACAAAATTTTTGAAATCGGTCCAGTACTTTTTGAGTTTATTCATACAAACATACAAAAATTTAAATTATTTAAGTTTTAGTAGGGACCCCAAACTTTTTCTAGCAATAAATATACCCTATGTTACTCAAGGATAACGTAGCATTCTAATGGTGACAAAATTTTTGAAATCGGTCCAGTACTTTTTGAGTTTATTCGTTACAAACATACAAAAATTTAAATTATTTAAGTTTTAGTAGGGACCCCAAACTTTTTCTAGCAATAAATATACCCTATGTTACTCAGGGATAACGTAGCATTCTAATGGTGAACGATTTTTTGAAATCGGTCCAGTACTTTTTGAGTTTATTCGTTACAAACATACAAAAATTTAATTTCTTTAAGTTTTAGTAGGTACTCCTAACTTTTACTAGCAATAAATATACCCTATGTTACTCAGGGATAATGTAGCATTTTAAAGGTAAAAGAATTTTTGAAATCGGTCCAGTAGTTTTTGAGTTTATTCGTTACAAACATACAAAAATTCAAATTATTTTGGTTTTAGTGGGGATCCCTAACTTTTTCTAGCAATAAATATAACCTATGTTACTCAGGGATAACGTAGCATTCTAATGGTGAACGATTTTTTGAAATCGGTCCAGTAGTTTTTGAGTTTCTTCGTTACAAACATGCAAAAATTTAAATTATTTAAGTTTTAGTAGGGACCCCTAACTTTTTCTAGCAATAAATATACCCTATATTACTCAGGGATAATGTAGTATTCGAATGGTGAACGATTTTTTGAAATCGGTCCAGTAGTTTTTGAGTTTCTTCGTTACAAACATACAAAAATTCAAATTATTTAAGTTTTAGTAGGGACCCCTAGTTTTTTCTAGCCATAAACATAGCCTATAATACTCAGGGATAATGTAGTATTCCACTGGTGAACGATTTTTTGAAATCGGTCCAGTACTTTTTGAGTTTCTTCGTTACAAACATACAAAAATTCAAATTATTTAAGTTTTAGTAGGCATGCCTAACTTTTTCTAGCAATATATATAACCTATGTTACTCAGGGATAACGTAGCATTCTAATGGTGAAAGAATTTTTGCAATCCATTCAGTAGTTTTTGAGTTTCTTCGGTTCACACATACAAAAATTCAAATTATTTAAGTTTTAGTAGGGATCGCTAACTTTTTCTAGCAATAAATATTGCCTATGTTACTCAGGGATAATGTAGCATTCTAAAGATGAAAGAATTTTTGAAATCGGCAGAGTAGTTTTTGAGTTTCTTCGGTTCAAACATACAAAAATACAAATTATTTAAGTTTTGGTAAGGATCCCTAATTTTTTCTAGCAATAAATATTGCCTATCTTACTCAGGGATAATGTAGCATTCTAAAGGTGAAAGAATTTTTGAAATCGGTCCTGTAGTTTTTGAGTTTATTCGTTACATACCTATGAAAATACAAATTATTTAAGTTTGAGTAGGGTCCCCTAGTTTTTTCTAGCCATAAACATAACCTATGTTACTCAGGGATAACGTAGCATTCTGATGGTGAAAGAATTTTTGAAATCCATCCAGTAGTTTTTGAGTTTCTTCGGTTCACACATACAAAAATTCAAATTATTTAAGTTTTAGTAGGAATCGCTAGCTTTTTCTAGCAATAAATATTGCCTATGTTACTCAGGGATAATGTAGCATTCTAAAGATGAAAGAATTTTTGAAATCGGTCCAGTAGTTTTTGAGTTTCTTCGGTTCAAACATACAAAAATTCAAATTATTTAGGTTTTGGTAAAGATCCCTAATTTTTTCTAACAATTAATATTGCGTATGTCACTCAGGGATTATGTAGCATTCTAAAGGTCAAAGAATTTTTGAAATCGGTCCAGTACTTTTTGAGTTTGTTCGTCACCAACATATAAACATACAAATTATTTAAGTTTTAGTACGGATCCCTAATTTTTTCTAGCCATAACTATATCTTTTGTTACTCAGGGATTACGTAGCATTCTAACTGTGAAAGAATTTTTGAAATCGGTCTTGTAGTTTTTGAGTTTATTCGTTACAAACATACAAAAACTCAAATTATTTTGGTTTTAGTGGGGATCCCTAATATTTTCTAGCAATAAATATACTCTATGTTACTCATGGATAATGTAGTATTCGAATGGTGAAAGGTTTTTTGAAATCGGCCCAGTAGTTTTTGAGTTTCTTCGTTACAAACATACAAAAATTCAAATTATTTAGGTTTTAGTAGGGACCCCTAGTTTTTTCTAGCCATAAACATAGCCTATAATACTCAGGGATAATGTAGCATTCTAAAGGTCAAAGAATTTTTGAAATCGGTAGAGTACTTTTTGAGTTTATTCGTTACATACCTATAAAAATACAAATTATTTAAGTATTAGTAGGGTCCCCTAGTTTTTTCTAGCCATAAACATAGCCTATGTTACTCAAGAATAACGTATCATTCTAATGGTGAAAGAATTTTTGAAATCCATCCAGTAGTTTTTGAGTTTCCTCGGTTCACACATACAAAAATTTAAATTATTTAAGTTTTAGTAGGGATCCCTAACTTTCTCTAGCAATAAATATAGCCTATGTTACTCAAGGATAACGTAGCATTCTAATGGTGAAAAAATGTTTGAAATCGGTCCAGTACTTCTTGAGTTTATTCGTTACAAACATACAAAAATTTAAATTATTTAAGTTTTAGTAGGGACTCCTAAATTTTCTAGCAAAAAATATTGCCTATGTTACTCAGGGATAACGTAGCATTCTAATGGTGAACGATTTTTTGAAATCGGTCCAGTACTTTTTGAGTTTATTCGTTACAAACATACAAAAATTTAAATTCTTTAAGTTTTAGTAGGTACCCCTAACTTTTACTAGCAATAAATATACCCTATGTTACTCAGGGATAATGTAGCATTCTAAGGGTAAAAGAATTTTTGAAATCGGTCCAGTAGTTTTTGAGTTTCTTCGTTGCAAACATACAAAAATTTAAATTATTTAAGTTTTAGTAGGGACCCCTAACTTTTTCTAGCAATAAATATACCCTATATTACTCAGGGATAATGTAGTATTCGAATGGTGAACGATTTTTTGAAATCGGTCCAGCAGTTTTTGAGTTTCTTCGTTACAAACATACAAAAATTCAAATTATTTAAGTTTTAGTAGGGACCTCTAGTTTTTTCTAGCCATAAACATAGCCTATAATACTCAGGGATAATGTAGTATTCCACTGGTGAACGATTTTTTGAAATCGGTCCAGTAGTTTTTGAGTTTCTTCGTTACAAACATAAAAAAATTCAAATTATTTAAGTTTTAGTAGGCATGCCTAACTTTTTCTAGCAATAAATATAACCTATGTTACTCAGGGATAACGTAGCTTTCTAAAGATGAAAGAATTTTTGAAATCGGCCCAGCAGTTTTTGAGTTTCTTCGGTTCAAACATACAAAAATTCAAATTATTTAAGTTTTAGTAGGGACCCCTAGTTTTTTCTAGCCATAAACATAGCCTATAATACTCAGGGATAATGTAGCATTTTAAAGGTCAAAGAATTTTTGAAATCGGTAGAGTACTTTTTGAGTTTATTCGTTACATACCTATAGAAATACAAATTATTTAAGTATTAGTAGGGTCCCCTAGTTTTTTCTAGCCATAAATATAGCGTATGTTACTCAAGGATAACGTAGCATTCTAATGGTGAAAAAATTTTTGAAATCGGTCCAGTACTTTTTGAGTTTATTCGTTACAAACATACAAAAATTCAAATTATTTAGGTTTTAGTAGGGATCCCTAATATTTTCTAGCAATAAATATACCCTATGTTACTCAGGGATAATGTAGCATTCTACAGGTAAAAGATTTTTTGAAATCGGTCCAGTAGTTTCTGAGTTTCTTCGTTACAAACATACAAAAATTCAAATTATTTTAATTTTAGTAGGGATCGCTAACTTTTTCTAGCAATAAATATTGCCTATGTTACTCAGGGATAATGTAGTATTCGAATGGTGAAAGGTTTTTTGAAATCGGTCCAGTAGTTTTTGAGTTTCTTCGTTACAAACATACAAAAATTCAAATTATTTAAGTTTTAGTAGGGACCTCTAGTTTTTTCTAGCCATAAACATAGCCTATAATACTCACGGATAATGTAGTATTCCACTGGTGAACGATTTTTTGAAATCGGTCCAGTAGTTTTTGAGTTTCTTAGTTACAAACATAAAAAAATTCAAATTATTTAAGTTTTAGTAGGCATGCCTAACTTTTTCTGGCAATAAATATAAGCTATGTTACTCAGGGATAACGTAGCTTTCTAAAGATGAAAGAATTTTTGAAATCGGCCCAGTAGTTTTTGAGTTTCTTCGGTTCAAACATACAAAAATTCAAATTATTTAAGTTTTAGTAGGGACCCCTAGTTTTTTCTAGCCATAAACATAGCCTATAATACTCAGGGATAATGTAGCATTCTAAAGGTCAAAGAATTTTTGAAATCGGTAGAGTACTTTTTGAGTTTATTCGTTACATACCTATAAAAATACAAATTATTTAAGTACTAGTAGGGTCCCCTAGTTTTTCTAGCCATAAACATAGCCTATGTTACTTAAGAATAACGTAGCTTTCTAATGGTGAAAGAATTTTTGAAATCCATCCAGTAGTTTTTGAGTTTCCTCGGTTCACACATACAAAAATTCAAATTATTTAAGTTTTAGTAGGGACCCCTAACTTTCTCTAGCAATAAATATAGCCTATGTTACTCAAGGATAACTTAGCATTCTAATGGTGAAAAAATTTTTGAAATCGGTCCAGTACTTTTTGAGTTTATTCGTTACAAACATACAAAAATTCAAATTATTTAGGTTTTAGTAGGGATCCCTAATATTTTCTAGCAATAAATATACCCTATGTTACTCAGGGATAATGTAGCATTCTACAGGTAAAAGATTTTTTGAAATCGGTCCAGTAGTTTTTGAGTTTCTTCGTTACAAACATACAAAAATTCAAATTATTTAAATTTTAGTAGGGACCTCTAGTTTTTTCTAGCCACAAACATAGCCTATAATACTCAGGGATAATGTAGTATTCCACTGGCGAACGATTTTTTGAAATCGGTCCAGTAGTTTTTGAGTTTCTTCGTTACAAACATAAAAAAATTCAAATTATTTAAGTTTTAGTAGGCATGCCTAACTTTTTCTGGCAATAAATATAACCTATGTTACTCAGGGATAACGTAGCTTTCTAAAGATGAAAGAATTTTTGAAATCGGCCCAGTAGTTTTTGAGTTTCTTCGGTTCAAACATACAAAAATTCAAATTATTTAAGTTTTAGTAGAGACCCCTAGTTTTTCTAGCCATAAACATAGCCTATAATACTCAGGGATAATGTAGCATTCTAAAGGTCAAAGAATTTTTGAAATCGGTAGAGTACTTTTTGAGTTTATTCGTTACATACCTATAAAAATACAAATTATTTAAGTACTAGTAGGGTCCCCTAGTTTTTTCTAGCCGTAAACATAGCCTATGTTAGTTAAGAATAACGTAGCATTCTAATGGTGAAAGAATTTTTGAAATCCATCCAGTAGTTTTTGAGTTTCCTCGGTTCACACATACAAAAATTCAAATTATTTAAGTTTCAGTAGGGACCCCTAACTTTCTCTAGCAATAAATATAGCCTATGTTCCTCAAGGATAACGTAGCATTCTAATGGTGAAAAAATGTTTGAAATCGGTCCAGTACTTTTTGAGTTTATTCGTTACAAACAAACACAAATTTAAATTATTTAAGTTTTAGTAGGGACCCCTAACTTTTTCTAGCAATAAATATAACCTATGTTACTCAGGGATAACGTAGCATTCTAATGGAGAACGATTTTTTGAAATCGGTCCAGTACTTTTTGAGTTTATTCGTTACAAACTTACAAAAATTTAAATTCTTTAAGTTTTAGTAGGTACCCCTAACTTTTACTAGCAATAAATATACGCTATGTTACTCAGGGATAATTTAGCATTCTAAAGGTAAAAGAATTTTTGAAATCGGTCCAGTAGTTTTTGAGTTTCTTCGGTTCAAACATACAAAAATTCAAATTATTTAGGTTTTGGTAAAGATCCCTAATTTTTTCTAACAATTAATATTGCGTATGTCACTCAGGGATTATGTAGCATTCTAAAGGTCAAAGAATTTTTGAAATCGGTCCAGTAGTTTTTGAGTCTCTTCGGTTCAAACATACAAAAATTCAAATTTTTTGGTTTTAGTGGGGATCCCTAATATTTTCTAGCAATAAATATATCCTATATTACTCAGGGATAACGTAGCATTCTAATGGTGAACGATTTTTTGAAATCGGTCCAGTAGTTTTTGAGTTTCTTCGTTACAAACATACAAAAATTTAAATTATTTAGGTTTTAGTAGGGACCCCTAACTTTTTCTAGCAATAAATATACCCTATATTACTCAGGGATAATGTAGTATTCGAATGGTGAACGATTTTTTGAAATCGGTCCAGTAGTTTTTGAGTTTCTTCGTTACAAACATACAAAAATTCAAATTATTTAAGTTTTAGTAGGGACCCCTAGTTTTTTCTAGCCATAAACATAGCCTATAATACTCAGGGATAATGTAGTATTCCACTGGTGAACGATTTTTTGAAATCGGTCCAGTACTTTTTGAGTTTCTTCGTTACAAACATACAAAAATTCAAATTATTTAAGTTTTAGTAGGCATGCCTAACTTTTTTTAGCAATATATATAACCTATGTTACTCAGGGATAACGTAGCATTCTAATGGTGAAAGAATTTTTGAAATCGGCAGAGTAGTTTTTGAGTTTCTTCGGTTCAAACATACAAAAATACAAATTATTTAAGTTTTGGTAAGGACCCCTAATTTTTTCTAGCAATAAATATTGCCTATCTTACTCAGGGATAATGTAGCATTCTAAAGGTGAAAGAATTTTTGAAATCGGTCCTGTAGTTTTTGAGTTTATTCGTTACAAACCTATGAAAATACAAATTATTTAAGTTTGAGTAGGGTCCCCTAGCTTTTTCTAGCAATAAATATAACCTATGTTACTCAGGGATAACGTAGCATTCTAATGGAGAACGATTTTTTGAAATCGGTCCAGTACTTTTTGAGTTTATTCGTTACAAACTTACAAAAATTTAAATTCTTTAAGTTTTAGTAGGTACCCCTAACTTTTACTAGCAATAAATATACGCTATGTTACTCAGGGATAATTTAGCATTCTAAAGGTAAAAGAATTTTTGAAATCGGTCCAGTAGTTTTTGAGTTTCTTCGGTTCAAACATACAAAAATTCAAATTAATTAGGTTTTGGTAAAGATCCCTAATTTTTTCTAACAATTAATATTGCGTGTGTCACTCAGGGATTATGTAGCATTCTAAAGGTCAAAGAATTTTTGAAATCGGTCCAGTACTTTTTGAGTTTGTTCGTCACCAACATATAAACATACAAATTATTTAAGTTTTAGTACGGATCCCTAATTTTTTCTAGCCATAACTATATCTTTTGTTACTCAGGGATTACGTAGCATTCTAACTGTGAAAGAATTTTTGAAATCGGTCTTGTAGTTTTTGAGTTTATTCGTTACAAACATACAAAAACTCAAATTATTTTGGTTTTAGTGGGGATCCCTAATATTTTCTAGCAATAAATATACTCTATGTTACTCATGGATAATGTAGTATTCGAATGGTGAAAGGTTTTTTGAAATCGGTCCAGTAGTTTTTGAGTTTCTTCGTTACAAACATACAAAAATTCAAATTATTTAAGTTTTAGTAGGGACCCCTAGTTTTTTCTAGCCATAAACATAGCCTATAATACTCAGGGATAATGTAGCATTCTAAAGGTCAAAGAATTTTTGAAATCGGTAGAGTACTTTTTGAGTTTATTCGTTACATACCTATAAAATTACAAATTATTTAAGTATTAGTAGGGTCCCCTAGTTTTTTCTAGCCATAAACATAGCCTATGTTACTCAAGAATAACGTATCATTCTAATGGTGAAAGAATTTTTGAAATCCATCCAGTAGTTTTTGAGTTTCCTCGGTTCACACATACAAAAATTTAAATTATTTAAGTTTTAGTAGGGATCCCTAACTTTCTCTAGCAATAAATATAGCCTATGTTACTCAAGGATAACGTAGCATTCTAATGGTGAAAAAATGTTTGAAATCGGTCCAGTACTTTTTGAGTTTATTCGTTACAAACATACAAAAATTTAAATTCTTTAAGTTTTAGTAGGCATGCCTAACTTTTTCTGGCAATAAATATAACCTATGTTACTCAGGGATAACGCAGCTTTCTAAAGATGAAAGAATTTTTGAAATCGGCCCAGTAGTTTTTGAGTTTCTTTGGTTCAAACATACAAAAATTCAAATTATTTAAGTTTTAGTAGGGACCCCTAGTTTTTTCTAGCCATAAACATAGCCTATGTTACTTAAGAAGAACGTAGCTTTCTAATGGTGAAAGAATTTTTGAAATCCATCCAGTAGTTTTTGAGTTTCCTCGGTTCACACATACAAAAATTCAAATTATTTAAGTTTTAGTAGGGACCCCTAATTTTCTCTAGCAATAAATATAGCCTATGTTACTCAAGGATAACGTAGCATTCTAATGGTGAAAAAATTTTTGAAATCGGTCCAGTAGTTTTTGAGTTTCTTCGTTACAAACATACAAAAATTCAAATTATTTAAATTTTAGTAGGGACCTCTAGTTTTTTCTAGCCACAAACATAGCCTATAATACTCAGGGATAATGTAGTATTCCACTGGTGAACGATTTTTTGAAATCGGTCCAGTAGTTTTTGAGTTTCTTCGTTACAAACATAAAAAAATTCAAATTATTTAAGTTTTAGTAGGCATGCCTAACTTTTTCTGGCAATAAATATAACCTATGTTACTCAGGGATAACGTAGCTTTCTAAAGATGAAAGAATTTTTGAAATCGGCCCAGTAGTTTTTGAGTTTCTTCGGTTCAAACATACAAAAATTCAAATTATTTAAGTTTTAGTAGAGACCCCTAGTTTTTCTAGCCATAAACATAGCCTATAATACTCAGGGATAATGTAGCATTCTAAAGGTCAAAGAATTTTTGAAATCGGTAGAGTACTTTTTGAGTTTATTCGTTACATACCTATAAAAATACAAATTATTTAAGTACTAGTAGGGTCCCCTAGTTTTTTCTAGCCGTAAACATAGCCTATGTTAGTTAAGAATAACGTAGCATTCTAATGGTGAAAGAATTTTTGAAATCCATCCAGTAGTTTTTGAGTTTCCTCGGTTCACACATACAAAAATTCAAATTATTTAAGTTTTAGTAGGGACCCCTAACTTTCTCTAGCAATAAATATAGCCTATGTTCCTCAAGGATAACGTAGCATTCTAATGGTGAAAAAATGTTTGAAATCGGTCCAATACTTTTTGAGTTTATTCGTTACAAACAAACACAAATTTAAATTATTTAAGTTTTAGTAGGGACCCCTAACTTTTTCTAGCAATAAATATAACCTATGTTACTCAGGGATAACGTAGCATTCTAATGGAGAACGATTTTTTGAAATCGGTCCAGTACTTTTTGAGTTTATTCGTTACAAACTTACAAAAATTTAAATTCTTTAAGTTTTAGTAGGTACCCCTAACTTTTACTAGCAATAAATATACCCTATGTTACTCAGGGATAATGTAGCATTCTAAAGGTAAAAGAATTTTTGAAATCGGTCCAGTAGTTTTTGAGTTTCATCGGTTCAAACATACAAAAATTCAAATTATTTAGGTTTTGGTAAAGATCCCTAATTTTTTCTAACAATTAATATTGCGTATGTCACTCAGGGAGTATGTAGCATTCTAAAGGTCAAAGAATTTTTGAAATCGGTCCAGTAGTTTTTGAGTTTCTTCGGTTCAAACATACAAAAATTCAAATTTTTTGGTTTTAGTGGGGATCCCTAATATTTTCTAGAAATAAATATATCCTATATTACTCAGGGATAACGTAGCATTCTAATGGTGAACGATTTTTTGAAATCGGTCCAGTAGTTTTTTGAGTTTCTTCGTTACAAACATACGAAAATTTAAATTATTTAAGTTTTAGTAGGGACCCCTAACTTTTTCTAGCAATAAATATACCCTATATTACTCAGGGATAATGTAGTATTCGAATGGTGAACGATTTTTTGAAATCGGTCCAGTAGTTTTTGAGGTTCTTCGTTACAAACATACAAAAATTCAAATTATTTAAGTTTTAGTAGGGACCCCTAGTTTTTTCTAGCCATAAACATAGCCTATAATACTCAGGGATAATGTAGTATTCCACTGGTGAACGATTTTTTGAAATCGGTCCAGTACTTTTTGAGTTTCTTCGTTACAAACATACAAAAATTCAAATTATTTAAGTTTTAGTAGGCATGCCTAACTTTTTCTAGCAATATATATAACCTATGTTACTCAGGGATAACGTAGCATTCTAATGGTGAAAGAATTTTTGAAATCCATCCAGTAGTTTTTGAGTTTCTTCGGTTCACACATACAAAAATTCAAATTATTTAAGTTTTAGTAGGGATCGCTAACTTTTTCTAGCAATAAATATTGCCTATGTTACTCAGGGATAATGTAGCATTCTAAAGATGAAAGAATTTTTGAAATCGGCAGAGTAGTTTTTGAGTTTCTTCGGTTCAAACATACAAAAATACAAATTATTTAAGTTTTGATAAGGATCCCTAATTTTTTCTAGCAATAAATATTGCCTATCTTACTCAGGGATAATGTAGCATTCTAAAGGTGAAAGAATTTTTGAAATCGGTCCTGTAGTTTTTGAGTTTATTCGTTACAAACCTATGAAAATACAAATTATTTAAGTTTGAGTAGGGTCCCCTAGCTTTTTCTAGCAATAAATATTGCCTATGTTACTCAGGGATAATGTAGCATTCTAAAGATGAAAGAATTTTTGAAATCGGTCCAGTAGTTTTTGAGTTTCTTCGGTTCAAACATACAAAAATTCAAATTAATTAGGTTTTAGTAAAGATCCCTAATTTTTTCTAACAATTAATATTGCGTATGTCACTCAGGGATTATGTAGCATTCTAAAGGTCAAAGAATTTTTGAAATCGGTCCAGTACTTTTTGAGTTTGTTCGTCACCAACATATAAACATACAAATTATTTAAGTTTTAGTACGGATCCCTAATTTTTTCTAGCCATAACTATATCTTTTGTTACTCAGGGATTACGTAGCAATCTAACTGTGAAAGAATTTTTGAAATCGGTCTTGTAGTTTTTGAGTTTATTCGTTACAAACATACAAAAACTCAAATTATTTTGGTTTTAGTGGGGATCCCTAATATTTTCTAGCAATAAATATACTCTATGTTACTCATGGATAATGTAGTATTCGAATGGTGAAAGGTTTTTTGAAATCGGTCCAGTAGTTTTTGAGTTTCTTCGTTACAAACATACAAAAATTCAAATTATTTAAGTTTTAGTAGGGACCCCAAGTTTTTTCTAGCCATAAACATAGCCTATAATACTCAGGGATAATGTAGCATTCTAAAGGTCAAAGAATTTTTGAAATCGGTAGAGTACTTTTTGAGTTTATTCGTTACATACCTATAAAAATACAAATTATTTAAGTTTTAGTAGGGACCCCTAACTTTTTCTAGCAATAAATATAACCTATGTTACTCAGGGATAACGTAGCATTCTAATGGAGAACGATTTTTTGAAATCGGTCCAGTACTTTTTGAGTTTATTCGTTACAAACTTACAAAAATTTAAATTCTTTAAGTTTTAGTAGGTACCCCTACCTTTTACTAGCAATAAATATACCCTATGTTACTCAGAGATAATGTAGCATTCTAAAGGTAAAAGAATTTTTGAAATCGGTCCAGTAGTTTTTGAGTTTATTCGTTACAAACATACAAAAATTCAAATTTTTTGGTTTTAGTGGGGATCCCTAATATTTTCTAGCAATAAGTATATCCTATATTACTCAGGGATAACGTAGCATTCTAATGGTGAACGATTTTTTGAAATCGGTCCAGTAGTTTTTGAGTTTCTTCGTTACAAACATACAAAAATTTAAATTATTTAAGTTTTAGTAGGGACCCCTAACTTTTTCTAGCAATAAATATACCCTATATTACTCAGGTATAATGTAGTATTCGAGTGGTGAACGATTTTTTGAAATCGGTCCAGTAGTTTTTGAGTTTCTTCGTTACAAACATACAAAAATTCAAATTATTTAAGTTTTAGTAGGCATGCCTAACTTTTTCTAGCAATATATATAACCTATCTTACTCAGGGATAACGTAGCATTCTAATGGTGAAAGAATTTTTGAAATCCATCCACTAGTTTTTGAGTTTCTTCGGTTCACACATACAAAAATTCAAATTATTTAAGTTTTAGTAGGGATCTCTAACTTTTTCTAGCAACAAATATTGCCTATGTTACTCAGGGATAATCTAGCATTCTAAAGATGAAAGAATTTTTGAAATCGGCAGAGTTGTTTTTGAGTTTCTTCGGTTCAAACATACAAAAATACAAATTATTTAAGTTTTGGTAAGGATCCCTAATTTTTTCTAGCAATAAATATTGCCTATCTTACTCAGGGATAATGTAGCATTCTAAAGGTGAAAGAATTTTTGAAATCGGTCCTGTAGTTTTTGAGTTTATTCGTTACAAACCTATGAAAATACAAATTATTTAAGTTTGAGTAGGGTCCCCTAGCTTTTTCTAGCAATAAATATTGCCTATGTTACTCAGGGATAATGTAGCATTCTAAAGATGAAAGAATTTTTGAAATCGGTCCAGTAGTTTTTGAGTTTCTTCGGTTGAAACATACAAAAATTCAAATTATTTAGGTTTTGGTAAAGATCCCTAATTTTTTCTAACAATTAATATTGCGTATGTCACTCAGGGATTATGTAGCATTCTAAAGGTCAAAGAATTTTTGAAATCGGTCCAGTACTTTTTGAGTTTGTTCGTCACCAACATATAAACATACAAATTATTTAAGTTTTAGTACGGATCCCTAATTTTTTCTAGCCATAACTATATCTTTTGTTACTCAGGGATTACGTAGCATTCTAACTGTGAAAGAATTTTTGAAATCGGTCTTGTAGTTTTTGAGTTTATTCGTTACAAACATACAAAAACTCAAATTATTTTGGTTTTAGTGGGGATCCCTAATATTTTCTAGCAATAAATATACTCTATGTTACTCATGGATAATGTAGTATTCGAATGGTGAAAGGTTTTTTGAAATCGGTCCAGTAGTTTTTGAGTTTCTTCGTTACAAACATACAAAAATTCAAATTATTTAAGTTTTAGTAGGGACCCCTAGTTTTTTCTAGCCATAAACATAGCCTATAATACTCAGGGATAATGTAGCATTCTAAAGGTCAAAGAATTTTTGAAATCGGTCCAGTAGTTTTTGAGTTTATTCGTTACAAACATACAAAAATTCAAATTTTTTGGTTTTAGTGGGGATCCCTAATATTTTCTAGCAATAAGTATATCCTATATTACTCAGGGATAACGTAGCATTCTAATGGTGAACGATTTTTTGAAATCGGTCCAGTAGTTTTTGAGTTTCTTCGTTACAAACATACAAAAATTTAAATTATTTAAGTTTTAGTAGGGACCCCTAACTTTTTCTAGCAATAAATATACCCTATATTACTCAGGTATAATGTAGTATTCGAGTGGTGAACGATTTTTTGAAATCGGTCCAGTAGTTTTTGAGTTTCTTCGTTACAAACATACAAAAATTCAAATTATTTAAGTTTTAGTAGGCATGCCTAACTTTTTCTAGCAATATATATAACCTATCTTACTCAGGGATAACGTAGCATTCTAATGGTGAAAGAATTTTTGAAATCCATCCACTAGTTTTTGAGTTTCTTCGGTTCACACATACAAAAATTCAAATTATTTAAGTTTTAGTAGGGATCTCTAACTTTTTCTAGCAACAAATATTGCCTATGTTACTCAGGGATAATCTAGCATTCTAAAGATGAAAGAATTTTTGAAATCGGCAGAGTTGTTTTTGAGTTTCTTCGGTTCAAACATACAAAAATACAAATTATTTAAGTTTTGGTAAGGATCCCTAATTTTTTCTAGCAATAAATATTGCCTATCTTACTCAGGGATAATGTAGCATTCTAAAGGTGAAAGAATTTTTGAAATCGGTCCTGTAGTTTTTGAGTTTATTCGTTACAAACCTATGAAAATACAAATTATTTAAGTTTGAGTAGGGTCCCCTAGCTTTTTCTAGCAATAAATATTGCCTATGTTACTCAGGGATAATGTAGCATTCTAAAGATGAAAGAATTTTTGAAATCGGTCCAGTAGTTTTTGAGTTTCTTCGGTTCAAACATACAAAAATTCAAATTAATTAGGTTTTGGTAAAGATCCCTAATTTTTTCTAACAATTAATATTGCGTATGTCACTCAGGGATTATGTAGCATTCTAAAGGTCAAAGAATTTTTGAAATCGGTCCAGTACTTTTTGAGTTTGTTCGTCACCAACATATAAACATACAAATTATTTAAGTTTTAGTACGGATCCCTAATTTTTTCTAGCCATAACTATATCTTTTGTTACTCAGGGATTACGTAGCAATCTAACTGTGAAAGAATTTTTGAAATCGGTCTTGTAGTTTTTGAGTTTATTCGTTACAAACATACAAAAACTCAAATTATTTTGGTTTTAGTGGGGATCCCTAATATTTTCTAGCAATAAATATACTCTATGTTACTCATGGATAATGTAGTATTCGAATGGTGAAAGGTTTTTTGAAATCGGTCCAGTAGTTTTTGAGTTTCTTCGTTACAAACATACAAAAATTCAAATTATTTAAGTTTTAGTAGGGACCCCAAGTTTTTTCTAGCCATAAACATAGCCTATAATACTCAGGGATAATGTAGCATTCTAAAGGTCAAAGAATTTTTGAAATCGGTAGAGTACTTTTTGAGTTTATTCGTTACATACCTATAAAAATACAAATTATTTAAGTTTTAGTAGGGACCCCTAACTTTTTCTAGCAATAAATATAACCTATGTTACTCAGGGATAACGTAGCATTCTAATGGAGAACGATTTTTTGAAATCGGTCCAGTACTTTTTGAGTTTATTCGTTACAAACTTACAAAAATTTAAATTCTTTAAGTTTTAGTAGGTACCCCTACCTTTTACTAGCAATAAATATACCCTATGTTACTCAGGGATAATGTAGCATTCTAAAGGTAAAAGAATTTTTGAAATCGGTCCAGTAGTTTTTGAGTTTATTCGTTACAAACATACAAAAATTCAAATTTTTTGGTTTTAGTGGGGATCCCTAATATTTTCTAGCAATAAGTATATCCTATATTACTCAGGGATAACGTAGCATTCTAATGGTGAACGATTTTTTGAAATCGGTCCAGTAGTTTTTGAGTTTCTTCGTTACAAACATACAAAAATTTAAATTATTTAAGTTTTAGTAGGGACCCCTAACTTTTTCTAGCAATAAATATACCCTATATTACTCAGGTATAATGTAGTATTCGAGTGGTGAACGATTTTTTGAAATCGGTCCAGTAGTTTTTGAGTTTCTTCGTTACAAACATACAAAAATTCAAATTATTTAAGTTTTAGTAGGCATGCCTAACTTTTTCTAGCAATATATATAACCTATCTTACTCAGGGATAACGTAGCATTCTAATGGTGAAAGAATTTTTGAAATCCATCCACTAGTTTTTGAGTTTCTTCGGTTCACACATACAAAAATTCAAATTATTTAAGTTTTAGTAGGGATCTCTAACTTTTTCTAGCAACAAATATTGCCTATGTTACTCAGGGATAATCTAGCATTCTAAAGATGAAAGAATTTTTGAAATCGGCAGAGTTGTTTTTGAGTTTCTTCGGTTCAAACATACAAAAATACAAATTATTTAAGTTTTGGTAAGGATCCCTAATTTTTTCTAGCAATAAATATTGCCTATCTTACTCAGGGATAATGTAGCATTCTAAAGGTGAAAGAATTTTTGAAATCGGTCCTGTAGTTTTTGAGTTTATTCGTTACAAACCTATGAAAATACAAATTATTTAAGTTTGAGTAGGGTCCCCTAGCTTTTTCTAGCAATAAATATTGCCTATGTTACTCAGGGATAATGTAGCATTCTAAAGATGAAAGAATTTTTGAAATCGGTCCAGTAGTTTTTGAGTTTCTTCGGTTGAAACATACAAAAATTCAAATTATTTAGGTTTTGGTAAAGATCCCTAATTTTTTCTAACAATTAATATTGCGTATGTCACTCAGGGATTATGTAGCATTCTAAAGGTCAAAGAATTTTTGAAATCGGTCCAGTACTTTTTGAGTTTGTTCGTCACCAACATATAAACATACAAATTATTTAAGTTTTAGTACGGATCCCTAATTTTTTCTAGCCATAACTATATCTTTTGTTACTCAGGGATTACGTAGCATTCTAACTGTGAAAGAATTTTTGAAATCGGTCTTGTAGTTTTTGAGTTTATTCGTTACAAACATACAAAAACTCAAATTATTTTGGTTTTAGTGGGGATCCCTAATATTTTCTAGCAATAAATATACTCTATGTTACTCATGGATAATGTAGTATTCGAATGGTGAAAGGTTTTTTGAAATCGGTCCAGTAGTTTTTGAGTTTCTTCGTTACAAACATACAAAAATTCAAATTATTTAAGTTTTAGTAGGGACCCCTAGTTTTTTCTAGCCATAAACATAGCCTATAATTCTCAGGGATAATGTAGCATTCTAAAGGTCAAAGAATTTTTGAAATCGGTCCAGTAGTTTTTGAGTTTATTCGTTACAAACATACAAAAATTCAAATTTTTTGGTTTTAGTGGGGATCCCTAATATTTTCTAGCAATAAGTATATCCTATATTACTCAGGGATAACGTAGCATTCTAATGGTGAACGATTTTTTGAAATCGGTCCAGTAGTTTTTGAGTTTCTTCGTTACAAACATACAAAAATTTAAATTATTTAAGTTTTAGTAGGGACCCCTAACTTTTTCTAGCAATAAATATACCCTATATTACTCAGGTATAATGTAGTATTCGAGTGGTGAACGATTTTTTGAAATCGGTCCAGTAGTTTTTGAGTTTCTTCGTTACAAACATACAAAAATTCAAATTATTTAAGTTTTAGTAGGCATGCCTAACTTTTTCTAGCAATATATATAACCTATCTTACTCAGGGATAACGTAGCATTCTAATGGTGAAAGAATTTTTGAAATCCATCCACTAGTTTTTGAGTTTCTTCGGTTCACACATACAAAAATTCAAATTATTTAAGTTTTAGTAGGGATCTCTAACTTTTTCTAGCAACAAATATTGCCTATGTTACTCAGGGATAATCTAGCATTCTAAAGATGAAAGAATTTTTGAAATCGGCAGAGTTGTTTTTGAGTTTCTTCGGTTCAAACATACAAAAATACAAATTATTTAAGTTTTGGTAAGGATCCCTAATTTTTTCTAGCAATAAATATTGCCTATCTTACTCAGGGATAATGTAGCATTCTAAAGGTGAAAGAATTTTTGAAATCGGTCCTGTAGTTTTTGAGTTTATTCGTTACAAACCTATGAAAATACAAATTATTTAAGTTTGAGTAGGGTCCCCTAGCTTTTTCTAGCAATAAATATTGCCTATGTTACTCAGGGATAATGTAGCATTCTAAAGATGAAAGAATTTTTGAAATCGGTCCAGTAGTTTTTGAGTTTCTTCGGTTGAAACATACAAAAATTCAAATTATTTAGGTTTTGGTAAAGATCCCTAATTTTTTCTAACAATTAATATTGCGTATGTCACTCAGGGATTATGTAGCATTCTAAAGGTCAAAGAATTTTTGAAATCGGTCCAGTACTTTTTGAGTTTGTTCGTCACCAACATATAAACATACAAATTATTTAAGTTTTAGTACGGATCCCTAATTTTTTCTAGCCATAACTATATCTTTTGTTACTCAGGGATTACGTAGCATTCTAACTGTGAAAGAATTTTTGAAATCGGTCTTGTAGTTTTTGAGTTTATTCGTTACAAACATACAAAAACTCAAATTATTTTGGTTTTAGTGGGGATCCCTAATATTTTCTAGCAATAAATATACTCTATGTTACTCATGGATAATGTAGTATTCGAATGGTGAAAGGTTTTTTGAAATCGGTCCAGTAGTTTTTGAGTTTCTTCGTTACAAACATACAAAAATTCAAATTATTTAAGTTTTAGTAGGGACCCCTAGTTTTTTCTAGCCATAAACATAGCCTATAATACTCAGGGATAATGTAGCATTCTAAAGGTCAAAGAATTTTTGAAATCGGTCCAGTAGTTTTTGAGTTTATTCGTTACAAACATACAAAAATTCAAATTTTTTGGTTTTAGTGGGGATCCCTAATATTTTCTAGCAATAAGTATATCCTATATTACTCAGGGATAACGTAGCATTCTAATGGTGAACGATTTTTTGAAATCGGTCCAGTAGTTTTTGAGTTTCTTCGTTACAAACATACAAAAATTTAAATTATTTAAGTTTTAGTAGGGACCCCTAACTTTTTCTAGCAATAAATATACCCTATATTACTCAGGTATAATGTAGTATTCGAGTGGTGAACGATTTTTTGAAATCGGTCCAGTAGTTTTTGAGTTTCTTCGTTACAAACATACAAAAATTCAAATTATTTAAGTTTTAGTAGGCATGCCTAACTTTTTCTAGCAATATATATAACCTATCTTACTCAGGGATAACGTAGCATTCTAATGGTGAAAGAATTTTTGAAATCCATCCACTAGTTTTTGAGTTTCTTCGGTTCACACATACAAAAATTCAAATTATTTAAGTTTTAGTAGGGATCTCTAACTTTTTCTAGCAACAAATATTGCCTATGTTACTCAGGGATAATCTAGCATTCTAAAGATGAAAGAATTTTTGAAATCGGCAGAGTTGTTTTTGAGTTTCTTCGGTTCAAACATACAAAAATACAAATTATTTAAGTTTTGGTAAGGATCCCTAATTTTTTCTAGCAATAAATATTGCCTATCTTACTCAGGGATAATGTAGCATTCTAAAGGTGAAAGAATTTTTGAAATCGGTCCTGTAGTTTTTGAGTTTATTCGTTACAAACCTATGAAAATACAAATTATTTAAGTTTGAGTAGGGTCCCCTAGCTTTTTCTAGCAATAAATATTGCCTATGTTACTCAGGGATAATGTAGCATTCTAAAGATGAAAGAATTTTTGAAATCGGTCCAGTAGTTTTTGAGTTTCTTCGGTTGAAACATACAAAAATTCAAATTATTTAGGTTTTGGTAAAGATCCCTAATTTTTTCTAACAATTAATATTGCGTATGTCACTCAGGGATTATGTAGCATTCTAAAGGTCAAAGAATTTTTGAAATCGGTCCAGTACTTTTTGAGTTTGTTCGTCACCAACATATAAACATACAAATTATTTAAGTTTTAGTACGGATCCCTAATTTTTTCTAGCCATAACTATATCTTTTGTTACTCAGGGATTACGTAGCATTCTAACTGTGAAAGAATTTTTGAAATCGGTCTTGTAGTTTTTGAGTTTATTCGTTAAAAACATACAAAAACTCAAATTATTTTGGTTTTAGTGGGGATCCCTAATATTTTCTAGCAATAAATATACTCTATGTTACTCATGGATAATGTAGTATTCGAATGGTGAAAGGTTTTTTGAAATCGGTCCAGTAGTTTTTGAGTTTCTTCGTTACAAACATACAAAAATTCAAATTATTTAAGTTTTAGTAGGGACCCCTAGTTTTTTCTAGCCATAAACATAGCCTATAATACTCAGGGATAATGTAGCATTCTAAAGGTCAAAGAATTTTTGAAATCGGTAGAGTACTTTTTGAGTTTATTCGTTACATACCTATAAAAATACAAATTATTTAAGTATTAGTAGGGTCCCCTAGTTTTTTCTAGCCATAAACATAGCCTATGTTACTCAAGAATAACGTATCATTCTAATGGTGAAAGAATTTTTGAAATCCATCCAGTAGTTTTTGAGTTTCCTCGGTTCACACATACAAAAATTTAAATTATTTAAGTTTTAGTAGGGATCCCTAACTTTCTCTAGCAATAAATATAGCCTATGTTACTCAAGGATAACGTAGCATTCTAATGGTGAAAAAATGTTTGAAATCGGTCCAGTACTTCTTGAGTTTATTCGTTACAAACATACAAAAATTTAAATTATTTAAGTTTTAGTAGGGACCCCTAACTTTTTCTAGCAAAAAATATTGCCTATGTTACTCAGGGATAACGTAGCATTCTAATGGTGAACGATGTTTTGAAATCGGTCCAGTACTTTTTGAGTTTATTCGTTACAAACATACAAAAATTTAAATTCTTTAAGTTTTAGTAGGTACCCCTAACTTTTACTAGCAATAAATATACCCTATGTTACTCAGGGATAATGTAGCATTCTAAGGGTAAAAGAATTTTTGAAATCGGTCCAGTAGTTTTTGAGTTTCTTCGTTACAAACATACAAAAATTTAAATTATTTAAGTTTTAGTAGGGACCCCTAACTTTTTCTAGCAATAAATATACCCTATATTACTCAGGGATAATGTAGTATTCGAATGGTGAACGATGTTTTGAAATCGGTCCAGCAGTTTTTGAGTTTCTTCGTTACAAACATACAAAAATTCAAATTATTTAAGTTTTAGTAGGGACCTCTAGTTTTTTCTAGCCATAAACATAGCCTATAATACTCAGGGATAATGTAGTATTCCACTGGTGAACGATTTTTTGAAATCGGTCCAGTAGTTTTTGAGTTTCTTCGTTACAAACATAAAAAAATTCAAATTATTTAAGTTTTAGTAGGCATGCCTAACTTTTTCTAGCAATAAATATAACCTATGTTACTCAGGGATAACGTAGCTTTCTAAAGATGAAAGAATTTTTGAAATCGGCCCAGCAGTTTTTGAGTTTCTTCGGTTCAAACATACAAAAATTCAAATTATTTAAGTTTTAGTACGGACCCCTAGTTTTTTCTAGCCATAAACATAGCCTATAATACTCAGGGATAATGTAGCATTTTAAAGGTCAAAGAATTTTTGAAATCGGTAGAGTACTTTTTGAGTTTATTCGTTACATACCTATAGAAATACAAATTATTTAAGTATTAGTAGGGTCCCCTAGTTTTTTCTAGCCATAAATATAGCGTATGTTACTCAAGGATAACGTAGCATTCTAATGGTGAAAAAATTTTTGAAATCGGTCCAGTACTTTTTGAATTTATTCGTTACAAACATACAAAAATTCAAATTATTTAGGTTTTAGTAGGGATCCCTAATATTTTCTAGCAATAAGTATACCCTATGTTACTCAGGGATAATGTAGCATTCTACAGGTAAAAGATTTTTTGAAATCGGTCCAGTAGTTTTTGAGTTTCTTCGTTACAAACATACAAAAATTCAAATTATTTAAATTTTAGTAGGGATCGCTAACTTTTTCTAGCAATAAATATTGCCTATGTTACTCAGGGATAATGTAGTATTCGAATGGTGAAAGGTTTTTTGAAATCGGTCCAGTAGTTTTTGAGTTTCTTCGTTACAAACATACAAAAATTTAAATTATTTAAGTTTTAGTAGGGACCTCTAGTTTTTTCTAGCCATAAACATAGCCTATAATACTCACGGATAATGTAGTATGCCACTGGTGAACGATTTTTTGAAATCGGTCAAGTAGTTTTTGAGTTTCTTCGTTACAAACATAAAAAAATTCATATTATTTAAGTTTTAGTAGGCATGCCTAACTTTTTCTGGCAATAAATATAACCTATGTTACTCAGGGATAACGTAGCTTTCTAAAGATGAAAGAATTTTTGAAATCGGCCCAGTAGTTTTTGAGTTTCTTCGGTTCAAACATACAAAAATTCAAATTATTTAAGTTTTAGTAGGGACCCCTAGTTTTTTCTAGCCATAAACATAGCCTATAATACTCAGGGATAATGTAGCATTCTAAAGGTCAAAGAATTTTTGAAATCGGTAGAGTACTTTTTGAGTTTATTGGTTACATACCTATAAAAATACAAATTATTTAAGTACTAGTACGGACCCCTAGTTTTTTCTAGCCATAAACATAGCCTATAATACTCAGGGATAATGTAGCATTTTAAAGGTCAAAGAATTTTTGAAATCGGTAGAGTACTTTTTGAGTTTATTCGTTACATACCTATAGAAATACAAATTATTTAAGTATTAGTAGGGTCCGCTAGTTTTTTCTAGCCATAAATATAGCGTATGTTACTCAAGGATAACGTAGCATTCTAATGGTGAAAAAATTTTTGAAATCGGTCCAGTACTTTTTGAGTTTATTCGTTACAAACATACAAAAATTCAAATTATTTAGGTTTTAGTAGGGATCCCTAATATTTTCTAGCAATAAATATTGCCTATGTTACTGAGGGATAATGTAGTATTCGAATGGTGAAAGGTTTTTTGAAATCGGTCCAGTAGTTTTTGAGTTTCTTCGTTACAAACATACAAAAATTCAAATTATTTAAGTTTTAGTAGGGACCTCTAGTTTTTTCTAGCCATAAACATAGCCTATAATACTCACGGATAATGTAGTATTCCACTGGTGAACGATTTTTTGAAATCGGTCCAGTAGTTTTTGAGTTTCTTCGTTACAAACATAAAAAAATTCAAATTATTTAAGTTTTAGTTACCATGCCTAACTTTTTCTGGCAATAAATATAACCTATGTTACTCAGGGATAACGTAGCTTTCTAAAGATGAAAGAATTTTTGAAATCGGCCCAGTAGTTTTTGAGTTTCTTCGGTTCAAACATACAAAAATTCAAATTATTTAAGTTTTAGTAGAGACCCCTAGTTTTTCTAGCCATAAACATAGCCTATAATACTCAGGGATAATGTAGCATTCTAAAGGTCAAAGAATTTTTGAAATCGGTAGAGTACTTTTTGAGTTTATTCGTTACATACCTATAAAAATACAAATTATTTAAGTAGTAGTAGGGTCCCCTAGTTTTTTCTAGCCGTAAACATAGCCTATGTTAGTTAAGAATAACGTATGTTCCTCAAGGATAACGTAGCATTCTAATGGTGAAAAAATGTTTGAAATCGGTCCAGTACTTTTTGAGTTTATTCGTTACAAACAAACACAAATTTAAATTATTTAAGTTTTAGTAGGGACGCCTAACTTTTTCTAGCAATAAATATAACCTATGTTACTCAGGGATAACGTAGCATTCTAATGGAGAACGATTTTTTGAAATCGGTCCAGTACTTTTTGAGTTTATTCGCTACAAACTTACAAAAATTTAAATTCTTTAAGTTTTAGTAGGTACCCCTAACTTTTACTAGCAATAAATATACCCTATGTTACTCAGGGATAATGTAGCATTCTAAAGGTAAAAGAATTTTTGAAATCGGTCCAGTAGTTTTTGAGTTTATTCGTTACAAACATACAAAAATTCAAATTTTTTGGTTTTAGTGGGGATCCCTAATATTTTCTAGCAATAAATATATCCTATATTACTCAGGGATGACGTAGCATTCCAGTAGTTTTTGAGTTTCTTCGTTACAAACATACAAAAATTCAAATTATTTAAGTTTTAGTAGGGACCCCTAGTTTTTTCTAGCCATAAACATAGCCTATAATACTCAGGGATAATGTAGCATTCTAAAGGTCAAAGAATTTTTGAAATCGGTAGAGTACTTTTTGAGTTTATTCGTTACATACCTATAAAAATACAAATTATTTAAGTATTAGTAGGGTCCCCTAGTTTTTTCTAGCCATAAATATAGCGTATGTTACTCAAGGATAACGTAGCATTCTAATGGTGAAAAAATTTTTGAAATCGGTCCAGTACTTTTTGAGTTTATTCGTTACAAACATACAAAAATTCAAATTATTTAGGTTTTAGTAGGGATCCCTAATATTTTCTAGCAATAAATATAGCCCTTGTTACTCAGAGATAATATAGCATTCTAACGATCGAAGAATTTTTGATATCGGTCCAGTAGTTTTTGAGTTTCTTCGTTACAAACATACAAAAATTCAAATTATTTTGGTTTTGGTGGGGATCCCTAATATTTTCTAGCAATAAATATACTCTATGTTACTCAGGGATAATGTAGTATTCGAATGGTGAACGATTTTTTGAAATCGGTCCAGTAGTTTTTGAGTCTATTCGCTACAAACATACAAAAATTCAAATTATCAAAAGTTTTAGTATGGGTCCCTAACTTTCTCTAGCAATAAATATAGCCTATGTTACTCAAGGATAACGTAGCATTCTAATGGTGACAAAATTTTTGAAATCGGTCCAGTACTTTTTGAGTTTATTCGTTACAAACATACAAAAATTTAAATTATTTAAGTTTTAGTAGGGACCCAAACTTTTTCTAGCAATAAATATACCCTATGTTACTCAGGGATAATGTAGCATTCTAAAGGTAAAAGAATTTTTGAAATCGGTCCAGTAGTTTTTGAGTTTATTCGTTACAAACATACAAAAATTCAAATTATTTAGGTTTTAGTAGGGATCCCTAATTTTTTCTAGCAATAAATATAGCCCTTGTTACTCAGAGATAATATAGCATTCTAACGATCGAAGAATTTTTGATATCGGTCCAGTAGTTTTTGAGTTTATTCGTTACAAACATACAAAAATTCAAACTATTTAAGTTTTAGTAGGGACCCCTAGTTTTTTCTAGCCATAAACATAGCCTATAATACTCAGGGATAATGCAGTATTCGAATGGTGAACGATTTTTTGAAATCGGTCCAGTAGTTTTTGAGTCTATTCGCTACAAACATACAAAAATTCAAATTATCAAAAGTTTTAGTATGGGTCCCTAACTTTCTCTAGCAATAAATATAGCCTATGTTACTCAAGGATAACGTAGCATTCTAATGGTGACAAAATTTTTGAAATCGGTCCCGTACTTTTTGAGTTTATTCGTTACAAACATACAAAAATTTAAATTATTTAAGTTTTAGTAGGGACCCCAAAATTTTTCTAGCAATAAATATACCCTATGTTACTCAGGGATAATGTAGCATTCTAAAGGTAAAAGAATTTTTGAAATCGGTCCAGTAGTTTTTGAGTTTATTCGTTACAGATATACAAAAATTCAAATTATTTTGGTTTTAGTGGGGATCCCTAATATTTTCTAGCAATAAATATACTCTATGTTACTCAGGGATAATGTAGTATTCGAATGGTGAACGATTTTTTGAAATCGGTCCTGTAGTTTTTGAGTTTCTTCGTTACAAACATACAAAAATTCAAATTATTTAAGTTTTAGTAGGGACCCCTAGTTTTTTCTAGCCATAAACATAGCCTATAATACTCAGGGATAATGCAGTATTCGAATGGTGAACGATTTTTTGAAATCGGTCCAGTAGTTTTTGAGTCTATTCGCTAAAAACATACAAAAATTCAAATTATCAAAAGTTTTAGTATGGGTCCCTAACTTTCTCTAGCAATAAATATAGCCTATGTTACTCAAGGATAACGTAGCATTCTAATGGTGACAAAATTTTTGAAAACGGTCCAGTCCTTTTTGAGTTTATTCGTTACAAACATACAAAAATTTAAATTATTTAAGTTTTAGTAGGGACCCCAAACTTTTTCTAGCAATAAATATACCCTATGTTACTCAGGGATAATGTATCATTCTAAAGGTAAAAGAATTTTTGAAATCGGTCCAGTAGTTTTTGAGTTTATTCGTTACAAACATACAAAAATTCAAATTATTTAGGTTTTAGTAGGGATCCCTAATTTTTTCTAGCAATAAATATAGCCCTTGTTACTCAGAGATAACATAGCATTCTAACGATCGAAGAATTTTTGATATCGGTCCAGTAGTTTTTGAGTTTATTCGTTACAAACATACAAAAATTCAAATTATTTAAGTTTTAGTAGGGACCCCTAGTTTTTTCTAGCCATAAACATAGCCTATAATACTCAGGGATAATGCAGTATTCGAATGGTGAACGATTTTTTGAAATCGGTCCAGTAGTTTTTGAGTCTATTCGCTACAAACATACAAAAATTCAAATTATCAAAAGTTTTAGTATAGCTCCCTAACTTTCTCTAGCAATAAATATAGCCTATGTTACTCAAGGATAACGTAGCATTCTAATGGTGACAACATTTTTGAAATCGGTCCAGTACTTTTTGAGTTTATTCGTTACAAACATACAAAAATTTAAATTATTTAAGTTTTAGTAGGGACCCCAAACTTTTTCTAGCAATAAATATATCCTATGTTACTCAGGGATAATGTAGCATTCTAAGGGTAAAAGAATTTTTGAAATCGGTCCAGTAGTTTTTGAGTTTATTCGTTACAAACATACAAAAATTCAAATTATTTAGGTTTTAGTAGGGATCCCTAATTTTTTCTAGCAACAAATATAGCCCTTGTTACTCAGAGATAATATAGCATTCTAACAATCGAAGAATTTTTGATATCGGTCCAGTAGTTTTTGGGTTTCTTCGTTACAAACATACAAAAATTCAAATTATTTTGGTTTTAGTGGGGATCCCTAATATTTTCTATCAATAAATATACTCTATGTTACTCAGGGATAATGTAGTATTCGAATGGTGAACGATTTTTTGAAATCGGTCCAGTAGTTTTTGAGTCTATTCGCTACAAACATACAAAAATTCAAATTATCAAAAGTTGTAGTATGGGTCCCTAACTTTCTCTAGCAATAAATATACCCTATGTTACTCAGGGATAATGTAGCATTCTAAAGGTAAAAGAATTTTTGAAATCGGTCCAGTAGTTTTTGAGTTTATTCGTTACAAACATACAAAAATTCAAATTATTTTGGTTTTCGTGAGGATCCCTAATATTTTCTAGCAATAACTATACTCTATGTTACTCAGGGATAATGTAGTATTCGAATGGTGAACGATTTTTTGAAATCGGTCCAGTAGTTTTTGAGTTTCTTCGTTACAAACATACAAAAATTCAAATTATTTAAGTTTTAGTAGGGACCCCTAGTTTTTTCTAGCCATAAACATAGCCTATAATACTCAGGGATAATGCAGTATTCTACTGGTGAAAGATTTTTGAAATCGGTCCAGTAGTTTTTAAGTTTCTTCGTTTCAAACATACAAAAATTCAAATTTTTTATGTTTTAGTAGGCATGCCTAACTTTTTCTAGCAATAAATATAACCTATGTTACTCAGGGATAACGTAGCATTCTAATGGTGAACGATTTTTTGAAATCGGTCCAGTACTTTTTGAGTTTATTCGTTACAAACATACAAAAATTTAAATTCTTTAAGTTTTAGTAGGTACTCCTAACTTTTACTAGCAATAAATATACCCTATGTTACTCAGGGATAATGTAGCATTTTAAAGGTAAAAGAATTTTTGAAATCGGTCCAGTAGTTTTTGAGTTTATTCGTTACAAACATACAAAAATTCAAATTATTTTGGTTTTAGTGGGGATCCCTAACTTTATCTAGCAATAAATATAACCTATGTTACTCAGGGATAACGTAGCATTCTAATGGTGAACGATTTTTTGAAATCGGTCCAGTAGTTTTTGAGTTTCTTCGTTACAAACATACAAAAATTTAAATTATTTAAGTTTTAGTAGGGACCCCTAACTTTTTCTAGCAATAAATATACCCTATATTACTCAGGGATAATGTAGTATTCGAATGGTGAACGATTTTTTGAAATCGGTCCAGTAGTTTTTGAGTTTCTTCGTTACAAACATACAAAAATTCAGATTATTTAAGTTTTAGTAGGGACCCCTAGTTTTTTCTAACCATAAACATAGCCTATAATACTCAGGGATAATGTAGTATTCCACTGGTGAACGATTTTTTGAAATCGGTCCAGTACTTTTTGAGTTTCTTCGTTACAAACATACAAAAATTCAAATTATTTAAGTTTTATTAGGCATGCCTAACTTTTTCTAGCAATATATATAACCTATGTTACTCAGGGATAACGTAGCATTCTAAGGGTGAAAGAATTTTTGAAATCCATCCAGTAGTTTTTGAGTTTCTTCGGTTCACACATACAAAAATTCAAATTATTTAAGTTTTAGTAGGGATCGCTAACTTTTTCTAGCAATAAATATTGCCTATGTTACTCAGGGATAATGTAGCATTCTAAAGAAGAAAGAATTTTTGAAATCGGCAGAGTAGTTTTTGAGTTTCTTCGGTTCAAACATACAAAAATACAAATTATTTAAGTTTTGGTAGGGATCCCTAATTTTTTCTAGCAATAAATATTGCCTATCTTACTCAGGGATAATGTAGCATTCTAAAGGTGAAAGAATTTTTGAAATCGGTCCTGTAGTTTTTGAGTTTATTCGTTACAAACCTATGAAAATACAAATTATTTAAGTTTGAGTAGGGTCCCCTAGTTTTTTCTAGCCATAAACATAACCTATGTTACTCAGGGATAACGTAGCATTCTGATGGTGAAGGAATTTTTGAAATCCATCCAGTAGTTTTTGAGTTTCTTCGGTTCACACATACAAAAATTCAAATTTTTTAAGTTTTAGTAGGAATCGCTAGCTTTTTCTAGCAATAAATATTGCCTATGTTACTCAGGGATAATGTAGCATTCTAAAGATGAAAGAATTTTTGAAATCGGTCCAGTAGTTTTTGAGTTTCTTCGGTTCAAACATACAAAAATTAAAATTATTTAGGTTTTGGTAAAGATCCCTAATTTTTTCTAACAATTAATATTGCGTATGTCACTCAGGGATTATGTAGCATTCTAAAGGTCAAAGAATTTTTGAAATCGGTCCAGTACTTTTTGAGTTTGTTCGTCACCAACATATAAACATACAAATTATTTAAGTTTTAGTACGGATCCCTAATTTTTTCTAGCCATAACTATATCTTTTGTTACTCAGGGATTACGTAGCATTCTAACTGTGAAAGAATTTTTGAAATCGGTCGTGTAGTTTTTGAGTTTATTCGTTACAAACATACAAAAACTCAAATTATTTTGGTTTTAGTGGGGATCCCTAATCTTTTCTAGCAATAAATATACTCTATGTTACTCATGGATAATGTAGTATTCGAATGGTGAAAGGTTTTTTGAAATCGGTCCAGTAGTTTTTGAGTTTCTTCGTTACAAACATACAAAAATTCAAATTATTTTAGTTTTAGTAGGGACCCCTAGTTTTTTCTAGCCATAAACATAGCCTATAATACTCAGGGATAATGTAGCATTCTAAAGGTCAAAGAATTTTTGAAATCGGTAGAGTACTTTTTGAGTTTATTCGTTACATACCTATAAAAATACAAATTATTTAAGTATTAGTAGGGTCCCCTAGTATTTTCTAGCCATAAACATAGCCTATGTTACTCAAGCATAACGTAGCATTCTAATGGTGAAAGAATTTTTGAAATCCGTCCAGTAGTTTTTGAGTTTCCTCGGTTCACACATACAAAATTTAAATTATTTAAGTTTTAGTAGTGATCCCTAACTTTCTCTAGCAATAAATATAGCCTATGTTACTCAAGGATAACGTAGCATTCTAATGGTGAAAAAATGTTTGAAATCGGTCCAGTACTTTTTGAGTTTATTCGTTACAAACATACAAAAATTTAAATTATTTAAGTTTTAGTAGGGACCCCTAACTTTTTCTAGCAATAAATATTGCCTATGTTACTCAGGGATAACGTAGCATTCTAATGGTGAACGATTTTTTGAAATCGGTCCAGTACTTTTTGAGTTTATTCGTTACAAACATACAAAAATTCAAATTATTTAAGTTTTAGTAGGCATGCCTAACTTTTTTTAGCAATAAATATAACCTATGTTACTCAGGGATAACGTAGCTTTCTAAAGATGAAAGAATTTTTGAAATCGGCCCAGCAGTTTTTGATTTTCTTCGGTTCAAACATACAAAAATTCAAATTATTTAAGTTTTAGTAGGGACCCCTAATTTTTTCTAGCCATAAACATAGCCTATAATACTCAGGGATAACGTAGCATTCTAAAGGTCAAAGAATTTTTGAAATCGGTAGAGTACTTTTTGAGTTTATTCGTTACATACCTATAAAAATACAAATTATTTAAGTATTAGTAGGGTCCCCTAGTTTTTTCTAGCCATAAATATAGCGTATGTTACTCAAGGATAACGTAGCATTCTAATGGTGAAAAAATTTTTGAAATCGGTCCAGTACTTTTTGAGTTTATTCGTTACAAACATACAAAAATTCAAATTATTTAGGTTTTAGTAGCGATCCCTAATATTTTCTAGCAATAAATATACCCTATGTTACTCAGGGATAATGTAGCATTCTACAGGTAAAAGATTTTTTGAAATCGGTCCAGTAGTTTTTGAGTTTCTTCGTTACAAACATACAAAAATTCAAATTATTTAAGTTTTAGTAGGGACCTCTAGTTTTTTTTAGCCATAAACATAGCCTATAATACTCACGGATAATGTAGTATTCCACTGGTGAACGATTTTTTGAAATCGGTCCAGTAGTTTTTGAGTTTCTTCGTTACAAACATAAAAAAATTCAAATTATTTAAGTTTTAGTAGGCATGCCTAACGTTTTCTGGCAATAAATATAACCTATGTTACTCAGGGATAACGTAGCTTTCTAAAGATGAAAGAATTTTTGAAATCGGCCCAGTAGTTTTTGAGTTTCTTCGGTTCAAACATACAAAAATTCAAATTATTTAAGTTTTAGTAGGGACCCCTAGTTTTTTCTAGCCATAAACATAGCCTATAATACTCAGGGATAATGTAGCATTCTAAAGGTCAAAGAATTTTTGAAATCGGTAGAGTACTTTTTGAGTTTATTCGTTACATACCTATAAAAATACAAATTATTTAAGTACTAGTAGGGTCCCCTAGTTTTTTCTAGCCATAAACATAGCCTATGTTACTTAAGAATAACGTAGCATTCTAATGGTGAAAGAATTTTTGAAATCCATCCAGTAGTTTTTGAGTTTCCTCGGTTCACACATACAAAAATTCAAATTATTTAAGTTTTAGTAGGGACCCCTAACTTTCTCTAGCAATAAATATAGCCTATGTTACTCAAGGATAACGTAGCATTCTAATGGTGAACAAATTTTTGAAATCGGTCCAGTACTTTTTGAGGTTATTCGTTACAAACATACAAAAATTCAAATTATTTAGGTTTTAGTAGGGATCCCTAATATTTTCTAGCAATAAATATACCCTATGTTACTCAGGGATAATTTAGCATTCTACAGGTAAAAGATTTTTTGAAATCGGTCCAGTAGTTTTTGAGTTTCTTCGTTACAAACATACAAAAATTCAAATTATTTAAATTTTAGTAGGGATCGCTCACTTTTTCTAGCAATAAATATTGCCTATTTTACTCAGGGATAATGTAGTATTCGAATGGTGAAAGGTTTTTTGAAATCGGTCCAGTAGTTTTTGAGTTTCTTCGTTACAAACATACAAAAATTCAAATTATTTAAGTTTTAGTAGGGACCTCTAGTTTTTTCTAGCCATAAACATAGCCTATAATACTCAGGGATAATGTAGCATTCTAAAGGTAAAAGATTTTTTGAAATCGGTCCAGTAGTTTTTGAGTTTCTTCGTTACAAACATACAAAAATTTAAATTATTTAAGTTTTAGTAGGGACCCCTAATTTTATCTAGCAATAAATATACCCTATATTACTCAGGGATAATGTAGTATTCGAATGGTGAACGCTTTTTTGAAATCGGTCCAGTAGTTGTTGAGTTTCTTCGTTACAAACATAAAAAAATTCAAATTATTTAAGTTTTAGTAGGCATGCCTAACTTTTTCTAGCAATAAATATAACCTATGTTACTCAGGGATAACGTAGCTTTCTAAAGATGAAAGAATTTTTGAAATCGGCCCAGTAGTTTTTGAGTTTCTTCGGTTCAAACATACAAAAATTCAAATTATTTAAGTTTTAGTAGGGACCCCTAGTTTTTTCTAGCCATAAACATAGCCTATAATACTCAGGGATAATGTAGCATTCTAAAGGTCAAAGAATTTTTGAAATCGGTAGAGTACTTTTTGAGTTTATTCGTTACATACCTATAAAAATACAAATTATTTAAGTACTAGTAGGGTCCCCTAGTTTTTTCTAGCCATAAACATAGTCTATGTTACTTAAGAATAACGTAGCATTCTAATGGTGAAAGAATTTTTGAAATCCATCCAGTAGTTTTTGAGTTTCCTCGGTTCACACATACAAAAATTCAAATTATTTAAGTTTTAGTAGGGACCCCTAACTTTCTCTAGCAATAAATATAGCCTATGTTACTCAAGGATAACGTAGCATTCTAATGGTGAACAAATTTTTGAAATCGGTCCAGTACTTTTTGAGGTTATTCGTTACAAACATACAAAAATTCAAATTATTTAGGTTTTAGTAGGGATCCCTAATATTGTCTAGCAATAAATATACCCTATGTTACTCAGGGATAATTTAGCATTCTACAGGTAAAAGATTTTTTGAAATCGGTCCAGTAGTTTTTGAGTTTCTTCGTTACAAACATACAAAAATTCAAATTATTTAAGTTTTAGTAGGGACCTCTAGTTTTTTTTAGCCATAAACATAGCCTATAATACTCACGGATAATGTAGTATTCCACTGGTGAACGATTTTTTGAAATCGGTCCAGTAGTTTTTGAGTTTCTTCGTTACAAACATAAAAAAATTCAAATTATTTAAGTTTTAGTAGGCATGCCTAACGTTTTCTGGCAATAAATATAACCTATGTTACTCAGGGATAACGTAGCTTTCTAAAGATGAAAGAATTTTTGAAATCGGCCCAGTAGTTTTTGAGTTTCTTCGGTTCAAACATACAAAAATTCAAATTATTTAAGTTTTAGTAGGGACCCCTAGTTTTTTCTAGCCATAAACATAGCCTATAATACTCAGGGATAATGTAGCATTCTAAAGGTCAAAGAATTTTTGAAATCGGTAGAGTACTTTTTGAGTTTATTCGTTACATACCTATAAAAATACAAATTATTTAAGTACTAGTAGGGTCCCCTAGTTTTTTCTAGCCATAAACATAGCCTATGTTACTTAAGAATAACGTAGCATTCTAATGGTGAAAGAATTTTTGAAATCCATCCAGTAGTTTTTGAGTTTCCTCGGTTCACACATACAAAAATTCAAATTATTTAAGTTTTAGTAGGGACCCCTAACTTTCTCTAGCAATAAATATAGCCTATGTTACTCAAGGATAACGTAGCATTCTAATGGTGAACAAATTTTTGAAATCGGTCCAGTACTTTTTGAGGTTATTCGTTACAAACATACAAAAATTCAAATTATTTAGGTTTTAGTAGGGATCCCTAATATTTTCTAGCAATAAATATACCCTATGTTACTCAGGGATAATTTAGCATTCTACAGGTAAAAGATTTTTTGAAATCGGTCCAGTAGTTTTTGAGTTTCTTCGTTACAAACATACAAAAATTCAAATTATTTAAATTTTAGTAGGGATCGCTCACTTTTTCTAGCAATAAATATTGCCTATTTTACTCAGGGATAATGTAGTATTCGAATGGTGAAAGGTTTTTTGAAATCGGTCCAGTAGTTTTTGAGTTTCTTCGTTACAAACATACAAAAATTCAAATTATTTAAGTTTTAGTAGGGACCTCTAGTTTTTTCTAGCCATAAACATAGCCTATAATACTCAGGGATAATGTAGCATTCTAAAGGTAAAAGATTTTTTGAAATCGGTCCAGTAGTTTTTGAGTTTCTTCGTTACAAACATACAAAAATTTAAATTATTTAAGTTTTAGTAGGGACCCCTAATTTTATCTAGCAATAAATATACCCTATATTACTCAGGGATAATGTAGTATTCGAATGGTGAACGCTTTTTTGAAATCGGTCCAGTAGTTGTTGAGTTTCTTCGTTACAAACATAAAAAAATTCAAATTATTTAAGTTTTAGTAGGCATGCCTAACTTTTTCTAGCAATAAATATAACCTATGTTACTCAGGGATAACGTAGCTTTCTAAAGATGAAAGAATTTTTGAAATCGGCCCAGTAGTTTTTGAGTTTCTTCGGTTCAAACATACAAAAATTCAAATTATTTAAGTTTTAGTAGGGACCCCTAGTTTTTTCTAGCCATAAACATAGCCTATAATACTCAGGGATAATGTAGCATTCTAAAGGTCAAAGAATTTTTGAAATCGGTAGAGTACTTTTTGAGTTTATTCGTTACATACCTATAAAAATACAAATTATTTAAGTACTAGTAGGGTCCCCTAGTTTTTTCTAGCCATAAACATAGTCTATGTTACTTAAGAATAACGTAGCATTCTAATGGTGAAAGAATTTTTGAAATCCATCCAGTAGTTTTTGAGTTTCCTCGGTTCACACATACAAAAATTCAAATTATTTAAGTTTTAGTAGGGACCCCTAACTTTCTCTAGCAATAAATATAGCCTATGTTACTCAAGGATAACGTAGCATTCTAATGGTGAACAAATTTTTGAAATCGGTCCAGTACTTTTTGAGGTTATTCGTTACAAACATACAAAAATTCAAATTATTTAGGTTTTAGTAGGGATCCCTAATATTGTCTAGCAATAAATATACCCTATGTTACTCAGGGATAATTTAGCATTCTACAGGTAAAAGATTTTTTGAAATCGGTCCAGTAGTTTTTGAGTTTCTTCGTTACAAACATACAAAAATTCGAATTATTTAAATTTTAGTAGGGATCGCTCACTTTTTCTAGCAATAAATATTGCCTATGTTACTCAGGGATAATGTAGTATTCGAATGGTGAAAGGTTTTTTGAAATCGGTCCAGTAGTTTTTGAGTTTCTTCGTTACAAACATACAAAAATTCAAATTATTTAAGTTTTAGTAGGGACCTCTAGTTCTTTCTAGCCATAAACATAGCCTATAATACTCAGGGATAATGTAGTATTCACCTGGTGAACGATTTTTTGAAATCGGTCCAGTAGTTTTTGAGTTTCTTCGTTACAAACATAAAAAAATTCAAATTATTTAAGTTTTAGTAGGCATGCCTAACTTTTTCTGGCAATAAATATAACCTATGTTACTCAGGGATAACGTAGCTTTCTAAAGATGAAAGAATTTTTGAAATCGGCCCAGTAGTTTTTGAGTTTCTTCGGTTCAAACATACACAAATTCAAATTATTTAAGTTTTAGTAGGGACCCCTAGTTTTTTCTAGCCATAAACATAGCCTATAATACTCAGGGATAATGTAGCATTCTAAAGGTCAAAGAATTTTTGAAATCGGTAGAGTACTTTTTGAGTTTCTTCGTTACATACCTATAAAAATACAAATTATTTAAGTACTAGTAGGGTCCCCTAGTTTTTTCTAGCCATAAACATAGCGTATGTTACTTAAGAATAACGTAGCATTCTAATGGTGAAAGAATTTTTGAAATCCATCCAGTAGTTTTTGAGTTTCCTCGGTTCACACATACAAAAATTCAAATTATTTAAGTTTTAGTAGGGAGCCCTAACTTTCTCTAGCAATAAATATAGCCTATGTTACTTAAGAATAACGTAGCATTCTAATGGTGAAAGAATTTTTGAAATCCATCCAGTAGTTTTTGAGTTTCCTCGGTTCACACATACAAAAATTCAAATTATTTAAGTTTTAGTAGGAATCGCTAGCTTTTTCTAGCAATAAATATTGCCTATGTTACTCAGGGTTAATGTAGCATTCTAAAGATGAAAGAATTTTTGAAATCGGTCCAGTAGTTTTTGAGTTTCTTCGGTTCAAACATACAAAAATTCAAATTATTTAGGTTTTGGTAAAGATCCCTAATTTTTTCTAACAATTAATATTGCGTATGTCACTCAGGGATTATGTAGCATTCTAAAGGTCAAAGAATTTTTGAAATCGGTCCAGTACTTTTTGAGTTTGTTCGTCACCAACATATAAACATACAAATTATTTAAGTTTTAGTACGGATCCCTAATTTTTTCTAGCCATAACTATATCTTTTGTTACTCAGGGATTACGTAGCATTCTAACTGTGAAAGAATTTTTGAAATCGGTCTTGTAGTTTTTGAGTTTATTCGTTACAAACATACAAAAATTCAAATTATTTAAGTTTTAGTAGGGACCCCTAACTTTCTCTAGCAATAAATATAGCCTATGTTACTCAAGGATAACGTAGCATTCTAATGGTGAACAAATTTTTGAAATTGGTCCAGTACTTTTTGAGGTTATTCGTTACAAACATACAAAAATTCAAATTATTTAGGTTTTAGTAGGGATCCCTAAAATTTTCTAGCAATAAATATACCCTATGTTACTCAGGGATAATTTAGCATTCTACAGGTAAAAGATTTTTTGAAATCGGTCCAGTAGTTTTTGAGTTTCTTCGTTACAAACATACAAAAATTCAAATTATTTAAGTTTTAGTAGGGACCCCTAGTTTTTTCTAGCCATAAACATAGCCTATAATACTCAGGGATAATGTAGCATTCTAAAGGTCAAAGAATTTTTGAAATCGGTAGAGTACTTTTTGAGTTTATTCGTTACATACCTATAAAAATACAAATTATTTAAGTATTAGTAGGGTCCCCTAGTTTTTTCTAGCCATAAACATAGCCTATGTTACTCAAGCATAACGTAGCATTCTAATGGTGAAAGAATTTTTGAAATCCGTCCAGTAGTTTTTGAGTTTCCTCGGTTCACACATACAAAATTTAAATTATTTAAGTTTTAGTAGTGATCCCTAACTTTCTCTAGCAATAAATATAGCCTATGTTACTCAAGGATAACGTAGCATTCTAATGGTGAAAAATCGTTTGAAATCGGTCCAGTACTTTTTGAGTTTATTCGTTACAAACATACAAAAATTTAAATTATTTAAGTTTTAGTAGGGACCCCTAACTTTTTCTAGCAATAAATATTGCCTATGTTACTCAGGGATAACGTAGCATTCTAATGGTGAACGATTTTTTGAAATCGGTCCAGTACTTTTTGAGTTTATTCGTTACAAACATACAAAAATTTAAATTCTTTAAGTTTTAGTAGGTACCCCTAACTTTTACTAGTAATAGATATACCCTATGTTACTCAGGGATAATGTAGCATTCTAAGGGTAAAAGAATTTTTGAAGTCGGTCCAGTAGTTTTTGAGTTTATTCGTTACAAACATACAAAAATTCAAATTATTTTGGTTTTAGTGGGGATCCCTAATATTTTCTAGCAATAAATATACCCTATGTTACTCAGGGATAATGTAGCATTCTAAAGGTCAAAGAATTTTTGAAATCGGTAGAGTACTTTTTGAGTTTATTCGTTACATACCTATAAAAATACAAATTATTTAAGTATTAGTAGGGTCCCCTAGTTTTTTCTAGCCATAAATATAGCGTATGTTACTCAAGGATAACGTAGCATTCTAATGGTGAAAAAATTTTTGAAATCGGTCCAGTACTTTTTGAGTTTATTCGTTACAAACATACAAAAATTCAAATTATTTAGGTTTTAGTAGGGATCCCTAATATTTTCTAGCAATAAATATACCCTATGTTACTCAGGGATAATGTAGCATTCTACAGGTAAAAGATTTTTTGAAATTGGTCCAGTAGTTTTTGAGTTTCTTCGGTACAAACATACAAAAATTCAAATTATTTAAGTTTTAGTAGGGACCTCTAGTTTTTTTTAGCCATAAACATAGCCTATAATACTCACGGATAATGTAGTATTCCACTGGTGAACGATTTTTTGAAATCGGTCCAGTAGTTTTTGAGTTTCTTCGTTACAAACATAAAAAAATTCAAATTATTTAAGTTTTAGTAGGCATGCCTAACGTTTTCTGGCAATAAATATAACCTATGTTACTCAGGGATAACGTAGCTTTCTAAAGATGAAAGAATTTTTGAAATCGGCCCAGTAGTTTTTGAGTTTCTTCGGTTCAAACATACAAAAATTCAAATTATTTAAGTTTTAGTAGGGACCCCTAGTTTTTTCTAGCCATAAACATAGCCTATAATACTCAGGGATAATGTAGCATTCTAAAGGTCAAAGAATTTTTGAAATCGGTAGAGTACTTTTTGAGTTTATTCGTTACATACCTATAAAAATACAAATTATTTAAGTACTAGTAGGGTCCCCTAGTTTTTTCTAGCCATAAACATAGCCTATGTTACTTAAGAATAACGTAGCATTCTAATGGTGAAAGAATTTTTGAAATCCATCCAGTAGTTTTTGAGTTTCCTCGGTTCACACATACAAAAATTCAAATTATTTAAGTTTTAGTAGGGACCCCTAACTTTCTCTAGCAATAAATATAGCCTATGTTACTCAAGGATAACGTAGCATTCTAATGGTGAACAAATTTTTGAAATTGGTCCAGTACTTTTTGAGGTTATTCGTTACAAACATACAAAAATTCAAATTATTTAGGTTTTAGTAGGGATCCCTAAAATTTTCTAGCAATAAATATACCCTATGTTACTCAGGGATAATTTAGCATTCTACAGGTAAAAGATTTTTTGAAATCGGTCCAGTAGTTTTTGAGTTTCTTCGTTACAAACATACAAAAATTCAAATCATTTAAATTTTAGTAGGGATCGCTCACTTTTTCTAGCAATAAATATTGCCTATGTTACTCAGGGATAATGTAGTATTCGAATGGTGAAAGGTTTTTTGATATCGGTCCAGTAGTTTTTGAGTTTCTTCGTTACAAACATACAAAAATTCAAATTATTTAAGTTTTAGTAGGGACCTCTAGTTTTTTCTAGCCATAAACATAGCCTATAATACTCAGGGATAATGTAGTATTCCACTGGTGAACGATTTTTTGAAATCGGTCCAGTAGTTTTTGAGTTTCTTCGTTACAAACATAAAAAAATTCAAATTATTTAAGTTTTAGTAGGCATGCCTAACTTTTTCTGGCAATAAATATAACCTATGTTACTCAGGGATAACGTAGCTTTCTAAAGATGAAAGAATTTTTGAAATCGGCCCAGTAGTTTTTGAGTTTCTTCGGTTCAAACATACAAAAATTCAAATTATTTAAGTTTTAGTAGGGACCCCTAGTTTTTTCTAGCCATAAACATAGCCTATAATACTCAGGGATAATGTAGCATTCTAAAGGTCAAAGAATTTTTGAAATCGGTAGAGTACTTTTTGAGTTTATTCGTTACATACCTATAAAAATACAAATTATTTAAGTACTAGTAGGGTCGCCTAGTTTTTTCTAGCCATAAACATAGCGTATGTTACTTAAGAATAACGTAGCATTCTAATGGTGAAAGAATTTTTGAAATCCATCCAGTAGTTTTTGAGTTTCCTCGGTTCACACATACAAAAATTCAAATTATTTAAGTTTTAGTAGGGACCCCTAACTTTCTCTAGCAATAAATATAGCCTATGTTACTCAAGGATAACGTAGCATTCTAATGGTGAAAAAATTTTTGAAATCGGTCCAGTACTTTTTGAGTTTATTCGTTACAAACATACAAAAATTCAAATTATTTAGGTTTTAGTAGGGATCCCTAATATTTTCTAGCAATAAATATACCCTATATTACTCAGGGATAATGTAGCATTCTACAGGTAAAAGATTTTTTGAAATCGGTCCAGTAGTTTTTGAGTTTCTTCGTTACAAACATACAAAAATTCAAATTATTTAAATTTTAGTAAGGACCTCTAGTTTTTTCTAGCCATAAACATAGCCTATAATACTCAGGGATAATGTAGTATTCCACTGGTGAACGATCTTTTGAAATCGGTCTAGTAGTTTTTGAGTTTCTTCGTTACAAACATAAAAAAATTCAAATTATTTAAGTTTTAGTAGGCATGCCTAACTTTTTCTGGCAATAAATATAACCTATGTTACTCAGGGATAATGTAGCATTCTAAAGGTAAAAGAATTTTTGAAATCGGTCCAGTAGTTTTTGAGTTTATTCGTTACAAACATACAAAAATTCAAATTTTTTGGTTTTAGTGGGGATCCCTAATATTTTCTAGCAATAAATATATCCTATATTACTCAGGGATAATGTACTATTCGAATGGTGAACGATTTTTTGAAATCGGTCCAGTAGTTTTTGAGTTTCTTCGTTACAAGCATACAAAAATTCAAATTATTTAAGTTTTAGTAGGGACCCCTAGTTTTTTCTAGCCATAAACATAGCCTATAATACTCAGGGATAATGTAGTATTCCACTGGTGAACGATTTTTTGAAATCGGTACAGTAGTTTTTGAGTTTCTTCGTTACAAACATAAAACAATTCAAATTATTTAAGTTTTAGTAGGCATGCCTAACTTTTTCTAGCAATAAATATAACCTATGTTACTCAGGGATAACGTAGCATTCTAAAGATGAAAGAATTTTTGAAATCCATCCAGTAGTTTTTGAGTTTCTTCGGTTCACACATACAAAAATTCAAATTATCTAAGTTTTAGTAGGGATCGCTAACTTTTTCTAGCAATAAATATTGCCTATGTTACTCAGGGATAATGTAGCATTCTAAAGATGAAAGAATTTTTGAAATCGGCAGAGTAGTTTTTGAGTTTCTTCGGTTCAAACATACAAAAATACAAATTATTTAAGTTTTGGTAGGGATCCCTAATTTTTTCTAGCAATAAATATTGCCTATCTTACTCAGGGATAATGTAGCATTCTAAAGGTGAAAGAATTTTTGAAATCGGTCCTGTAGTTTTTGAGTTTATTCGTTACAAACCTATGAAAATACAAATTATTTAAGTTTGAGTAGGGTCCCCTAGTTTTTTCTAGCCATAAACATAACCTATGTTACTCAGGGATAACATAGCATTCTAATGGTGAACGGTTTTTTGAAATCGGTCCAGTAGTTTTTGAGTTTATTCGTTACAAAAATACAAAAATTTAAATTCTTTAAGTTTTAGTAGGTACCCCTAACTTTTACTAGCAACAAATATACCCTATGTTACTCAGGGATAATGTAGCATTCTAAAGGTAAAAGAATTTTTTAAATCGGTCCTGTAGTTTTTGAGTTTATTCGTTAAAAATATACAAAAATTCAAATTATTTTGGTTTTAGTGGGGATCCCTAATATTTTCTAGCAATAAATATACCCTATGTTACTCAGGGATAATGTAGCATTCTAAAGGTAAAAGATTTTTTGAAATCGGTCCAGTAGTTTTTGAGTTTCTTCGTTACAAACATACAAAAATTTAAATTATTTAAGTTTTAGTAGGGACCCCTAACTTTTTCTAGCAATAAATATACCCTATGTTACTCAGGGATAATGTAGTATTCGAATGGTGAACGATTTTTTGAAATCGGTCCAGTAGTTTTTGAGTTTCTTCGTTACAAACATACAAAAATTCAAATTATTTAAGTTTTAGTAGGCATGCCTAACTTTTTCTAGCAATAAATATAACCTATGTTACTCAGGAATAACGTAGCATTCTGATGGTGAAAGAATTTTTGAAATCCATCCAGTAGTTTTTGAGTTTCTTCGGTTCACACATACAAAAATTCAAATTATTTAAGTTTTAGTAGGAATCGCTAGCTTTTTCTAGCAATAAATATTTCCTATGTTACTCAGGGATAATGTAGCATTCTAAAGATGAAAGAATTTTTGAAATCGGTCCAGTAGTTTTTGAGTTTCTTCGGTTCAAACATACAAAAATTCAAATTATTTAAGTTTTGGTAAGGATCCCTAACTTTTTCTAACAATTAATATTGCGTATGTCACTCAGGGATTATGTAGCATTCTAAAGATCAAAGAATTTTTGAAATCGGTCCAGTACTTTTTGAGTTTGTTCGTCACCAACATATAAACATACAAATTATTTAAGTTTTAGTACGGATCCCTAATTTTTTCTAGCCATAACTATATCTTTTGTTACTCAGGGATTACGTAGCATTCTAACTGTGGAAGAATTTTTGAAATCAGTCTTGTAGTTTTTGAGTTTATTCGTTGCAAACATAGAAAAACTCAAATTATTTTGGTTTTAGTGGGGATCCCTAATATTTTCTAGCAATAAATATAACCTATGTTACTCAGGGATAACGTAGCTTTCTAAAGATGAAAGAATTTTTGAAATCGGCCCAGTAGTTTTTGAGTTTCTTCGGTTCAAACATACAAAAATTCAAATTATTTAAGTTTTAGTAGGGACCCCTAGTTTTTTCTAGCCATAAACATAGCCTATAATACTCAGGGATAATGTAGCATTCTAAAGGTCAAAGAATTTTTGAAATCGGTAGAGTACTTTTTGAGTTTATTCGTTACATACCTATAAAAATACAAATTATTTAAGTACTAGTAGGGTCCCCTAGTTTTTTCTAGCCATAAACATAGCGTATGTTACTTAAGAATAACGTAGCATTCTAATGGTGAAAGAATTTTTGAAATCCATCCAGTAGTTTTTGAGTTTCCTCGGTTCACACATACAAAAATTCAAATTATTTAAGTTTTAGTAGGGACCCCTAACTTTCTCTAGCAATAAATATAGCCTATGTTACTCAAGGATAACGTAGCATTCTAATGGTGAAAAAATTTTTGAAATCGGTCCAGTACTTTTTGAGTTTATTCGTTACAAACATACAAAAATTCAAATTATTTAGGTTTTAGTAGGGATCCTAATATTTTCTAGCAATAAATATACCCTATATTACTCAGGGATAATGTAGCATTCTACAGGTAAAAGATTTTTTGAAATCGGGCCAGTAGTTTTTGAGTTTCTTCGTTACAAACATACAAAAATTCAAATTATTTAAATTTTAGTAAGGACCTCTAGTTTTTTCTAGCCATAAACATAGCCTATAATACTCAGGGATAATGTAGTATTCCACTGGTGAACGATCTTTTGAAATCGGTCCAGTAGTTTTTGAGTTTCTTCGTTACAAACATAAAAAAATTCAAATTATTTAAGTTTTAGTAGGCATGCCTAACTTTTTCTGGCAATAAATATATCCTATATTACTCAGGGATAATGTACTATTCGAATGGTGAACGATTTTTTGAAATCGGTCCAGTAGTTTTTGAGTTTATTCGTTACAAACATACAAAAATTCAAATTTTTTGGTTTTAGTGGGGATCCCTAATATTTTCTAGCAATAAATATATCCTATATTACTCAGGGATAATGTAGCATTCTAAAGGTAAAAGAATTTTTGAAATCGGTCCAGTAGTTTTTGAGTTTATTCGTTACAAACATACAAAAATTCAAATTTTTTGGTTTTAGTGGGGATCCCTAATATTTTCTAGCAATAAATATATCCTATATTACTCAGGGATAATGTACTATTCGAATGGTGAACGATTTTTTGAAATCGGTCCAGTAGTTTTTGAGTTTCTTCGTTACAAGCATACAAAAATTCAAATTATTTAAGTTTTAGTAGGGACCCCTAGTTTTTTCTAGCCATAAACATAGCCTATAATACTCAGGGATAATGTAGTATTCCACTGGTGAACGATTTTTTGAAATCGGTACAGTAGTTTTTGAGTTTCTTCGTTACAAACATAAAACAATTCAAATTATTTAAGTTTTAGTAGGCATGCCTAACTTTTTCTAGCAATAAATATAACCTATGTTACTCAGGGATAACGTAGCATTCTAAAGATGAAAGAATTTTTGAAATCCATCCAGTAGTTTTTGAGTTTCTTCGGTTCACACATACAAAAATTCAAATTATCTAAGTTTTAGTAGGGATCGCTAACTTTTTCTAGCAATAAATATTGCCTATGTTACTCAGGGATAATGTAGCATTCTAAAGATGAAAGAATTTTTGAAATCGGCAGAGTAGTTTTTGAGTTTCTTCGGTTCAAACATACAAAAATACAAATTATTTAAGTTTTGGTAGGGATCCCTAATTTTTTCTAGCAATAAATATTGCCTATCTTACTCAGGGATAATGTAGCATTCTAAAGGTGAAAGAATTTTTGAAATCGGTCCTGTAGTTTTTGAGTTTATTCGTTACAAACCTATGAAAATACAAATTATTTAAGTTTGAGTAGGGTCCCCTAGTTTTTTCTAGCCATAAACATAACCTATGTTACTCAGGGATAACATAGCATTCTAATGGTGAACGGTTTCTTGAAATCGGTCCAGTAGTTTTTGAGTTTATTCGTTACAAAAATACAAAAATTTAAATTCTTTAAGTTTTAGTAGGTACCCCTAACTTTTACTAGCAACAAATATACCCTATGTTACTCAGGGATAATGTAGCATTCTAAAGGTAAAAGAATTTTTTAAATCGGTCCAGTAGTTTTTGAGTTTATTCGTTAAAAATATACAAAAATTCAAATTATTTTGGTTTTAGTGGGGATCCCTAATATTTTCTAGCAATAAATATACCCTATGTTACTCAGGGATAATGTAGCATTCTAAAGGTAAAAGATTTTTTGAAATCGGTCCAGTAGTTTTTGAGTTTCTTCGTTACAAACATACAAAAATTTAAATTATTTAAGTTTTAGTAGGGACCCCTAACTTTTTCTAGCAATAAATATACCCTATGTTACTCAGGGATAATGTAGTATTCGAATGGTGAACGATTTTTTGAAATCGGTCCAGTAGTTTTTGAGTTTCTTCGTTACAAAGATACAAAAATTCAAATTATTTAAGTTTTAGGAGGCATGCCTAACTTTTTCTAGCAATAAATATAACCTATGTTACTCAGGAATAACGTAGCATTCTGATGGTGAAAGAATTTTTGAAATCCATCCAGTAGTTTTTGAGTTTCTTCGGTTCACACATACAAAAATTAAAATTATTTAAGTTTTAGTAGGAATCGCTAGCTTTTTCTAGCAATAAATATTGCCTATGTTACTCAGGGATAATGTAGCATTCTAAAGATGAAAGAATTTTTGAAATCGGTCCAGTAGTTTTTGAGTTTCTTCGGTTCAAACATACAAAAATTCAAATTATTTAAGTTTTGGTAAGGATCCCTAACTTTTTCTAACAATTAATATTGCGTATGTCACTCAGGGATTATGTAGCATTCTAAAGATCAAAGAATTTTTGAAATCGGTCCAGTACTTTTTGAGTTTGTTCGTCACCAACATATAAACATACAAATTATTTAAGTTTTAGTACGGATCCCTAATTTTTTCTAGCCATAACTATATCTTTTGTTACTCAGGGATTACGTAGCATTCTAACTGTGGAAGAATTTTTGAAATCGGTCTTGTAGTTTTTGAGTTTATTCGTTGCAAACATAGAAAAACTCAAATTATTTTGGTTTTAGTGGGGATCCCTAATATTTTCTAGCAATAAATATACTCTATGTTACTCATGGATAATGTAGTATTCGAATGGTGAAAGGTTTTTTGAAATCGGTCCAGTAGTTTTTGAGTTTCTTCGTTACAAACATACAAAAATTCAAATTATTTAAGTTTTAGTAGGGACCCCTAGTTTATTCTAGCCATAAACATAGCCTATAATACTCAGGGATAATGTAGCATTCTAAAGGTCAAAGAATTTTTGAAATCGGTAGAGTACTTTTTGAGTTTATTCGTTACATACCTATAAAAATACAAATTATTTAAGTATTAGTAGGGTCCCCTAGTTTTTTCTAGCCATAAACATAGCCTATGTTACTCAGGGATAATGTAGCATTCTAAAGGTAAAAGAATTTTTGAAATCGGTCCAGTAGTTTTTGAGTTTATTCGTTACAAACATACAAAAATTTAAATTATTTAAGTTTTAGTAGGTACCCCTAACTTTTACTAGCAATAAATATACCCTATGTTACTCAGGGATAATGTAGCATTCTAAAGGTAAAAGAATTTTTGAAATCGGTCCAGTACTTTTTGAGTTTATTCGTTACAAACATACAAAAATTTAAATTATTTAAGTTTTAGTAGGGACCCCTAACTTTTACTAGCAATAAATATACCCTATGTTACTCAGGGATAATGTAGCATTCTAAAGGTAAAAGAATTTTTGAAATCGGTCCAGTAGTTTTTGAGTTTATTCGTTACAAACATACAAAAATTCAAATTTTTTGGTTTTAGTGGGGATCCCTAATATTTTCTAGCAATAAATATACCCTATGTTACTCAGGGATAATGTAGCATTCTAAAGGTAAAAGAATTTTTGAAATCGGTCCAGTAGTTTTTGAGTTTATTCGTTACAAACATACAAAAATTCAAATTTTTTGGTTTTAGTGGGGATCCCTAATATTTTCTAGCAATAAATATACCCTATGTTACTCAGGGATAATGTAGCATTCTAAAGGTAAAAGAATTTTTGAAATCGGTCCAGTAGTTTTTGAGTTTATTCGTTACAAACATACAAAAATTCAAATTTTTTGGTTTTAGTGGGGATCCCTAATATTTTCTAGCAATAAATATAACCTATGTTACTCAGGGATAACGTAGCATTCTAATGGTGAACGATTTTTTGAAATCGGTCCAGTACCTTTTGAGTTTATTCGTTACAAACATACAAAAATTTAAATTCTTTAAGTTTTAGTAGGTACCCCTAACTTTTACTAGCAATAAATATACCCTATGTTACTCAGGGATAATGTAGCATTCTAAAGGTAAAAGAATTTTTGAAATCGGTCCAGTAGTTTTTGAGTTTATTCGTTACAAACATACAAAAATTCAAATTTTTTGGTTTTAGTGGGGATCCCTAATATTTTCTAGCAATAAATATACCCTATGTTACTCAGGGATAATGTAGCATTCTAAAGGTAAAAGATTTTTTGAAATCGGTCCAGTAGTTTTTGAGTTTATTCGTGACAAACATACAAAACTTTAAATTCTTTAAGTTTTAGTAGGTACCCCTAACTTTTACTAGCAATAAATATACCCTATGTTACTCAGGGATAATGTAGCATTCTAAAGGTAAAAGAATTTTTGAAATCGGTCCAGTACTTTTTGAGTTTATTCGTTACAAACATACAAAAATTTAAATTATTTAAGTTTTAGTAGGGACCCCTAACTTTTTCTAGCAATAAATATAACCTATGTTACTCAGGGATAACGTAGCATTCTAATGGTGAACGATTTTTTGAAATCGGTCCAGTACCTTTTGAGTTTATTCGTTACAAACATACAAAAATTTAAATTCTTTAAGTTTTAGTAGGTACCCCTAACTTTTACTAGCAATAAATATACCCTATGTTACTCAGGGATAATGTAGCATTCTAAAGGTAAAAGAATTTTTGAAATCGGTCCAGTAGTTTTTGAGTTTATTCGTTACAAACATACAAAAATTCAAATTTTTTGGTTTTAGTGGGGATCCCTAATATTTTCTAGCAATAAATATACCCTATGTTACTCAGGGATAATGTAGCATTCTAAAGGTAAAAGATTTTTTGAAATCGGTCCAGTAGTTTTTGAGTTTCTTCGTTACAAACATACAAAAATTTAAATTATTTAAGTTTTAGTAGGGACCCGTAGCTTTTTCTAGCAATAAATATACCCTATATTACTCAGGGATAATGTACTATTCGAATGGTGAACGATTTTTTGAAATCGGTCCAGTAGTTTTTGAGTTTCTTCGTTACAAACATACCAAAATTCAAATTATTTAAGTTTTAGTAGGCACCCCTAGTTTTTTCTAGCCATAAACATAGCCTATAATACTCAGGGATAATGTAGTATTCCACTGGTGAACGATTTTTTGAAATCGGTCCAGTAGTTTTTGAGTTTCTTCGTTACAAACATAAAAAAATTCAAATTATTTAAGTTTTAGTAGGTATGCCTAACTTTTTCTAGCAATAAATATAACCTATGTTACTCAGGGATAACGTAGCTTTCTAAAGATGAAAGAATTTTTGAAATCGGCCCAGTAGTTTTTGAGTTTCTTCGGTTCAAACATACAAAAATTCAAATTATTTAAGTTTTAGTAGGGACCCCTAGTTTTTTCTAGCCATAAACATAGCCTATAATACTCAGGGATAATGTAGCATTCTAAAGGTCAAAGAATTTTTGACATCGGTAGAGTACTTTTTGAGTTTATTCGTTACATACCTATAAAAATACAAATTATTTAAGTATTAGTAGGGTCCCCTAGATTTTTCTAGCCATAAACATAGCCTATGTTACTCAAGAATAACGTAGCATTCTAATGGTGAAAGAATTTTTGAAATCCATCCAGTAGTTTTTGAGTTTCCTCGGTTCACACATACAAAAATTCAAATTATTTAAGTTTTAATAGGGATCCCTAACTTTCTCTAGCAATAAATATAGCCTATGTTACTCAAGGATAACGTAGCATTCCAATGGTGAAAAAATGTTTGAAATCGGTCCAGTACTTTTTGAGTTTATTCGTTACAAACATACAAAAATTTAAATTATTTAAGTTTTAGTAGGTACCCCTAACTTTTACTAGCAATAAATATACCCTATGTTACTCAGGGATAATGTAGCATTCTAAAGGTAAAAGAATTTTTGAAATCGGTCCAGTAGTTTTTGAGTTTATTCGTTACAAACATACAAAAATTCAAATTATTTTGGTTTTAGTGGGGATCCCTAATATTTTCTAGCAATAAATATACCCTATGTTACTCAGGGATAATGTAGCATTCTAAAGGTAAAAGATTTTTTGAAATCGGTCCAGTAGTTTTTGAGTTTCTTCGTTACAAACATACAAAAATTTAAATTATTTAAGTTTTAGTAGGGACCCCTTACTTTGTCTAGCAATAAATATACCCTATATTACTCAGGGATAATGTAGTATTCGAATGGTGAACGATTTTTTGAAATCGGTCCAGTAGTTTTTGAGTTTCTTCGTTACAAACATACAAAAATTTAAATTATTTAAGTTTTAGTAGGCACCCCTAGTTTTTTCTAACCATAAACATAGCCTATAATACTTAGGGATAATGTAGTATTCCACTCTTGAACGATTTTTTGAAATTGGTCCAGTAGTTTTTGAGTTTCTTCGTTACAAACATAAAACAATTCAAATTATTTAAGTTTTAGTAGGCATGCCTAACTTTTTCTAGCAATAGATATAACCTATGTTACTCAGGGATAACGTAGCATTCTAAAGATGAAAGAATTTTTGAAATCCATCCAGTAGTTTTTGAGTTTCTTCGGTTCACACATACAAAAATTCAAATTATTTAAGTTTTAGTAGGGATCGCTAACTTTTTCTAGCAATAAATATTGCCTATGTTACTCAGGGATAATGTAGCATTCTAAAGATGAAAGAATTTTTGAAATCGGCAGAGTAGTTTTTGAGTTTCTTCGGTTCAAACATACAAAAATACAAATTATTTAAGTTTTGGTAGGGATCCCTAATTTTTTCTAGCAATAAATATTGCCTATCTTACTCAGGGATAATGTAGCATTCTAAAGGTGAAAGAATTTTTGAAATCGGTCCTGTAGTTTTTGAGTTTCTTCGTTACAAACATACAAAAATTCAAATTATTTAAGTTTTAGTAGGTACCCCTAACTTTTACTAGCAATAAATATACCCTATGTTACTCAGGGATAATGTAGCATTCTAAAGGTAAAAGAATTTTTGAAATCGGTCCAGTACTTTTTGAGTTTATTCGTTACAAACATACAAAAATTTATATTCTTTAAGTTTTAGTAGGTACCCCTAACTTTTACTAGCAATAAATATACCCTATGTTACTCAGGGATAATGTAGCATTCTAAAGGTAAAAGATTTTTTGAAATCGGTCCAGTAGTTTTTGAGTTTCTTCGTTACAAACATACAAAAATTTAAATTATTTAAGTTTTAATAGGGACCCCTAACTTTTTCTAGCAATAAATATACCCTATATTACTCAGGGATAATGTAGTATTCGAATGGTGAACGATTTTTTGAAATCGGTCCAATAGTTTTTGAGTTTCTTCGTTACAAACATACAAAAATTCAAATTATTTAAGTTTTAGTAGGGACCTCTAGTTTTTTCTAGCCATAAACATAGCCTATAGTACTCAGGGATAATGTAGTATTCCACTGGTGAACGATTTTTTGAAATCGGTCCAGTAGTTTTTAAGTTTCTTCGTTACAAACATAAAAAAATTCAAATTATTTAAGTTTTAGTAGGCATGCCTCACTTTTTCTAGCAATAAATATAACCTATGTTACTCAGGGATAACGTAGCATTCTAAAGATGAAAGAATTTTTGAAATCGGCCCAGTAGTTTTTGAGTTTCTTCGGTTCAAACATACAAAAATTCAAATTATTTAAGTTTTAGTAGGGACCCCTAGTTTTTTCTAGCCATAAACATAGCCTATAATACTCAGGGATAATGTAGCATTCTAAAGGTCAAAGAATTTTTGAAATCCGTAGAGTACTTTTTGAGTTTATTCGTTACATACCTAAAAAAATACAAATTAATTAAGTATCAGTAGGGTCCCCTAGTTTTTGCTAGCCATAAATATAGCGTATGTTACTCAAGGATAACGTAGCATTCTAATGGTGAAAAAATTTTTGAAATCGGTCCAGTACTTTTTGAGTTTATTCGTTACAAACATACAAAAATTCAAATTATTTAGGTTTTAGTAGGGACCCCTAGTTTTTTCTAGCCATAAACATAGCCTATAATACTCAGGGATAATGTAGCATTCTAAAGGTCAAAGAATTTTTGAAATCGGTAGAGTACTTTTTGAGATTATTCGTTACATACCTATAAAAATACAAATTATTTAAGTATTAGTAGGGTCCCCTAGTTTTTTCTAGCCATAAACATAGCCTATGTTACTTAAGAATAACGTAGCATTCTAATAGTGAAAGAATTTTTGAAATCCGTCCAGTAGTTTTTGAGTTTCCTCGGTTCACACATACAAAAATTCAAATTATTTAAGTTTTAGTAGGGATCCCTAACTTTCTCTAGCAATAAATATAGCCTATGTTACTCAAGGATAACGTAGCATTCTAATAGTGAACGATTTTTTGAAATCGGTCCAGTACTTTTTGAGTTTATTCGTGACAAACATACAAAAATTTAAATTCTTTAAGTTTTAGAAGGTACCCCTAATATTTTCTAGCAATAAATATACCCTATGTTACTCAGGGATAATGTAGCATTCTACAGGTAAAAGATTTTTTGAAATCGGTCCAGTAGTTTTTGAGTTTCTTCGTTACAAACATACAAAAATTCAAATTATTTAAGTTTTAGTAGGGATCGCTAACTTTTTCTAGCAATAAATATTGCCTATGTTACTCAGGGATAATGTAGTATTCGAATGGTGAAAGGTTTTTTGAAATCGGTCCAGCAGTTTTTGAGTTTCTTCGTTACAAACATACAAAAATTCAAATTATTTAAGTTTTAGTAGGGACCCCTAGTTTTTTCTAGCCATAAACATAGCCTATAATACTCAGGGATAATGTAGCATTCTAAAGGTCAAAGAATTTTTGAAATCGGTAGAGTACTTTTTGAGTTTATTCGTTACATACCTATAAAAATACAAATTATTTAAGTATTAGTAGGGTCCCCTAGTTTTTTCTAGCCATAAACATAACCTATGTTACTTAAGAATAACGTAGCATTCTAATAGTGAAAGAATTTTTGAAATCCATCCAGTAGTTTTTGAGTTTCCTCGGTTCACACATACAAAAATTCAAATTATTTAAGTTTTAGTAGGGATCCCTAACTTTCTCTAGCAATAAATATAGCCTATGTTACTCAAGGATAACGTAGCATTCTAATAGTGAACGATTTTTTGAAATCGGTCCAGTACTTTTTGAGTTTATTCGTGACAAACATACAAAAATTTATATTCTTTAAGTTTTAGTAGGTACCCCTAACTTTTACTAGCAATAAATATACCCTATGTTACTCAGGGATAATGTAGCATTCTAAAGGTAAAAGAATTTTTGAAATCGGTCCAGTACTTTTTGAGTTTATTCGTTACAAACATACAAAAATTTTAATTATTTAAGTTTTAGTAGGGACCCCTAACTTTTTCTAGCAATAAATATAACCTATGTTACTCAGGGATAACGTAGCATTCTAATGGTGAACGATTTTTTGAAATCGGTCCAGTACTTTTTGAGTTTATTCGTTACAAACATACAAAAATTTAAATTCTTTAAGTTTTAGTAGGTACCCCTAACTTTTACTAGCAATAAATATACCCTATGTTACTCAGGGATAATGTAGCATTCTAAAGGTAAAAGAATTTTTGAAATCGGGCCAGTAGTTTTTGAGTTTATTCGTTACAAACATACAAAAATTCAAATTTTTTGGTTTTAGTGGGGATCCCTAATATTTTCTAGCAATAAATATACCCTATGTTACTCAGGGATAATGTAGCATTCTAAAGGTAAAAGATTTTTTGAAACCGGTCCAGTAGTTTTTGAGTTTCTTCGTTACAAACATACAAAAATTTAAATTATTTAAGTTTTAGTAGGGACCCCTAACTTTTTCTAGCAATAAATATACCCTATGTTACTCAGGGATAATGTAGCATTCTAAAGATAAAAGATTTTTTGAAATCGGTCCAGTAGTTTTTGAGTTTCTTCGTTACAAACATACAAAAATTTAAATTATTTAAGTTTTAGTAGGCAACCCTAGTTTTTTCTAGCCATAAACATAGCCTATAATACTCAGGGATAATGTAGTATTCCACTGGTGAACGATTTTTTGAAATCGGTCCAGTAGTTTTTGAGTTTCTTCGTTACAAACATAAAAAAATTCAAATTATTTAAGTTTTAGTAGGCATGCCTAACTTTTTCTAACAATAAATATAACCTATGTTACTCAGGGATAACGTAGCATTCTAAAGATGAAAGAATTTTTGTAATCGGCCCAGTAGTTTTTGAGTTTCTTCGGTTCAAACATACGAAAATTCAAATTATTTAAGTTTTAGTAGGGACCCCTAGTTTTTTCTAGCCATAAACATAGCCTATAATACTCAGGGATAATGTAGCATTCTAAAGGTCGAAGAATTTTTGAAATCGGTAGAGTACTTTTTGAGTTTATTCGTTACATACCTTTAAAAATACAAATTATTTAAGTTTAGGTAAGGATCCCTAATTTTTTCTAACAATTAATATTGCGTATGTCACTCAGGGATTATGTAGCATTCTAAAGGTCAAAGAATTTTTGAAATCGGTCCAGTACTTTTTGAGTTTGTTCGTCACCAACATATAAACATACAAATTATTTAAGTTTTAGTACGGATCCCTAATTTTTTCTAGCCATAACTATATCTTTTGTTACTCAAGGATTACGTAGCATTCTAACTGTGAAAGAATTTTTGAAATCGGTCTTGTAGTTTTTGAGTTTATTCGTTACAAACAAACAAAAACTCAAATTATTTTGGTTTTAGTGGGGATCCCTAATATTTTCTAGCAATAAATATACTCTATGTTACTCATGGATAATGTAGTATTCGAATGGTGAAAGGTTTTTTGAAATCGGTCCAGTAGTTTTTGAGTTTCTTCGTTACAAACCTACAAAAATTCAAATTATTTAAGTTTTAGTAGGGACCCCTAGTTTTTTCTAGCCATAAACATAGCCTATAATACTCAGGGATAATGTAGCATTCTAAAGGTCAAAGAATTTTTGAAATCGGTAGAGTACTTTTTGAGTTTATTCGTTACATACCTATAAAAATACAAATTATTTAAGTATTAGTAGGGTCCCCTAGTTTTTTCTAGCCATAAACATAGCCTATGTTACTCAAGAATAACGTAGCATTCTAATGGTGAAAGAATTTTTGAAATCCATCCAGTAGTTTTTGAGTTTCCTCGGTTCGCACATACAAAAATTCAAATTATTTAAGTTTTAGTAGGGATCCCTAACTTTCTCTAGCAATAAATATAGCCTATGTTACTCAAGGATAAAGTAGCATTCTAATGGTGAAAAAATGTTTGAAATCGGTCCAGTACTTTTTCAGTTTATTCGTTACAAGCATACAAAAATTTAAATTATTTAAGTTTTAGTAGGTACCCCTAACTTTTACTAGCAATAAATATACCCTATGTTACTCAGGGATAATGTAGCATTCTAAAGGTAAAAGAATTTTTGAAATCGGTCCAGTAGTTTTTGAGTTTATTCGTTACAAACATACAAAAATTCAAATTATTTTGGTTTTAGTGGGGATCCCTAATATTTTCTAGCAATAAATATACCCTATGTTACTCAGGGATAATGTAGCATTCTAAAGGTAAAAGATTTTTTGAAATCGGTCCAGTAGTTTTTGAGTTTCTTCGTTACAAACATACAAAAATTTAAATTATTTAAGTTTTAGTAGGGACCCCTAACTTTTTCTAGCAATAAATATACCCTATATTACTCAGGGATAATGTAGTATTCGAATGGTGAACGATTTTTTGAAATCGGTCCAGTAGTTTTTGAGTTTCTTCGTTACAAACATACAAAAATTCAAATTATTTAAGTTTTAGTAGGGACCTCTAGTTTTTTCTAGCCATAAACATAGCCTATAATACTCAGGGATAATGTAGTATTCCACTGGTGAACGATTTTTTGAAATCGGTCCAGTAGTTTTTAAGTTTCTTCGTTACAAACATAAAAAAATTCAAATTATTTAAGTTTTAGTAGGCATGCCTCACTTTTTCTAGCAATAAATATAACCTATGTTACTCAGGGATAACGTAGCATACTAAAGATGAAAGAATTTTTGAAATCGGCCCAGTAGTTTTTGAGTTTCTTCGGTTCAAACATACAAAAATTCAAATTATTTAAGCTTTAGTAGGGACCCCTAGTTTTTTCTAGCCATAAACATAGCCTATAATACTCAGGGATAATGTAGCATTCTAAAGGTCAAAGAATTTTTGAAATCGGTAGAGTACTTTTTGAGTTTATTCGTTACATACCTAAAAAAATACAAATTATTTAAGTATCAGTAGGGTCCCCTAGTTTTTGCTAGCCATAAATATAGCGTATGTTACTAAAGGATAACGTAGCATTCTAATGGTGAAAAAATTTTTGAAATCGGTCCAGTACTTTTTGAGTTTATTCGTTACAAACATACAAAAATTCAAATTATTTAGGTTTTAGTAGGGACCCCTAGTTTTTTCTAGCCATAAACATAGCCTATAATACTCAGGGATAATGTAGCATTCTAAAGGTCAAAGAATTTTTGAAATCGGTAGAGTACTTTTTGAGTTTATTCGTTACATACCTATAAAAATACAAATTATTTAAGTATTAGTAGGGTCCCCTAGTTTTTTCTAGCCATAAACATAGCTTATGTTACTTAGGAATAACGTAGCATTCTAATAGTGAAAGAATTTTTGAAATCCATCCAGTAGTTTTTGAGTTTCCTCGGTTCACACATACAAAAATTCAAATTATATAAGTTTTAGTAGGGATCCCTAACTTTCTCTAGCAATAAATATAGCCTATGTTACTCAAGGATAACGTAGCATTCTAATAGTGAACGATTTTTTGAAATCGGTCCAGTACTTTTTGAGTTTATTCGTGACAAACATACAAAAATTTAAATTCTTTAAGTTTTAGTAGGTACCCCTAATATTTTCTAGCAATAAATATACCCTATGTTACTCAGGGATAATGTAGCATTCTAAAGGTAAAAGATTTTTTGAAATCGGTCCAGTAGTTTTTGAGTTTCTTCGTTACAAACATACAAAAATTCAAATTATTTAAGTTTTAGTAGGGATCGCTAACTTTTTCTAGCAATAAATATTGCCTATGTTACTCAGGGATAATGTAGTATTCGAATGGTGAAAGGTTTTTTGAAATCGGTCCAGTAGTTTTTGAGTTTCTTCGTTACAAACATACAAAAATTCAAATTATTTAAGATTTAGTAGGGACCCCTAGTTTTTTCTAGCCATAAACATAGCCTATAATACTCAGGGATAATGTAGCATTCTAAAGGTCAAAGAATTTTTGAAATCGGTAGAGTAATTTTTGAGTTTATTCGTTACATACCTATAAAAATACAAATTATTTAAGTATTAGTAGGGTCCCCTAGTTTTTTCTAGCCATAAACATAGCCTATGTTACTTAAGAATAACGTAGCATTCTAATAGTGAAAGAATTTTTGAAATCCATCCAGTAGTTTTTGAGTTTCCTCGGTTCACACATACAAAAATTCAAATTATTTAAGTTTTAGTAGGGATCCCTAACTTTCTCTAGCAATAAATATAGCCTATGTTACTCAAGGATAACGTAGCATTCTAATAGTGAACGATTTTTTGAAATCGGTCCAGTACTTTTTGAGTTTATTCGTGACAAACATACAAAAATTTAAATTCTTTAAGTTTTAGTAGGTACCCCTAACTTTTACTAGCAATAAATATACCCTATGTTACTCAGGGATAATGTAGAATTCTAAAGGTAAAAGAATTTTTGAAATCGGTCCAGTACTTTTTGAGTTTATTCGTTACAAACATACAAAAATTTAAATTATTTAAGTTTTAGTAGGGACCCCTAACTTTTTCTAGCAATAAATATAACCTATGTTACTCAGGGATAACGTAGCATTCTAATGGTGAACGATTTTTTGAAATCGGTCCAGTACTTTTTGAGTTTATTCGTTACAAACATACAAAAATTTAAATTCTTTAAGTTTTAGTAGGTATCCCTAACTTTTACTAGCAATAAATATACCCTATGTTACTCAGGGATAATGTAGCATTCTAAAGGTAAAAGAATTTTTGAAATCGGTCCAGTAGTTTTTGAGTTTATTCGTTACAAACATACAGAAATTCAAATTTTTTGGTTTTAGTGGGGATCCCTAATATTTTCTAGCAATAAATATACCCTATGTTACTCAGGGATAATGTAGCATTCTAAAGGTAAAAGATTTTTTGAAACCGGTCCAGTAGTTTTTGAGTTTCTTCGTTACAAACATACAAAAATTTAAATTATTTAAGTTTTAGTAGGGACCCCTAACTTTTTCTAGCAATAAATATACCCTATGTTACTCAGGGATAATGTAGCATTCTAAAGGTAAAAGATTTTTTGAAATCGGTCCAGTAGTTTTTGAGTTTCTTCATTACAAACATACAAAAATTTAAATTATTTAAGTTTTAGTAGGCACCCCTAGTTTTTTCTAGCCATAAACATAGCCTATAATACTCAGGGATAATGTAGTATTCCACTGGTGGACGATTTTTTGAAATTGGTCCAGTAGTTTTTGAGTTTCTTCGTTACAAACATAAAACAATTCAAATTATTTAAGTTTTAGTAGGCATGCCTAACTTTTTCTAGCAATAGATATAACCTATGTTACTCAGGGATAACGTAGCATTCTAAAGATGAAAGAATTTTTGAAATCCATCCAGTAGTTTTTGAGTTTCTTCGGTTCACACATACAAAAATTCAAATTATTTAAGTTTTAGTAGGGATCGCTAACTTTTTCTAGCAATAAATATTGCCTATGTTACTCAGGGATAATGTAGCATTCTAAAGATGAAAGAATTTTTGAAATCGGCAGAGTAGTTTTTGAGTTTCTTCGGTTCAAACATACAAAAATACAAATTATTTAAGTTTTGGTAGGGATCCCTAATTTTTTCTAGCAATAAATATTGCCTATCTTACTCAGGGATAATGTAGCATTCTAAAGGTGAAAGAATTTTTGAAATCGGTCCTGTAGTTTTTGAGTTTATTCGTTACAAACCTATGAAAATACAAATTATTTAAGTTTGAGTAGGGTCCCCTAGTTTATTCTAGCCATAAACATAACCTATGTTACTCAGGGATAACGTAGCATTCTAATGGTGAACGGTTTTTTGAAATCGGTCCAGTACTTTTTGAGTTTATTCGTTACAAACATACAAAAATTTAAATTCTTTAAGTTTTAGTAGGTACCCCTAACTTTTACTAGCAATAAATATACCCTATGTTACTCAGGGATAATGTAGCATTCTAAAGGTAAAAGAATTTTTTAAATCGGTCCAGTAGTTTTTGAGTTTATTCGTTACAAATATACAAAAATTCAAATTATTTTGGTTTTAGTGGGGATCCCTAATATTTTCTAGCAATAAATATACCCTATGTTACTCAGGGATAATGTAGCATTCTAAAGGTAAAAGATTTTTTGAAATCGGTCCAGTAGTTTTTGAGTTTCTTCGTTACAAACATACAAAAATTTAAATTATTTAAGTTTTAGTAGGGACCCCTAACTTTTTCTAGCAATAAATATACCCTATGTTACTCAGGGATAATGTAGTATTCGAATGGTGAACGATTTTTTGAAATCGGTCCAGTAGTTTTTGAGTTTCTTCGTTACAAACATACAAAAATTCAAATTATTTAAGTTTTAGTAGGCATGCCTAACTTTTTGTAGCAATAAATATAACCTATGTTACTCAGGAATAACGTAGCATTCTGATGGTGAAAGAATTTTTGAAATCCATCCAGTAGTTTTTGAGTTTCTTCGGTTCACACATACAAAAATTCAAATTATTTAAGTTTTAGTAGGAATCGCTAGCTTTTTCTAGCAATAAATATTGCCTATGTTACTCAGGGATAATGTAGCATTCTAAAGATGAAAGAATTTTTGAAATCGGTCCAGTGGTTTTTGAGTTTCTTCGGTTCAAACATACAAAAATTCAAATTATTTAAGTTTTGGTAAGGATCCCTAATTTTTTCTAACAATTAATATTGCGTATGTCACTCAGGGATTATGTAGCATTCTAAAGGTCAAAGAATTTTTGAAATCGGTCCAGTACTTTTTGAGTTTGTTCGTCACCAACATATAAACATACAAATTATTTAAGTTTTAGTACGGATCCCTAATTTTTTCTAGCCATAACTATATCTTTTGTTACTCAGGGATTACGTAGCATTCTAACTGTGAAAGAATTTTTGAAATCGGTCTTGTAGTTTTTGAGTTTATTCGTTACAAACATACAAAAACTCAAATTATTTTGGTTTTAGTGGGGATCCCTAATATTTTCTAGCAATAAATATACTCTATGTTACTCATGGATAATGTAGTATTCGAATGGTCAAAGGTTTTTTGAAATCGGTCCAGTAGTTTTTGAGTTTCTTCGTTACAAACATACAAAAATTCAAATTATTTAAGTTTTAGTAGGGACCCCTAGTTTTTTCTAGCCATAAACATAGCCTATAATACTCAGGGATAATGTAGCATTCTAAAGGTCAAAGAATTTTTGAAATCGGTAGAGTACTTTTTGAGTTTATTCGTTACATACCTATAAAAATACAAATTATTTAAGTATTAGTAGGGTCCCCTAGATTTTTCTAGCCATAAACATAGCCTATGTTACTCAAGAATAACGTAGCATTCTAATGGTGAAAGAATTTTTGAAATCCATCCAGTAGTTTTTGAGTTTCCTCGGTTCACACATACAAAAATTCAAATTATTTAAGTTTTAGTAGGGATCCCTAACTTTCTCTAGCAATAAATATAGCCTATGTTACTCAAGGATAACGTAGCATTCCAATGGTGAAAAAATGTTTGAAATCGGTCCAGTACTTTTTGAGTTTATTCGTTACAAACATACAAAAATTTAAATTATTTAAGTTTTAGTAGGTACCCCTAACTTTTACTAGCAATAAATATACCCTATGTTACTCAGGGATAATGTAGCATTCTAAAGGTAAAAGAATTTTTTAAATCGGTCCAGTAGTTTTTGAGTTTATTCGTTACAAACATACAAAAATTCAAATTATTTTGGTTTTAGTGGGGATCCCTAATATTTTCTAGCAATAAATATACCCTATGTTACTCAGGGATAATGTAGCATTCTAAAGGTAAAAGATTTTTTGAAATCGGTCCAGTAGTTTTTGAGTTTCTTCGTTACAAACATACAAAAATTTAAATTATTTAAGTTTTAGTAGGGACCCCTAACTTTTTCTAGCAATAAATATACACTATATTACTCAGGGATAATGTAGTATTCGAATGGTGAACGATTTTTTGAAATTGGTCCAGTAGTTTTTGAGTTTCTTCGTTACAAACATAAAACAATTCAAATTATTTAAGTTTTAGTAGGCATGCCTAACTTTTTCTAGCAATAGATATAACCTATGTTACTCAGGGATAACGTAGCATTCTAATGGTGAACGATTTTTTGAAATCGGTCCAGTACTTTTTGAGTTTATTCGTTACAAACATACAAAAATTTAAATTCTTTAAGTTTTAGTAGGTACCCCTAACTTTTACTAGCAATAAATATACCCTATGTTACTCAGGGATAATGTAGCATTCTAAAGGTAAAAGAATTTTTGAAATCGGTCCAGTAGTTTTTGAGTTTATTCGTTACAAACATACAAAAATTCAAATTATTTTGGTTTTAGTGGGGATCCCTAATATTTTCTAGCAATAAATATACCCTATGTTACTCAGGGATAATGTAGCATTCTAAAGGTAAAAGATTTTTTGAAATCGGTCCAGTAGTTTTTGAGTTTATTCGTTACAAGCATACAAAAATTCAAATTTTTTGGTTTTAGTGGGGATCCCTAATATTTTCTAGCAATAAATATACCCTATGTTACTCAGGGATAATGTAGCATTCTAAAGGTAAAAGATTTTTTGAAACCGGTCCAGTAGTTTTTGAGTTTCTTCGTTACAAACATACAAAAATTTAAATTATTTAAGTTTTAGTAGGGACCCCTAACTTTTTCTAGCAATAAATATACCCTATGTTACTCAGGGATAATGTAGCATTCTAAAGGTAAAAGATTTTTTGAAATCGGTCCAGTAGTTTTTGAGTTTCTTCATCACAAACATACAAAAATTTAAATTATTTAAGTTTTAGTAGGCACCCCTAGTTTTTTCTAGCCATAAACATAGCCTATAATACTCAGGGATAATGTAGTATTCCACTGGTGAACGATTTTTTGAAATTGGTCCAGTAGTTTTTGAGTTTCTTCGTTACAAACATAAAACAATTCAAATTATTTAAGTTTTAGTAGGCATGCCTAACTTTTTCTAGCAATAGATATAACCTATATTACTCAGGGATAACGTAGCATTCTAAAGATGAAAGAATTTTTGAAATCCATCCAGTAGTTTTTGAGTTTCTTCGGTTCACACATACAAAAATTCAAATTATTTAAGTTTTAGTAGGGATCGCTAACTTTTTCTAGCAATAAATATTGCCTATGTTACTCAGGGATAATGTAGCATTCTAAAGATGAAAGAATTTTTGAAATCGGCAGAGTAGTTTTTGAGTTTCTTCGGTTCAAACATACAAAAATACAAATTATTTAAGTTTTGGTAGGGATCCCTAATTTTTTCTAGCAATAAATATTGCCTATCTTACTCAGGGATAATGTAGCATTCTAAAGGTGAAAGAATTTTTGAAATCGGTCCTGTAGTTTTTGAGTTTATTCGTTACAAACCTATGAAAATACAAATTATTTTGGTTTTAGTGGGGATCCCTAATATTTTCTAGCAATAAATATACCCTATGTTACTCAGGGATTCTAAAGGTAAAAGATTTTTTGAAATCGGTCCAGTAGTTTTTGAGTTTATTCGTTACAAACATACAAAAATTCAAATTATTTTGGTTTTAGTGGGGATCCCTAATATTTTCTAGCAATAAATATACCCTATGTTACTCAGGGATAATGTAGCATTCTAAAGGTAAAAGATTTTTTGAAATCGGTCCAGTAGTTTTTGAATTTATTCGTTACAAACATACAAAAATTCAAATTTTTTGGTTTTAGTGGGGATCCCTAATATTTTCTAGCAATAAATATACCCTATGTTACTCAGGGATAATGTAGCATTCTAAAGGTAAAAGATTTTTTGAAACCGGTCCAGTAGTTTTTGAGTTTCTTCGTTACAAACATACAAAAATTTAAATTATTTAAGTTTTAGTAGGGACCCCTAACTTTTTCTAGCAATAAATATACCCTATGTTACTCAGGGATAATGTAGCATTCTAAAGGTAAAAGATTTTTTGAAATCGGTCCAGTAGTTTTTGAGTTTCTTCATTACAAACATACAAAAATTTAAATTATTTAAGTTTTAGTAGGCACCCCTAGTTTTTTCTAGCCATAAACATAGCCTATAATACTCAGGGATAATGTAGTATTCCACTGGTGAACGATTTTTTGAAATTGGTCCTGTAGTTTTTGAGTTTCTTCGTTACAAACATAAAACAATTCAAATTATTTAAGTTTTAGTAGGCATGCCTAACTTTTTCTAGCAATAGATATAACCTATGTTACTCAGGGATAACGTAGCATTCTAAAGATGAAAGAATTTTTGAAATCCATCCAGTAGTTTTTGAGTTTCTTCGGTTCACACATACAAAAATTCAAATTATTTAAGTTTTAGTAGGGATCGCTAACTTTTTCTAGCAATAGATATTGCCTATGTTACTCAGGGATAATGTAGCATTCTAAAGATGAAAGAATTTTTGAAATCGGCAGAGTAGTTTTTGAGTTTCTTCGGTTCAAACATACAAAAATACAAATTATTTAAGTTTTGGTAGGGATCCCTAATTTTTTCTAGCAATAAATATTGCCTATCTTACTCAGGGATAATGTAGCATTCTAAAGGTGAAAGAATTTTTGAAATCGGTCCTGTAGTTTTTGAGTTTATTCGTTACAAACCTATGAAAATACAAATTATTTAAGTTTGAGTAGGGTCCCCTAGTTTATTCTAGCCATAAACATAACCTATGTTACTCAGGGATAACGTAGCATTCTAATGGTGAACGGTTTTTTGAAATCGGTCCAGTACTTTTTGAGTTTATTCGTTACAAACATACAAAAATTTAAATTCTTTAAGTTTTAGTAGGTACCCCTAACTTTTACTAGCAATAAATATACCCTATGTTACTCAGGGATAATGTAGCATTCTAAAGGTAAAAGAATTTTTTAAATCGGTCCAGTAGTTTTTGAGTTTATTCGTTACAAATATACAAAAATTCAAATTATTTTGGTTTTAGTGGGGATCCCTAATATTTTCTAGCAATAAATATACCCTATGTTACTCAGGGATAATGTAGCATTCTAAAGGTAAAAGATTTTTTGAAATCAGTCCAGTAGTTTTTGAGTTTCTTCGTTACAAACATACAAAAATTTAAATTATTTAAGTTTTAGTAGGGACCCCTAACTTTTTCTAGCAATAAATATACCCTATGTTACTCAGGGATAATGTAGTATTCGAATGGTGAACGATTTTTTGAAATCGGTCCAGTAGTTTTTGAGTTTCTTCGTTACAAACATACAAAAATTCAAATTATTTAAGTTTTAGTAGGCATGCCTAACTTTTTGTAGCTATAAATATAACCTATGTTACTCAGGAATAACGTAGCATTCTGATGGTGAAAGAATTTTTGAAATCCATCCAGTAGTTTTTGAGTTTCTTCGGTTCACACATACAAAAATTCAAATTATTTAAGTTTTAGTAGGAATCGCTAGCTTTTTCTAGCAATAAATATTGCCTATGTTACTCAGGGATAATGTAGCATTCTAAAGATGAAAGAATTTTTGAAATCGGTCCAGTGGTTTTTGAGTTTCTTCGGTTCAAACATACAAAAATTCAAATTATTTAAGTTTTGGTAAGGATCCCTAATTTTTTCTAACAATTAATATTGCGTATGTCACTCAGGGATTATGTAGCATTCTAAAGGTCAAAGAATTTTTGAAATCGGTCCAGTACTTTTTGAGTTTGTTCGTCACCAACATATAAACATACAAATTATTTAAGTTTTAGTACGGATCCCTAATTTTTTCTAGCCATAACTATATCTTTTGTTACTCAGGGATTACGTAGCATTCTAACTGTGAAAGAATTTTTGAAATCGGTCTTGTAGTTTTTGAGTTTATTCGTTACAAACATACAAAAACTCAAATTATTTTGGTTTTAGTGGGGATCCCTAATATTTTCTAGCAATAAATATACTCTATGTTACTCATGGATAATGTAGTATTCGAATGGTGAAAGGTTTTTTGAAATCGGTCCAGTAGTTTTTGAGTTTCTTCGTTACAAACATACAAAAATTCAAATTATTTAAGTTTTAGTAGGGACCCCTAGTTTTTTCTAGCCATAAACATAGCCTATAATACTCAGGGATAATGTAGCATTCTAAAGGTCAAAGAATTTTTGAAATCGGTAGAGTACTTTTTGAGTTTATTCGTTACATACCTATAAAAATACAAATTATTTAAGTATTAGTAGGGTCCCCTAGATTTTTCTAGCCATAAACATAGCCTATGTTACTCAAGAATAACGTAGCATTCTAATGGTGAAAGAATTTTTGAAATCCATCCAGTAGTTTTTGAGTTTCCTCGGTTCACACATACAAAAATTCAAATTATTTAAGTTTTAGTAGGGATCCCTAACTTTCTCTAGCAATAAATATAGCCTATGTTACTCAAGGATAACGTAGCATTCCAATGGAGAAAAAATGTTTGAAATCGTTCCAGTACTTTTTGAGTTTATTCGTTACAAACATACAAAAATTTAAATTATTTAAGTTTTACTAGGTACCCCTAACTTTTACTAGCAATAAATATACCCTATGTTACTCAGGGATAATGTAGCATTCTAAAGGTAAAAGAATTTTTGAAATCGGTCCAGTAGTTTTTGAGTTTATTCGTTACAAACATACAAAAATTCAAATTATTTTGGTTTTAGTGGGGATCCCTAATATTTTCTAGCAATAAATATACCCTATGTTACTCAGGGATAATGTAGCATTCTAAAGGTAAAAGATTTTTTGAAATCGGTCCAGTAGTTTTTGAGTTTCTTCGTTACAAACATACAAAAATTTAAATTATTTAAGTTTTAGTAGGGACCCCTAACTTTTTCTAGCAATAAATATACCCTATATTACTCAGGGATAATGCAGTATTCGAATGGTGAACGATTTTTTGAAATTGGTCCAGTAGTTTTTGAGTTTCTTCGTTACAAACATAAAACAATTCAAATTATTTAAGTTTTAGTAGGCATGCCTAACTTTTTCTAGCAATAGATATAACCTATGTTACTCAGGGATAACGTAGCATTCTAAAGATGAAAGAATTTTTGAAATCCATCCAGTAGTTTTTGAGTTTCTTCGGTTCACACATACAAAAATTCAAATTATTTAAGTTTTAGTAGGGATCGCTAACTTTTTTTAGCAATAAATATTGCCTATGTTACTCAGGGATAATGTAGCATTCTAAAGATGAAAGAATTTTTGAAATCGGCAGAGTAGTTTTTGAGTTTCTTCGGTTCAAACATACAAAAATACAAATTATTTAAGTTTTGGTAGGGATCCCTAATTTTTTCTAGCAATAAATATTGCCTATCTTACTCAGGGATAATGTAGCATTCTAAAGGTGAAAGAATTTTTGAAATCGGTCCTGTAGTTTTTGAGTTTATTCGTTACAAACCTATGAAAATACAAATTATTTAAGTTTGAGTAGGGTCCCCTAGTTTATTCTAGCCATAAACATAACCTATGTTACTCAGGGATAACGTAGCATTCTAATGGTGAACGGTTTTTTGAAATCGGTCCAGTACTTTTTGAGTTTATTCGTTACAAACATACAAAAATTTAAATTCTTTAAGTTTTAGTAGGTACCCCTAACTTTTACTAGCAATAAATATACCCTATGTTACTCAGGGATAATGTAGCATTCTAAAGGTAAAAGAATTTTTTAAATCGGTCCAGTAGTTTTTGAGTTTATTCGTTACAAATATACAAAAATTCAAATTATTTTGGTTTTAGTGGGGATCCCTAATATTTTCTAGCAATAAATATACCCTATGTTACTCAGGGATAATGTAGCATTCTAAAGGTAAAAGATTTTTTGAAATCGGTCCAGTAGTTTTTGAGTTTCTTCGTTACAAACATACAAAAATTTAAATTATTTAAGTTTTAGTAGGGACCCCTAACTTTTTCTAGCAATAAATATACCCTATGTTACTCAGGGATAATGTAGTATTCGAATGGTGAACGATTTTTTGAAATCGGTCCAGTAGTTTTTGAGTTTCTTCGTTACAAACATACAAAAATTCAAATTATTTAAGTTTTAGTAGGCATGCCTAACTTTTTCTAGCAATAAATATAACCTATGTTACTCAGGAATAACGTAGCATTCTGATGGTGAAAGAATTTTTGAAATCCATCCAGTAGTTTTTGAGTTTCTTCGGTTCACACATACAAAAATTCAAATTATTTAAGTTTTAGTAGGAATCGCTAGCTTTTTCTAGCAATAAATATTGCCTATGTTACTCAGGGATAATGTAGCATTCTAAAGATGAAAGAATTTTTGAAATCGGTCCAGTGGTTTTTGAGTTTCTTCGGTTCAAACATACAAAAATTCAAATTATTTAAGTTTTGGTAAGGATCCCTAATTTTTTCTAACAATTAATATTGCGTATGTCACTCAGGGATTATGTAGCATTCTAAAGGTCAAAGAATTTTTGAAATCGGTCCAGTACTTTTTGAGTTTGTTCGTCACCAACATATAAACATACAAATTATTTAAGTTTTAGTACGGATCCCTAATTTTTTCTAGCCATAACTATATCTTTTGTTACTCAGGGATTACGTAGCATTCTAACTGTGAAAGAATTTTTGAAATCGGTCTTGTAGTTTTTGAGTTTATTCGTTACAAACATACAAAAACTCAAATTATTTTGGTTTTAGTGGGGATCCCTAATATTTTCTAGCAATAAATATACTCTATGTTACTCATGGATAATGTAGTATTCGAATGGTGAAAGGTTTTTTGAAATCGGTCCAGTAGTTTTTGAGTTTCTTCGTTACAAACATACAAAAATTCAAATTATTTAAGTTTTAGTAGGGACCCCTAGTTTTTTCTAGCCATAAACATAGCCTATAATACTCAGGGATAATGTAGCATTCTAAAGGTCAAAGAATTTTTGAAATCGGTAGAGTACTTTTTGAGTTTATTCGTTACATACCTATAAAAATACAAATTATTTAAGTATTAGTAAGGTCCCCTAGATTTTTCTAGCCATAAACATAGCCTATGTTACTCAAGAATAACGTAGCATTCTAATGGTGAAAGAATTTTTGAAATCCATCCAGTAGTTTTTGAGTTTCCTCGGTTCACACATACAAAAATTCAAATTATTTAAGTTTTAGTAGGGCTCCCTAACTTTCTCTAGCAATAAATATAGCCTATGTTACTCAAGGATAACGTAGCATTCCAATGGTGGAAAAATGTTTGAAATCGGTCCAGTACTTTTTGAGTTTATTCGTTACAAACATACAAAAATTTAAATTATTTAAGTTTTAGTAGGTACCCCTAACTTTTACTAGCAATAAATATACCCTATGTTACTCAGGGATAATGTAGCATTCTAAAGGTAAAAGAATTTTTGAAATCGGTCCAGTAGTTTTTGAGTTTATTCGTTACAAACATACAAAAATTCAAATTATTTTGGTTTTAGTGGGGATCCCTAATATTTTCTAGCAATAAATATACCCTATGTTACTCAGGGATAATGTAGCATTCTAAAGGTAAAAGATTTTTTGAAATCGGTCCAGTAGTTTTTGAGTTTCTTCGTTACAAACATACAAAAATTTTAATTATTTAAGTTTTAGTAGGGACCCCTAACTTTTTCTAGCAATAAATATACCCTATATTACTCAGGGATAACGTAGCATTCTAAAGATGAAAGAATTTTTGAAATCGGCCCAGTAGTTTTGGAGTTTCTTCGGTTCAAACATACAAAAATTCAAATTATTTAAGTTTTAGTAGGGACCTCTAGTTTTTTCTAGCCATAAATATAGCCTATAATACTCAGGGATAATGTAGTATTCCACTGGTGAACGATTTTTTGAAATCGGTCCAGTAGTTTTTAAGTTACTTCGTTACAAACATAAAAAAATTCAAATTATTTAAGTTTTAGTAGGGACCTCTAGTTTTTTCTAGCCATAAACATAGCCTATAATACTCAGGGATAATGTAGTATTCCACTGGTGAACGATTTTTTGAAATCGGTCCAGTAGTTTTTAAGTTTCTTCGTTACAAACATAAAAAAATTCAAATTATTTAAGTTTTAGTAGGCATGCCTCACTTTTTCTAGCAATAAATATAACCTATGTTACTCAGGGATAACGTAGCATTCTAAAGATGAAAGAATTTTTGAAATCGGCCCAGTAGTTTTTGAGTTTCTTCGGTTCAAACATACAAAAATTCAAATTATTTAAGTTTTAGTAGGGACCCCTAGTTTTTTTCTAGCCATAAACATAGCCTATAATACTCAGGGATAATGTAGCATTCTAAAGGTCAAAGAATTTTTGAAATCGGTAGAGTACTTTTTGAGTTTATTCGTTACATACCTAAAAAAATACAAATTATTTAAGTATCAGTACGGTCCCCTAGTTTTTGCTAGCCATAAATATAGCGTATGTTACTCAAGGATAACGTAGCATTCTAATGGTGAAAAAATTTTTGAAATCGGTCCAGTACTTTTTGAGTTTATTCGTTACAAACATACAAAAATTCAAATTATTTAGGTTTTAGTAGGGATCCCTAATATTTTCTAGCAATAAATATACCCTATGTTACTCAGGGATAATGTAGCATTCTACAGGTAAAAGATTTTTTGAAATTGGTCTAGTAGTTTTTGAGTTTCTTCGTTACAAACATACAAAAATTCAAATTATTTAAGTTTTAGTAGGGATCGCTAACTTTTTCTAGCAATAAATATTGCGTATGTTACTCAGGGATAATGTAGCATTCTACAGGTAAAAGATTTTTTGAAATCGGTCCAGTAGTTATTGAGTTTCTTCGTTACAAACATACAAAAATTCAAGTTATTTAAGTTTTAGTAGGGATCGCTAACTTTTTCTAGCAATAAATATAACCTATATTACTCAGGGATAATGTAGTATTCGAATGGTGAAAGGTTTTTTGAAATCGGTCCTGTAGTTTTTGCGTTTCTTCGTTACAAACATACAAAAATTCAAATTATTTAAGTTTTAGTAGGGACCCCTAGTTTTTTCTAGCCATAAACATAGCCTATAATACTCAGGGATAATGTAGCATTCTAAAGGTCAAAGAATTTTTGAAATCGGTAGAGTACTTTTTGAGTTTATTCGTTACATACCTATAAAAATACAAATTATTTAAGTATTAGTAGGGTCCCCTAGTTTTTTCTAGCCATAAACATAGCCTATGTTACTTAAGAATAACGTAGCATTCTAATAGTGAAAGAATTTTTGAAATCCATCCAGTAGGTTTTGAGTTTCCTCGGTTCACACATACAAAAATTCAAATTATTTAAGTTTTAGTAGGGATCCCTAACTTTCTCTAGCAATAAATATAGCCTATGTTACTCAAGGATAACGTAGCATTCTAATAGTGAACGATTTTTTGAAATCGGTCCAGTACTTTTTGAGTTTATTCGTGACAAACATACAAAAATTTAAATTCTTTAAGTTTTAGTAGGTACCCCTAAATTTTCCTAGCAATAAATATACCCTATAATACTCAGGGATAATGTAGCATTCTAAAGGTCAAAGAATTTTTGAAATCGGTAGAGTACTTTTTGAGTTTATTCGTTACATACCTATAAAAATACAAATTATTTAAGTATTAGTAGGGTCCCCTAGTTTTTTCTAGCCATAAACATAGCCTATGTTACTCAAGAATAACGTAGCATTCTAATGGTGAAAGAATTTTTGAAATCCATCCTGTAGTTTTTGAGTTTCCTCGGTTCACACATACAAAAATTCAAATTATTTAAGTTTTAGTAGGGATCCCTAACTTTCTCTAGCAATAAATATAGCCTATGTTACTCAAGGATAACGTAGCATTCTAATGGTGAAAAAATGTTTGAAATCGGTCCAGTACTTTTTCAGTTTATTCGTTACAAGCATACAAAAATTTAAATTATTTAAGTTTTAGTAGGTACCCCTAACTTTTACTAGCAATAAATATACCCTATGTTACTCAGGGATAATGTAGCATTCTAAAGGTAAAAGAATTTTTGAAATCGGTCCAGTAGTTTTTGAGTTTATTCGTTACAAACATACAAAAATTCAAATTATTTTGGTTTTAGTGGGGATCCCTAATATTTTCTAGCAATAAATATACCCTATGTTACTCAGGGATAATGTAGCATTCTAAAGGTAAAAGATTTTTTGAAATCGGTCCAGTAGTTTTTGAGTTTCTTCGTTACAAACATACAAAAATTTAAATTATTTAAATTTAGTAGGGACCCCTAACTTTTTCTAGCAATAAATATAGCCTATAATACTCAGGGATAATGTAGCATTCTAAAGGTCAAAGAATTTTTGAAATCGGTAGAGTACTTTTTGAGTTTATTCGTTACATACCTAAAAAAATACAAATTATTTAAGTATCAGTAGGGTCCCCTAGTTTTTGCTAGCCATAAATATAGCGTATGTTACTCAAGGATAACGTAGCATTCTAATGGTGAAAAAATTTTTGAAATCGGTCCAGTACTTTTTGAGTTTATTCGTTACAAACATACAAAAATTCAAATTATTTAGGTTTTAGTAGGGACCCCTAGTTTTTTCTAGCCATAAACATAGCCTATAATACTCAGGGATAATGTAGCATTCTAAAGGTCAAAGAATTTTTGAAATCGGTAGAGTACTTTTTGAGATTATTCGTTACATACCTATAAAAATACAAATTATTTAAGTATTAGTAGGGTCCCCTAGTTTTTTCTAGCCATAAACATAGCCTATGTTACTTAAGAATAACGTAGCATTCTAATAGTGAAAGAATTTTTGAAATCCATCCAGCAGTTTTTGAGTTTCCTCGGTTCACACATACAAAAATTTAAATTATTTAAGTTTTAGTAGGGACCCCTAACTTTTTCTAGCAATAAATATAACCTATGTTACTCAGGGATAACGTAGCATTCTAATGGTGAACGATTTTTTGAAATCGGTCCAGTACTTTTTGAGTTTATTCGTTACAAACATACAAAAATTTAAATTCTTTAAGTTTTAGTAGGTACCCCTAACTTTTACTAGCAATAAATATACCCTATGTTACTCAGGGATAATGTAGCATTCTAAAGGTAAAAGATTTTTTGAAACCGGTCCAGTAGTTTTTGAGTTTCTTCGTTACAAACATACAAAAATTTAAATTATTTAAGTTTTAGTAGGGACCCCTAACTTTTTCTAGCAATAAATATACCCTATGTTACTCAGGGATAATGTAGCATTCTAAAGATAAAAGATTTTTTGAAATCGGTCCAGTAGTTTGTGAGTTTCTTCATTACAAACATACAAAAATTTAAATTATTTAAGTTTTAGTAGGCACCCCTAGTTTTTTCTAGCCATAAGCATAGCCTATAATACTCAGGGATAATGTAGTATTCAACTGGTCGACGATTTTTTGAAATCGGTCCAGTAGTTTTTGAGTTTCTTCGTTACAAACATAAAAAAATTCAAATTATTTAAGTTTTAGTAGGCATGCCTAACTTTTTCTAACAATAAATATAACCTATGTTACTCAGGGATAACGTAGCATTCTAAAGATGAAAGAATTTTTGTAATCGGCCCAGTAGTTTTTGAGTTTCTTCGGTTCAAACATACGAAAATTCAAATTATTTAAGTTTTAGTAGGGACCCCTAGTTTTTTCTAGCCATAAACATAGCCTATAATACTCAGGGATAATGTAGCATTCTAAAGGTCGAAGAATTTTTCAAATCGGTAGAGTACTTTTTGAGTTTATTCGTTACATACCTATAAAAATACAAATTATTTAAGTTTTGGGAAGGATCCCTAATTTTTTCTAACAATTAATATTGCGTATGTCACTCAGGGATTATGTAGCATTCTAAAGGTCAAAGAATTTTTGAAATCGGTCCAGTACTTTTTGAGTTTGTTCGTCACCAACATATATACATACAAATTATTTAAGTTTTAGTACGGATCCCTAATTTTTTCTAGCCATAACTATATCTTTTGTTACTCAAGGATTACGTAGCATTCTAACTGTGAAAGAATTTTTGAAATCGGTCTTGTAGTTTTTGAGTTTATTCGTTACAAACATACAAAAACTCAAATTATTTTGGTTTTAGTGGGGATCCCTAATATTTTCTAGCAATAAATATACTCTATGTTACTCATGGATAATGTAGTATTCGAATGGTGAAAGGTTTTTTGAAATCGGTCCAGTAGTTTTTGAGTTTCTTCGTTACAAACCTACAAAAATTCAAATTATTTAAGTTTTAGTAGGGACCCCTAGTTTTTTCTAGCCATAAACATAGCCTATAATACTCAGGGATAATGTAGCATTCTAAAGGTCAAAGAATTTTTGAAATCGGTAGAGTACTTTTTGAGTTTATTCGTTACATACCTATAAAAATACAAATTACTTAAGTATTAGTAGGGTCCCCTAGTTTTTTCTAGCCATAAACATAGCCTACTCAAGAATAACGTAGCATTCTAATGGTGAAAGAATTTTTGAAATCCATCCAGTAGTTTTTGAGTTTCCTCGGTTCAAACATACAAAAATTCAAATTATTTAAGTTTTAGTAGGGACCCCTAGTTTTTTCTAGCCATAAACATAGCCTATAATACTCAGGGATAATGTAGCATTCTAAAGGTCAAAGAATTTTTGAAATCGGTAGAGTACTTTTTGAGTTTATTCGTTACATACCTAAAAAAATACAAATTATTTAAGTATCAGTACGGTCCCCTAGTTTTTGCTAGCCATAAATATAGCGTATGTTACTCAAGGATAACGTAGCATTCTAATGGTGAAAAAATTTTTGAAATCGGTCCAGTACTTTTTGAGTTTATTCGTTACAAACATACAAAAATTCAAATTATTTAGGTTTTAGTAGGGATCCCTAATATTTTCTAGCAATAAATATACCCTATGTTACTCAGGGATAATGTAGCATTCTACAGGTAAAAGATTTTTTGAAATTGGTCCAGTAGATTTTGAGTTTCTTCGTTACAAACATACAAAAATTCAAATTATTTAAGTTTTAGTAGGGATCGCTAACTTTTTCTAGCAATAAATATTGCGTATGTTACTCAGGGATAATGTAGTATTCGAATGGTGAAAGGTTTTTTGAAATCGGTCCAGTAGTTTTTGAGTTTATTCGTTACAAACATACAAAAATTCAAATTATTTAGGTTTTAGTAGGGATCCCTAATATTTTCTAGCAATAAATATACCCTATGTTACTCAGGGATAATGTAGCATTCTACAGGTAAAAGATTTTTTGAAATCGGTCCAGTAGTTTTTGAGTTTCTTCGTTACAAACATACAAAAATTCAAATTATTTAAGTTTTAGTAGGGATCGCTAACTTTTTCTAGCAATAAATATTGCCTATGTTACTCAGGGATAATGTAGTATTCGAATGGTGAAAGGTTTTTTGAAATCGGTCCAGTAGTTTTTGAGTTTCTTCGTTACAAACATACAAAAATTCAAATTATTTAAGTTTTAGTAGGGACCCCTAGTTTTTTCTAGCCATAAACATAGCCTATAATACTCAGGGATAATGTAGCATTCTAAAGGTCAAAGAATTTTTGAAATCGGTAGAGTACTTTTTGAGTTTATTCGTTACATACCTATAAAAATACAAATTCTTTAAGTTTTAGTAGGTACCCCTAACTTTTACTAGCAATAAATATACCCTATGTTACTCAGGGATAATGTAGCATTCTAAAGGTAAAAGAATTTTTGAAATCGGTCCAGTACTTTTTGAGTTTATTCGTTACAAACATACAAAAATTCAAATTATTTAAGTTTTAGTAGGGACCCCTAACTTTTTCTAGCAATAAATATAACCTATGTTACTCAGGGATAACGTAGCATTCTAATGGTGAACGATTTTTTGAAATCGGTCCAGTACTTTTTGAGTTTATTCGTTACAAACATACAAAAATTTAAATTCTTTAAGTTTTAGTAGGTACCCCTAACTTTTACTAGCAATAAATATACCCTATGTTACTCAGGGATAATGTAGCATTCTAAAGGTAAAAGAATTTTTGAAATCGGTCCAGTAGTTTTTGAGTTTATTCGTTACAAACATACAAAAATTCAAATTTTTTGGTTTTAGTGGGGATCCCTAATATTTTCTAGCAATAAATATACCCTATGTTACTCAGGGATAATGTAGCATTCTAATAGTGAACGATTTTTTGAAATCGGTCCAGTACTTTTTGAGTTTATTCGTGACAAACATACAAAAATTTAAATTCTTTAAGTTTTCGTAGGTACCCCTAACTTTTACTAGCAATAAATATACCCTATGTTACTCAGGGATAATGTAGCATTCTAAAGGTAAAAGAATTTTTGAAATCGGTCCAGTACTTTTTGAGTTTATTCGTTACAAACATACAAAAATTTAAATTATTTAAGTTTTAGTAGGGACCCCTAACTTTTTCTAGCAATAAATATACCCTATGTTACTCAGGGATAATGTAGCATTCTAAAGGTAAAAGATTTTTTGAAACCGGTCCAGTAGTTTTTGAGTTTCTTCGTTACAAACATACAAAAATTTAAATTATTTAAGTTTTAGTAGGGACCCCTAACTTTTTCTAGCAATAAATATACCCTATGTTACTCAGGGATAATGTAGCATTCTAAAGATAAAAGATTTTTTGAAATCGGTCCAGTAGTTTTTGAGTTTCTTCGTTACAAACATACAAAAATTTAAATTATTTAAGTTTTAGTAGGCACCCCTAGTTTTTTCTAACCATAAACATAGCCTATAATACTCAGGGATAATGTAGTATTCCACTGGTGAACGATTTTTTGAAATCGGTCCAGTAGTTTTTGAGTTTATTCGTTACAAACATACAAAAATTTAAATTCTTTAAGTTTTAGTAGGTACCCCTAACTTTTACTAGCAATAAATATACCCTATGTTACTCAGGGATAATGTAGCATTCTAAAGGTAAAAGAATTTTTGAAATCGGTCCAGTAGTTTTTGAGTTTATTCGTTACAAACATACAAAAATTCAAATTTTTTGGTTTTAGTGGGGATCCCTAATATTTTCTAGCAATAAATATACCCTATGTTACTCAGGGATAATGTAGCATTCTAAAGGTAAAAGATTTTTTGAAACCGGTCCAGTAGTTTTTGAGTTTCTTCGTTACAAACATTCAAAAATTTAAATTATTTAAGTTTTAGTAGGGACCCCTAACTTTTTCTAGCAATAAATATACCCTATGTTACTCAGGGATAATGTAGCATTCTAAAGATAAAAGATTTTTTGAAATCGGTCCAGTAGTTTTTGAGTTTCTTCGTTACAAACATACAAAAATTTAAATTATTTAAGTTTTAGTAGGCACCCCTAGTTTTTTCTAGCCATAAACATAGCCTATAATACTCAGGGATAATGTAGTATTCCACTGGTGAACGATTTTTTGAAATCGGTCCAGTACTTTTTGAGTTTATTCGTTACAAACATACAAAAATTTAAATTCTTTAAGTTTTAGTAGGTACCCCTAACTTTTACTAGCAATAAATATACCCTATGTTACTCAGGGATAATGTAGCATTCTAAAGGTAAAAGAATTTTTGAAATCGGTCCAGTACTTTTTGAGTTTATTCGTTACAACCATACAAAAATTTGAATTCTTTAAGTTTTAGTAGGTACCCCTAACTTTTACTAGCAATAAATATACCCTATGTTACTCAGGGATAATGTAGCATTCTAAAGGTAAAAGATTTTTTGAAACCGGTCCAGTAGTTTTTGAGTTTCTTCGTTACAAACATACAAAAATTTAAATTATTTAAGTTTTAGTAGGGACCCCTAACTTTTTCTAGCAATAAATATACCCTATGTTACTCAGGGATAATGTAGCATTCTAAAGATAAAAGATTTTTTGAAATCGGTCCAGTAGTTTTTGAGTTTCTTCGTTACAAACATCCAAAAATTTAAATTATTTAAGTTTTAGTAGGCACCCCTAGTTTTTTCTAGCCATAAACATAGCCTATAATACTCAGGGATAATGTAGTATTCCACTGGTGAACGATTTTTTGAAATCGGTCCAGCAGTTTTTGAGTTTCTTCGTTACAAACATAAAAAAATTCAAATTATTTAAGTTTTAGTGGGCATGCCTAACTTTTTCTAACAATAAATATAACCTATGTTACTCAGGGATAACGTAGCATTCTAAAGATGAAAGAATTTTTGCAATCGGCCCAGTAGTTTTTGAGTTTCTTCGGTTCAAACATACGAAAATTCAAATTATTTAAGTTTTAGTAGGGACCCCTAGTTTTTTCTAGCCATAAACATAGCCTATAATACTCAGGGATAATGTAGCATTCTAAAGGTCAAAGAATTTTTGAAATCGGTAGAGTACTTTTTGAGTTTATTCGTTACATACCTATAAAAATACAAATTATTTAAATTTTGGTAAGGATCCCTAATTTTTTCTAACAATTAATATTGCGTATGTCACTCAGGGATTATGTAGCATTCTAAAGGTCAAAGAATTTTTGAAATCGGTCCAGTACTTTTTGAGTTTGTTCGTCACCAACATATAAACATACAAATTATTTAAGTTTTAGTACGGATCCCTAATTTTTTCTAGCCATAACTATATCTTTTGTTACTCAAGGATTACGTAGCATTCTAACTGTGAAAGAATTTTTGAAATCGGTCTTGTAGTTTTTGAGTTTATTCGTTACAAACATACAAAAACTCAAATTATTTTGGTTTTAGTGGGGATCCCTAATATTTTCTAGCAATAAATATACTCTATGTTACTCATGGATAATGTAGTATTCGAATGGTGAAAGGTTTTTAGAAATCGGTCCAGTAGTTTTTGAGTTTCTTCGTTACAAACATACAAAAATTCAAATTATTTAAGTTTTAGTAGGGACCCCTAGTTTTTTCTAGCCATAAACATAGCCTATAATACTCAGGGATAATGTAGCATTCTAAAGGTCAAAGAATTTTTGAAATCGGTAGAGTACTTTTTGAGTTTATTCGTTACATACCTATAAAAATACAAATTATTTAAGTATTAGTAGGGTCCCCTAGTTTTTTCTAGCCATAAACATAGCCTACTCAAGAATAACGTAGCATTCTAATGGTGAAAGAATTTTTGAAATCCATCCAGTAGTTTTTGAGTTTCCTCGGTTCACACATACAAAAATTCAAATTATTTAAGTTTTAGTAGGGATCCCTAACTTTCTCTAGCAATAAATATAGCCTATGTTACTCAAGGATAACGTAGCATTCTAATGGTGAAAAAATGTTTGAAATCGGTCCAGTACTTTTTGAGTTTATTCGTTACATACCTATAAAAATACAAATTATTTAAGTATTAGTAGGGTCCCCTAGTTTTTTCTAGCCATAAACATAGCCTACTCAAGAATAACGTAGCATTCTAATGGTGAAAGAATTTTTGAAATCCATCCAGTAGTTTTTGAGTTTCCTCGGTTCACACATACAAAAATTCAAATTATTTAAGTTTTAGTAGGGACCCCTAACTTTTTCTAGCAATAAATATAACCTATGTTACTCAGGGATAACGTAGCATTCTAATGGTGAACGATTTTTTGAAATCGGTCCAGTACTTTTTGAGTTTATTCGTTACAAACATACAAAAATTTAAATTCTTTAAGTTTTAGTAGGTACCCCTAACTTTTACTAGCAATAAATATACCCTATGTTACTCAGGGATAATGTAGCATTCTAAAGGTAAAAGAATTTTTGAAATCGGTCCAGTACTTTTTGAGTTTATTCGTTACAAACATACAAAAATTTGAATTCTTTAAGTTTTAGTAGGTACCCCTAACTTTTACTAGCAATAAATATACCCTATGTTACTCAGGGATAATGTAGCATTCTAAAGGTAAAAGATTTTTTGAAACCGGTCCAGTAGTTTTTGAGTTTCTTCGTTACAAACATACAAAAATTTAAATTATTTAAGTTTTAGTAGGGACCCCTAACTTTTTCTAGCAATAAATATACCCTATGTTACTCAGGGATAATGTAGCATTCTAAAGATAAAAGATTTTTTGAAATCGGTCCAGTAGTTTTTGAGTTTCTTCGTTACAAACATCCAAAAATTTAAATTATTTAAGTTTTAGTAGGCACCCCTAGTTTTTTCTAGCCAGAAACATAGCCTATAATACTCAGGGATAATGTAGTATTCCACCGGTGAACGATTTTTTGAAATCGGTCCGGCAGTTTTTGAGTTTCTTCGTTACAAACATAAAAAAATTCAAATTATTTAAGTTTTAGTAGGCATGCCTAACTTTTTCTAACAATAAATATAACCTATGTTACTCAGGGATAACGTAGCATTCTAAAGATGAAAGAATTTTTGTAATCGGCCCAGTAGTTTTTGAGTTTCTTCGGTTCAAACATACGAAAATTCAAATTATTTAAGTTTTAGTAGGGACCCCTAGTTTTTTCTAGCCATAAACATAGCCTATAATACTCAGGGATAATGTAGCATTCTAAAGGTCAAAGAATTTTTGAAATCGGTAGAGTACTTTTTGAGTTTATTCGTTACATACCTATAAAAATACAAATTATTTAAATTTTGGTAAGGATCCCTAATTTTTTCTAACAATTAATATTGCGTATGTCACTCAGGGATTATGTAGCATTCTAAAGGTCAAAGAATTTTTGAAATCGGTCCAGTACTTTTTGAGTTTGTTCGTCACCAACATATAAACATACAAATTATTTAAGTTTTAGTACGGATCCCTAATTTTTTCTAGCCATAACTATATCTTTTGTTACTCAAGGATTACGTAGCATTCTAACTGTGAAAGAATTTTTGAAATCGGTCTTGTAGTTTTTGAGTTTATTCGTTACAAACATACAAAAACTCAAATTATTTTGGTTTTAGTGGGGATCCCTAATATTTTCTAGCAATAAATATACTCTATGTTACTCATGGATAATGTAGTATTCGAATGGTGAAAGGTTTTTTGAAATCGGTCCAGTAGTTTTTGAGTTTCTTCGTTACAAACCTACAAAAATTCAAATTATTTAAGTTTTAGTAGGGACCCCTAGTTTTTTCTAGCCATAAACATAGCCTATAATACTCAGGGATAATGTAGCATTCTAAAGGTCAAAGAATTTTTGAAATCGGTAGAGTACTTTTTGAGTTTATTCGTTACATACCTATAAAAATACAAATTATTTAAGTATTAGTAGGGTCCCCTAGTTTTTTCTAGCCATAAACATAGCCTATGTTACTCAAGAATAACGTAGCATTCTAATGGTGAAAGAATTTTTGAAATCCATCCAGTAGTTTTTGAGTTTCCTCGGTTCACACATACAAAAATTCAAATTATTTAAGTTTTAGTAGTGATCCCTAACTTTCTCTAGCAATAAATATAGCCTATGTTACTCAAGGATAACGTAGCATTCTAATGGTGAAAAAATGTTTGAAATCGGTCCAGTACTTTTTCAGTTTATTCGTTACAAGCATACAAAAATTTAAATTATTTAAGTTTTAGTAGGTACCCCTAACTTTTACTAGCAATAAATATACCCTATGTTACTCAGGGATAATGTAGCATTCTAAAGGTAAAAGAATTTTTGAAATCGGTCCAGTAGTTTTTGAGTTTATTCGTTACAAACATACAAAAATTCAAATTATTTTGGTTTTAGTGGTCATCCCTAATATTTTCTAGCAATAAATATACCCTATGTTACTCAGGGATAATGTAGCATTCTAAAGGTAAAAGATTTTTTGAAATCGGTCCAGTAGTTTTTGAGTTTCTTCGTTACAAACATACAAAAATTTAAATTATTTAAGTTTTAGTAGGGACCCCTAACTTTTTCTAGCAATAAATATACCCTATAATACTCAGGGATAATGTAGTATTCGAATGGTGAACGATTTTTTGAAATCGGTCCAGTAGTTTTTGAGTTTCTTCGTTACAAACATACAAAAATGCAAATTATTTAAGTTTTAGTAGGGACCTCTAGTTTTTTCTAGCCATAAACATAGCCTATAATACTCAGGGATAATGTAGTATTCCACTGGTGAACGATTTTTTGAAATCGGTCCAGTAGTTTTTAAGTTTCTTCGTTACAAACATAAAAAAATTCAAATTATTTAAGTTTTAGTAGGCATGCCTCACTTTTTCTAGCAATAAATATAACCTATGTTACTCAGGGATAACGTAGCATTCTAAAGATGAAAGAATTTTTGAAATCGGCCCAGTAGTTTTTGAGTTTCTTCGGTTCAAACATACAAAAATTCAAATTATTTAAGTTTTAGTAGGGACCCCTAGTTTTTTCTAGCCATAAACATAGCCTATAATACTCAGGGATAATGTAGCATTCTAAAGGTCAAAGAATTTTTGAAATCGGTAGAGTACTTTTTGAGTTTATTCCTTACATACCTAAAAAAATACAAATTATTTAAGTATCAGTACGGTCCCCTAGTTTTTGCTAGCCATAAATATAGCGTATGTTACTCAAGGATAACGTAGCATTCTAATGGTGAAAAAATTTTTGAAATCGGTCCAGTACTTTTTGAGTTTATTCGTTACAAACATACAAAAATTCAAATTATTTACGTTTTAGTAGGGATCCCTAATATTTTCTAGCAATAAATATACCCTATGTTACTCAGGGATAATGTAGTATTCGAATGGTTAAAGGTTTTTTGAAATCGGTCCAGTAGTTTTTGAGTTTCTTCGTTACAAACATACAAAAATTCAAATTATTTAAGTTTTAGTAGGGATCGCTAACTTTTTCTAGCAATAAATATTGCCTATGTTACTCAGGGATAATGTAGTATTCGAATGGTTAAAGGTTTTTTGAAATCGGTCCAGTAGTTTTTGAGTTTCTTCGTTACAAACATACAAAAATTCAAATTATTTAAGTTTTAGTAGGGACCCCTAGTTTTTTCTAGCCATAAACATAGCCTATAATACTCAGGGATAATGTAGCATTCTAAAGGTCAAAGAATTTTTGAAATCGGTAGAGTACTTTTTGAGTTTATTCGTTACATACCTATAAAAATACAAATTCTTTAAGTTTTAGTAGGTACCCCTAACTTTTACTAGCAATAAATATACCCTATGTTACTCAGGGATAATGTAGCATTCTAAAGGTAAAAGAATTTTTGAAATCGGTCCAGTACTTTTTGAGTTTATTCGTTACAAACATACAAAAATTCAAATTATTTAAGTTTTAGTAGGGACCCCTAACTTTTTCTAGCAATAAATATAACCTATGTTACTCAGGGATAACGTAGCATTCTAATGGTGAACGATTTTTTGAAATCGGTCCAGTACTTTTTGAGTTTATTCGTTACAAACATACAAAAATTTAAATTCTTTAAGTTTTAGTAGGTACCCCTAACTTTTACTAGCAATAAATATACCCTATGTTACTCAGGGATAATGTAGCATTCTAAAGGTAAAAGAATTTTTGAAATCGGTCCAGTAGTTTTTGAGTTTATTCGTTACAAACATACAAAAATTCAAATTTTTTGGTTTTAGTGGGGATCCCTAATATTTTCTAGCAATAAATATACCCTATGTTACTCAGGGATAATGTAGCATTCTAATAGTGAACGATTTTTTGAAATCGGTCCAGTACTTTTTGAGTTTATTCGTGACAAACATACAAAAATTTAAATTCTTTAAGTTTTCGTAGGTACCCCTAACTTTTACTAGCAATAAATATACCCTATGTTACTCAGGGATAATGTAGCATTCTAAAGGTAAAAGAATTTTTGAAATCGGTCCAGTACTTTTTGAGTTTATTCGTTACAAACATACAAAAATTTAAATTATTTAAGTTTTAGTAGGGACCCCTAACTTTTTCTAGCAATAAATATACCCTATGTTACTCAGGGATAATGTAGCATTCTAAAGGTAAAAGATTTTTTGAAACCGGTCCAGTAGTTTTTGAGTTTCTTCGTTACAAACATACAAAAATTTAAATTATTTAAGTTTTAGTAGGGACCCCTAACTTTTTCTAGCAATAAATATACCCTATGTTACTCAGGGATAATGTAGCATTCTAAAGATAAAAGATTTTTTGAAATCGGTCCAGTAGTTTTTGAGTTTCTTCGTTACAAACATACAAAAATTTAAATTATTTAAGTTTTAGTAGGCACCCCTAGTTTTTTCTAACCATAAACATAGCCTATAATACTCAGGGATATTGTAGTATTCCACTGGTGAACGATTTTTTGAAATCGGTCCAGTAGTTTTTGAGTTTATTCGTTACAAACATACAAAAATTTAAATTCTTTAAGTTTTAGTAGGTACCCCTAACTTTTACTAGCAATAAATATACCCTATGTTACTCAGGGATAATGTAGCATTCTAAAGGTAAAAGAATTTTTGAAATCGGTCCAGTAGTTTTTGAGTTTATTCGTTACAAACATACAAAAATTCAAATTTTTTGGTTTTAGTGGGGATCCCTAATATTTTCTAGCAATAAATATACCCTATGTTACTCAGGGATAATGTAGCATTCTAAAGGTAAAAGATTTTTTGAAACCGGTCCAGTAGTTTTTGAGTTTCTTCGTTACAAACATACAAAAATTTAAATTATTTAAGTTTTAGTAGGGACCCCTAACTTTTTCTAGCAATAAATATACCCTATGTTACTCAGGGATAATGTAGCATTCTAAAGATAAAAGATTTTTTGAAATCGGTCCAGTAGTTTTTGAGTTTCTTCGTTACAAACATACAAAAATTTAAATTATTTAAGTTTTAGTAGGCACCCCTAGTTTTTTCTAGCCATAAACATAGCCTATAATACTCAGGGATAATGTAGTATTCCACTGGTGAACGATTTTTTGAAATCGGTCCAGTACTTTTTGAGTTTATTCGTTACAAACATACAAAAATTTAAATTCTTTAAGCTTTAGTAGGTACCCCTAACTTTTACTAGCAATAAATATACCCTATGTTACTCAGGGATAATGTAGCATTCTAAAGGTAAAAGAATTTTTGAAATCGGTCCAGTACTTTTTGAGTTTATTCGTTACAAACATACAAAAATTTGAATTCTTTAAGTTTTAGTAGGTACCCCTAACTTTTACTAGCAATAAATATACCCTATGTTACTCAGGGATAATGTAGCATTCTAAAGGTAAAAGATTTTTTGAAACCGGTCCAGTAGTTTTTGAGTTTCTTCGTTACAAACATACAAAAATTTAAATTATTTAAGTTTTAGTAGGGACCCCTAACTTTTTCTAGCAATAAATATACCCTATGTTACTCAGGGATAATGTAGCATTCTAAAGATAAAAGATTTTTTGAAATCGGTCCAGTAGTTTTTGAGTTTCTTCGTTACAAACATCCAAAAATTTAAATTATTTAAGTTTTAGTAGGCACCCCTAGTTTTTTCTAGCCATAAACATAGCCTATAATACTCAGGGATAATGTAGTATTCCACTGATGAACGATTTTTTGAAATCGGTCCAGCAGTTTTTGAGTTTCTTCGTTACAAACATAAAAAAATTCAAATTATTTAAGTTTTAGTAGGCATGCCTAACTTTTTCTAACAATAAATATAACCTATGTTACTCAGGGATAACGTAGCATTCTAAAGATGAAAGAATTTTTGTAATCGGCCCAGTAGTTTTTGAGTTTCTTCGGTTCAAACATACGAAAATTCAAATTATTTAAGTTTTAGTAGGGACCCCTAGTTTTTTCTAGCCATAAACATAGCCTATAATACTCAGGGATAATGTAGCATTCTAAAGGTCAAAGAATTTTTGAAATCGGTAGAGTACTTTTTGAGTTTATTCGTTACATACCTATAAAAATACAAATTATTTAAATTTTGGTAAGGATCCCTAATTTTTTCTAACAATTAATATTGCGTATGTCACTCAGGGATTATGTAGCATTCTAAAGGTCAAAGAATTTTTGAAATCGGTCCAGTACTTTTTGAGTTTGTTCGTCACCAACATATAAACATACAAATTATTTAAGTTTTAGTACGGATCCCTAATTTTTTCTAGCCATAACTATATCTTTTGTTACTCAAGGATTACGTAGCATTCTAACTGTGAAAGAATTTTTGAAATCGGTCTTGTAGTTTTTGAGTTTATTCGTTACAAACATACAAAAACTCAAATTATTTTGGTTTTAGTGGGGATCCCTAATATTTTCTAGCAATAAATATACTCTATGTTACTCATGGATAATGTAGTATTCGAATGGTGAAAGGTTTTTAGAAATCGGTCCAGTAGTTTTTGAGTTTCTTCGTTACAAACATACAAAAATTCAAATTATTTAAGTTTTAGTAGGGACCCCTAGTTTTTTCTAGCCATAAACATAGCCTATAATACTCAGGGATAATGTAGCATTCTAAAGGTCAAAGAATTTTTGAAATCGGTAGAGTACTTTTTGAGTTTATTCGTTACATACCTATTAAAATACAAATTATTTAAGTATTAGTAGGGTCCCCTAGTTTTTTCTAGCCATAAACATAGCCTACTCAAGAATAACGTAGCATTCTAATGGTGAAAGAATTTTTGAAATCCATCCAGTAGTTTTTGAGTTTCCTCGGTTCACACATACAAAAATTCAAATTATTTAAGTTTTAGTAGGGATCCCTAACTTTCTCTAGCAATAAATATAGCCTATGTTACTCAAGGATAACGTAGCATTCTAATGGTGAAAAAATGTTTGAAATCGGTCCAGTACTTTTTGAGTTTATTCGTTACATACCTATAAAAATACAAATTATTTAAGTATTAGTAGGGTCCCCTAGTTTTTTCTAGCCATAAACATAGCCTACTCAAGAATAACGTAGCATTCTAATGGTGAAAGAATTTTTGAAATCCATCCAGTAGTTTTTGAGTTTCCTCGGTTCACACATACAAAAATTCAAATTATTTAAGTTTTAGTAGGGACCCCTAACTTTTTCTAGCAATAAATATAACCTATGTTACTCAGGGATAACGTAGCATTCTAATGGTGAACGATTTTTTGAAATCGGTCCAGTACTTTTTGAGTTTATTCGTTACAAACATACAAAAATTTAAATTCTTTAAGTTTTAGTAGGTACCCCTAACTTTTACTAGCAATAAATATACCCTATGTTACTCAGGGATAATGTAGCATTCTAAAGGTAAAAGAATTTTTGAAATCGGTCCAGTAGTTTTTGAGTTTATTCGTTACAAACATACAAAAATTCAAATTTTTTGGTTTTAGTGGGGATCCCTAATATTTTCTAGCAATAAATATACCCTATGTTACTCAGGGATAATGTAGCATTCTAAAGGTAAAAAGATTTTTTGAAACCGGTCCAGTAGTTTTTGAGTTTCTTCGTTACAAACATACAAAAATTTAAATTATTTAAGTTTTAGTAGGGACCCCTAACTTTTTCTAGCAATAAATATACCCTATGTTACTCAGGGATAATGTAGCATTCTAAAGATAAAAGATTTTTTGAAATCGGTCCAGTAGTTTTTGAGTTTCTTCGTTACAAACATACAAAAATTTAAATTATTTAAGTTTTAGTAGGCACCCCTAGTTTTTTCTAGCCATAAACATAGCCTATAATACTCAGGGATAATGTAGTATTCCACTGGTGAACGATTTTTTGAAATCGGTCCAGTACTTTTTGAGTTTATTCGTTACAAACATACAAAAATTTAAATTCTTTAAGTTTTAGTAGGTACCCCTAACTTTTACTAGCAATAAATATACCCTATGTTACTCAGGGATAATGTAGCATTCTAAAGGTAAAAGAATTTTTGAAATCGGTCCAGTACTTTTTGAGTTTATTCGTTACAAACATACAAAAATTTGAATTCTTTAAGTTTTAGTAGGTACCCCTAACTTTTACTAGCAATAAATATACCCTATGTTACTCAGGGATAATGTAGCATTCTAAAGGTAAAAGATTTTTTGAAACCGGTCCAGTAGTTTTTGATTTTCTTCGTTACAAACATAGAAAAATTTAAATTATTTAAGTTTTAGTAGGGACCCCTAACTTTTTCTAGCAATAAATATACCCTATGTTACTCAGGGATAATGTAGCATTCTAAAGATAAAAGATTTTTTGAAATCGGTCCAGTAGTTTTTGAGTTTCTTCGTTACAAACATCCAAAAATTTAAATTATTTAAGTTTTAGTAGGCACCCCTAGTTTTTTCTAGCCATAAACATAGCCTATAATACTCAGGGATAATGTAGTATTCCACTGGTGAACGATTTTTTGAAATCGGTCCAGCAGTTTTTGAGTTTCTTCGTTACAAACATAAAAAAATTCAAATTATTTAAGTTTTAGTAGGCATGCCTAACTTTTTCTAACAATAAATATAACCTATGTTACTCAGGGATAACGTAGCATTCTAAAGATGAAAGAATTTTTGTAATCGGCCCGGTAGTTTTTGAGTTTCTTCGGTTCAAACATACGAAAATTCAAATTATTTAAGTTTTAGTAGGGACCCCTAGTTTTTTCTAGCCATAAACATAGCCTATAATACTCAGGGATAATGTAGCATTCTAAAGGTCAAAGAATTTTTGAAATCGGTAGAGTACTTTTTGAGTTTATTCGTTACATACCTATAAAAATACAAATTATTTAAATTTTGGTAAGGATCCCTAATTTTTTCTAACAATTAATATTGCGTATGTCACTCAGGGATTATGTAGCATTCTAAAGGTCAAAGAATTTTTGAAATCGGTCCAGTACTTTTTGAGTTTGTTCGTCACCAACATATAAACATACAAATTATTTAAGTTTTAGTACGGATCCCTAATTTTTTCTAGCCATAACTATATCTTTTGTTACTCAAGGATTACGTAGCATTCTAACTGTGAAAGAATTTTTGAAATCGGTCTTGTAGTTTTTGAGTTTATTCGTTACAAACATACAAAAACTCAAATTATTTTGGTTTTAGTGGGGATCCCTAATATTTTCTAGCAATAAATATACTCTATGTTACTCATGGATAATGTAGTATTCGAATGGTGAAAGGTTTTTTGAAATCGGTCCAGTAGTTTTTGAGTTTCTTTGTTACAAACCTACAAAAATTCAAATTATTTAAGTTTTAGTAGGGACCCCTAGTTTTTTCTAGCCATAAACATAGCCTATAATACTCAGGGATAATGTAGCATTCTAAAGGTCAAAGAATTTTTGAAATCGGTAGAGTACTTTTTGAGTTTATTCGTTACATACCTATAAAAATACAAATTATTTAAGTATTAGTAGGGTCCCCTAGTTTTTTCTAGCCATAAACATAGCCTATGTTACTCAAGAATAACGTAGCATTCTAATGGTGAAAGAATTTTTGAAATCCATCCAGTAGTTTTTGAGTTTCCTCGGTTCACACATACAAAAATTCAAATTATTTAAGTTTTAGTAGTGATCCCTAACTTTCTCTAGCAATAAATATAGCCTATGTTACTCAAGGATAACGTAGCATTCTAATGGTGAAAAAATGTTTGAAATCGGTCCAGTACTTTTTCAGTTTATTCGTTACAAGCATACAAAAATTTAAATTATTTAAGTTTTAGTAGGTACCCCTAACTTTTACTAGCAATAAATATACCCTATGTTACTCAGGGATAATGTAGCATTCTAAAGGTAAAAGAATTTTTGAAATCGGTCCAGTAGTTTTTGAGTTTATTCGTTACAAACATACAAAAATTCAAATTATTTTGGTTTTAGTGGGGATCCCTAATATTTTCTAGCAATAAATATACCCTATGTTACTCAGGGATAATGTAGCATTCTAAAGGTAAAAGATTTTTTGAAATCGGTCCAGTAGTTTTTGAGTTTCTTCGTTACAAACATCCAAAAATTTAAATTATTTAAGTTTTAGTAGGCACCCCTAGTTTTTTCTAGCCATAAACATAGCCTATAATACTCAGGGATAATGTAGTATTCCACCGGTGAACGATTTTTTGAAATCGGTCCGGCAGTTTTTGAGTTTCTTCGTTACAAACATAAAAAAATTCAAATTATTTAAGTTTTAGTAGGCATGCCTAACTTTTTCTAACAATAAATATAACCTATGTTACTCAGGGATAACGTAGCATTCTAAAGATGAAAGAATTTTTGTAATCGGCCCAGTAGTTTTTGAGTTTCTTCGGTTCAAACATACGAAAATTCAAATTATTTAAGTTTTAGTAGGGACCCCTAGTTTTTTCTAGCCATAAACATAGCCTATAATACTCAGGGATAATGTAGCATTCTAAAGGTCAAAGAATTTTTGAAATCGGTAGAGTACTTTTTGAGTTTATTCGTTACATACCTATAAAAATACAAATTATTTAAATTTTGGTAAGGATCCCTAATTTTTTCTAACAATTAATATTGCGTATGTCACTCAGGGATTATGTAGCATTCTAAAGGTCAAAGAATTTTTGAAATCGGTCCAGTACTTTTTGAGTTTGTTCGTCACCAACATATAAACATACAAATTATTTAAGTTTTAGTACGGATCCCTAATTTTTTCTAGCCATAACTATATCTTTTGTTACTCAAGGATTACGTAGCATTCTAACTGTGAAAGAATTTTTGAAATCGGTCTTGTAGTTTTTGAGTTTATTCGTTACAAACATACAAAAACTCAAATTATTTTGGTTTTAGTGGGGATCCCTAATATTTTCTAGCAATAAATATACTCTATGTTACTCATGGATAATGTAGTATTCGAATGGTGAAAGGTTTTTTGAAATCGGTCCAGTAGTTTTTGAGTTTCTTCGTTACAAACCTACAAAAATTCAAATTATTTAAGTTTTAGTAGGGACCCCTAGTTTTTTCTAGCCATAAACATAGCCTATAATACTCAGGGATAATGTAGCATTCTAAAGGTCAAAGAATTTTTGAAATCGGTAGAGTACTTTTTGAGTTTATTCGTTACATACCTATAAAAATACAAATTATTTAAGTATTAGTAGGGTCCCCTAGTTTTTTCTAGCCATAAACATAGCCTATGTTACTCAAGAATAACGTAGCATTCTAATGGTGAAAGAATTTTTGAAATCCATCCAGTAGTTTTTGAGTTTCCTCGGTTCACACATACAAAAATTCAAATTATTTAAGTTTTAGTAGTGATCCCTAACTTTCTCTAGCAATAAATATAGCCTATGTTACTCAAGGATAACGTAGCATTCTAATGGTGAAAAAATGTTTGAAATCGGTCCAGTACTTTTTCAGTTTATTCGTTACAAGCATACAAAAATTTAAATTATTTAAGTTTTAGTAGGTACCCCTAACTTTTACTAGCAATAAATATACCCTATGTTACTCAGGGATAATGTAGCATTCTAAAGGTAAAAGAATTTTTGAAATCGGTCCAGTCGTTTTTGAGTTTATTCGTTACAAACATACAAAAATTCAAATTATTTTGGTTTTAGTGGGGATCCCTAATATTTTCTAGCAATAAATATACCCTATGTTACTCAGGGATAATGTAGCATTCTAAAGGTAAAAGATTTTTTGAAATCGGTCCAGTAGTTTTTGAGTTTCTTCGTTACAAACATACAAAAATTTAAATTATTTAAGTTTTAGTAGGGACCCCTAACTTTTTCTAGCAATAAATATACCCTATAATACTCAGGGATAATGTAGTATTCGAATGGTGAACGATTTTTTGAAATCGGTCCAGTAGTTTTTGAGTTTCTTCGTTACAAACATACAAAAATGCAAATTATTTAAGTTTTAGTAGGGACCTCTAGTTTTTTCTAGCCATAAACATAGCCTATAATACTCAGGGATAATGTAGTATTCCACTGGTGAACGATTTTTTGAAATCGGTCCAGTAGTTTTAAGTTTCTTCGTTACAAACATAAAAAAATTCAAATTATTTAAGTTTTAGTAGGCATGCCTCACTTTTTCTAGCAATAAATATAACCTATGTTACTCAGGGATAACGTAGCATTCTAAAGATGAAAGAATTTTTGAAATCGGCCCAGTAGTTTTTGAGTTTCTTCGGTTCAAACATACAAAAATTCAAATTATTTAAGTTTTAGTAGGGACCCCTAGTTTTTTCTAGCCATAAACATAGCCTATAATACTCAGGGATAATGTAGCATTCTAAAGGTCAAAGAATTTTTGAAATCGGTAGAGTACTTTTTGAGTTTATTACTTACATACCTAAAAAAATACAAATTATTTAAGTATCAGTACGGTCCCCTAGTTTTTGCTAGCCATAAATATAGCGTATGTTACTCAAGGATAACGTAGCATTCTAATGGTGAAAAAATTTTTGAAATCGGTCCAGTACTTTTTGAGTTTATTCGTTACAAACATACAAAAATTCAAATTATTTAGGTTTTAGTAGGGATCCCTAATATTTTCTAGCAATAAATATACCCTATGTTACTCAGGGATAATGTAGCATTCTACAGGTAAAAGATTTTTTGAAATCGGTCCAGTAGTTTTTGAGTTTCTTCGTTACAAACATACAAAAATTCAAATTATTTAAGTTTTAGTAGGGATCGCTAACTTTTTCTAGCAATAAATATTGCCTATGTTACTCAGGGATAATGTAGTATTCGAATGGTTAAAGGTTTTTTGAAATCGGTCCAGTAGTTTTTGAGTTTCTTCGTTACAAACATACAAAAATTCAAATTATTTAAGTTTTAGTAGGGACCCCTAGTTTTTTCTAGCCATAAACATAGCCTATAATACTCAGGGATAATGTAGCATTCTAAAGGTCAAAGAATTTTTGAAATCGGTAGAGTACTTTTTGAGTTTATTCGTTACATACCTATAAAAATACAAATTCTTTAAGTTTTAGTAGGTACCCCTAACTTTTACTAGCAATAAATATACCCTATGTTACTCAGGGATAATGTAGCATTCTAAAGGTAAAAGAATTTTTGAAATCGGTCCAGTACTTTTTGAGTTTATTCGTTACAAACATACAAAAATTCAAATTATTTAAGTTTTAGTAGGGACCCCTAACTTTTTCTAGCAATAAATATAACCTATGTTACTCAGGGATAACGTAGCATTCTAATGGTGAACGATTTTTTGAAATCGGTCCAGTACTTTTTGAGTTTATTCGTTACAAACATACAAAAATTTAAATTCTTTAAGTTTTAGTAGGTACCCCTAACTTTTACTAGCAATAAATATACCCTATGTTACTCAGGGATAATGTAGCATTCTAAAGGTAAAAGAATTTTTGAAATCGGTCCAGTAGTTTTTGAGTTTATTCGTTACAAACATACAAAAATTCAAATTTTTTGGTTTTAGTGGGGATCCCTAATATTTTCTAGCAATAAATATACCCTATGTTACTCAGGGATAATGTAGCATTCTAATAGTGAACGATTTTTTGAAATCGGTCCAGTACTTTTTGAGTTTATTCGTGACAAACATACAAAAATTTAAATTCTTTAAGTTTTCGTAGGTACCCCTAACTTTTACTAGCAATAAATATACCCTATGTTACTCAGGGATAATGTAGCATTCTAAAGGTAAAAGAATTTTTGAAATCGGTCCAGTACTTTTTGAGTTTATTCGTTACAAACATACAAAAATTTAAATTATTTAAGTTTTAGTAGGGACCCCTAACTTTTTCTAGCAATAAATATACCCTATGTTACTCAGGGATAATGTAGCATTCTAAAGGTAAAAGATTTTTTGAAACCGGTCCAGTAGTTTTTGAGTTTCTTCGTTACAAACATACAAAAATTTAAATTATTTAAGTTTTAGTAGGGACCCCTAACTTTTTCTAGCAATAAATATACCCTATGTTACTCAGGGATAATGTAGCATTCTAAAGATAAAAGATTTTTTGAAATCGGTCCAGTAGTTTTTGAGTTTCTTCGTTACAAACATACAAAAATTTAAATTATTTAAGTTTTAGTAGGCACCCCTAGTTTTTTCTAACCATAAACATAGCCTATAATACTCAGGGATAATGTAGTATTCCACTGGTGAACGATTTTTTGAAATCGGTCCAGTAGTTTTTGAGTTTATTCGTTACAAACATACAAAAATTTAAATTCTTTAAGTTTTAGTAGGTACCCCTAACTTTTACTAGCAATAAATATACCCTATGTTACTCAGGGATAATGTAGCATTCTAAAGGTAAAAGAATTTTTGAAATCGGTCCAGTAGTTTTTGAGTTTATTCGTTACAAACATACAAAAATTCAAATTTTTTGGTTTTAGTGGGGATCCCTAATATTTTCTAGCAATAAATATACCCTATGTTACTCAGGGATAATGTAGCATTCTAAAGGTAAAAGATTTTTTGAAACCGGTCCAGTAGTTTTTGAGTTTCTTCGTTACAAACATACAAAAATTTAAATTATTTAAGTTTTAGTAGGGACCCCTAACTTTTTCTAGCAATAAATATACCCTATGTTACTCAGGGATAATGTAGCATTCTAAAGATAAAAGATTTTTTGAAATCGGTCCAGTAGTTTTTGAGTTTCTTCGTTACAAACATACAAAAATTTAAATTATTTAAGTTTTAGTAGGCACCCCTAGTTTTTTCTAGCCATAAACATAGCCTATAATAATCAGGGATAATGTAGTATTCCACTGGTGAACGATTTTTTGAAATCGGTCCAGTACTTTTTGAGTTTATTCGTTACAAACATACAAAAATTTAAATTCTTTAAGCTTTAGTAGGTACCCCTAACTTTTACTAGCAATAAATATACCCTATGTTACTCAGGGATAATGTAGCATTCTAAAGGTAAAAGAATTTTTGAAATCGGTCCAGTACTTTTTGAGTTTATTCGTTACAAACATACAAAAATTTGAATTCTTTAAGTTTTAGTAGGTACCCCTAACTTTTACTAGCAATAAATATACCCTATGTTACTCAGGGATAATGTAGCATTCTAAAGGTAAAAGATTTTTTGAAACCGGTCCAGTAGTTTTTGAGTTTCTTCGTTACAAACATACAAAAATTTAAATTATTTAAGTTTTAGTAGGGACCCCTAACTTTTTCTAGCAATAAATATACCCTATGTTACTCAGGGATAATGTAGCATTCTAAAGATAAAAGATTTTTTGAAATCGGTCCAGTAGTTTTTGAGTTTCTTCGTTACAAACATCCAAAAATTTAAATTATTTAAGTTTTAGTAGGCACCCCTAGTTTTTTCTAGCCATAAACATAGCCTATACTACTCAGGGATAATGTAGTATTCCACTGATGAACGATTTTTTGAAATCGGTCCAGCAGTTTTTGAGTTTCTTCGTTACAAACATAAAAAAATTCAAATTATTTAAGTTTTAGTAGGCATGCCTAACTTTTTCTAACAATAAATATAACCTATGTTACTCAGGGATAACGTAGCATTCTAAAGATGAAAGAATTTTTGTAATCGGCCCAGTAGTTTTTGAGTTTCTTCGGTTCAAACATACGAAAATTCAAATTATTTAAGTTTTAGTAGGGACCCCTAGTTTTTTCTAGCCATAAACATAGCCTATAATACTCAGGGATAATGTAGCATTCTAAAGGTCAAAGAATTTTTGAAATCGGTAGAGTACTTTTTGAGTTTATTCGTTACATACCTATAAAAATACAAATTATTTAAATTTTGGTAAGGATCCCTAATTTTTTCTAACAATTAATATTGCGTATGTCACTCAGGGATTATGTAGCATTCTAAAGGTCAAAGAATTTTTGAAATCGGTCCAGTACTTTTTGAGTTTGTTCGTCACCAACATATAAACATACAAATTATTTAAGTTTTAGTACGGATCCCTAATTTTTTCTAGCCATAACTATATCTTTTGTTACTCAAGGATTACGTAGCATTCTAACTGTGAAAGAATTTTTGAAATCGGTCTTGTAGTTTTTGAGTTTATTCGTTACAAACATACAAAAACTCAAATTATTTTGGTTTTAGTGGGGATCCCTAATATTTTCTAGCAATAAATATACTCTATGTTACTCATGGATAATGTAGTATTCGAATGGTGAAAGGTTTTTAGAAATCGGTCCAGTAGTTTTTGAGTTTCTTCGTTACAAACATACAAAAATTCAAATTATTTAAGTTTTAGTAGGGACCCCTAGTTTTTTCTAGCCATAAACATAGCCTATAATACTCAGGGATAATGTAGCATTCTAAAGGTCAAAGAATTTTTGAAATCGGTAGAGTACTTTTTGAGTTTATTCGTTACATACCTATTAAAATACAAATTATTTAAGTATTAGTAGGGTCCCCTAGTTTTTTCTAGCCATAAACATAGCCTACTCAAGAATAACGTAGCATTCTAATGGTGAAAGAATTTTTGAAATCCATCCAGTAGTTTTTGAGTTTCCTCGGTTCACACATACAAAAATTCAAATTATTTAAGTTTTAGTAGGGATCCCTAACTTTCTCTAGCAATAAATATAGCCTATGTTACTCAAGGATAACGTAGCATTCTAATGGTGAAAAAATGTTTGAAATCGGTCCAGTACTTTTTGAGTTTATTCGTTACATACCTATAAAAATACAAATTATTTAAGTATTAGTAGGGTCCCCTAGTTTTTTCTAGCCATAAACATAGCCTACTCAAGAATAACGTAGCATTCTAATGGTGAAAGAATTTTTGAAATCCATCCAGTAGTTTTTGAGTTTCCTCGGTTCACACATACAAAAATTCAAATTATTTAAGTTTTAGTAGGGACCCCTAACTTTTTCTAGCAATAAATATAACCTATGTTACTCAGGGATAACGTAGCATTCTAATGGTGAACGATTTTTTGAAATCGGTCCAGTACTTTTTGAGTTTATTCGTTACAAACATACAAAAATTTAAATTCTTTAAGTTTTAGTAGGTACCCCTAACTTTTACTAGCAATAAATATACCCTATGTTACTCAGGGATAATGTAGCATTCTAAAGGTAAAAGAATTTTTGAAATCGGTCCAGTAGTTTTTGAGTTTATTCGTTACAAACATACAAAAATTCAAATTTTTTGGTTTTAGTGGGGATCCCTAATATTTTCTAGCAATAAATATACCCTATGTTACTCAGGGATAATGTAGCATTCTAAAGGTAAAAAGATTTTTTGAAACCGGTCCAGTAGTTTTTGAGTTTCTTCGTTACAAACATACAAAAATTTAAATTATTTAAGTTTTAGTAGGGACCCCTAACTTTTTCTAGCAATAAATATACCCTATGTTACTCAGGGATAATGTAGCATTCTAAAGATAAAAGATTTTTTGAAATCGGTCCAGTAGTTTTTGAGTTTCTTCGTTACAAACATACAAAAATTTAAATTATTTAAGTTTTAGTAGGCACCCCTAGTTTTTTCTAGCCATAAACATAGCCTATAATACTCAGGGATAATGTAGTATTCCACTGGTGAACGATTTTTTGAAATCGGTCCAGTACTTTTTGAGTTTATTCGTTACAAACATACAAAAATTTAAATTCTTTAAGTTTTAGTAGGTACCCCTAACTTTTACTAGCAATAAATATACCCTATGTTACTCAGGGATAATGTAGCATTCTAAAGGTAAAAGAATTTTTGAAATCGGTCCAGTACTTTTTGAGTTTATTCGTTACAAACATACAAAAATTTGAATTCTTTAAGTTTTAGTAGGTACCCCTAACTTTTACTAGCAATAAATATACCCTATGTTACTCAGGGATAATGTAGCATTCTAAAGGTAAAAGATTTTTTGAAACCGGTCCAGTAGTTTTTGATTTTCTTCGTTACAAACATAGAAAAATTTAAATTATTTAAGTTTTAGTAGGGACCCCTAACTTTTTCTAGCAATAAATATACCCTATGTTACTCAGGGATAATGTAGCATTCTAAAGATAAAAGATTTTTTGAAATCGGTCCAGTAGTTTTTGAGTTTCTTCGTTACAAACATCCAAAAATTTAAATTATTTAAGTTTTAGTAGGCACCCCTAGTTTTTTCTAGCCATAAACATAGCCTATAATACTCAGGGATAATGTAGTATTCCACTGGTGAACGATTTTTTGAAATCGGTCCAGCAGTTTTTGAGTTTCTTCGTTACAAACATAAAAAAATTCAAATTATTTAAGTTTTAGTAGGCATGCCTAACTTTTTCTAACAATAAATATAACCTATGTTACTCAGGGATAACGTAGCATTCTAAAGATGAAAGAATTTTTGTAATCGGCCCGGTAGTTTTTGAGTTTCTTCGGTTCAAACATACGAAAATTCAAATTATTTAAGTTTTAGTAGGGACCCCTAGTTTTTTCTAGCCATAAACATAGCCTATAATACTCAGGGATAATGTAGCATTCTAAAGGTCAAAGAATTTTTGAAATCGGTAGAGTACTTTTTGAGTTTATTCGTTACATACCTATAAAAATACAAATTATTTAAATTTTGGTAAGGATCCCTAATTTTTTCTAACAATTAATATTGCGTATGTCACTCAGGGATTATGTAGCATTCTAAAGGTCAAAGAATTTTTGAAATCGGTCCAGTACTTTTTGAGTTTGTTCGTCACCAACATATAAACATACAAATTATTTAAGTTTTAGTACGGATCCCTAATTTTTTCTAGCCATAACTATATCTTTTGTTACTCAAGGATTACGTAGCATTCTAACTGTGAAAGAATTTTTGAAATCGGTCTTGTAGTTTTTGAGTTTATTCGTTACAAACATACAAAAACTCAAATTATTTTGGTTTTAGTGGGGATCGCTAACTTTTTCTAGCAATAAATATACTCTATGTTACTCATGGATAATGTAGTATTCGAATGGTGAAAGGTTTTTTGAAATCGGTCCAGTAGTTTTTGAGTTTCTTTGTTACAAACCTACAAAAATTCAAATTATTTAAGTTTTAGTAGGGACCCCTAGTTTTTTCTAGCCATAAACATAGCCTATAATACTCAGGGATAATGTAGCATTCTAAAGGTCAAAGAATTTTTGAAATCGGTAGAGTACTTTTTGAGTTTATTCGTTACATACCTATAAAAATACAAATTATTTAAGTATTAGTAGGGTCCCCTAGTTTTTTCTAGCCATAAACATAGCCTATGTTACTCAAGAATAACGTAGCATTCTAATGGTGAAAGAATTTTTGAAATCCATCCAGTAGTTTTTGAGTTTCCTCGGTTCACACATACAAAAATTCAAATTATTTAAGTTTTAGTAGTGATCCCTAACTTTCTCTAGCAATAAATATAGCCTATGTTACTCAAGGATAACGTAGCATTCGAATGGTGAACGATTTTTTGAAATCGGTCCAGTAGTTTTTGAGTTTCTTCGTTACAAACATACAAAAATTCAAATTATTTAAGTTTTAGTAGGGACCTCTAGTTTTTTCTAGCCATAAACATAGCCTATAATACTCAGGGATAATGTAGTATTCCACTGGTGAACGATTTTTTGAAATCGGTCCAGTAGTTTTTAAGTTTCTTCGTTACAAACATAAAAAAATTCAAATTATTTAAGTTTTAGTAGGCATGCCTCACTTTTTCTAGCAATAAATATAACCTATGTTACTCAGGGATAACGTAGCATTCTAAAGATGAAAGAATTTTTGTAATCGGCCCGGTAGTTTTTGAGTTTCTTCGGTTCAAACATACGAAAATTCAAATTATTTAAGTTTTAGTAGGGACCCCTAGTTTTTTCTAGCCATAAACATAGCCTATAATACTCAGGGATAATGTAGCATTCTAAAGGTCAAAGAATTTTTGAAATCGGTAGAGTACTTTTTGAGTTTATTCGTTACATACCTATAAAAATACAAATTATTTAAATTTTGGTAAGGATCCCTAATTTTTTCTAACAATTAATATTGCGTATGTCACTCAGGGATTATGTAGCATTCTAAAGGTCAAAGAATTTTTGAAATCGGTCCAGTACTTTTTGAGTTTGTTCGTCACCAACATATAAACATACAAATTATTTAAGTTTTAGTACGGATCCCTAATATTTTCTAGCAATAAATATACCCTATGTTACTCAGGGATAATGTAGCATTCTACAGGTAAAAGATTTTTTGAAATTGGTCCAGTAGATTTTGAGTTTCTTCGTTACAAACATACAAAAATTCAAATTATTTAAGTTTTAGTAGGGACCCCTAGTTTTTTCTAGCCATAAACATAGCCTATAATACTCAGGGATAATGTAGCATTCTAAAGGTCAAAGAATTTTTGAAATCGGTAGAGTACTTTTTGAGTTTATTCGTTACATGCCTATAAAAATACAAATTATTTAAGTATTAGTAGGGTCCCCTAGTTTTTTCTAGCCATAAACATAGCCTATGTTACTCAAGAATAACGTAGCATTCTAATGGTGAAAGAATTTTTGAAATCCATCCAGTAGTTTTTGAGTTTCCTCGGTTCACACATACAAAAATTCAAATTATTTAAGTTTTAGTAGTGATCCCTAACTTTCTCTAGCAATAAATATAGCCTATGTTACTCAAGGATAACGTAGCATTCTAATGGTGAAAAAATGTTTGAAATCGGTCCAGTACTTTTTCAGTTTATTCGTTACAAGCATACAAAAATTTAAATTATTTAAGTTTTAGTAGGTACCCCTAACTTTTACTAGCAATAAATATACCCTATGTTACTCAGGGATAATGTAGCATTCTAAAGGTAAAAGAATTTTTGAAATCGGTCCAGTAGTTTTTGAGTTTATTCGTTACAAACATACAAAAATTCAAATTATTTTGGTTTTAGTGGGGATCCCTAATATTCTCTAGCAATAAATATACCCTATGTTACTCAGGGATAATGTAGCATTCTAAAGGTAAAAGATTTTTTGAAATCGGTCCAGTAGTTTTTGAGTTTCTTCGTTACAAACATACAAAAATTTAAATTATTTAAGTTTTAGTAGGGACCCCTAACTTTTTCTAGCAATAAATATACCCTATAATACTCAGGGATAATGTAGTATTCGAATGGTGAACGATTTTTTGAAATCGGTCCAGTAGTTTTTGAGTTTCTTCGTTACAAACATACAAAAATTCAAATTATTTAAGTTTTAGTAGGGACCTCTAGTTTTTTCTAGCCATAAACATAGCCTATAATACTCAGGGATAATGTAGTATTCCACTGGTGAACGATTTTTTGAAATCGGTCCAGTAGTTTTTAAGTTTCTTCGTTACAAACATAAAAAAATTCAAATTATTTAAGTTTTAGTAGGCATGCCTCACTTTTTCTAGCAATAAATATAACCTATGTTACTCAGGGATAACGTAGCATTCTAAAGATGAAAGAATTTTTGAAATCGGCCCAGTAGTTTTTGAGTTTCTTCGGTTCAAACATACAAAAATTCAAATTATTTAAGTTTTAGTAGGGACCCCTAGTTTTTTCTAGCCATAAACATAGCCTATAATACTCAGGGATAATGTAGCATTCTAAAGGTCAAAGAATTTTTGAAATCGGTAGAGTACTTTTTGAGTTTATTCGTTACATACCTAAAAAAATACAAATTATTTAAGTATCAGTACGGTCCCCTAGTTTTGGCTAGCCATAAATATAGCGTATGTTACTCAAGGATAACGTAGCATTCTAATGGTGAAAAAATTTTTGAAATCGGTCCAGTACTTTTTGAGTTTATTCGTTACAAACATACAAAAATTCAAATTATTTAGGTTTTAGTAGGGATCCCTAATATTTTCTAGCAATAAATATACCCTATGTTACTCAGGGATAATGTAGCATTCTACAGGTAAAAGATTTTTTGAAATTGGTCCAGTAGATTTTGAGTTTCTTCGTTACAAACATACAAAAATTCAAATTATTTAAGTTTTAGTAGGGATCGCTAACTTTTTCTAGCAATAAATATTGCGTATGTTACTCAGGGATAATGTAGTATTCGAATGGTGAAAGGTTTTTTGAAATCGGTCCAGTAGTTTTTGAGTTTATTCGTTACAAACATACAAAAATTCAAATTATTTAGGTTTTAGTAGGGATCCCTAATATTTTCTAGCAATAAATATACCCTATGTTACTCAGGGATAATGTAGCATTCTACAGGTAAAAGATTTTTTGAAATCGGTCCAGTACTTTTTGAGTTTATTCGTTACAAACATACAAAAATTCAAATTATTTAAGTTTTAGTAGGTACCCCTAACTTTTACTAGCAATAAATATACCCTATGTTACTCAGGGATAATGTAGCATTCTAAAGGTAAAAGAATTTTTGAAATCGGTCCAGTACTTTTTGAGTTTATTCGTTACAAACATACAAAAATTCAAATTATTTAAGTTTTAGTAGGGACCCCTAACTTTTTCTAGCAATAAATATAACCTATGTTACTCAGGGATAACGTAGCATTCTAATGGTGAACGATTTTTTGAAATCGGTCCAGTACTTTTTGAGTTTATTCGTTACAAACATACAAAAATTTAAATTCTTTAAGTTTTCGTAGGTACCCCTAACTTTTACTAGCAATAAATATACCCTATGTTACTCAGGGATAATGTAGCATTCTAAAGGTAAAAGAATTTTTGAAATCGGTCCAGTACTTTTTGAGTTTATTCGTTACAAACATACAAAAATTTAAATTATTTAAGTTTTAGTAGGGACCCCTAACTTTTTCTAGCAATAAATATACCCTATGTTACTCAGGGATAATGTAGCATTCTAAAGGTAAAAGATTTTTTGAAACCGGTCCAGTAGTTTTTGAGTTTCTTCGTTACAAACATACAAAAATTTAAATTATTTAAGTTTTAGTAGGGACCCCTAACTTTTTCTAGCAATAAATATACCCTCTGTTACTCAGGGATAATGTAGCATTCTAAAGATAAAAGATTTTTTGAAATCGGTCCAGTAGTTTTTGAGTTTCTTCGTTACAAACATACAAAAATTTAAATTATTTAAGTTTTAGTAGGCACCCCTAGTTTTTTCTAACCATAAACATAGCCTATAATACTCAGGGATAATGTAGTATTCCACTGGTGAACGATTTTTTGAAATCGGTCCAGTAGTTTTTGAGTTTATTCGTTACAAACATACAAAAATTTAAATTCTTTAAGTTTTAGTAGGTACCCCTAACTTTTACTAGCAATAAATATACCCTATGTTACTCAGGGATAATGTAGCATTCTAAAGGTAAAAGAATTTTTGAAATCGGTCCAGTAGTTTTTGAGTTTATTCGTTACAAACATACAAAAATTCAAATTTTTTGGTTTTAGTGGGGATCCCTAATATTTTCTAGCAATAAATATACCCTATGTTACTCAGGGATAATGTAGCATTCTAAAGGTAAAAGATTTTTTGAAACCGGTCCAGTAGTTTTTGAGTTTCTTCGTTACAAACATACAAAAATTTAAATTATTTAAGTTTTAGTAGGGACCCCTAACTTTTTCTAGCAATAAATATACCCTATGTTACTCAGGGATAATGTAGCATTCTAAAGATAAAAGATTTTTTGAAATCGGTCCAGTAGTTTTTGAGTTTCTTCGTTACAAACATACAAAAATTTAAATTATTTAAGTTTTAGTAGGCACCCCTAGTTTTTTCTAACCATAAACATAGCCTATAATACTCAGGGATAATGTAGTATTCCACTGGTGAACGATTTTTTGAAATCGGTCCAGTACTTTTTGAGTTTATTCGTTACAAACATACAAAAATTTAAATTCTTTAAGTTTTAGTAGGTACCCCTAACTTTTACTAGCAATAAATATACCCTATGTTACTCAGGGATAATGTAGCATTCTAAAGGTAAAAGAATTTTTGAAATCGGTCCAGTACTTTTTGAGTTTATTCGTTACAAACATACAAAAATTTGAATTCTTTAAGTTTTAGTAGGTACCCCTAACTTTTACTAGCAATAAATATACCCTATGTTACTCAGGGATAATGTAGCATTCTAAAGGTAAAAGATTTTTTGAAACCGGTCCAGTAGTTTTTGAGTTTCTTCGTTACAAACATACAAAAATTTAAATTATTTAAGTTTTAGTAGGGACCCCTAACTTTTTCTAGCAATAAATATACCCTATGTTACTCAGGGATAATGTAGCATTCTAAAGATAAAAGATTTTTTGAAATCGGTCCAGTAGTTTTTGAGTTTCTTCGTTACAAACATCCAAAAATTTAAATTATTTAAGTTTTAGTAGGCACCCCTAGTTTTTTCTAGCCATAAACATAGCCTATAATACTCAGGGATAACGTAGTATTCCACTGGTGAACGATTTTTTGAAATCGGTCCAGCAGTTTTTGAGTTTCTTCGTTACAAACATAAAAAAATTCAAATTATTTAAGTTTTAGTAGGCATGCCTAACTTTTTCTAACAATAAATATAACCTATGTTACTCAGGGATAACGTAGCATTCTAAAGATGAAAGAATTTTTGTAATCGGCCCAGTAGTTTTTGAGTTTCTTCGGTTCAAACATACGAAAATTCAAATTATTTAAGTTTTAGTAGGGACCCCTAGTTTTTTCTAGCCATAAACATAGCCTATAATACTCAGGGATAATGTAGCATTCTAAAGGTCAAAGAATTTTTGAAATCGGTAGAGTACTTTTTGAGTTTATTCGTTACATACCTATAAAAATACAAATTATTTAAATTTTGGTAAGGATCCCTAATTTTTTCTAACAATTAATATTGCGTATGTGACTCAGGGATTATATAGCATTCTAAAGGTCAAAGAATTTTTGAAATCGGTCCAGTACTGTTTGAGTTTGTTCGTCACCAACATATAAACATACAAATTATTTAAGTTTTAGTACGGATCCCTAATTTTTTCTAGCCATAACTATATCTTTTGTTACTCAAGGATTACGTAGCATTCTAACTGTGAAAGAATTTTTGAAATCGGTCTTGTAGTTTTTGAGTTTATTCGTTACAAACATACAAAAACTCAAATTATTTTGGTTTTAGTGGGGATCCCTAATATTTTCTAGCAATAAATATACTCTATGTTACTCATGGATAATGTAGTATTCGAATGGTGAAAGGTTTTTAGAAATCGGTCCAGTAGTTTTTGAGTTTCTTCGTTACAAACATACAAAAATTCAAATTATTTAAGTTTTAGTAGGGACCCCTAGTTTTTTCTAGCCATAAACATAGCCTATAATACTCAGGGATAATGTAGCATTCTAAAGGTCAAAGAATTTTTGAAATCGGTAGAGTACTTTTTGAGTTTATTCGTTACATACCTATAAAAATACAAATTCTTTAAGTTTTAGTAGGTACCCCTAACTTTTACTAGCAATAAATATACCCTATGTTACTCAGGGATAATGTAGCATTCTAAAGGTAAAAGAATTTTTGAAATCGGTCCAGTACTTTTTGAGTTTATTCGTTACAAACATACAAAAATTCAAATTATTTAAGTTTTAGTAGGGACCCCTAACTTTTTCTAGCAATAAATATAACCTATGTTACTCAGGGATAACGTAGCATTCTAATGGTGAACGATTTTTTGAAATCGGTCCAGTACTTTTTGAGTTTATTCGTTACAAACATACAAAAATTTAAATTCTTTAAGTTTTAGTAGGTACCCCTAACTTTTACTAGCAATAAATATACCCTATGTTACTCAGGGATAATGTAGCATTCTAAAGGTAAAAGAATTTTTGAAATCGGTCCAGTAGTTTTTGAGTTTATTCGTTACAAACATACAAAAATTCAAATTTTTTGGTTTTAGTGGGGATCCCTAATATTTTCTAGCAATAAATATACCCTATGTTACTCAGGGATAATGTAGCATTCTAATAGTGAACGATTTTTTGAAATCGGTCCAGTACTTTTTGAGTTTATTCGTGACAAACATACAAAAATTTAAATTCTTTAAGTTTTCGTAGGTACCCCTAACTTTTACTAGCAATAAATATACCCTATGTTACTCAGGGATAATGTAGCATTCTAAAGGTAAAAGAATTTTTGAAATCGGTCCAGTACTTTTTGAGTTTATTCGTTACAAACATACAAAAATTTAAATTATTTAAGTTTTAGTAGGGACCCCTAACTTTTTCTAGCAATAAATATACCCTATGTTACTCAGGGATAATGTAGCATTCTAAAGGTAAAAGATTTTTTGAAACCGGTCCAGTAGTTTTTGAGTTTCTTCGTTACAAACATACAAAAATTTAAATTATTTAAGTTTTAGTAGGGACCCCTAACTTTTTCTAGCAATAAATATACCCTATGTTACTCAGGGATAATGTAGCATTCTAAAGATAAAAGATTTTTTGAAATCGGTCCAGTAGTTTTTGAGTTTCTTCGTTACAAACATACAAAAATTTAAATTATTTAAGTTTTAGTAGGCACCCCTAGTTTTTTCTAACCATAAACATAGCCTATAATACTCAGGGATAATGTAGTATTCCACTGGTGAACGATTTTTTGAAATCGGTGCAGTAGTTTTTGAGTTTATTCGTTACAAACATACAAAAATTTAAATTCTTTAAGTTTTAGTAGGTACCCCTAACTTTTACTAGCAATAAATATACCCTATGTTACTCAGGGATAATGTAGCATTCTAAAGGTAAAAGAATTTTTGAAATCGGTCCAGTAGTTTTTGAGTTTATTCGTTACAAACATACAAAAATTCAAATTTTTTGGTTTTAGTGGGGATCCCTAATATTTTCTAGCAATAAATATACCCTATGTTACTCAGGGATAATGTAGCATTCTAAAGGTAAAAGATTTTTTGAAACCGGTCCAGTAGTTTTTGAGTTTCTTCGTTACAAACATACAAAAATTTAAATTATTTAAGTTTTAGTAGGGACCCCTAACTTTTTCTAGCAATAAATATACCCTATGTTACTCAGGGATAATGTAGCATTCTAAAGATAAAAGATTTTTTGAAATCGGTCCAGTAGTTTTTGAGTTTCTTCGTTACAAACATACAAAAATTTAAATTATTTAAGTTTTAGTAGGCACCCCTAGTTTTTTCTAGCCATAAACATAGCCTATAATACTCAGGGATAATGTAGTATTCCACTGGTGAACGATTTTTTGAAATCGGTCCAGTACTTTTTGAGTTTATTCGTTACAAACATACAAAAATTTAAATTCTTTAAGTTTTAGTAGGTACCCCTAACTTTTACTAGCAATAAATATACCCTATGTTACTCAGGGATAATGTAGCATTCTAAAGGTAAAAGAATTTTTGAAATCGGTCCAGTACTTTTTGAGTTTATTCGTTACAACCATACAAAAATTTGAATTCTTTAAGTTTTAGTAGGTACCCCTAACTTTTACTAGCAATAAATATACCCTATGTTACTCAGGGATAATGTAGCATTCTAAAGGTAAAAGATTTTTTGAAACCGGTCCAGTAGTTTTTGAGTTTCTTCGTTACAAACATACAAAAATTTAAATTATTTAAGTTTTAGTAGGGACCCCTAACTTTTTCTAGCAATAAATATACCCTATGTTACTCAGGGATAATGTAGCATTCTAAAGATAAAAGATTTTTTGAAATCGGTCCAGTAGTTTTTGAGTTTCTTCGTTACAAACATCCAAAAATTTAAATTATTTAAGTTTTAGTAGGCACCCCTAGTTTTTTCTAGCCATAAACATAGCCTATAATACTCAGGGATAATGTAGTATTCCACTGGTGAACGATTTTTTGAAATCGGTCCAGCAGTTTTTGAGTTTCTTCGTTACAAACATAAAAAAATTCAAATTATTTAAGTTTTAGTGGGCATGCCTAACTTTTTCTAACAATAAATATAACCTATGTTACTCAGGGATAACGTAGCATTCTAAAGATGAAAGAATTTTTGTAATCGGCCCAGTAGTTTTTGAGTTTCTTCGGTTCAAACATACGAAAATTCAAATTATTTAAGTTTTAGTAGGGACCCCTAGTTTTTTCTAGCCATAAACATAGCCTATAATACTCAGGGATAATGTAGCATTCTAAAGGTCAAAGAATTTTTGAAATCGGTAGAGTACTTTTTGAGTTTATTCGTTACATACCTATAAAAATACAAATTATTTAAATTTTGGTAAGGATCCCTAATTTTTTCTAACAATTAATATTGCGTATGTCACTCAGGGATTATGTAGCATTCTAAAGGTCAAAGAATTTTTGAAATCGGTCCAGTACTTTTTGAGTTTGTTCGTCACCAACATATAAACATACAAATTATTTAAGTTTTAGTACGGATCCCTAATTTTTTCTAGCCATAACTATATCTTTTGTTACTCAAGGATTACGTAGCATTCTAACTGTGAAAGAATTTTTGAAATCGGTCTTGTAGTTTTTGAGTTTACTCGTTACAAACATACAAAAACTCAAATTATTTTGGTTTTAGTGGGGATCCCTAATATTTTCTAGCAATAAATATACTCTATGTTACTCATGGATAATGTAGTATTCGAATGGTGAAAGGTTTTTAGAAATCGGTCCAGTAGTTTTTGAGTTTCTTCGTTACAAACATACAAAAATTCAAATTATTTAAGTTTTAGTAGGGACCCCTAGTTTTTTCTAGCCATAAACATAGCCTATAATACTCAGGGATAATGTAGCATTCTAAAGGTCAAAGAATTTTTGAAATCGGTAGAGTACTTTTTGAGTTTATTCGTTACATACCTATAAAAATACAAATTATTTAAGTATTAGTAGGGTCCCCTAGTTTTTTCTAGCCATAAACATAGCCTACTCAAGAATAACGTAGCATTCTAATGGTGAAAGAATTTTTGAAATCCATCCAGTAGTTTTTGAGTTTCCTCGGTTCACACATACAAAAATTCAAATTATTTAAGTTTTAGTAGGGATCCCTAACTTTCTCTAGCAATAAATATAGCCTATGTTACTCAAGGATAACGTAGCATTCTAATGGTGAAAAAATGTTTGAAATCGGTCCAGTACTTTTTGAGTTTATTCGTTACATACCTATAAAAATACAAATTATTTAAGTATTAGTAGGGTCCCCTAGTTTTTTCTAGCCATAAACATAGCCTACTCAAGAATAACGTAGCATTCTAATGGTGAAAGAATTTTTGAAATCCATCCAGTAGTTTTTGAGTTTCCTCGGTTCACACATACAAAAATTCAAATTATTTAAGTTTTAGTAGGGACCCCTAACTTTTTCTAGCAATAAATATAACCTATGTTACTCAGGGATAACGTAGCATTCTAATGGTGAACGATTTTTTGAAATCGGTCCAGTACTTTTTGAGTTTATTCGTTACAAACATACAAAAATTTAAATTCTTTAAGTTTTAGTAGGTACCCCTAACTTTTACTAGCAATAAATATACCCTATGTTACTCAGGGATAATGTAGCATTCGAATGGTGAACGATTTTTTGAAATCGGTCCAGTAGTTTTTGAGTTTCTTCGTTACAAACATACAAAAATGCAAATTATTTAAGTTTTAGTAGGGACCTCTAGTTTTTTCTAGCAATAAATATAACCTATGTTACTCAGGGATAATGTAGCATTCTAAAGGTCAAAGAATTTTTGAAATCGGTAGAGTACTTTTTGAGTTTATTCGTTACATACCTATAAAAATACAAATTATTTAAGTATTAGTAGGGTCCCCTAGTTTTTTCTAGCCATAAACATAGCCTATGTTACTCAAGAATAACGTAGCATTCTAATGGTGAAAGAATTTTTGAAATCCATCCAGTAGTTTTTGAGTTTCCTCGGTTCACACATACAAAAATTCAAATTATTTAAGTTTTAGTAGTGATCCCTAACTTTCTCTAGCAATAAATATAGCCTATGTTACTCAAGGATAACGTAGCATTCTAATGGTGAAAAAATGTTTGAAATCGGTCCAGTACTTTTTCAGTTTATTCGTTACAAGCATACAAAAATTTAAATTATTTAAGTTTTAGTAGGTACCCCTAACTTTTACTAGCAATAAATATACCCTATGTTACTCAGGGATAATGTAGCATTCTAAAGGTAAAAGAATTTTTGAAATCGGTCCAGTAGTTTTTGAGTTTATTCGTTACAAACATACAAAAATTCAAATTATTTTGGTTTTAGTGGGGATCCCTAATATTTTCTAGCAATAAATATACCCTATGTTACTCAGGGATAATGTAGCATTCTAAAGGTAAAAGATTTTTTGAAATCGGTCCAGTAGTTTTTGAGTTTCTTCGTTACAAACATACAAAAATTTAAATTATTTAAGTTTTAGTAGGGACCCCTAACTTTTTCTAGCAATAAATATACCCTATAATACTCAGGGATAATGTAGTATTCGAATGGTGAACGATTTTTTGAAATCGGTCCAGTAGTTTTTGAGTTTCTTCGTTACAAACATACAAAAATGCAAATTATTTAAGTTTTAGTAGGGACCTCTAGTTTTTTCTAGCCATAAACATAGCCTATAATACTCAGGGATAATGTAGTATTCCACTGGTGAACGATTTTTTGAAATCGGTCCAGTAGTTTTTAAGTTTCTTCGTTACAAACATAAAAAAATTCAAATTATTTAAGTTTTAGTAGGCATGCCTCACTTTTTCTAGCAATAAATATAACCTATGTTACTCAGGGATAACGTAGCATTCTAAAGATGAAAGAATTTTTGAAATCGGCCCAGTAGTTTTTGAGTTTCTTCGGTTCAAACATACAAAAATTCAAATTATTTAAGTTTTAGTAGGGACCCCTAGTTTTTTCTAGCCATAAACATAGCCTATAATACTCAGGGATAATGTAGCATTCTAAAGGTCAAAGAATTTTTGAAATCGGTAGAGTACTTTTTGAGTTTATTCCTTACATACCTAAAAAAATACAAATTATTTAAGTATCAGTACGGTCCCCTAGTTTTTGCTAGCCATAAATATAGCGTATGTTACTCAAGGATAACGTAGCATTCTAATGGTGAAAAAATTTTTGAAATCGGTCCAGTACTTTTTGAGTTTATTCGTTACAAACATACAAAAATTCAAATTATTTAGGTTTTAGTAGGGATCCCTAATATTTTCTAGCAATAAATATACCCTATGTTACTCAGGGATAATGTAGCATTCTACAGGTAAAAGATTTTTTGAAATCGGTCCAGTAGTTTTTGAGTTTCTTCGTTACAAACATACAAAAATTCAAATTATTTAAGTTTTAGTAGGGATCGCTAACTTTTTCTAGCAATAAATATTGCCTATGTTACTCAGGGATAATGTAGTATTCGAATGGTTAAAGGTTTTTTGAAATCGGTCCAGTAGTTTTTGAGTTTCTTCGTTACAAACATACAAAAATTCAAATTATTTAAGTTTTAGTAGGGACCCCTAGTTTTTTCTAGCCATAAACATAGCCTATAATACTCAGGGATAATGTAGCATTCTAAAGGTCAAAGAATTTTTGAAATCGGTAGAGTACTTTTTGAGTTTATTCGTTACATACCTATAAAAATACAAATTCTTTAAGTTTTAGTAGGTACCCCTAACTTTTACTAGCAATAAATATACCCTATGTTACTCAGGGATAATGTAGCATTCTAAAGGTAAAAGAATTTTTGAAATCGGTCCAGTACTTTTTGAGTTTATTCGTTACAAACATACAAAAATTCAAATTATTTAAGTTTTAGTAGGGACCCCTAACTTTTTCTAGCAATAAATATAACCTATGTTACTCAGGGATAATGTAGCATTCTAATAGTGAACGATTTTTTGAAATCGGTCCAGTACTTTTTGAGTTTATTCGTGACAAACATACAAAAATTTAAATTCTTTAAGTTTTCGTAGGTACCCCTAACTTTTACTAGCAATAAATATACCCTATGTTACTCAGGGATAATGTAGCATTCTAAAGGTAAAAGAATTTTTGAAATCGGTCCAGTACTTTTTGAGTTTATTCGTTACAAACATACAAAAATTTAAATTATTTAAGTTTTAGTAGGGACCCCTAACTTTTTCTAGCAATAAATATACCCTATGTTACTCAGGGATAATGTAGCATTCTAAAGGTAAAAGATTTTTTGAAACCGGTCCAGTAGTTTTTGAGTTTCTTCGTTACAAACATACAAAAATTTAAATTATTTAAGTTTTAGTAGGGACCCCTAACTTTTTCTAGCAATAAATATACCCTATGTTACTCAGGGATAATGTAGCATTCTAAAGATAAAAGATTTTTTGAAATCGGTCCAGTAGTTTTTGAGTTTCTTCGTTACAAACATACAAAAATTTAAATTATTTAAGTTTTAGTAGGCACCCCTAGTTTTTTCTAACCATAAACATAGCCTATAATACTCAGGGATAATGTAGTATTCCACTGGTGAACGATTTTTTGAAATCGGTCCAGTAGTTTTTGAGTTTATTCGTTACAAACATACAAAAATTTAAATTCTTTAAGTTTTAGTAGGTACCCCTAACTTTTACTAGCAATAAATATACCCTATGTTACTCAGGGATAATGTAGCATTCTAAAGGTAAAAGAATTTTTGAAATCGGTCCAGTAGTTTTTGAGTTTATTCGTTACAAACATACAAAAATTCAAATTTTTTGGTTTTAGTGGGGATCCCTAATATTTTCTAGCAATAAATATACCCTATGTTACTCAGGGATAATGTAGCATTCTAAAGGTAAAAGATTTTTTGAAACCGGTCCAGTAGTTTTTGAGTTTCTTCGTTACAAACATACAAAAATTTAAATTATTTAAGTTTTAGTAGGGACCCCTAGTTTTTTCTAGCCATAAACATAGCCTACTCAAGAATAACGTAGCATTCTAATGGTGAAAGAATTTTTGAAATCCATCCAGTAGTTTTTGAGTTTCCTCGGTTCACACATACAAAAATTCAAATTATTTAAGTTTTAGTAGGGATCCCTAACTTTCTCTAGCAATAAATATAGCCTATGTTACTCAAGGATAACGTAGCATTCTAATGGTGAAAAAATGTTTGAAATCGGTCCAGTACTTTTTGAGTTTATTCGTTACATACCTATAAAAATACAAATTATTTAAGTATTAGTAGGGTCCCCTAGTTTTTTCTAGCCATAAACATAGCCTACTCAAGAATAACGTAGCATTCTAATGGTGAAAGAATTTTTGAAATCCATCCAGTAGTTTTTGAGTTTCCTCGGTTCACACATACAAAAATTCAAATTATTTAAGTTTTAGTAGGGACCCCTAACTTTTTCTAGCAATAAATATAACCTATGTTACTCAGGGATAACGTAGCATTCTAATGGTGAACGATTTTTTGAAATCGGTCCAGTACTTTTTGAGTTTATTCGTTACAAACATACAAAAATTTAAATTCTTTAAGTTTTAGTAGGTACCCCTAACTTTTACTAGCAATAAATATACCCTATGTTACTCAGGGATAATGTAGCATTCTAAAGGTAAAAGAATTTTTGAAATCGGTCCAGTACTTTTTGAGTTTATTCGTTACAAACATACAAAAATTTGAATTCTTTAAGTTTTAGTAGGTACCCCTAACTTTTACTAGCAATAAATATACCCTATGTTACTCAGGGATAATGTAGCATTCTAAAGGTAAAAGATTTTTTGAAACCGGTCCAGTAGTTTTTGAGTTTCTTCGTTACAAACATACAAAAATTTAAATTATTTAAGTTTTAGTAGGGACCCCTAACTTTTTCTAGCAATAAATATACTCTATGTTACTCAGGGATAATGTAGCATTCTAAAGATAAAAGATTTTTTGAAATCGGTCCAGTAGTTTTTGAGTTTCTTCGTTACAAACATCCAAAAATTTAAATTATTTAAGTTTTAGTAGGCACCCCTAGTTTTTTCTAGCCATAAACATAGCCTATAATACTCAGGGATAATGTAGTATTCCACCGGTGAACGATTTTTTGAAATCGGTCCGGCAGTTTTTGAGTTTCTTCGTTACAAACATAAAAAAATTCAAATTATTTAAGTTTTAGTAGGCATGCCTAACTTTTTCTAACAATAAATATAACCTATGTTACTCAGGGATAACGTAGCATTCTAAAGATGAAAGAATTTTTGTAATCGGCCCAGTAGTTTTTGAGTTTCTTCGGTTCAAACATACGAAAATTCAAATTATTTAAGTTTTAGTAGGGACCCCTAGTTTTTTCTAGCCATAAACATAGCCTATAATACTCAGGGATAATGTAGCATTCTAAAGGTCAAAGAATTTTTGAAATCGGTAGAGTACTTTTTGAGTTTATTCGTTACATACCTATAAAAATACAAATTATTTAAATTTTGGTAAGGATCCCTAATTTTTTCTAACAATTAATATTGCGTATGTCACTCAGGGATTATGTAGCATTCTAAAGGTCAAAGAATTTTTGAAATCGGTCCAGTACTTTTTGAGTTTGTTCGTCACCAACATATAAACATACAAATTATTTAAGTTTTAGTACGGATCCCTAATTTTTTCTAGCCATAACTATATCTTTTGTTACTCAAGGATTACGTAGCTTTCTAACTGTGAAAGAATTTTTGAAATCGGTCTTGTAGTTTTTGAGTTTATTCGTTACAAACATACAAAAACTCAAATTATTTTGGTTTTAGTGGGGATCCCTAATATTTTCTAGCAATAAATATACTCTATGTTACTCATGGATAATGTAGTATTCGAATGGTGAAAGGTTTTTTGAAATCGGTCCAGTAGTTTTTGAGTTTCTTCGTTACAAACCTACAAAAATTCAAATTATTTAAGTTTTAGTAGGGACCCCTAGTTTTTTCTAGCCATAAACATAGCCTATAATACTCAGGGATAATGTAGCATTCTAAAGGTCAAAGAATTTTTGAAATCGGTAGAGTACTTTTTGAGTTTATTCGTTACATACCTATAAAAATACAAATTATTTAAGTATTAGTAGGGTCCCCTAGTTTTTTCTAGCCATAAACATAGCCTATGTTACTCAAGAATAACGTAGCATTCTAATGGTGAAAGAATTTTTGAAATCCATCCAGTAGTTTTTGAGTTTCCTCGGTTCACACATACAAAAATTCAAATTATTTAAGTTTTAGTAGGGATCCCTAACTTTCTCTAGCAATAAATATAGCCTATGTTACTCAAGGATAACGTAGCATTCTAATGGTGAAAAAATGTTTGAAATCGGTCCAGTACTTTTTCAGTTTATTCGTTACAAGCATACAAAAATTTAAATTATTTAAGTTTTAGTAGGTACCCCTAACTTTTACTAGCAATAAATATACCCTATGTTACTCAGGGATAATGTAGCATTCTAAAGGTAAAAGAATTTTTGAAATCGGTCCAGTAGTTTTTGAGTTTATTCGTTACAAACATACAAAAATTCAAATTATTTTGGTTTTAGTGGGGATCCCTAATATTTTCTAGCAATAAATATACCCTATGTTACTCAGGGATAATGTAGCATTCTAAAGGTAAAAGATTTTTTGAAATCGGTCCAGTAGTTTTTGAGTTTCTTCGTTACAAACATACAAAAATTTAAATTATTTAAGTTTTAGTAGGGACCCCTAACTTTTTCTAGCAATAAATATACCCTATAATACTCAGGGATAATGTAGTATTCGAATGGTGAACGATTTTTTGAAATCGGTCCAGTAGTTTTTGAGTTTCTTCGTTACAAACATACAAAAATGCAAATTATTTAAGTTTTAGTAGGGACCTCTAGTTTTTTCTAGCCATAAACATAGCCTATAATACTCAGGGATAATGTAGTATTCCACTGGTGAACGATTTTTTGAAATCGGTCCAGTAGTTTTTAAGTTTCTTCGTTACAAACATAAAAAAATTCAAATTATTTAAGTTTTAGTAGGCATGCCTCACTTTTTCTAGCAATAAATATAACCTATGTTACTCAGGGATAACGTAGCATTCTAAAGATGAAAGAATTTTTGAAATCGGCCCAGTAGTTTTTGAGTTTCTTCGGTTCAAACATACAAAAATTCAAATTATTTAAGTTTTAGTAGGGACCCCTAGTTTTTTCTAGCCATAAACATAGCCTATAATACTCAGGGATAATGTAGCATTCTAAAGGTCAAAGAATTTTTGAAATCGGTAGAGTACTTTTTGAGTTTATTCCTTACATACCTAAAAAAATACAAATTATTTAAGTATCAGTACGGTCCCCTAGTTTTTGCTAGCCATAAATATAGCGTATGTTACTCAAGGATAACGTAGCATTCTAATGGTGAAAAAATTTTTGAAATCGGTCCAGTACTTTTTGAGTTTATTCGTTACAAACATACAAAAATTCAAATTATTTAGGTTTTAGTAGGGATCCCTAATATTTTCTAGCAATAAATATACCCTATGTTACTCAGGGATAATGTAGCATTCTACAGGTAAAAGATTTTTTGAAATCGGTCCAGTAGTTTTTGAGTTTCTTCGTTACAAACATACAAAAATTCAAATTATTTAAGTTTTAGTAGGGATCGCTAACTTTTTCTAGCAATAAATATTGCCTATGTTACTCAGGGATAATGTAGTATTCGAATGGTTAAAGGTTTTTTGAAATCGGTCCAGTAGTTTTTGAGTTTCTTCGTTACAAACATACAAAAATTCAAATTATTTAAGTTTTAGTAGGGACCCCTAGTTTTTTCTAGCCATAAACATAGCCTATAATACTCAGGGATAATGTAGCATTCTAAAGGTCAAAGAATTTTTGAAATCGGTAGAGTACTTTTTGAGTTTATTCGTTACATACCTATAAAAATACAAATTCTTTAAGTTTTAGTAGGTACCCCTAACTTTTACTAGCAATAAATATACCCTATGTTACTCAGGGATAATGTAGCATTCTAAAGGTAAAAGAATTTTTGAAATCGGTCCAGTACTTTTTGAGTTTATTCGTTACAAACATACAAAAATTCAAATTATTTAAGTTTTAGTAGGGACCCCTAACTTTTTCTAGCAATAAATATAACCTATGTTACTCAGGGATAATGTAGCATTCTAATAGTGAACGATTTTTTGAAATCGGTCCAGTACTTTTTGAGTTTATTCGTGACAAACATACAAAAATTTAAATTCTTTAAGTTTTCGTAGGTACCCCTAACTTTTACTAGCAATAAATATACCCTATGTTACTCAGGGATAATGTAGCATTCTAAAGGTAAAAGAATTTTTGAAATCGGTCCAGTACTTTTTGAGTTTATTCGTTACAAACATACAAAAATTTAAATTATTTAAGTTTTAGTAGGGACCCCTAACTTTTTCTAGCAATAAATATACCCTATGTTACTCAGGGATAATGTAGCATTCTAAAGGTAAAAGATTTTTTGAAACCGGTCCAGTAGTTTTTGAGTTTCTTCGTTACAAACATACAAAAATTTAAATTATTTAAGTTTTAGTAGGGACCCCTAACTTTTTCTAGCAATAAATATACCCTATGTTACTCAGGGATAATGTAGCATTCTAAAGATAAAAGATTTTTTGAAATCGGTCCAGTAGTTTTTGAGTTTCTTCGTTACAAACATACAAAAATTTAAATTATTTAAGTTTTAGTAGGCACCCCTAGTTTTTTCTAACCATAAACATAGCCTATAATACTCAGGGATAATGTAGTATTCCACTGGTGAACGATTTTTTGAAATCGGTCCAGTAGTTTTTGAGTTTATTCGTTACAAACATACAAAAATTTAAATTCTTTAAGTTTTAGTAGGTACCCCTAACTTTTACTAGCAATAAATATACCCTATGTTACTCAGGGATAATGTAGCATTCTAAAGGTAAAAGAATTTTTGAAATCGGTCCAGTAGTTTTTGAGTTTATTCGTTACAAACATACAAAAATTCAAATTTTTTGGTTTTAGTGGGGATCCCTAATATTTTCTAGCAATAAATATACCCTATGTTACTCAGGGATAATGTAGCATTCTAAAGGTAAAAGATTTTTTCAAACCGGTCCAGTAGTTTTTGAGTTTCTTCGTTACAAACATACAAAAATTTAAATTATTTAAGTTTTAGTAGGGACCCCTAACTTTTTCTAGCAATAAATATACCCTATGTTACTCAGGGATAATGTAGCATTCTAAAGATAAAAGATTTTTTGAAATCGGTCCAGTAGTTTTTGAGTTTCTTCGTTACAAACATCCAAAAATTTAAATTATTTAAGTTTTAGTAGGCACCCCTAGTTTTTTCTAGCCATAAACATAGCCTATAATACTCAGGGATAATGTAGTATTCCACTGGTGAACGATTTTTTGAAATCGGTCCAGCAGTTTTTGAGTTTCTTCGTTACAAACATAAAAAAATTCAAATTATTTAAGTTTTAGTAGGCATGCCTAACTTTTTCTAACAATAAATATAACCTATGTTACTCAGGGATAACGTAGCATTCTAAAGATGAAAGAATTTTTGTAATCGGCCCAGTAGTTTTTGAGTTTCTTCGGTTCAAACATACGAAAATTCAAATTATTTAAGTTTTAGTAGGGACCCCTAGTTTTTTCTAGCCATAAACATAGCCTATAATACTCAGGGATAATGTAGCATTCTAAAGGTCAAAGAATTTTTGAAATCGGTAGAGTACTTTTTGAGTTTATTCGTTACATACCTATAAAAATACAAATTATTTAAATTTTGGTAAGGATCCCTAATTTTTTCTAACAATTAATATTGCGTATGTCACTCAGGGATTATGTAGCATTCTAAAGGTCAAAGAATTTTTGAAATCGGTCCAGTACTTTTTGAGTTTGTTCGTCACCAACATATAAACATACAAATTATTTAAGTTTTAGTACGGATCCCTAATTTTTTCTAGCCATAACTATATCTTTTGTTACTCAAGGATTACGTAGCATTCTAACTGTGAAAGAATTTTTGAAATCGGTCTTGTAGTTTTTGAGTTTATTCGTTACAAACATACAAAAACTCAAATTATTTTGGTTTTAGTGGGGATCCCTAATATTTTCTAGCAATAAATATACTCTATGTTACTCATGGATAATGTAGTATTCGAATGGTGAAAGGTTTTTAGAAATCGGTCCAGTAGTTTTTGAGTTTCTTCGTTACAAACATACAAAAATTCAAATTATTTAAGTTTTAGTAGGGACCCCTAGTTTTTTCTAGCCATAAACATAGCCTATAATACTCAGGGATAATGTAGCATTCTAAAGGTCAAAGAATTTTTGAAATCGGTAGAGTACTTTTTGAGTTTATTCGTTACATACCTATTAAAATACAAATTATTTAAGTATTAGTAGGGTCCCCTAGTTTTTTCTAGCCATAAACATAGCCTACTCAAGAATAACGTAGCATTCTAATGGTGAAAGAATTTTTGAAATCCATCCAGTAGTTTTTGAGTTTCCTCGGTTCACACATACAAAAATTCAAATTATTTAAGTTTTAGTAGGGATCCCTAACTTTCTCTAGCAATAAATATAGCCTATGTTACTCAAGGATAACGTAGCATTCTAATGGTGAAAAAATGTTTGAAATCGGTCCAGTACTTTTTGAGTTTATTCGTTACATACCTATAAAAATACAAATTATTTAAGTATTAGTAGGGTCCCCTAGTTTTTTCTAGCCATAAACATAGCCTACTCAAGAATAACGTAGCATTCTAATGGTGAAAGAATTTTTGAAATCCATCCAGTAGTTTTTGAGTTTCCTCGGTTCACACATACAAAAATTCAAATTATTTAAGTTTTAGTAGGGACCCCTAACTTTTTCTAGCAATAAATATAACCTATGTTACTCAGGGATAACGTAGCATTCTAATGGTGAACGATTTTTTGAAATCGGTCCAGTACTTTTTGAGTTTATTCGTTACAAACATACAAAAATTTAAATTCTTTAAGTTTTAGTAGGTACCCCTAACTTTTACTAGCAATAAATATACCCTATGTTACTCAGGGATAATGTAGCATTCTAAAGGTAAAAGAATTTTTGAAATCGGTCCAGTAGTTTTTGAGTTTATTCGTTACAAACATACAAAAATTCAAATTTTTTGGTTTTAGTGGGGATCCCTAATATTTTCTAGCAATAAATATACCCTATGTTACTCAGGGATAATGTAGCATTCTAAAGGTAAAAAGATTTTTTGAAACCGGTCCAGTAGTTTTTGAGTTTCTTCGTTACAAACATACAAAAATTTAAATTATTTAAGTTTTAGTAGGGACCCCTAACTTTTTCTAGCAATAAATATACCCTATGTTACTCAGGGATAATGTAGCATTCTAAAGATAAAAGATTTTTTGAAATCGGTCCAGTAGTTTTTGAGTTTCTTCGTTACAAACATACAAAAATTTAAATTATTTAAGTTTTAGTAGGCACCCCTAGTTTTTTCTAGCCATAAACATAGCCTATAATACTCAGGGATAATGTAGTATTCCACTGGTGAACGATTTTTTGAAATCGGTCCAGTACTTTTTGAGTTTATTCGTTACAAACATACAAAAATTTAAATTCTTTAAGTTTTAGTAGGTACCCCTAACTTTTACTAGCAATAAATATACCCTATGTTACTCAGGGATAATGTAGCACTCTAAAGGTAAAAGAATTTTTGAAATCGGTCCAGTACTTTTTGAGTTTATTCGTTACAAACATACAAAAATTTGAATTCTTTAAGTTTTAGTAGGTACCCCTAACTTTTACTAGCAATAAATATACCCTATGTTACTCAGGGATAATGTAGCATTCTAAAGGTAAAAGATTTTTTGAAACCGGTCCAGTAGTTTTTGATTTTCTTCGTTACAAACATAGAAAAATTTAAATTATTTAAGTTTTAGTAGGGACCCCTAACTTTTTCTAGCAATAAATATACCGTATGTTACTCAGGGATAATGTAGCATTCTAAAGATAAAAGATTTTTTGAAATCGGTCCAGTAGTTTTTGAGTTTCTTCGTTACAAACATCCAAAAATTTAAATTATTTAAGTTTTAGTAGGCACCCCTAGTTTTTTCTAGCCATAAACATAGCCTATAATACTCAGGGATAATGTAGTATTCCACTGGTGAACGATTTTTTGAAATCGGTCCAGCAGTTTTTGAGTTTCTTCGTTACAAACATAAAAAAATTCAAATTATTTAAGTTTTAGTAGGCATGCCTAACTTTTTCTAACAATAAATATAACCTATGTTACTCAGGGATAACGTAGCATTCTAAAGATGAAAGAATTTTTGTAATCGGCCCGGTAGTTTTTGAGTTTCTTCGGTTCAAACATACGAAAATTCAAATTATTTAAGTTTTAGTAGGGACCCCTAGTTTTTTCTAGCCATAAACATAGCCTATAATACTCAGGGATAATGTAGCATTCTAAAGGTCAAAGAATTTTTGAAATCGGTAGAGTACTTTTTGAGTTTATTCGTTACATACCTATAAAAATACAAATTATTTAAATTTTGGTAAGGATCCCTAATTTTTTCTAACAATTAATATTGCGTATGTCACTCAGGGATTATGTAGCATTCTAAAGGTCAAAGAATTTTTGAAATCGGTCCAGTACTTTTTGAGTTTGTTCGTCACCAACATATAAACATACAAATTATTTAAGTTTTAGTACGGATCCCTAATTTTTTCTAGCCATAACTATATCTTTTGTTACTCAAGGATTACGTAGCATTCTAACTGTGAAAGAATTTTTGAAATCGGTCTTGTAGTTTTTGAGTTTATTCGTTACAAACATACAAAAACTCAAATTATTTTGGTTTTAGTGGGGATCCCTAATATTTTCTAGCAATAAATATACTCTATGTTACTCATGGATAATGTAGTATTCGAATGGTGAAAGGTTTTTTGAAATCGGTCCAGTAGTTTTTGAGTTTCTTTGTTACAAACCTACAAAAATTCAAATTATTTAAGTTTTAGTAGGGACCCCTAGTTTTTTCTAGCCATAAACATAGCCTATAATACTCAGGGATAATGTAGCATTCTAAAGGTCAAAGAATTTTTGAAATCGGTAGAGTACTTTTTGAGTTTATTCGTTACATACCTATAAAAATACAAATTATTTAAGTATTAGTAGGGTCCCCTAGTTTTTTCTAGCCATAAACATAGCCTATGTTACTCAAGAATAACATAGCATTCTAATGGTGAAAGAATTTTTGAAATCCATCCAGTAGTTTTTGAGTTTCCTCGGTTCACACATACAAAAATTCAAATTATTTAAGTTTTAGTAGTGATCCCTAACTTTCTCTAGCAATAAATATAGCCTATGTTACTCAAGGATAACGTAGCATTCTAATGGTGAAAAAATGTTTGAAATCGGTCCAGTACTTTTTCAGTTTATTCGTTACAAGCATACAAAAATTTAAATTATTTAAGTTTTAGTAGGTACCCCTAACTTTTACTAGCAGTAAATATACCCTATGTTACTCAGGGATAATGTAGCATTCTAAAGGTAAAAGAATTTTTGAAATCGGTCCAGTAGTTTTTGAGTTTATTCGTTACAAACATACAAAAATTCAAATTATTTTGGTTTTAGTGGGGATCCCTAATATTTTCTAGCAATAAATATACCCTATGTTACTCAGGGATAATGTAGCATTCTAAAGGTAAAAGATTTTTTGAAATCGGTCCAGTAGTTTTTGAGTTTCTTCGTTACAAACATACAAAAATTTAAATTATTTAAGTTTTAGTAGGGACCCCTAACTTTTTCTAGCAATAAATATACCCTATAATACTCAGGGATAATGTAGTATTCGAATGGTGAACGATTTTTTGAAATCGGTCCAGTAGTTTTTGAGTTTCTTCGTTACAAACATACAAAAATTCAAATTATTTAAGTTTTAGTAGGGACCTCTAGTTTTTTCTAGCCATAAACATAGCCTATAATACTCAGGGATAATGTAGTATTCCACTGGTGAACGATTTTTTGAAATCGGTCCAGTAGTTTTTAAGTTTCTTCGTTACAAACATAAAAAAATTCAAATTATTTAAGTTTTAGTAGGCATGCCTCACTTTTTCTAGCAATAAATATAACCTATGTTACTCAGGGATAACGTAGCATTCTAAAGATGAAAGAATTTTTGAAATCGGCCCAGTAGTTTTTGAGTTTCTTCGGTTCAAACATACAAAAATTCAAATTATTTAAGTTTTAGTAGGGACCCCTAGTTTTTTCTAGCCATAAACATAGCCTATAATACTCAGGGATAATGTAGCATTCTAAAGGTCAAAGAATTTTTGAAATCGGTAGAGTACTTTTTGAGTTTATTCGTTACATACCTAAAAAAATACAAATTATTTAAGTATCAGTACGGTCCCCTAGTTTTTGCTAGCCATAAATATAGCGTATGTTACTCAAGGATAACGTAGCATTCTAATGGTGAAAAAATTTTTGAAATCGGTCCAGTACTTTTTGAGTTTATTCGTTACAAACATACAAAAATTCAAATTATTTAGGTTTTAGTAGGGATCCCTAATATTTTCTAGCAATAAATATACCCTATGTTACTCAGGGATAATGTAGCATTCTACAGGTAAAAGATTTTTTGAAATTGGTCCAGTAGATTTTGAGTTTCTTCGTTACAAACATACAAAAATTCAAATTATTTAAGTTTTAGTAGGGATCGCTAACTTTTTCTAGCAATAAATATTGCGTATGTTACTCAGGGATAATGTAGTATTCCACTGGTGAACGATTTTTTGAAATCGGTCCAGCAGTTTTTGAGTTTCTTCGTTACAAACATAAAAAAATTCAAATTATTTAAGTTTTAGTAGGCATGCCTAACTTTTTCTAACAATAAATATAACCTATGTTACTCAGGGATAACGTAGCATTCTAAAGATGAAAGAATTTTTGTAATCGGCCCAGTAGTTTTTGAGTTTCTTCGGTTCAAACATACGAAAATTCAAATTATTTAAGTTTTAGTAGGGACCCCTAGTTTTTTCTAGCCATAAACATAGCCTATAATACTCAGGGATAATGTAGCATTCTAAAGGTCAAAGAATTTTTGAAATCGGTAGAGTACTTTTTGAGTTTATTCGTTACATACCTATAAAAATACAAATTATTTAAATTTTGGTAAGGATCCCTAATTTTTTCTAACAATTAATATTGCGTATGTCACTCAGGGATTATGTAGCATTCTAAAGGTCAAAGAATTTTTGAAATCGGTCCAGTACTTTTTGAGTTTGTTCGTCACCAACATATAAACATACAAATTATTTAAGTTTTAGTACGGATCCCTAATTTTTTCTAGCCATAACTATATCTTTTGTTACTCAAGGATTACGTAGCATTCTAACTGTGAAAGAATTTTTGAAATCGGTCTTGTAGTTTTTGAGTTTATTCGTTACAAACATACAAAAACTCAAATTATTTTGGTTTTAGTGGGGATCCCTAATATTTTCTAGCAATAAATATACTCTATGTTACTCATGGATAATGTAGTATTCGAATGGTGAAAGGTTTTTAGAAATCGGTCCAGTAGTTTTTGAGTTTCTTCGTTACAAACATACAAAAATTCAAATTATTTAAGTTTTAGTAGGGACCCCTAGTTTTTTCTAGCCATAAACATAGCCTATAATACTCAGGGATAATGTAGCATTCTAAAGGTCAAAGAATTTTTGAAATCGGTAGAGTACTTTTTGAGTTTATTCGTTACATACCTATTAAAATACAAATTATTTAAGTATTAGTAGGGTCCCCTAGTTTTTTCTAGCCATAAACATAGCCTACTCAAGAATAACGTAGCATTCTAATGGTGAAAGAATTTTTGAAATCCATCCAGTAGTTTTTGAGTTTCCTCGGTTCACACATACAAAAATTCAAATTATTTAAGTTTTAGTAGGGATCCCTAACTTTCTCTAGCAATAAATATAGCCTATGTTACTCAAGGATAACGTAGCATTCTAATGGTGAAAAAATGTTTGAAATCGGTCCAGTACTTTTTGAGTTTATTCGTTACATACCTATAAAAATACAAATTATTTAAGTATTAGTAGGGTCCCCTAGTTTTTTCTAGCCATAAACATAGCCTACTCAAGAATAACGTAGCATTCTAATGGTGAAAGAATTTTTGAAATCCATCCAGTAGTTTTTGAGTTTCCTCGGTTCACACATACAAAAATTCAAATTATTTAAGTTTTAGTAGGGACCCCTAACTTTTTCTAGCAATAAATATAACCTATGTTACTCAGGGATAACGTAGCATTCTAATGGTGAACGATTTTTTGAAATCGGTCCAGTACTTTTTGAGTTTATTCGTTACAAACATACAAAAATTTAAATTCTTTAAGTTTTAGTAGGTACCCCTAACTTTTACTAGCAATAAATATACCCTATGTTACTCAGGGATAATGTAGCATTCTAAAGGTAAAAGAATTTTTGAAATCGGTCCAGTAGTTTTTGAGTTTATTCGTTACAAACATACAAAAATTCAAATTTTTTGGTTTTAGTGGGGATCCCTAATATTTTCTAGCAATAAATATACCCTATGTTACTCAGGGATAATGTAGCATTCTAAAGGTAAAAAGATTTTTTGAAACCGGTCCAGTAGTTTTTGAGTTTCTTCGTTACAAACATACAAAAATTTAAATTATTTAAGTTTTAGTAGGGACCCCTAACTTTTTCTAGCAATAAATATACCCTATGTTACTCAGGGATAATGTAGCATTCTAAAGATAAAAGATTTTTTGAAATCGGTCCAGTAGTTTTTGAGTTTCTTCGTTACAAACATACAAAAATTTAAATTATTTAAGTTTTAGTAGGCACCCCTAGTTTTTTCTAGCCATAAACATAGCCTATAATACTCAGGGATAATGTAGTATTCCACTGGTGAACGATTTTTTGAAATCGGTCCAGTACTTTTTGAGTTTATTCGTTACAAACATACAAAAATTTAAATTCTTTAAGTTTTAGTAGGTACCCCTAACTTTTACTAGCAATAAATATACCCTATGTTACTCAGGGATAATGTAGCATTCTAAAGGTAAAAGAATTTTTGAAATCGGTCCAGTACTTTTTGAGTTTATTCGTTACAAACATACAAAAATTTGAATTCTTTAAGTTTTAGTAGGTACCCCTAACTTTTACTAGCAATAAATATACCCTATGTTACTCAGGGATAATGTAGCATTCTAAAGGTAAAAGATTTTTTGAAACCGGTCCAGTAGTTTTTGATTTTCTTCGTTACAAACATAGAAAAATTTAAATTATTTAAGTTTTAGTAGGGACCCCTAACTTTTTCTAGCAATAAATATACCGTATGTTACTCAGGGATAATGTAGCATTCTAAAGATAAAAGATTTTTTGAAATCGGTCCAGTAGTTTTTGAGTTTCTTCGTTACAAACATCCAAAAATTTAAATTATTTAAGTTTTAGTAGGCACCCCTAGTTTTTTCTAGCCATAAACATAGCCTATAATACTCAGGGATAATGTAGTATTCCACTGGTGAACGATTTTTTGAAATCGGTCCAGCAGTTTTTGAGTTTCTTCGTTACAAACATAAAAAAATTCAAATTATTTAAGTTTTAGTAGGTATGCCTAACTTTTTCTAACAATAAATATAACCTATGTTACTCAGGGATAACGTAGCATTCTAAAGATGAAAGAATTTTTGTAATCGGCCCGGTAGTTTTTGAGTTTCTTCGGTTCAAACATACGAAAATTCAAATTATTTAAGTTTTAGTAGGGACCCCTAGTTTTTTCTAGCCATAAACATAGCCTATAATACTCAGGGATAATGTAGCATTCTAAAGGTCAAAGAATTTTTGAAATCGGTAGAGTACTTTTTGAGTTTATTCGTTACATACCTATAAAAATACAAATTATTTAAATTTTGGTAAGGATCCCTAATTTTTTCTAACAATTAATATTGCGTATGTCACTCAGGGATTATGTAGCATTCTAAAGGTCAAAGAATTTTTGAAATCGGTCCAGTACTTTTTGAGTTTGTTCGTCACCAACATATAAACATACAAATTATTTAAGTTTTAGTACGGATCCCTAATTTTTTCTAGCCATAACTATATCTTTTGTTACTCAAGGATTACGTAGCATTCTAACTGTGAAAGAATTTTTGAAATCGGTCTTGTAGTTTTTGAGTTTATTCGTTACAAACATACAAAAACTCAAATTATTTTGGTTTTAGTGGGGATCCCTAATATTTTCTAGCAATAAATATACTCTATGTTACTCATGGATAATGTAGTATTCGAATGGTGAAAGGTTTTTTGAAATCGGTCCAGTAGTTTTTGAGTTTCTTTGTTACAAACCTACAAAAATTCAAATTATTTAAGTTTTAGTAGGGACCCCTAGTTTTTTCTAGCCATAAACATAGCCTATAATACTCAGGGATAATGTAGCATTCTAAAGGTCAAAGAATTTTTGAAATCGGTAGAGTACTTTTTGAGTTTATTCGTTACATACCTATAAAAATACAAATTATTTAAGTATTAGTAGGGTCCCCTAGTTTTTTCTAGCCATAAACATAGCCTATGTTACTCAAGAATAACGTAGCATTCTAATGGTGAAAGAATTTTTGAAATCCATCCAGTAGTTTTTGAGTTTCCTCGGTTCACACATACAAAAATTCAAATTATTTAAGTTTTAGTAGTGATCCCTAACTTTCTCTAGCAATAAATATAGCCTATGTTACTCAAGGATAACGTAGCATTCTAATGGTGAAAAAATGTTTGAAATCGGTCCAGTACTTTTTCAGTTTATTCGTTACAAGCATACAAAAATTTAAATTATTTAAGTTTTAGTAGGTACCCCTAACTTTTACTAGCAATAAATATACCCTATGTTACTCAGGGATAATGTAGCATTCTAAAGGTAAAAGAATTTTTGAAATCGGTCCAGTAGTTTTTGAGTTTATTCGTTACAAACATACAAAAATTCAAATTATTTTGGTTTTAGTGGGGATCCCTAATATTTTCTAGCAATAAATATACCCTATGTTACTCAGGGATAATGTAGCATTCTAAAGGTAAAAGATTTTTTGAAATCGGTCCAGTAGTTTTTGAGTTTCTTCGTTACAAACATACAAAAATTTAAATTATTTAAGTTTTAGTAGGGACCCCTAACTTTTTCTAGCAATAAATATACCCTATAATACTCAGGGATAATGTAGTATTCGAATGGTGAACGATTTTTTGAAATCGGTCCAGTAGTTTTTGAGTTTCTTCGTTACAAACATACAAAAATTCAAATTATTTAAGTTTTAGTAGGGACCTCTAGTTTTTTCTAGCCATAAACATAGCCTATAATACTCAGGGATAATGTAGTATTCCACTGGTGAACGATTTTTTGAAATCGGTCCAGTAGTTTTTAAGTTTCTTCGTTACAAACATAAAAAAATTCAAATTATTTAAGTTTTAGTAGGCATGCCTCACTTTTTCTAGCAATAAATATAACCTATGTTACTCAGGGATAACGTAGCATTCTAAAGATGAAAGAATTTTTGAAATCGGCCCAGTAGTTTTTGAGTTTCTTCGGTTCAAACATACAAAAATTCAAATTATTTAAGTTTTAGTAGGGACCCCTAGTTTTTTCTAGCCATAAACATAGCCTATAATACTCAGGGATAATGTAGCATTCTAAAGGTCAAAGAATTTTTGAAATCGGTAGAGTACTTTTTGAGTTTATTCGTTACATACCTAAAAAAATACAAATTATTTAAGTATCAGTACGGTCCCCTAGTTTTTGCTAGCCATAAATATAGCGTATGTTACTCAAGGATAACGTAGCATTCTAATGGTGAAAAAATTTTTGAAATCGGTCCAGTACTTTTTGAGTTTATTCGTTACAAACATACAAAAATTCAAATTATTTAGGTTTTAGTAGGGATCCCTAATATTTTCTAGCAATAAATATACCCTATGTTACTCAGGGATAATGTAGCATTCTACAGGTAAAAGATTTTTTGAAATTGGTCCAGTAGATTTTGAGTTTCTTCGTTACAAACATACAAAAATTCAAATTATTTAAGTTTTAGTAGGGATCGCTAACTTTTTCTAGCAATAAATATTGCGTATGTTACTCAGGGATAATGTAGTATTCGAATGGTGAAAGGTTTTTTGAAATCGGTCCAGTAGTTTTTGAGTTTATTCGTTACAAACATACAAAAATTCAAATTATTTAGGTTTTAGTAGGGATCCCTAATATTTTCTAGCAATAAATATACCCTATGTTACTCAGGGATAATGTAGCATTCTACAGGTAAAAGATTTTTTGAAATCGGTCCAGTACTTTTTGAGTTTATTCGTTACAAACATACAAAAATTCAAATTATTTAAGTTTTAGTAGGTACCCCTAACTTTTACTAGCAATAAATATACCCTATGTTACTCAGGGATAATGTAGCATTCTAAAGGTAAAAGAATTTTTGAAATCGGTCCAGTACTTTTTGAGTTTATTCGTTACAAACATACAAAAATTCAAATTATTTAAGTTTTAGTAGGGACCCCTAACTTTTTCTAGCAATAAATATAACCTATGTTACTCAGGGATAACGTAGCATTCTAATGGTGAACGATTTTTTGAAATCGGTCCAGTACTTTTTGAGTTTATTCGTTACAAACATACAAAAATTTAAATTCTTTAAGTTTTAGTAGGTACCCCTAACTTTTACTAGCAATAAATATACCCTATGTTACTCAGGGATAATGTAGCATTCTAAAGGTAAAAGAATTTTTGAAATCGGTCCAGTAGTTTTTGAGTTTATTCGTTACAAACATACAAAAATTCAAATTTTTTGGTTTTAGTGGGGATCCCTAATATTTTCTAGCAATAAATATACCCTATGTTACTCAGGGATAATGTAGCATTCTAATAGTGAACGATTTTTTGAAATCGGTCCAGTACTTTTTGAGTTTATTCGTGACAAACATACAAAAATTTAAATTCTTTAAGTTTTCGTAGGTACCCCTAACTTTTACTAGCAATAAATATACCCTATGTTACTCAGGGATAATGTAGCATTCTAAAGGTAAAAGAATTTTTGAAATCGGTCCAGTACTTTTTGAGTTTATTCGTTACAAACATACAAAAATTTAAATTATTTAAGTTTTAGTAGGGACCCCTAACTTTTTCTAGCAATAAATATACCCTATGTTACTCAGGGATAATGTAGCATTCTAAAGGTAAAAGATTTTTTGAAACCGGTCCAGTAGTTTTTGAGTTTCTTCGTTACAAACATACAAAAATTTAAATTATTTAAGTTTTAGTAGGGACCCCTAACTTTTTCTAGCAATAAATATACCCTCTGTTACTCAGGGATAATGTAGCATTCTAAAGATAAAAGATTTTTTGAAATCGGTCCAGTAGTTTTTGAGTTTCTTCGTTACAAACATACAAAAATTTAAATTATTTAAGTTTTAGTAGGCACCCCTAGTTTTTTCTAACCATAAACATAGCCTATAATACTCAGGGATAATGTAGTATTCCACTGGTGAACGATTTTTTGAAATCGGTCCAGTAGTTTTTGAGTTTATTCGTTACAAACATACAAAAATTTAAATTCTTTAAGTTTTAGTAGGTACCCCTAACTTTTACTAGCAATAAATATACCCTATGTTACTCAGGGATAATGTAGCATTCTAAAGGTAAAAGAATTTTTGAAATCGGTCCAGTAGTTTTTGAGTTTATTCGTTACAAACATACAAAAATTCAAATTTTTTGGTTTTAGTGGGGATCCCTAATATTTTCTAGCAATAAATATACCCTATGTTACTCAGGGATAATGTAGCATTCTAAAGGTAAAAGATTTTTTGAAACCGGTCCAGTAGTTTTTGAGTTTCTTCGTTACAAACATACAAAAATTTAAATTATTTAAGTTTTAGTAGGGACCCCTAACTTTTTCTAGCAATAAATATACCCTATGTTACTCAGGGATAATGTAGCATTCTAAAGATAAAAGATTTTTTGAAATCGGTCCAGTAGTTTTTGAGTTTCTTCGTTACAAACATACAAAAATTTAAATTATTTAAGTTTTAGTAGGCACCCCTAGTTTTTTCTAACCATAAACATAGCCTATAATACTCAGGGATAATGTAGTATTCCACTGGTGAACGATTTTTTGAAATCGGTCCAGTACTTTTTGAGTTTATTCGTTACAAACATACAAAAATTTAAATTCTTTAAGTTTTAGTAGGTACCCCTAACTTTTACTAGCAATAAATATACCCTATGTTACTCAGGGATAATGTAGCATTCTAAAGGTAAAAGAATTTTTGAAATCGGTCCAGTACTTTTTGAGTTTATTCGTTACAAACATACAAAAATTTGAATTCTTTAAGTTTTAGTAGGTACCCCTAACTTTTACTAGCAATAAATATACCCTATGTTACTCAGGGATAATGTAGCATTCTAAAGGTAAAAGATTTTTTGAAACCGGTCCAGTAGTTTTTGAGTTTCTTCGTTACAAACATACAAAAATTTAAATTATTTAAGTTTTAGTAGGGACCCCTAACTTTTTCTAGCAATAAATATACCCTATGTTACTCATTGATAATGTAGCATTCTAAAGATAAAAGATTTTTTGAAATCGGTCCAGTAGTTTTTGAGTTTCTTCGTTACAAACATCCAAAAATTTAAATTATTTAAGTTTTAGTAGGCACCCCTAGTTTTTTCTAGCCATAAACATAGCCTATAATACTCAGGGATAACGTAGTATTCCACTGGTGAACGATTTTTTGAAATCGGTCCAGCAGTTTTTGAGTTTCTTCGTTACAAACATAAAAAAATTCAAATTATTTAAGTTTTAGTAGGCATGCCTAACTTTTTCTAACAATAAATATAACCTATGTTACTCAGGGATAACGTAGCATTCTAAAGATGAAAGAATTTTTGTAATCGGCCCAGTAGTTTTTGAGTTTCTTCGGTTCAAACATACGAAAATTCAAATTATTTAAGTTTTAGTAGGGACCCCTAGTTTTTTCTAGCCATAAACATAGCCTATAATACTCAGGGATAATGTAGCATTCTAAAGGTCAAAGAATTTTTGAAATCGGTAGAGTACTTTTTGAGTTTATTCGTTACATACCTATAAAAATACAAATTATTTAAATTTTGGTAAGGATCCCTAATTTTTTCTAACAATTAATATTGCGTATGTCACTCAGGGATTATATAGCATTCTAAAGGTCAAAGAATTTTTGAAATCGGTCCAGTACTGTTTGAGTTTGTTCGTCACCAACATATAAACATACAAATTATTTAAGTTTTAGTACGGATCCCTAATTTTTTCTAGCCATAACTATATCTTTTGTTACTCAAGGATTACGTAGCATTCTAACTGTGAAAGAATTTTTGAAATCGGTCTTGTAGTTTTTGAGTTTATTCGTTACAAACATACAAAAACTCAAATTATTTTGGTTTTAGTGGGGATCCCTAATATTTTCTAGCAATAAATATACTCTATGTTACTCATGGATAATGTAGTATTCGAATGGTGAAAGGTTTTTAGAAATCGGTCCAGTAGTTTTTGAGTTTCTTCGTTACAAACATACAAAAATTCAAATTATTTAAGTTTTAGTAGGGACCCCTAGTTTTTTCTAGCCATAAACATAGCCTATAATACTCAGGGATAATGTAGCATTCTAAAGGTCAAAGAATTTTTGAAATCGGTAGAGTACTTTTTGAGTTTATTCGTTACATACCTATAAAAATACAAATTATTTAAGTATTAGTAGGGTCCCCTAGTTTTTTCTAGCCATAAACATAGCCTACTCAAGAATAACGTAGCATTCTAATGGTGAAAGAATTTTTGAAATCCATCCAGTAGTTTTTGAGTTTCCTCGGTTCACACATACAAAAATTCAAATTATTTAAGTTTTAGTAGGGATCCCTAACTTTCTCTAGCAATAAATATAGCCTATGTTACTCAAGGATAACGTAGCATTCTAATGGTGAAAAAATGTTTGAAATCGGTCCAGTACTTTTTGAGTTTATTCGTTACAAACATACAAAAATTTAAATTATTTAAGTTTTAGTAGGTACCCCTAACTTTTACTAGCAATAAATATACCCTATGTTACTCAGGGATAATGTAGCATTCTAAAGGTAAAAGAATTTTTGAAATCGGTCCAGTAGTTTTTGAGTTTCTTCGTTACAAACATACAAAAATTTAAATTATTTAAGTTTTAGTAGGCACCCCTAGTTTTTTCTAACCATAAACATAGCCTATAATACTCAGGGATAATGTAGTATTCCACTGGTGAACGATTTTTTGAAATCGGTCCAGTACTTTTTGAGTTTATTCGTTACAAACATACAAAAATTTAAATTCTTTAAGTTTTAGTAGGTACCCCTAACTTTTACTAGCAATAAATATACCCTATGTTACTCAGGGATAATGTAGCATTCTAAAGGTAAAAGAATTTTTGAAATCGGTCCAGTACTTTTTGAGTTTATTCGTTACAAACATACAAAAATTTGAATTCTTTAAGTTTTAGTAGGTACCCCTAACTTTTACTAGCAATAAATATACCCTATGTTACTCAGGGATAATGTAGCATTCTAAAGGTAAAAGATTTTTTGAAACCGGTCCAGTAGTTTTTGAGTTTCTTCGTTACAAACATACAAAAATTTAAATTATTTAAGTTTTAGTAGGGACCCCTAACTTTTTCTAGCAATAAATATACCCTATGTTACTCAGGGATAATGTAGCATTCTAAAGATAAAAGATTTTTTGAAATCGGTCCAGTAGTTTTTGAGTTTCTTCGTTACAAACATCCAAAAATTTAAATTATTTAAGTTTTAGTAGGCACCCCTAGTTTTTTCTAGCCATAAACATAGCCTATAATACTCAGGGATAATGTAGTATTCCACTGGTGAACGATTTTTTGAAATCGGTCCAGTACTTTTTGAGTTTATTCGTTACAAACATACAAAAATTTAAATTCTTTAAGTTTTAGTAGGTACCCCTAACTTTTACTAGCAATAAATATACCCTATGTTACTCAGGGATAATGTAGCATTCTAAAGGTAAAAGAATTTTTGAAATCGGTCCAGTACTTTTTGAGTTTATTCGTTACAAACATACAAAAATTTGAATTCTTTAAGTTTTAGTAGGTACCCCTAACTTTTACTAGCAATAAATATACCCTATGTTACTCAGGGATAATGTAGCATTCTAAAGGTAAAAGATTTTTTGAAACCGGTCCAGTAGTTTTTGAGTTTCTTCGTTACAAACATACAAAAATTTAAATTATTTAAGTTTTAGTAGGGACCCCTAACTTTTTCTAGCAATAAATATACCCTATGTTACTCAGGGATAATGTAGCATTCTAAAGATAAAAGATTTTTTGAAATCGGTCCAGTAGTTTTTGAGTTTCTTCGTTACAAACATCCAAAAATTTAAATTATTTAAGTTTTAGTAGGCACCCCTAGTTTTTTCTAGCCATAAACATAGCCTATAATACTCAGGGATAATGTAGTATTCCACTGGTGAACGATTTTTTGAAATCGGTCCAGCAGTTTTTGAGTTTCTTCGTTACAAACATAAAAAAATTCAAATTATTTAAGTTTTAGTAGGCATGCCTAACTTTTTCTAACAATAAATATAACCTATGTTACTCAGGGATAACGTAGCATTCTAAAGATGAAAGAATTTTTGTAATCGGCCCAGTAGTTTTTGAGTTTCTTCGGTTCAAACATACGAAAATTCAAATTATTTAAGTTTTAGTAGGGACCCCTAGTTTTTTCTAGCCATAAACATAGCCTATAATACTCAGGGATAATGTAGCATTCTAAAGGTCAAAGAATTTTTGAAATCGGTAGAGTACTTTTTGAGTTTATTCGTTACATACCTATAAAAATACAAATTATTTAAATTTTGGTAAGGATCCCTAATTTTTTCTAACAATTAATATTGCGTATGTCACTCAGGGATTATATAGCATTCTAAAGGTCAAAGAATTTTTGAAATCGGTCCAGTACTGTTTGAGTTTGTTCGTCACCAACATATAAACATACAAATTATTTAAGTTTTAGTACGGATCCCTAATTTTTTCTAGCCATAACTATATCTTTTGTTACTCAAGGATTACGTAGCATTCTAACTGTGAAAGAATTTTTGAAATCGGTCTTGTAGTTTTTGAGTTTATTCGTTACAAACATACAAAAACTCAAATTATTTTGGTTTTAGTGGGGATCCCTAATATTTTCTAGCAATAAATATACTCTATGTTACTCATGGATAATGTAGTATTCGAATGGTGAAAGGTTTTTAGAAATCGGTCCAGTAGTTTTTGAGTTTCTTCGTTACAAATATACAAAAATTCAAATTATTTAAGTTTTAGTAGGGACCCCTAGTTTTTTCTAGCCATAAACATAGCCTATAATACTCAGGGATAATGTAGCATTCTAAAGGTCAAAGAATTTTTGAAATCGGTAGAGTACTTTTTGAGTTTATTCGTTACATACCTATAAAAATACAAATTATTTCAGTATTAGTAGGGTCCCCTAGTTTTTTCTAGCCATAAACATAACCTACTCAAGAATAACGTAGCATTCTAATGGTGAAAGAATTTTTGAAACCCATCCAGTAGTTTTTGAGTTTCCTCGGTTCACACATACAAAAATTCAAATTATTTAAGTTTTAGTAGGGATCCCTAACTTTCTCTAGCAATAAATATAGCCTATGTTACTCAAGGATAACGTAGCATTCTAATGGTGAAAAAATGTTTGAAATCGGTCCAGTACTTTTTGAGTTTATTCGTTACAAACATACAAAAATTTAAATTATTTAAGTTTTAGTAGGTACCCCTAACTTTTACTAGCAATAAATATACCCTATGTTACTCAGGGATAATGTAGCATTCTAAAGGTAAAAGAATTTTTGAAATCGGTCCAGTAGTTTTTGAGTTTATTCGTTACAAACATACAAAAATTCAAATTATTTTGGTTTTAGTGGGGAACCCTAATATTTTTTAGCAATAAATATACCCTATGTTACTCAGGGATAATGTAGCATTCTAAAGGTAAAAGATTTTTTGAAATCGGTCCAGTAGTTTTTGAGTTTCTTCGTTACAAACATACAAAAATTTAAATTATTTAAGTTTTAGTAGGGACCCCTAACTTTTTCTAGCAATAAATATACCCTATATTACTCAGGGATAATGTAGTATTCGAATGGTGAACGATTTTTTGAAATCGGTCCAGTAGTTTTTGAGTTTCTTCGTTACAAACATACAAAAATTCAAATTATTTAAGTTTTAGTAGGGACCTCTAGTTTTTTCTAGCCATAAACATAGCCTATAATACTCAGGGATAATGTAGTATTCCACTGGTGAACGATTTTTTGAAATCGGTCCAGTAGTTTTTCAGTTTCTTCGTTACAAACATAAAAAAATTCAAATTATTTAAGTTTTAGTAGGCATGCCTCACTTTTTCTAGCAATAAATATAACCTATGTTACTCAGGGATAACGTAGCATTCTAAAGATGAAAGAATTTTTGAAATCGGCCCAGTAGTTTTTGAGTTTCTTCGGTTCAAACATACAAAAATTCAAATTATTTAAGTTTTAGTAGGGACCCCTAGTTTTTTCTAGCCATAAACATAGCCTATAATACTCAGGGATAATGTAGCATTCTAAAGGTCAAAGAATTTTTGAAATCGGTAGAGTACTTTTTGAGTTTATTCGTTACATACCTAAAAAAATACAAATTATTTAAGTATCAGTACGGTCCCCTAGTTTTTGCTAGCCATAAATATAGCGTATGTTACTCAAGGATAACGTAGCATTCTAATGGTGAAAAAATTTTTGAAATCGGTCCAGTACTTTTTGAGTTTATTCGTTACAAACATACAAAAATTCAAATTATTTAGGTTTTAGTAGGGATCCCTAATATTTTCTAGCAATAAATATACCCTATGTTACTCAGGGATAATGTAGCATTCTACAGGTAAAAGATTTTTTGAAATTGGTCCAGTAGTTTTTGAGTTTCTTCGTTACAAACATACAAAAATTCAAATTATTTAAGTTTTAGTAGGGATCGCTAACTTTTTCTAGCAATAAATATTGCGTATGTTACTCAGGGATAATGTAGTATTCGAATGGTGAAAGGTTTTTTGAAATCGGTCCAGTAGTTTTTGAGTTTATTCGTTACAAACATACAAAAATTCAAATTATTTAGGTTTTAGTAGGGATCCCTAATATTTTCTAGCAATAAATATACCCTATGTTACTCAGGGATAATGTAGCATTCTACAGGTAAAAGATTTGTTGAAATCGGTCCAGTAGTTTTTGAGTTTCTTCGTTACAAACATACAAAAATTCAAATTATTTAAGTTTTAGTAGGGATCGCTAACTTTTTCTAGCAATAAATATTGCCTATGTTACTCAGGGATAATGTAGTATTCGAATGGTGAAAGGTTTTTTGAAATCGGTCCAGTAGTTTTTGAGTTTCTTCGTTACAAACATACAAAAATTCAAATTATTTAAGTTTTAGTAGGGACCCCTAGTTTTTTCTAGCCATAAACATAGCCTATAATACTCAGGGATAATGTAGCATTCTAAAGGTCAAAGAATTTTTGAAATCGGTAGAGTACTTTTTGAGTTTATTCGTTACATACCTATAAAAATACAAATTATTTAAGTTCTAGTAGGCATGCCTCTCTTTTTCTAGCAATAAATATAACCTATGTTACTCAGGGATAACGTAGCATTCTAAGGATGAAAGAATTTTTGAAATCGGCCCAGTAGTTTTTGAGTTTCTTCGGTTCAAACATACGAAAATTCAAATTATTTAAGTTTTAGTAGGGATCCCTAACTTTCTCTAGCAATAAATATAGCCTATGTTACTCAAGGATAACGTAGCATTCTAATAGTGAACGATTTTTTGAAATCGGTCCAGTACTTTTTGAGTTTATTCGTGACAAACATACAAAAATTTAAATTCTTTAAGTTTTAGTAGGTACCCCTAACTTTTACTAGCAATAAATATACCCTATGTTACTCAGGGATAATGTAGCATTCTAAAGGTAAAAGAATTTTTGAAATCGGTCCAGTAGTTTTTGAGTTTATTCGTTACAAACATACAAAAATTCAAATTTTTTGGTTTTAGTGGGGATCCCTAATATTTTCTAGCAATAAATATACCCTATGTTACTCAGGGATAATGTAGCATTCTAATAGTGAACGATTTTTTGAAATCGGTCCGGTACTTTTTGAGTTTATTCGTGACAAACATACAAAAATTTAAATTCTTTAAGTTTTAGTAGGTACCCCTAACTTTTACTAGCAATAAATATACCCTATGTTACTCAGGGATAATGTAGCATTCTAAAGGTAAAAGAATTTTTAAAATCGGTCCAGTACTTTTTGAGTTTATTCGTTACAAACATACAAAAATTTAAATTATTTAAGTTTTAGTAGGGACCCCTAACTTTTTCTAGCAATAAATATACCCTATGTTACTCAGGGATAATGTAGCATTCTAAAGGTAAAAGATTTTTTGAAACCGGTCCAGTAGTTTTTGAGTTTCTTCGTTACAAACATACAAAAATTTAAATTATTTAAGTTTTAGTAGGGACCCCTAACTTTTTCTAGCAATAAATATACCCTATGTTACTCAGGGATAATGTAGCATTCTAAAGATAAAAGATTTTTTGAAATCGGTCCAGTAGTTTTTGAGTTTCTTCGTTACAAACATACAAAAATTTAAATTATTTAAGTTTTAGTAGGCACCCCTAGTTTTTTCTAACCATAAACATAGCCTATAATACTCAGAGATAATGTAGTATTCCACTGGTGAACGATTTTTTGAAATCGGTCCAGTAGTTTTTGAGTTTATTCGTTACAAACATACAAAAATTTAAATTCTTTAAGTTTTAGTAGGTACCCCTAACTTTTACTAGCAATAAATATACCCTATGTTACTCAGGGATAATGTAGCATTCTAAAGGTAAAAGAATTTTTGAAATCGGTCCAGTAGTTTTTGAGTTTATTCGTTACAAACATACAAAAATTCAAATTTTTTGGTTTTAGTGGGATCCCTAATATTTTCTAGCAATAAATATACCCTATGTTACTCAGGGATAATGTAGCATTCTAAAGGTAAAAGATTTTTTGAAACCGGTCCAGTAGTTTTTGAGTTTCTTCGTTACAAACATACAAAAATTTAAATTATTTAAGTTTTAGTAGGGACCCCTAACTTTTTCTAGCAATAAATATACCCTATGTTACTCAGGGATAATGTAGCATTCTAAAGATAAAAGATTTTTTGAAATCGGTCCAGTAGTTTTTGAGTTTCTTCGTTACAAACATACAAAAATTTAAATTATTTAAGTTTTAGTAGGCACCCCTAGTTTTTTCTAGCCATAAACATAGCCTATAATACTCAGGGATAATGTAGCATTCTAAAGGTCAAAGAATTTTTGAAATCGGTCCAGTAGTTTTTGAGTTTATTCGTTACAAACATACAAAAATTCAAATTTTTTGGTTTTAGTGGGGATCCCTAATATTTTCTAGCAATAAATATACCCTATGTTACTCAGGGATAATGTAGCATTCTAATAGTGAACGATTTTTTGAAATCGGTCCGGTACTTTTTGAGTTTATTCGTGACAAACATACAAAAATTTAAATTCTTTAAGTTTTAGTAGGTACCCCTAACTTTTACTAGCAATAAATATACCCTATGTTACTCAGGGATAATGTAGCATTCTAAAGGTAAAAGAATTTTTGAAATCGGTCCAGTAGTTTTTGAGTTTATTCGTTACAAACATACAAAAATTCAAATTTTTTGGTTTTAGTGGGGATCCCTAATATTTTCTAGCAATAAATATACCCTATGTTACTCAGGGATAATGTAGCATTCTAATGGTGAAAAAATGTTTGAAATCGGTCCAGTACTTTTTGAGTTTATTCGTTACAAACATACAAAAATTTAAATTATTTAAGTTTTAGTAGGTACCCCTAACTTTTACTAGCAATAGATATACCCTATGTTACTCAGGGATAATGTAGCATTCTAAAGGTAAAAGAATTTTTGAAATCGGTCCAGTAGTTTTTGAGTTTATTCGTTACAAACATACAAAAATTCAAATTATTTTGGTTTTAGTGGGGATCCCTAATATTTTTTAGCAATAAATATACCCTATGTTACTCAGGGATAATGTAGCATTCTAAAGGTAAAAGATTTTTTGAAATCGGTCCAGTAGTTTTTGAGTTTCTTCGTTACAAACATACAAAAATTTAAATTATTTAAGTTTTAGTAGGGACCCCTAACTTTTTCTAGCAATAAATATACCCTATATTACTCAGGGATAATGTAGTATTCGAATGGTGAACGATTTTTTGAAATCGGTCCAGTAGTTTTTGAGTTTCTTCGTTACAAACATACAAAAATTCAAATTATTTAAGTTTTAGTAGGGACCTCTAGTTTTTTCTAGCCATAAACATAGCCTATAATACTCAGGGATAATGTAGTATTCCACTGGTGAACGATTTTTTGAAATCGGTCCAGTAGTTTTTCAGTTTCTTCGTTACAAACATAAAAAAATTCAAATTATTTAAGTTTTAGTAGGCATGCCTCACTTTTTCTAGCAATAAATATAACCTATGTTACTCAGGGATAACGTAGCATTCTAAAGATGAAAGAATTTTTGAAATCGGCCCAGTAGTTTTTGAGTTTCTTCGGTTCAAACATACAAAAATTCAAATTATTTAAGTTTTAGTAGGGACCCCTAGTTTTTTCTAGCCATAAACATAGCCTATAATACTCAGGGATAATGTAGCATTCTAAAGGTCAACGAATTTTTGAAATCGGTAGAGTACTTTTTGAGTTTATTCGTTACATACCTAAAAAAATACAAATTATTTAAGTATCAGTACGGTCCCCTAGTTTTTGCTAGCCATAAATATAGCGTATGTTACTCAAGGATAACGTAGCATTCTAATGGTGAAAAAATTTTTGAAATCGGTCCAGTACTTTTTGAGTTTATTCGTTACAAACATACAAAAATTCAAATTATTTAGGTTTTAGTAGGGATCCCTAATATTTTCTAGCAATAAATATACCCTATGTTACTCAGGGATAATGTAGCATTCTACAGGTAAAAGATTTTTTGAAATTGGTCCAGTAGTTTTTGAGTTTCTTCGTTACAAACATACAAAAATTCAAATTATTTAAGTTTTAGTAGGGATCGCTAACTTTTTCTAGCAATAAATATTGCGTATGTTACTCAGGGATAATGTAGTATTCGAATGGTGAAAGGTTTTTTGAAATCGGTCCAGTAGTTTTTGAGTTTATTCGTTACAAACATACAAAAATTCAAATTATTTAGGTTTTAGTAGGGATCCCTAATATTTTCTAGCAATAAATATACCCTATGTTACTCAGGGATAATGTAGCATTCTACAGGTAAAAGATTTGTTGAAATCGGTCCAGTAGTTTTTGAGTTTCTTCGTTACAAACATACAAAAATTCAAATTATTTAAGTTTTAGTAGGGATCGCTAACTTTTTCTAGCAATAAATATTGCCTATGTTACTCAGGGATAATGTAGTATTCGAATGGTGAAAGGTTTTTTGAAATCGGTCCAGTAGTTTTTGAGTTTCTTCGTTACAAACATACAAAAATTCAAATTATTTAAGTTTTAGTAGGGACCCCTAGTTTTTTCTAGCCATAAACATAGCCTATAATACTCAGGGATAATGTAGCATTCTAAAGGTCAAAGAATTTTTGAAATCGGTAGAGTACTTTTTGAGTTTATTCGTTACATACCTATAAAAATACAAATTATTTAAGTTCTAGTAGGCATGCCTCTCTTTTTCTAGCAATAAATATAACCTATGTTACTCAGGGATAACGTAGCATTCTAAGGATGAAAGAATTTTTGAAATCGGCCCAGTAGTTTTTGAGTTTCTTCGGTTCAAACATACGAAAATTCAAATTATTTAAGTTTTAGTAGGGATCCCTAACTTTCTCTAGCAATAAATATAGCCTATGTTACTCAAGGATAACGTAGCATTCTAATAGTGAACGATTTTTTGAAATCGGTCCAGTACTTTTTGAGTTTATTCGTGACAAACATACAAAAATTTAAATTCTTTAAGTTTTAGTAGGTACCCCTAACTTTTACTAGCAATAAATATACCCTATGTTACTCAGGGATAATGTAGCATTCTAAAGGTAAAAGAATTTTTGAAATCGGTCCAGTAGTTTTTGAGTTTATTCGTTACAAACATACAAAAATTCAAATTTTTTGGTTTTAGTGGGGATCCCTAATATTTTCTAGCAATAAATATACCCTATGTTACTCAGGGATAATGTAGCATTCTAATAGTGAACGATTTTTTGAAATCGGTCCGGTACTTTTTGAGTTTATTCGTGACAAACATACAAAAATTTAAATTCTTTAAGTTTTAGTAGGTACCCCTAACTTTTACTAGCAATAAATATACCCTATGTTACTCAGGGATAATGTAGCATTCTAAAGGTAAAAGAATTTTTAAAATCGGTCCAGTACTTTTTGAGTTTATTCGTTACAAACATACAAAAATTTAAATTATTTAAGTTTTAGTAGGGACCCCTAACTTTTTCTAGCAATAAATATACCCTATGTTACTCAGGGATAATGTAGCATTCTAAAGGTAAAAGATTTTTTGAAACCGGTCCAGTAGTTTTTGAGTTTCTTCGTTACAAACATACAAAAATTTAAATTATTTAAGTTTTAGTAGGGACCCCTAACTTTTTCTAGCAATAAATATACCCTATGTTACTCAGGGATAATGTAGCATTCTAAAGATAAAAGATTTTTTGAAATCGGTCCAGTAGTTTTTGAGTTTCTTCGTTACAAACATACAAAAATTTAAATTATTTAAGTTTTAGTAGGCACCCCTAGTTTTTTCTAACCATAAACATAGCCTATAATACTCAGAGATAATGTAGTATTCCACTGGTGAACGATTTTTTGAAATCGGTCCAGTAGTTTTTGAGTTTATTCGTTACAAACATACAAAAATTTAAATTCTTTAAGTTTTAGTAGGTACCCCTAACTTTTACTAGCAATAAATATACCCTATGTTACTCAGGGATAATGTAGCATTCTAAAGGTAAAAGAATTTTTGAAATCGGTCCAGTAGTTTTTGAGTTTATTCGTTACAAACATACAAAAATTCAAATTTTTTGGTTTTAGTGGGGATCCCTAATATTTTCTAGCAATAAATATACCCTATGTTACTCAGGGATAATGTAGCATTCTAAAGGTAAAAGATTTTTTGAAACCGGTCCAGTAGTTTTTGAGTTTCTTCGTTACAAACATACAAAAATTTAAATTATTTAAGTTTTAGTAGGGACCCCTAACTTTTTCTAGCAATAAATATACCCTATGTTACTCAGGGATAATGTAGCATTCTAAAGATAAAAGATTTTTTGAAATCGGTCCAGTAGTTTTTGAGTTTCTTCGTTACAAACATACAAAAATTTAAATTATTTAAGTTTTAGTAGGCACCCCTAGTTTTTTCTAGCCATAAACATAGCCTATAATACTCAGGGATAATTTAGCATTCCACTGGTGAACGATTTTTTGAAATCGGTCCAGTACTTTTTGAGTTTATTCGTTACAAACATACAAAAATTTAAATTCTTTAAGTTTTAGTAGGTACCCCTAACTTTTACTAGCAATAAATATACCCTATGTTACTCAGGGATAATGTAGCATTCTAAAGGTAAAAGAATTTTTGAAATCGGTCCAGTAGTTTTTGAGTTTATTCGTTACAAACATACAAAAATTCCAATTTTTTGGTTTTAGTGGGGATCCCTAATATTTTCTAGCAATAAATATACCCTATGTTACTCAGGGATAATGTAGCATTCTAAAGGTAAAAGATTTTTTGAAACCGGTCCAGTAGTTTTTGAGTTTCTTCGTTACAAACATACAAAAATTTAAATTATTTAAGTTTTAGTAGGGACCCCTAACTTTTTCTAGCAATAAATATACCCTATGTTACTCAGGGATAATGTAGCATTCTAAAGATAAAAGATTTTTTGAAATCGGTCCAGTAGTTTTTGAGTTTCTTCGTTACAAACATACAAAAATTTAAATTATTTAAGTTTTAGTAGGCACCCCTAGTTTTTTCTAGCCATAAACATAGCCTATAATACTCAGGGATAATGTAGTATTCCACTGGTGAACGATTTTTTGAAATCGGTCCAGTAGTTTTTGAGTTTCTTCGTTACAAACATAAAAAAATTCAAATTATTTAAGTTTTAGTAGGCATGCCTAACTTTTTCTAACAATAAATATAACCTATGTTACTCAGGGATAACGTAGCATTCTAAAGATGAAAGAATTTTTGTAATCGGCCCAGTAGTTTTTGAGTTTCTTCGGTTCAAACATACGAAAATTCAAATTATTTAAGTTTTAGTAGGGACCCCTAGTTTTTTCTAGCCATAAACATAGCCTATAATACTCAGGGATAATGTAGCATTCTAAAGGTCAAAGAATTTTTGAAATCGGTAGAGTACTTTTTGAGTTTATTCGTTACATACCTATAAAAATACAAATTATTTAAGTTTTGGTAAGGATCCCTAATTTTTTCTAACAATTAATATTGCGTATGTCACTCAGGGATTATGTAGCATTCTAAAGGTCAAAGAATTTTTGAAATCGGTCCAGTACTTTTTGAGTTTGTTCGTCACCAACATATAAACATACAAATTATTTAAGTTTTAGTACGGATCCCTAATTTTTCTAGCCATAACTATATCTTTTGTTACTCAAGGATTACGTAGCATTCTAACTGTGAAAGAATTTTTGAAATCGGTCTTGTAGTTTTTGAGTTTATTCGTTACAAACATACAAAAACTCAAATTATTTTGGTTTTAGTGGGGATCCCTAATATTTTCTAGCAATAAATATACTCTATGTTACTCATGGATAATGTAGTATTCGAATGGTGAAAGGTTTTTAGAAATCGGTCCAGTAGTTTTTGAGTTTCTTCGTTACAAACATACAAAAATTCAAATTATTTAAGTTTTAGTAGGGACCCCTAGTTTTTTCTAGCCATAAACATAGCCTATAATACTCAGGGATAATGTAGCATTCTAAAGGTCAAAGAATTTTTGAAATCGGTAGAGTACTTTTTGAGTTTATTGGTTACATACCTATAAAAATACAAATTATTTAAGTATTAGTAGGGTCCCCTAGTTTTTTCTAGCCATAAACATAGCCTACTCAAGAATAACGTAGCATTCTAATGGTGAAAGAATTTTTGAAATCCATCCAGTAGTTTTTGAGTTTCCTCGGTTCACACATACAAAAATTCAAATTTTTAAGTTTTAGTAGGGATCCCTAACTTTCTCTAGCAATAAATATAGCCTATGTTACTCAAGGATAACGTAGCATTCTAATGGTGAAAAAATGTTTGAAATCGGTCCAGTACTTTTTGAGTTTATTCGTTACAAACATACAAAAATTTAAATTATTTAAGTTTTAGTCGGTACCCCTAACTTTTACTAGCAATAAATATACCCTATGTTACTCAGGGATAATGTAGCATTCTAAAGGTAAAAGAATTTTTGAAATCGGTCCAGTAGTTTTTGAGTTTATTCGTTACAAACATACAAAAATTCAAATTATTTTGGTTTTAGTGGGGATCCCTAATATTTTCTAGCAATAAATATACCCTATGTTACTCAGGGATAATGTAGCATTCTAAAGGTAAAAGATTTTTTGAAATCGGTCCAGTAGTTTTTGAGTTTCTTCGTTACAAATATACAAAAATTTAAATTATTTAAGTTTTAGTAGGGACCCCTAACTTTTTCTAGCAATAAATATACCCTATATTACTCAGGGATAATGTAGTATTCGAATGGTGAACGATTTTTTGAAATCGGTCCAGTAGTTTTTGAGTTTCTTCGTTACAAACATACAAAAATTCAAATTATTTAAGTTTTAGTAGGGACCTCTAGTTTTTTCTAGCCATAAACATAGCCTATAATACTCAGGGATAATGTAGTATTCCACTGGTGAACGATTTTTTGAAATCGGTCCAGTAGTTTTTAAGTTTCTTCGTTACAAACATAAAAAAATTCAAATTATTTAAATTCTAGTAGGCATGCCTCTCTTTTTCTAGCAATAAATATAACCTATGTTACTCAGGGATAACGTAGCATTCTAAAGATGAAAGAATTTTTGAAATCGGCCCAGTAGTTTTTGAGTTTCTTCGGTTCAAACATACAAAAATTCAAATTATTTAAGTTTTAGTAGGGACCCCTAGTTTTTTCTAGCCATAAACATAGCCTATAATACTCAGGGATAATGTAGCATTCTAAAGGTCAAAGAATTTTTGAAATCGGTAGAGTACTTTTTGAGCTTATTCGTTACATACCTAAAAAAATACAAATTATTTAAGTATCAGTACGGTCCCCTAGTTTTTGCTAGCCATAAATATAGCGTATGTTACTCAAGGATAACGTAGCATTCTAATGGTGAAAAAATTTTTGAAATCGGTCCAGTACTTTTTGAGTTTATTCGTTACAAACATACAAAAATTCAAATTATTTAGGTTTTAGTAGGGATCCCTAATATTTTCTAGCAATAAATATACCCTATGTTACTCAGGGATAATGTAGCATTCTACAGGTAAAAGATTTTTTGAAATTGGTCCAGTAGTTTTTGAGTTTCTTCGTTACAAACATACAAAAATTCAAATTATTTAAGTTTTAGTAGGGATCGCTAACTTTTTCTAGCAATAAATATTGCGTATGTTACTCAGGGATAATGTAGTATTCGAATGGTGAAAGGTTTTTTGAAATCGGTCCAGTAGTTTTTGAGTTTATTCGTTACAACCATACAAAAATTCAAATTATTTAGGTTTTAGTAGGGATCCCTAATATTTTCTAGCAATAAATATACCCTATGTTACTCAGGGATAATGTACCATTCTACAGGTAAAAGATTTTTTGAAATCGGTCCAGTAGTTTTTGAGTTTCTTCGTTACAAACATACAAAAATTCAAATTATTTAAGTTTTAGTAGGGATCGCTAACTTTTTCTAGCAATAAATATTGCCTATCTTACTCAGGGATAATGTAGTATTCGAATGGTGAAAGGTTTTTTGAAATCGGTCCAGTAGTTTTTGAGTTTCTTCGTTACAAACATACAAAAATTCAAATTATTTAAGTTTTAGTAGGGACCCCTAGTTTTTTCTAGCCATAAACATAGCCTATAATACTCAGGGATACTGTAGCATTCTAAAGGTCAAAGAATTTTTGAAATCGGTAGAGTACTTTTTGAGTTTATTCGTTACATACCTATAAAAATACAAATTATTTAAGTATTAGTAGGGTCCCCTAGTTTTTTCTAGCCATAAACATAGCCTATGTTACTTAAGAATAACGTAGCATTCTAATAGTGAAAGAATTTTTGAAATCCATCCAGTAGTTTTTGAGTTTCCTCGGTTCACACATACAAAAATTCAAATTATTTAAGTTTTAGTAGGGATCCCTAACTTTCTCTAGCAATAAATATAGCCTATGTTACTCAAGGATAACGTAGCATTCTAATGGTGAACGATTTTTTGAAATCGGTCCAGTACTTTTTGAGTTTATTCGTGACACACATACAAAAATTTAAATTCTTTAAGTTTTAGTAGGTACCCCTAACTTTTACTAGCAATAAATATACCCTATGTTACTCAGGGATAATGTAGCATTCTAAAGGTAAAAGAATTTTTGAAATCGGTCCAGTACTTTTTGAGTTTATTCGTTACAAACATACAAAAATTTAAATTATTTAAGTTTTAGTAGGGACCCCTACCTTTTTCTAGCAATAAATATAACCTATGTTACTCAGGGATAACGTAGCATTCTAATGGTGAACGATTTTTTGAAAGCGGTCCAGTACTTTTTGAGTTTATTCGTTACAAACATACAAAAATTTAAATTCTTTAAGTTTTAGTAGGTACCCCTAACTTTTACTAGCAATAAATATACCCTATGTTACTCAGGGATAATGTAGCATTCTAAAGGTAAAAGAATTTTTGAAATCGGTCCAGTAGTTTTTGAGTTTATTCGTTACAAACATACAAAAATTCAAATTTTTTGGTTTTAGTGGGGATCCCTAATATTTTCTAGCAATAAATATACCCTACGTTACTCAGGGATAATGTAGCATTCTAAAGGTAAAAGATTTTTTGAAATCGGTCCAGTAGTTTTTGAGTTTCTTCGTTACAAACATACAAAAATTTAAATTATTTAAGTTTTAGTAGGGACCCCTAACTTTTTCTAGCAATAAATATACCCTATATTCCTCAGGGATAATGTACTATTCGAATGGTGAACGATTTTTTGAAATCGGTCCAGTAGTTTTTGAGTTTCTTCGTTACAAACATACAAAAATTCAAATTATTTAAGTTTTAGTAGGCACCCCTAGTTTTTTCTAGCCATAAATATAGCCTATAATACTCAGGGATAATGTAGTATTCCACTGGTGAACGATTTTTTGAAATCGGTCCAGTAGTTTTTGAGTTTCTTCGTTACAAACATAAAAAAATTCAAATTATTTAAGTTTTAGTAGGCATGCCTAACTTTTTGTAGCAATAAATATAACCTATGTTACTCAGGGATAACGTAGCATTCTAAAGATGAAAGAATTTTTGTAATCGGCCCAGTAGTTTTTGAGTTTCTTCGGTTCAAACATACGAAAATTCAAATTATTTAAGTTTTAGTAGGGACCCCTAGTTTTTTCTAGCCATAAACATAGCCTATAATACTCAGGGATAATGTAGCATTCTAAAGGTCAAAGAATTTTTGAAATTGGTAGAGTACTTTTTGAGTTTATTCGTTACATACCTATAAAAATACAAATTATTTAAGTTTTGGTAAGGATCCCTAATTTTTGCTAACAATTAATATTGCGTATGTCACTCAGGGATTATGTAGCATTCTAAAGGTCAAAGAATTTTTGAAATCGGTCCAGTACTTTTTGAGTTTGTTCGTCACCAACATATAAACATACAAATTATTTAAGTTTTAGTACGGATCCCTAATTTTTTCTAGCCATAACTATATCTTTTGTTACTCAGGGATTACGTAGCATTCTAACTGTGAAAGAATTTTTGAAATCGGTCCAGTAGTTTTTGAGTTTCTTCGTTACAAACATACAAAAATTCAAATTATTTAAGTTTTAGTAGGGATCGCTAACTTTTTCTAGCAATAAATATTGCCTATGTTACTCAGGGATAATGTAGTATTCGAATGGTGAAAGGTTTTTTGAAATCGGTCCAGTAGTTTTTGAGTTTCTTCGTTACAAACATACAAAAATTCAAATTATTTAAGTTTTAGTAGGGACCCCTAGTTTTTTCTAGCCATAAACATAGCCTATAATACTCAGGGATAATGTAGCATTCTAAAGGTCAAAGAATTTTTGAAATCGGTAGAGTACTTTTTGAGTTTATTCGATACATACCTATAAAAATACAAATTATTTAAGTATTAGTAGGGTCCCCTAGTTTTTTCTAGCCATAAACATAGCCTATGTTACTCAAGAATAACGTAGCATTCTAATGGTGAAAGAATTTTTGAAATCCATCCAGTAGTTTTTGAGTTTCCTCGGTTCACACATACAAAAATTCAAATTATTTAAGTTTTAGTAGGGATCCCTAACTTTCTCTAGCAATAAATATAGCCTATGTTACTCAAGGATAACGTAGCATTCTAATGGTGAAAAAATGTTTGAAATCGGTCCAGTACTTTTTGAGTTTATTCGTTACAAACATACAAAAATTTAAATTATTTAAGTTTTAGTAGGTACCCCTAACTTTTACTAGCAATAAATATACCCTATGTTACTCAGGGATAATGTAGCATTCTAAAGGTAAAAGAATTTTTGAAATCGGTCCAGTAGTTTTTGAGTTTATTCGTTACAAACATACAAAAATTCAAATTATTTTGGTTTTAGTGGGGATCCCTAATATTTTCTAGCAATAAATATACCCTATATTACTCAGGGATAATGTAGTATTCGAATGGTGAACGATTTTTTGAAATCGGTCCAGTAGTTTTTGAGTTTCTTCGTTACAAACATACAAAAATTTAAATTATTTAAGTTTTAGTAGGGACCCCTAACTTTTTCTAGCAATAAATATACCCTATATTACTCAGGGATAATGTAGTATTCGAATGGTGAACGATTTTTTGAAATCGGTCCAGTAGTTTTTGAGTTTCTTCGTGACAAACATACAAAAATTCAAATTATTTAAGTTTTAGTAGGGACCTCTAGTTTTTTCTAGCCATAAACATAGCCTATAATACTCAGGGATAATGTAGCATTCTAAAGGTCAAAGAATTTTTGAAATCGGTAGAGTACTTTTTGAGTTTATTCGTTACATACCTAAAAAAATACAAATTATTTAAGTATCAGTACGGTCCCCTAGTTTTTGCTAGCCATAACTATAGCGTATGTTACTCAAGGATAACGTAGCATTCTAATGGTGAAAAAATTTTTGAAATCGGTCCAGTACTTTTTGAGTTTATTCGTTACAAACATACAAAAATTCAAATTATTTAGGTTTTAGTAGGGATCCCTAATATTTTCTAGCAATAAATATACCCTATGTTACTCAGGGATAATGTAGCATTCTACAGGTAAAAGATTTTTTGAAATTGGTCCAGTAGTTTTTGAGTTTCTTCGTTACAAACATACAAAAATTCAAATTATTTAAGTTTTAGTAGGGATCGCTAACTTTTTCTAGCAATAAATATTGCGTATGTTACTCAGGGATAATGTAGTATTCGAATGGTGAAAGGTTTTTTGAAATCGGCCCCGTAGTTTTTGAGTTTATTCGTTACAAACATACAAAAATTCAAATTATTTAGGTTTTAGTAGGGATCCCTAATATTTTCTAGCAATAAATATACCCTATGTTACTCAGGGATAATGTAGCATTCTAAAGGTAAAAGAATTTTTGAAATCGGTCCAGTACTTTTTGAGTTTATTCGTTACAAACATACAAAAATTTAAATTCTTTAAGTTTTAGTAGGTACCCCTAACTTTTACTAGCAATAAATATAATGCTATGTTACTCAGGGATAATGTAGCATTCTAAAGGTAAAAGAATTTTTGAAATCGGTCCAGTACTTTTTGAATTTATTCGTTACAAACATACAAAAATTTAAATTATTTAAGTTTTAGTAGGGACCCCTACCTTTTTCTAGCAATAAATATAACCTATGTTACTCAGGGATAACGTAGCATTCTAATGGTGAACGATTTTTTGAAATCGGTCCAGTACTTTTTGAGTTTATTCGTTACAAACATACAAAAATTTAAATTCTTTAAGTTTTAGTAGGTACCCCTAACTTTTACTAGCAATAAATATACCCTATGTTACTCAGGGATAATGTAGCATTCTAAAGGTAAAAGAATTTTTGAAATCGGTCCAGTAGTTTTTGAGTTTATTCGTTACAAACATACAAAAATTCAAATTTTTAGGTTTTAGTGGGGATCCCTAATATTTTCTAGCAATAAATATACCCTATGTTACTCAGGGATAATGTAGCATTCTAAAGGTAAAAGATTTTTTGAAATCGGTCCAGTAGTTTTTGAGTTTCTTCGTTACAAACATACAAAAATTTAAATTATTTAAGTTTTAGTAGGGACCCCTAACTTTTTCTAGCAATAAATATACCCTATATTACTCAGGGATAATGTACTATTCGAATGGTGAACGATTTTTTGAAATCGGTCCAGTAGTTTTTGAGTTTCTTCGTTACAAACATACAAAAATTCAAATTATTTAAGTTTTAGTAGGCACCCCTAGTTTTTTCTGGCCATAAACATAGCCTATAATACTCAGGGATAATGTAGTATTCCACTGGTGAACGATTTTTTGAAATCGGTCCAGTAGTTTTTGAGTTTCTTCGATACAAACATAAAAAAATTCAAATTATTTAAGTTTTAGTAGGCATGCCTAACTTTTTCTAGCAATAAATATAACCTATGTTACTCAGGGATAACGTAGCATTCTAAAGATGAAAGAATTTTTGTAATCGGCCCAGTAGTTTTTGAGTTTCTTCGGTTCAAACATACGAAAATTCAAATTATTTAAGTTTTAGTAGGGACCCCTAGTTTTTTCTAGCCATGAACATAGCCTATAATACTCAGGGATAATGTAACATTCTAAAGGTCAAAGAATTTATGAAATGGGTAGAGTACTTTTTGAGTTTATTCGTTACAAACCTATAAAAATACAAATTATTTAAGTATTAGTAGGGTCCCCTAGTTTTTTCTAGCCATAAATATAGCGTATGTTACTCAAGGATAACGTAGCATTCTAACGGTGAAAAAATTTTTGAAATCGGTCCAGTACTTTTTGAGTTTATTCGTTACAAACCTACAAAAATTCAAATTATTTAGGTTTTAGTAGGGATCCCTAATTTTTTCTAGCAATAAATATAGCACTTGTTACTCAGAGATAATATAGCATTCTAACGATCGAAGAATTTTTGATATCGGTCCAGTAGTTTTTGAGTTTATTCGTTTCAAACATATAAAAATACAAATCATTTAAATTTTAGTAGGGATTTATAATTTGTTCTATCAAAAAATATTGCCTATGTTACTCAGGGATAATGTAGCATTCTAAAGGTCAAATAATTTTTGAAATGGGTAGAGTACTTTTTGAGTTTATTCGTTACATACATATAAAAATACAAATTATTTAAGTATTAGAACGGTACCCTAGTTTTTTCTAGCCATAAACATAGCCTATGTTACTCAAGAATAACGTAGCATTCTAATGGTGAAAGAATTTTTGAAATCCATCCAGTAGTTTTTGAGTTTCTTCGGTTGACACATACAAAAATTCAAATTATTTAAGTTTTAGTAGATCCCTAACTTTCTCTAGCAATAAATATAGGCTATGTTTCTCAAGGATAACGTAGCATTCTAATGGTGAAAAAATTTTTGAAATCGGCCCAGTTCTTTTTGAGTTTATTCGTTACAAACATACAAAAATTCAAATTATTTAAGTTTTAGTAGGGATCCCTAACTTTTTCTAGGAATAAATATACCCTATATTACTCAGGGATAATGTACTATTCGAATGGTGAACGATTTTTTGAAATCGGTCCAGTAGTTTTTGAGTTTCTTCGTTACAAACATACAAAAATTCAAATTATTTAAGTTTTAGTAGGCACCCCTAGTTTTTTCTAGCCATAAATATAGCCTATAATACTCAGGGATAATGTAGTATTCCACTGGTGAACGATTTTTTGAAATCGGTCCAGTAGTTTTTGAGTTTCTTCGTTACAAACATAAAAAAATTCAAATTATTTAAGTTTTAGTAGGCATGCCTAACTTTTTGTAGCAATAAATATAACCTATGTTACTCAGGGATAACGTAGCATTCTAAAGATGAAAGAATTTTTGTAATCGGCCCAGTAGTTTTTGAGTTTCTTCGGTTCAAACATACGAAAATTCAAATTATTTAAGTTTTAGTAGGGACCCCTAGTTTTTTCTAGCCATAAACATAGCCTATAATACTCAGGGATAATGTAGCATTCTAAAGGTCAAAGAATTTTTGAAATCGGTAGAGTACTTTTTGAGTTTATTCGTTACATACCTATAAAAATACAAATTATTTAAGTTTTGGTAAGGATCCCTAATTTTTGCTAACAATTAATATTGCGTATGTCACTCAGGGATTATGTAGCATTCTAAAGGTCAAAGAATTTTTGAAATCGGTCCAGTACTTTTTGAGTTTGTTCGTCACCAACATATAAACATACAAATTATTTAAGTTTTAGTACGGATCCCTAATTTTTTCTAGCCATAACTATATCTTTTGTTACTCAGGGATTACGTAGCATTCTAACTGTGAAAGAATTTTTGAAATCGGTCCAGTAGTTTTTGAGTTTCTTCGTTACAAACATACAAAAATTCAAATTATTTAAGTTTTAGTAGGGATCGCTAACTTTTTCTAGCAATAAATATTGCCTATGTTACTCAGGGATAATGTAGTATTCGAATGGTGAAAGGTTTTTTGAAATCGGTCCAGTAGTTTTTGAGTTTCTTCGTTACAAACATACAAAAATTCAAATTATTTAAGTTTTAGTAGGGACCCCTAGTTTTTTCTAGCCATAAACATAGCCTATAATACTCAGGGATAATGTAGCATGCTAAAGGTCAAAGAATTTTTGAAATCGGTAGAGTACTTTTTGAGTTTATTCGTTACATACCTATAAAAATACAAATTATTTAAGTATTAGTAGGGTCCCCTAGTTTTTTCTAGCCATAAACATAGCCTATGTTACTCAAGAATAACGTAGCATTCTAATGGTGAAAGAATTTTTGAAATCCATCCAGTAGTTTTTGAGTTTCCTCGGTTCACACATACAAAAATTCAAATTATTTAAGTTTTAGTAGGGATCCCTAACTTTCTCTAGCAATAAATATAGCCTATGTTACTCAAGGATAACGTAGCATTCTAATGGTGAAAAAATGTTTGAAATCGGTCCAGTACTTTTTGAGTTTATTCGTTACAAACATACAAAAATTTAAATTATTTAAGTTTTAGTAGGTACCCCTAACTTTTACTAGCAATAAATATACCCTATGTTACTCAGGGATAATGTAGCATTCTAAAGGTAATAGAATTTTTGAAATCGGTCCAGTAGTTTTTGAGTTTATTCGTTACAAACATACAAAAATTCAAATTATTTTGGTTTTAGTGGGGATCCCTAATATTTTCTAGCAATAAATATACCCTATATTACTCAGGGATAATGTAGTATTCGAATGGTGAACGATTTTTTGAAATCGGTCCAGTAGTTTTTGAGTTTCTTCGTTACAAACATACAAAAATTTAAATTATTTAAGTTTTAGTAGGGACCCCTAACTTTTTCTAGCAATAAATATACCCTATATTACTCAGGGATAATGTAGTATTCGAATGGTGAACGATTTTTTGAAATCGGTCCAGTAGTTTTTGAGTTTCTTCGTGACAAACATACAAAAATTCAAATTATTTAAGTTTTAGTAGGGACCTCTAGTTTTTTCTAGCCATAAACATAGCCTATAATACTCAGGGATAATGTAGTATTCCACTGGTGAACGATTTTTTGAAATCGGTCCAGTAGTTTTTAAGTTTCTTCGTTACAAACATAAAAAAATTCAAATTATTTAAGTTTTAGTAGGCATGCCTCACTTTTTCTAGCAATAAATATAACCTATGTTACTCAGGGATAACGTAGCATTCTAAAGATGAAAGAATTTTTGAAATCGGCCCAGTAGTTTTTGAGTTTCTTCGGTTCAAACATACAAAAATTCAAATTATTTAAGTTTTAGTAGGGACCCCTAGTTTTTTCTAGCCATAAACATAGCCTATAATACTCAGGGATAATGTAGCATTCTAAAGGTCAAAGAATTTTTGAAATCGGTAGAGTACTTTTTGAGTTTATTCGTTACATACCTAAAAAAATACAAATTATTTAAGTATCAGTACGGTCCCCTAGTTTTTGCTAGCCATAAATATAGCGTATGTTACTCAAGGATAACGTAGCATTCTAATGGTGAAAAAATTTTTGAAATCGGTCCAGTACTTTTTGAGTTTATTCGTTACAAACATACAAAAATTCAAATTATTTAGGTTTTAGTAGGGATCCCTAATATTTTCTAGCAATAAATATACCCTATGTTACTCAGGGATAATGTAGCATTCTACAGGTAAAAGATTTTTTGAAATTGGTCCAGTAGTTTTTGAGTTTCTTCGTTACAAACATACAAAAATTCAAATTATTTAAGTTTTAGTAGGGATCGCTAACTTTTTCTAGCAATAAATATTGCGTATGTTACTCAGGGATAATGTAGTATTCGAATGGTGAAAGGTTTTTTGAAATCGGTCCAGTAGTTTTTGAGTTTATTCGTTACAAACATACAAAAATTCAAATTATTTAGGTTTTAGTAGGGATCCCTAATATTTTCTAGCAATAAATATACCCTATGTTACTCAGGGATAATGTAGCATTCTAAAGGTAAAAGAATTTTTGAAATCGGTCCAGTACTTTTTGAGTTTATTCGTTACAAACATACAAAAATTTAAATTCTTTAAGTTTTAGTAGGTACCCCTAACTTTTACTAGCAATAAATATAATGCTATGTTACTCAGGGATAATGTAGCATTCTAAAGGTAAAAGAATTTTTGAAATCGGTCCAGTACTTTTTGAATTTATTCGTTACAAACATACAAAAATTTAAATTATTTAAGTTTTAGTAGGGACCCCTACCTTTTTCTAGCAATAAATATAGCCTATGTTACTCAGGGATAACGTAGCATTCTAATGGTGAACGATTTTTTGAAATTGGTCCAGTACTTTTTGAGTTTATTCGTTACAAACATACAAAAATTTAAATTCTTTAAGTTTTAGTAGGTACCCCTAACTTTTACTAGCAATAAATATACCCTATGTTACTCAGGGATAATGTAGCATTCTAAAGGTAAAAGAATTTTTGAAATCGGTCCAGTAGTTTTTGAGTTTATTCGTTACAAACATACAAAAATTCAAATTTTTAGGTTTTAGTGGGGATCCCTAATATTTTCTAGCAATAAATATACCCTATGTTACTCAGGGATAATGTAGCATTCTAAAGGTAAAAGATTTTTTGAAATCGGTCCAGTAGTTTTTGAGTTTCTTCGTTACAAACATACAAAAATTTAAATTATTTAAGTTTTAGTAGGGACCCCTAACTTTTTCTAGCAATAAATATACCCTATATTACTCAGGGATAATGTACTATTCGAATGGTGAACGATTTTTTGAAATCGGTCCAGTAGTTTTTGAGTTTCTTCGTTACAAACATACAAAAATTCAAATTGTTTAAGTTTTAGTAGGCACCCCTAGTTTTTTCTAGCCATAAACATAGCCTATAATACTCAGGGATAATGTAGTATTCCACTGGTGAACGATTTTTTGAAATCGGTCCAGTAGTTTTTGAGTTTCTTCGTTACAAACATAAAAAAATTCAAATTATTTAAGTTTTAGTAGGCATGCCTAACTTTTTCTAGCAATAAATATAACCTATGTTACTCAGGGATAACGTAGCATTCTAAAGATGAAAGAATTTTTGTAATCGGCCCAGTAGTTTTTGAGTTTCTTCGGTTCAAACATACGAAAATTCAAATTATTTAAGTTTTAGTAGGGACCCCTAGTTTTTTCTAGCCATGAACATAGCCTATAATACTCAGGGATAATGTAACATTCTAAAGGTCAAAGAATTTTTGAAATGGGTAGAGTACTTTTTGAGTTTATTCGTTACAAACCTATAAAAATACAAATTATTTAAGTATTAGTAGGGTCCCCTAGTTTTTTCTAGCCATAAATATAGCGTATGTTACTCAAGGATAACGTAGCATTCTAATGGTGAAAAAATTTTTGAAATCGGTCCAGTACTTTTTGAGTTTATTCGTTACAAACCTACAAAAATTCAAATTATTTTGGTTTTAGTAGGGATCCCTAATTTTTTCTAGCAATAAATATAGCACTTGTTACTCAGAGATAATATAGCATTCTAACGATCGAAGAATTTTTGATATCGGTCCAGTAGTTTTTGAGTTTATTCGTTTCAAACATATAAAAATACAAATCATTTAAATTTTAGTAGGGATTTATAATTTGTTCTATCAAAAAATATTACCTATGTTACTCAGGGATAATGTAGCATTCTAAAGGTCAAATAATTTTTGAAATGGGTAGAGTACTTTTTGAGTTTATTCGTTACATACATATAAAAATACAAATTATTTAAGTATTAGAACGGTACCCTAGTTTTTTCTAGCCATAAACATAGCCTATGTTACTCAAGAATAACGTAGCATTCTAATGGTGAAAGAATTTTTAAAATCCATCCAGTAGTTTTTGAGTTTCTTCGGTTGACACATACAAAAATTCAAATTATTTAAGTTTTAGTAGATCCCTAACTTTCTCTAGCAATAAATATAGGCTCTGTTTCTCAAGGATAACGTAGCATTCTAATGGTCAAAAAATTTTTGAAATCGGCCCAGTTCTTTTTGAGTTTATTCGTTACAAACATACAAAAATTCAAATTATTTAAGTTTTAGTAGGGATCCCTAACTTTTTCTAGGAATAAATATACCCTATCTTACTCAGGGATAATGTAGCATTCTAAAGGTAAAAGAATTTTTGAAATCGGTCCAGTAGTTTTTGAGTTTATTCGTTACAAACATACAAAAATTCAAATTATTTTGGTTTTAGTGGGGATCCCTAATATTTTCTAGCAATAAATATACTCTATGTTACTCAGGGATAATGTAGTATTCGAATGGTGTTTGGCTACCTTCCGCATGTCCTAAAAAAGAAAATAACATTTTTTCCCATTAAAGATTTTTCAAAACACAAAGAAAATCATGTCAAAAATTACACAAACAACAACATGCAAATTTTAAAAGCATAAAATTTTAAAGAAAAATTTACAACTTTTCTTTAAAAACATATATAAAACACTAAATACGTAACAAAGAAACGAAACTAAATCATACAACACACATGAACATATCAAATATTTACCCACCAAAAAGAAAACACCACATATGACAGCCGATATCAACAATTATGGTTTTGTTTTTTCTTTTGATGAGAAATACAAAAAAATTCACGTCACCGAACATTTATACACATATTTATTACAATTGATTGAATTAATTTTAAAATTGATTAAAATTATTCAATCAATCATAAGAAAAAAAAATGAGGAAGAAAAAACACAAACATTTAACATTTAAATATGGTGACATTTGAACGAATTCCACAAATGGAGTTTGTGGAACATAGAGGATCAGCGGTGATCGGCCATATTCATTTGGCCCGGTTCACCATCCACCATATTGGAAATTTTGGTATAAAAGGGCATGCCGAACGAGGAAAAGTCCACTTGTTCCAGAGCTCTCAAGTTTACACTATTAGTGGTAAAAACTTGCAGCATCATCAATACCAGCGTTTTTGTATTTAAAAGTCGGTACGATCTAAGCCTTCACAGCAATTGTGGTTAAGGTTAGATTTTTCCTTTTAAAATAAAAACCATACGGTGAAAGGGGTATTGTCGAGGCAATACATCTATGGGCAAAAATTTTAAATAAAAGGATTTTTTTCAGATGACAATTTGTTGTTAATATTTTTTTTTTAATTTTAATTTTAAATTGCCAAATTTCAATTGTTGTTTTAATTTTTAATTTTTTATTAATATTTTTTTTTTTTTAATTTTAATTTTCTTTTTTTTTAATTTTAATTGTATTTTTTTGGAATTTATAAAGGAAAAAATATTTACGTTAAATAAATTTGATTAAACGTGAATCACGCATTTCATTTCTTTTTTATTGTTCCCTGAATAAACATTTTGGTCCTTCGAGCCGGATTTGCGTGAAGCGTTTAGTTAAATGACTTAAAGAATAGGAATTTGGCAATCTAAAATTTATCTGTGGTTTCGGTAGGAAATAACAAAATGGAAAATCTGTGTACTGCGTTATCGATTAGGGTTGACAAAATTGAAAAATCAATTGTCAACGGCAAAAAGACAGCCTTAGCAAAAAGGACTGTCGGTTTTTTCGAAAATAAAATTCAAGAATTGAAGAAAGCCTGGGCCAAATTCGATCAACTCGACTCACAATTAAGAGAGTTGATTGCAACCTCCAAATTAATTTGTACACACGATTACATGACAAAAGAAAAATATTCGGGGTTAGAAACGAAAGATATTGAGTACTTAGCTGATTTAACAGATCAATTAGCGGAAAAAATGACTCAGGTGATCGTAATACAAGTGTCGCAGAACACACTTTTATACATTCAGCAGAAAATCGCATTCCATTACCACGCATAAATCTTCCCAAATTTAGCGGAGATTATGCATCATGGCGATCGTTTCATGATCTTTTCGTATCGATGGTACACAGCAATAAACATTTGTTAGGTGTACAAAAACTACATTATCTAAAAGGATGTTTGTCTGGCGAAGCAGAACAATTATTAAAACATATTCCCATCACAGATCAGGATTACCTTCCAGCTTGGGAGAAATTACAAGAACGATAATGTAACATTCTAAAGGTCAAAGAATTTTTGAAATGGGTAGAGTACTTTTTGAGTTTATTCGTTACAAACCTATAAAAATACAAATTATTTAAGTATTAGTAGGGTCCCCTAGTTTTTTCTAGCCATAAATATAGCGTATGTTACTCAAGGATAACGTAGCATTCTAATGGTGAAAAAATTTTTGAAATCGGTCCAGTACTTTTTGAGTTTATTCGTTACAAACCTACAAAAATTCAAATTATTTTGGTTTTAGTAGGGATCCCTAATTTTTTCTAGCAATAAATATAGCACTTGTTACTCAGAGATAATATAGCATTCTAACGATCGTAGAATTTTTGATATCGGTCCAGTAGTTTTTGAGTTTATTCGTTTCAAACATATAAAAATACAAATCATTTAAATTTTAGTAGGGATTTATAATTTGTTCTATCAAAAAATATTACCTATGTTACTCAGGGATAATGTAGCATTCTAAAGGTCAAATAATTTTTGAAATGGGTAGAGTACTTTTTGAGTTTATTCGTTACATACATATAAAAATACAAATTATTTAAGTATTAGAACGGTACCCTAGTTTTTTCTAGCCATAAACATAGCCTATGTTACTCAAGAATAACGTAGCATTCTAATGGTGAAAGAATTTTTGAAATCCATCCAGTAGTTTTTGAGTTTCTTCGGTTGACACATACAAAAATTCAAATTATTTAAGTTTTAGTAGATCCCTAACTTTCTCTAGCAATAAATATAGGCTCTGTTTCTCAAGGATAACGTAGCATTCTAATGGTCAAAAAATTTTTGAAATCGGCCCAGTTCTTTTTGAGTTTATTCGTTACAAACATACAAAAATTCAAATTATTTAAGTTTTAGTAGGGATCCCTAACTTTTTCTAGGAATAAATATACCCTATCTTACTCAGGGATAATGTAGCATTCTAAAGGTAAAAGAATTTTTGAAATCGGTCCAGTAGTTTTTGAGTTTATTCGTTACAAACATACAAAAATTCAAATTATTTTGGTTTTAGTGGGGATCCCTAATATTTTCTAGCAATAAATATACTCTATGTTACTCAGGGATAATGTAGTATTCGAATGGTGTTTGGCTACCTTCCGCATGTCCTAAAAAAGAAAATAACATTTTTTCCCATTAAAGATTTTTCAAAACACAAAGAAAATCATGTCAAAAATTACACAAACAACAACATGCAAATTTTAAAAGCATAAAATTTTAAAGAAAAATTTACAACTTTTCTTTAAAAACATATATAAAACACTAAATACGTAACAAAGAAACGAAACTAAATCATACAACACACATGAACATATCAAATATTTACCCACCAAAAAGAAAACACCACATATGACAGCCGATATCAACAATTATGGTTTTGTTTTTTCTTTTGATGAGAAATACAAAAAAATTCACGTCACCGAACATTTATACACATATTTATTACAATTGATAGAAATAAATTTTAAAATTGATTAAAATTATTCAATCAATCATAAGAAAAAAAAATGAGGAAGAAAAAACACAAACATTTAACATTTAAATATGGTGACATTTGAACGAATTCCACAAATGGAGTTTGTGGAACATAGAGGATCAGCGGTGATCGGCCATATTCATTTGGCCCGGTTCACCATCCACCATATTGGAAATTTTGGTATAAAAGGGCATGCCGAACGAGGAAAAGTCCACTTGTTCCAGAGCTCTCAAGTTTACACTATTAGTGGTAAAAACTTGCAGCATCATCAATACCAGCGTTTTCGTATTTAAAAGTCGGTACGATCTAAGCCTTCACAGCAATTGTGGTTAAGGTTAGATTTTTCCTTTTAAAATAAAAACCATACGGTGAAAGGGGTATTGTCGAGGCAATACATCTATGGGCAAAAATTTTAAATAAAAGGATTTTTTTCAGATGACAATTTGTTGTTAATATTTTTTTTTTAATTTTAATTTTAAATTGCCAAATTTCAATTGTTGTTTTAATTTTTAATTTTTTATTAATATTTTTTTTTTTTTTAATTTTAATTTTCTTTTTTTTTAATTTTAATTGTATTTTTTTGGAATTTATAAAGGAAAAAATATTTACGTTAAATAAATTTGATTAAACGTGAATCACGCATTTCATTTCTTTTTTATTGTTCCCTGAATAAACATTTTGGTCCTTCGAGCCGGATTTGCGTGAAGCGTTTAGTTAAATGACTTAAAGAATAGGAATTTGGCAATCTAAAATTTATCTGTGGTTTCGGTAGGAAATAACAAAATGGAAAATCTGTGTACTGCGTTATCGATTAGGGTTGACAAAATTGAAAAATCAATTGTCAACGGCAAAAAGACAGCCTTAGCAAAAAGGACTGTCGGTTTTTTCGAAAATAAAATTCAAGAATTGAAGAAAGCCTGGGCCAAATTCGATCAACTCGACTCACAATTAAGAGAGTTGATTGCAACCTCCAAATTAATTTGTACACACGATTACATGACAAAAGAAAAATATTCGGGGTTAGAAACGAAAGATATTGAGTACTTAGCTGATTTAACAGATCAATTAGCGGAAAAAATGACTCAGGTGATCGTAATACAAGTGTCGCAGAACACACTTTTATACATTCAGCAGAAAATCGCATTCCATTACCACGCATAAATCTTCCCAAATTTAGCGGAGATTATGCATCATGGCGATCGTTTCATGATCTTTTCGTATCGATGGTACACAGCAATAAACATTTGTTAGGTGTACAAAAACTACATTATCTAAAAGGATGTTTGTCTGGCGAAGCAGAACAATTATTAAAACATATTCCCATCACAGATCAGGATTACCTTCCAGCTTGGGAGAAATTACAAGAACGATACGAAAATTAACACGCAATTGAATATATTGACAAACCAACCGAAAGAAACAACTGAAAATAGCAAAAGCATAAAATCCATTTTAGATACAACAACAGAATGCATACACCAATTAAGGGCATTACAAGTCAACGTGGAACATTGGGACACAATATTAACATTCTTAATAGTACAAAAACTTCCGTTTGTAACGTTAAAACTTTGGGAAGAAGAGTTGGGTGACACGCAGTCATTACAAACTTTTGATCAATTCCAAAGGTTTTTACAAACGAGATTTAGAGTCCTGGAATCCATGGCATATGCGGTAACGACAAAAACGTCAATACCAACCACAAAGATACATCTGGCATCCAGTAATCCTTCAAAATGTCCTGCATCCGACAGCGCACATTTTGTTGGACGATGCCAGAAGTTTATTGGTATGCAAATCTCAAATAGAAGAGATTGCATACAAAAGGCTGGAAGATGCTTCAATTGCTTTTCCAGTAAGCACAGGGCAACGAGTTGTCCATGCAATTATAGGTGTAGACAATGCAAAGGATTGCACCATACACTTTTGCACGTGAAAGAACACGATGTAAACAGTCAGACTAGGCTGACAGAACCAAAAGCAAGTTCATCCAATATACCAGATGGAGTGAAAACTTTTTTGGCAACACAAATGCATAACGCATTATTAGCCACAGCGCTAGTAATAGCAAAGGATCGCAACGGGCGATTAACAACATGGCGATGTCTGATGGATCCAGGATCCCAAACATCATTCATCACAGAAGCCGCGTATAAACGCATGGGTTTACGAGGACAACCTACAAAAATTCAAATTACAAGCTTGAATAAGAAACAAGCTGCATGGTCCTATTTACAAGTGAATGTCGAACTAGGATCATGTCAAGATAGCAGCAAATCAATTAAAACGCAGATGTTGGTTATCAATGCTATAACTAACAGTCTGCCAACAGTTCCAGTACGTTTAAATCAATGGAGTCATATAAAAGGATTGCAATTGGCTGATTCAACGTATTGGAAACCCGGACCAATTGATATGCTGCTAGGAGCAAAAGTATATGCTGACATCTTACAAGATGGTGTAAAAAGGGGTACAAGGAATGAACCCATAGCAATTAAAACTATGTTTGGGTGGATTTTATTAGGAAATACTAATGGAATTCCATAGCAGCGAGTTGAATCGTTTGCAGTTATCACCCAAAACCAAGAAAATTTAGAACAACAATTAAGACAATTTTGGGAAACTGAAGAGGTAGCAACTACACCTCGTCTTAAACCACAAGACGAAGAGTGTGAAGAAAAATTCAAAAATACACACAAAAATGTCCAAATGGGCAGTACGAAGTAGAACTCCCATTCATAAATGGACATACACCAACTTTTGGACCATCGCGAGCACTAGCAATGAAGAGATATCAATATTTAAGACGAAAATTGAAACAAAACCCAAAATTAGAAAAGGAATACGCAACCTGTTTAAATGAATATATTACAATGGGTAATATGGAAAGAATTGACAAAACAGAAACCAGAAACGAGTATTATATTCCACACCATGCAGTCCTTAAAGAGTCTTCGACTACCAAATTAAGAGTGGTATTCGATGCTTCTGCCAAGAGCGTTGATGGCAAATCGCTAAACGAACAATTGCTAATCGGACCAACGATTCAACCAAGGCTTTTCTCAACACTATTGAAATGGAGAAAGCACAAAATAGCATTGACAGCTGATGTTGTGAAAATGTATCGGATGATTTTGCTCAAACCAGAACACAGAATCTACCAAAAAATCATATGGGAAGATCCAGCAACAAACCAATTACAAGATTTCCAATTAAAGACGGTAACATTTGGCACATCATCAGCACCTTTTTTGGCAATCAGAACGTTACAACAACTAGCTCGGGATGAAGAAGTACGATTTCCAATTGCATCAAAAATCACAAAAACGGATTTTTATGTTGATGACGTTTTAACAGGTGCCGATACAGTGGCAGAAGCAACCGAAATTCAAACACAACTCATCAACATGTTGAATGCTGGCGGCTTTAAATTGCGAAAGTGGGTTAGCAATAATCAAGAAATACTTTCAAATACTCCAATCGAATTCCGCGGATCAAATGAAGCGCAAACATTTAACGAACACGAAGCAGTTAAAACGCTTGGAATTCAATGGTATCCAAATTCAGATTATTTCTCGTTTATTGTAACACAAAAAGCTAACGCTGTTATTGCAACTAAAAGAACAATTTTGTCTGAAGTCGCATCGTTATACGATCCCTTAGGCTGGCTCGGTCCAGTGATCGTACTTGCAAAGATATTGATTCAAAATTTATGGATCACTGGTCATTCGTGGGATACAAAAGTTGATGACAATATCAACAATCAATGGCAGAAATTTAAAGATTCCTTACATGCAGTTCAGTTGATCAAAATTCCCAGGTGGATAGGATTATCCAAACAATCAACGAACATTCAGATTCATGGATTCTGCGATGCATCGATAAAAGCTTACGCAGCAGTAATCTATATGCCGATAGAAGATTCAAATGGTAACGTCATATCTAATTTACTCACGTCAAAAACCAAAGTGGCTCCGATAAAACCAACTACAGTTCCAAGATTGGAATTAAATGCGGCAGTTTTACTTGCAAGACTGCTCAATTCTACCATAGTTGATATGCAGTTAATGGATGTTCCTATATTCGCATGGGCTGACTCCATGATCGCCTTACAATGGATTCGAAGTCATCCTATAAGGTGGAAAACATATGTTGCCAATCGTGTAACACAAATACAGGATCTTACAAATCCTGAAAATTGGAAATATGTTCCTACTAAAGACAATCCTGCAGACATCGCATCAAGGGGAATACTAGCGAACAATCTATTGCAACATAAACTATGGTGGCTGGGACCGGACTGGCTTGTGAACAACTGCGGGCAATGGCCAAAATGCGAAATAAAAACAGGGAAATTAGAATTAGAAGCAAAAAAATTAACTCCATTAACATTCTTTGCTAAATTAAATACGGATATTTTAGAAAAATATTCATCATTTCTGTCACTTATAAAAACATTGGCATTTATAAACAGATTTATTCATAATTGCTCAAATAAAGACAAGAGAAAAACAGGGCAATTATCAGTATCAGAACTTCAAATTATACGAAATCTAATTTATAAATTCGTACAAAAAGCAACATTCGGATTGGAATACGAATTATTAAAGAATAACAAATTATTACCAAAAGGAAGTAAACTTACTTCATTAAATCCATTTTTGGACAAGGATCAAGTCATGAGGGTTGGTGGTAGATTGGAAAACGCAGCCATGCCATATAATATAAAGCATCCCATTATTCTACCAAGCGACCACCACATTACACGCATTATTATAGATCAACTACATAAAGATACATTGCATGGCGGATTAAGTTTAATGATCAATACCAGTCGACATCTCTATTGGATATTGAATGCTAAGAGAACCATTGCAAGAAAGATAAACAACTGCAGAAAATGCATTGCCTTTCGCAAAGAGAAACGCTGCCAACTAATGGGCAACTTACCTGCCGCTAGGGTAAATATGTCAACACCATTCACGCATGTGGGAATTGATTATGCTGGGCCAATTAGCCTAAAAACTTCACCACACAGGGCAGCAAGAACTTATAAAGGATATTTTTGCATTTTTGTATGTATGGCAACCAAAGCTATCCATCTGGAATTAACTTCAGATTTAACATCTGCAGCATTTATTGCGACACTGAAAAGATTCGTGGCACGCAGAGGATTGTGCCAACACATCTATTCAGATCGCGGCACACATTTCAAAGGGGGTAATACAACACTGCAGAGGGATATACGACTAGCAATAAAAGAGTCAATGTCACCAGCTGCTGAGTATTTTACTAACAAAGGTATTACTTGGCACTTTAACCCACCAGCTTCACCTCATTGCGGAGGACTATGGGAAGCTGGCACTAAATCGGTGAAGTACCATTTACGTCGAGTAGTTGGAAGAACGCTACTCACCTTTGAAGAACATTTGACTTTATTGACACAAATCGAGGCTTGTGTCAACTCGCCCCCACTATGTCGCATGAATAATAATGTCAACGACTTGGAAGTATTAATTCCAGGACACTTTTTAATTGGGCAACCGTTAAATTTGGTTCCAGAACCCGAATTAAAAGAAGCAAGAGCAACATTCAATAATAGGTGGAAACACATTCAATACATGACGCAACAATTCTGGAGCAAATGGTCTATAGACTATTTGCATTCGTTGCAGCAGAGACCAAAATGGCAGAAACTTCAACCTACATTAAAAATCGGAGACATCGTTTTGGTCAAAGAAGACAACCTTCCACCGACGTCATGGGCTTTAGGAAGGATTACAGAAGTATTTCCTGGAGCAGATAATATCATTCGAGTAGTGCAAGTAAAGACGCAGAACAACAATCAGCGACGACACATACGAAAGATATGTTTATTGCCAGTAGAAAGTGAACAAACCAACTAACGTTATGTCCAGTCACGACAGTGGTGTCTTATGTGGCGTCATGTCCAACCTCTATGTATCCTTTCCATGCTAACTCTGTTTTTTATTCGTAGATAATAATAAGAAATGCAGCACGAAGAAATCATTGATTTAGACATCCTAAATATCGATGATTACATCATGTCACCTATGGACGAAGAGGATATCCGTCTTTTCAAACAACCAGGTGTCAACATCCTCACTGGTCAACCGAGTAAACCACCAGTATCAGAAAATGAAAGGAAGGAGGCTCCGAATTACGACTTCTTCGGTGATTTTCAATTGGCACCAATGACACCAGAGGATATCAAAGATTTCGTGCAACCCGGGTACGACATTTTGACTGGATTGCCACGGAAGAAACCACAACAATCAACAATAACAACAGCACCACAACAACAACAACATCAGAAATCAACTCAGTTGTCATGCAAACCAGTTGCGAACCAAACAGTAGAGGTCAACGGTTCACATGAGACCAACTGGAATGTCTTGCGTCTGTCTACATCTATAGCAGACGTCAAAATGCGGATTAAGAATGACGTTCAACGCTTCACTACCAATGAAGGCGAAACCATTTTTATTCCCAGACGCATTTTGGAAAGAATTAATTTTGACAAATTAAAACTGAGAAAACATCGGGAACTCCGTGTAAACTTGCCAGACAGATATGAGGTAAAAATGAAGCTCTACGTAAATGGCCAAATCCAGTTTCACCATCATCAAAAACGGAAAAGAAATTAAATATAACGAGTAGGCATGAACATAAGTCCTGCATCAATTATTATTTTATTGAACGTGACCGTTCAAGGGGCCGGAATATGTTTGGCTACCTTCCGCATGTCCTAAAAAAGAAAATAAAATTTTTTCTCATTAAAGACTTTTCAAAACACAAAAAAAATCATGTCAAAAATTACACAAACAACAACATGCAAATTTTAAAAACAGAAAATTTTAAAGAAAAATTTACAACTTTTCTTTAAAAACATATATAAAACACTAAATACGTAACAAAGAAACGAAACTAAATCATACAACACACATGAACATATCAAATATTTACCCACCAAAAAGAAAACACCACATATGACAGCCGATATCAACAATTATGGTTTTGTTTTTTCTTTTGATGAGAAATACAAAAAAATTCACGTCACCGAACATTTATACACATATTTATTACAATTGATTGAATTAATTTTAAAATTGATTAAAATTATTCAATCAATCATAAGAAAAAAAAATGAGGAAGAAAAAACACAAACATTTAACATTTAAATATGGTGACATTTGAACGAATTCCACAAATGGAGTTTGTGGAACATAGAGGATCAGCGGTGATCGGCCATATTCATTTGGCCCGGTTCACCATCCACCATATTGGAAATTTTGGTATAAAAGGGCATGCCGAACGAGGAAAAGTCCACTTGTTCCAGAGCTCTCAAGTTTACACTATTAGTGGTAAAAACTTGCAGCATCATCAATACCAGCGTTTTTGTATTTAAAAGTCGATACGATCTAAGCCTTCACAGCAATTGTCGTTAAGGTTAGATTTTTCCTTTTAAAATAAAAACCATACGGTGAAAGGGGTATTGTCGAGGCAATACATCTATGGGCAAAAATTTTAAATAAAAGGATTTTTTTCAGATGACAATTTGTTGTTAATATATTTATTTTTAATTTTAATTTTAAATTGCCAAATTTCAATTGTTGTTTTAATTTTTAATTTTTTATTAATATTTTCTTTTTTTTTAATTTTAATTTTCTTTTTTTTTAATTTTAATTGTATTTTTTTGGAATTTATAAAGGAAAAAATATTTACGTTAAATAAATTTGATTAAACGTGAATCACGCATTTCATTTCTTTTTTATTGTTCCCTGAACAAACAAATGGTGAACGATTTTTTGAAATCGGTCCAGTAGTTTTTGAGTCTATTCGCTACAAACATACAAAAATTCAAATTATCAAAAGTTTTAGTATGGGTCCCTAACTTTCTCTAGCAATAAATATAGCCTATGTTACTCAAGGATAACGTAGCATTCTAATGGTGACAAAATTTTTGAAATCGGTCCAGTACTTTTTGAGTTTATTCGTTACAAACATACAAAAATTTAAATTGTTTAAGTTTTAGTAGGGACCCCAAACTTTTTCTAGCAATAAATATACTCTATGTTACTCAGGGATAATGTAGTATTCGAATGGTGAACGATTTTTTGAAATCGGTCCAGTAGTTTTTGAGTTTCTTCGTTACAAACATACAAAAATTCAAATTATTTAAGTTTTAGTAGGGACCCCTAGTTTTTTCTAGCTATAAACATAGCCTATAATACTCAGGGATAAAGCAGTATTCTACTGGTGAAAGATTTTTTGAAATCGGTCAAGTAGTTTTTAAGTTTCTTCGTTACAAACATACAAAAATTCAAATTTTTTAAGTTTTAGTAGGCATTCCTAACTTTTTCTAGCAATAAATATAACCTATGTTACTCAGGGATAACGTAGCATTCTAATGGTGAACGATTTTTTGAAATCGGTCCAGTACTTTTTGAGTTTATTCGTTAAAAACATACAAAAATTTAAATTCTTTAAGTTTTAGTATGTACCCCTAACTTTTACTAGCAATAAATATACCCTATGTTACTCAGGGATAATGTAGCATTCTAAAGGTGAAAGAATTTTTGAAATCGGTCCAGTAGTTTTTGAGTTTATTCGTTACAAACATACAAAAATTCAAATTATTTAAGTTTTAGTAGGGAACCCTAGCTTTTTCTAGCCATACACATAGCCTATAATACTCAGGGATAATGTAGTATTCCACTGGTGAACGATTTTTTGAAATCGGTCCAGTAGTTTTTGAGTTTCTTCGTTACAAACATACAAAAATTTAAATTATTTAAATTTTAGTAGGGACCGCTAACTTTTTCTAGCAATAAATATACCCTATATTACTCAGGGATAATGTAGTATTCGAATGGTGAACGATTTTTTGAAATCGGTCCAGTAGTTTTTGAGTTTCTTCGTTACAAACATACAAAAATTCAAATTATTTAAGTTTTAGTAGGGAACCCTAGCTTTTTCTAGCCATACACATAGCCTATAATACTCAGGGATAATGTAGTATTCCACTGGTGAACGATTTTTTGAAATCGGTCCAGTACTTTTTGAGTTTATTCGTTACAAACATACAAAAATTTAAATTCTTTAAGTTTTAGTATGTACCCCTAACTTTTACTAGCAATAAATATACCCTATGTTACTCAGGGATAATGTAGCATTCTAAAGGTAAAAGAATTTTTGAAATCGGTCCAGTAGTTTTTGAGTTTATTCGTTACAAACATACAAAAATTCAAATTATTTTGGTTTTAGTGGGGATCCCTAATATTTTCTAGCAATAAATATACCCTATGTTACTCAGGGATAATGTAGAATTCTAAAGGTAAAAGATTTTTTTGAAATCGGTCCTGTAGTTTTTGAGTTTCTTCGTTACAAACATACAAAAATTCAAATTATTTAAGTTTTAGTAGGCATGCCTAACTTTTTCTAGCAATAAATATAACCTATGTTACTCAGGGATAACGTAGCATTCTAATGGTGAAAGAATTTTTGAAATCCATCCAGTAGTTTTTGAGTTTCTTCGGTTCACACATACAAAAATTCAAATTATTTAAGTTTTAGTAGGGATCGCTCACTTTTTCTAGCAATAAATATTGCCTATGTTACTCAGGGATAACGTAGCATTCTAATGGTGAAAGAATTTTTGAAATCCATCCAGTAGTTTTTGAGTTTCTTCGGTTCACACATACAAAAATTCAAATTATTTAAGTTTTAGTAGGGATCCCTAATTTTTTCTAGCAATAAATATAGCCCTTGTTACTCAGAGATAATATAGCATTCCAACGATCGAAGAATTTTTGATATCAGTTCAGTAGTTTTTGAGTTTATTCGTTACAAACATATAAAAATACAAATCATTTAAATTTTAGTAGGGATTTATAATTTGTTCTATCAAAAAATATTACCTATGTTACTCAGGGATAATGTGGCATTCTAAAGGTCAAATAATTTTTGAAATGGGTAGAGTACTTTTTGAGTTTATTCGTTACATACATATAAAAATACAAATTATTTAAGTATTAGTACGGTACCCTAGTTTTTTCTAGCCATAAACATAGCCTATGTTACTCAAGAATAACGTAGCATTCTAATGTTGAAAAAATTTTTGAAATCGGCCCAGTTCTTTTTGAATTTATTCGTTACAAACATAGAAAAATTCAAACTATTTAAGTTTTAGTAGGGATCCCTAACTTTTCCTAGCAATAAATATAGCCTATGTTACTCAAGGATAACGTAGCATTCTAATGGTGAAAAAATTTTTGAAATCGGCCCAGTTCTTTTTGAGTTTATTCGTTACAAACATACAAAAATTCAAATTATTTAAGTTTTAGTAGGGATCCCTAACTTTTTCTAGGAATAAATATACCCTATGTTACTCAGGGATAATGTAGCATTCTAAAGGTAAAAGAATTTTTGTAATCTGTCCAGTAGTTTTTGAGTTTATTCGTTACAAACATACAAAAATTCAAATTATTTTGGTTTTAGTGGGGATGCCTAATATTTTCTAGCAATAAATATACCCTATGTTACTCAGGGATAATGTAGAATTCTAAAGGTAAACGATTTTTTTGAAATCGGTCCAGTAGTTTTTGAGTTTCTTCGTTACAAACATACAAAAATTCAAATTATTTAAGTTTTAGTAGGCATGCCTAACTTTTTCTAGCAATAAATATAACCTATGTTACTCAGGGATAACGTAGCATTCTAATGGTGAAAGAATTTTTGAAATCCATCCAGTAGTTTTTGAGTTTCTTCGGTTCACACATACAAAAATTCAAATTATTTAAGTTTTAGTAGGGATCGCTCACTTTTTCTAGCAATAAATATTGCCTATGTTACTCAGGGATAACGTAGCATTCTAATGGTGAAAGAATTTTTGAAATCCATCCAGTAGTTTTTGAGTTTCTTCGGTTCACACATACAAAAATTCAAATTATTTAAGTTTTAGTAGGGATCCCTAATTTTTTCTAGCAATAAATATAGCCCTTGTTACTCAGAGATAATATAGCATTCCAACGATCGAAGAATTTTTGATATCAGTTCAGTAGTTTTTGAGTTTATTCGTTACAAACATATAAAAATACAAATCATTTAAATTTTAGTAGGGATTTATAATTTGTTCTATCAAAAAATATTACCTATGTTACTCAGGGATAATGTGGCATTCTAAAGGTCAAATAATTTTTGAAATGGGTAGAGTACTTTTTGAGTTTATTCGTTACATACATATAAAAATACAAATTATTTAAGTATTAGTACGGTACCCTAGTTTTTTCTAGCCATAAACATAGCCTATGTTACTCAAGAATAACGTAGCATTCTAATGTTGAAAAAATTTTTGAAATCGGCCCAGTTCTTTTTGAATTTATTCGTTACAAACATACAAAAATTCAAACTATTTAAGTTTTAGTAGGGATCCCTAACTTTTCCTAGCAATAAATATAGCCTATGTTACTCAAGGATAACGTAGCATTCTAATGGTGAAAAAATTTTTGAAATCGGCCCAGTTCTTTTTGAGTTTATTCGTTACAAACATACAAAAATTCAAATTATTTAAGTTTTAGTAGGGATCCCTAACTTTTTCTAGGAACTAATATACCCTATGTTACTCAGGGATAATGTAGCATTCTAAAGGTAAAAGAATTTTTGTAATCTGTCCAGTAGTTTTTGAGTTTATTCGTTACAAACATACAAAAATTCAAATTATTTTGGTTTTAGTGGGCATGCCTAATATTTTCTAGCAATAAATATACCCTATGTTACTCAGGGATAATGTAGTATTCGAATGGTGAACGATTTTTTGAAATCGGTCCAGTAGTTTTTGAGTTTCTTCGTTACAAACATACAAAAATTCAAATTTTTTAAGTTTTAGTAGGGACCCCTAGTTTTTTCTAGCCATAAACATAGCCTATAATACTCAGGGATAATGTAGTATTCCACTGGTGAACGATTTTTTGAAATCTGTCCAGTAGTTTTTGAGTTTCTTCGTTACACGCATACAAAAATTCAAATTATTTAAGTTTTAGTAGGCATGCCTAACTTTTTCTAGCAATAAATATAACCTATGTTACTCAGGGATAACGTAGCATTCTGATGGTGAAAGAATTTTTGAAATCCATCCAGTAGTTTTTGAGTTTCTTCGGTTCACACATACAAAAATTCAAATTATTTAAGTTTTAGTAGGGATCGCTAGCTTTTTCTAGCAATAAATATTGCCTATGTTACTCAGGGATTATGTAGTATTCTAAAGGTCAAAGAATTTTTGAAATCGGTCCAGTACGTTTTGAGTTTGTTTGTCACCAACATATAAACATACAAATTATTTAAGTTTTAGTGGGGATCCCTAATTTTTTCTAGCCATAAATATCTGTTTTGTTACTCAGGGATTACGTAGCATTCTAACAGTGAAAGAATTGATGAAATCGGTCTTGTAGTTTTTGAGTTTATTCGTTACAAACATACAAAAACTAAAATTATTTAGGTTTCAGTGGGGATCCCTAATATTTTCTAGCAATAAATATACTCTATGTAGCTCATGGATAATGTAGTATTCGAATGGTGAAAGGTTTTTTGAAATCGGTCCAGTAGTTTTTGAGTTTCTTCGTTACAAACATACAAAAATTCAAATTATTTAAGTTTTAGTAGGGACCCCTAGTTTTTTCTAGCCATAAACATAGCCTATAATACTCAGGGATAATGTAGCTTTCTAATGATCAAAGAATTTTTGAAATCGGTAGAGTACTTTTTGAGTTTATTCGTTACATACCTATAAAAATACAAATTATTTAAGTATTAGTAGGGTCCCCTAGTTTTTTCTAGCCATAAACATAGCCTATGTTACTCAAGGATAACGTAGCATTCTAATGGTGAAAGAATTTTTGAAATCCATCCAGTAGTTTTTGAGTTTCTTCGGTTCACACATACAAAAATTCAAATTATTTAAGTTTTAGTAGGGATCCCTAACATTTCCTAGCAATAAATATAGCCTATGTTACTCAAGGATAACGTAGCATTCTAATGGTGAAAAAATTTTTGAAATCGGTCCAGTACTTTTTGAGTTTATTCGTTACAAACATACAAAAATTCAAATTATTTAGGTTTTAGTAGGGATCCCTAATTTTTTCTAGCAATAAATATAGCCCTTGTTACTCAGAGATAATATAGCATTCCAACGATCGAAGAATTTTTGATATCGGTCCAGTAGTTTTTGAGTTTATTCGTTACAAACATATAAAAATACAAATCATTTAAATTTTAGTAGGGATTTATAATTTGTTCTATCAAAAAATATTACCTATGTTACTCAGGGATAATGTAGCATTCTAAAGGTCAAATAATTTTTGAAATGGGTAGGGTACTTTTTGAGTTTATTCGTTACATACATATAAAAATACAAATTATTTCAGTATTAGTACGGTACCCTTGTTTTTTCTAGCCATAAACATAGCCTATGTTACTCAAGAATAACGTAGCATTCTAATGGTGAAAGAATTTTTGAAATTCATCCAGTAGTTTTTGAGTTTCTTCGGTTCACACATACAAAAATTCAAATTATTTAAGTTTTAGTAGGGATCCCTAACTTTCTCTAGCAATAAATATAGGCTATGTTACTCAAGGATAACGTAGCATTCTAATGTTGAAAAAATTTTTGAAATCGGCCCAGTTCTTTTTGAATTTATTCGTTACAAACATACAAAATTTCAAATTATTTAAGTTTTAGTAGGGATCCCTAACTTTTTCTAGGAATAAATATACCCTATGTACCTCAGGGATAATGTAGCATTCTAACGGTAAAATAATTTTTGTAATCTGTCCAGTAGTTTTTGAGTTTATTCGTTACATACCTACAAAAATACAAATTATTTAAGTATTAGTGAGGTCCCCTAGTTTATTCTAGCCACAAATATAGCCTATGTTACTCAAGGATAACGTAGCATTCTAATGGTGAAATATTTTTTGAAATCCATCCAGTAGTTTTTGAGTTTCTTCGGTTCACACATACGAAAATTCCAATTATTTAAGTTTTAGTAGGGATTCCTAATTTTTTCTACCAATAAATATAGCCCTTGTTACTCAGAGATAATATAGCATTCCAACGATCGAAGAATTTTTGATATCGGTCCAGTAGTTTTTGAGTTTATTCGTTACAAAGATATAAAAATACAAATCATTTAAATTTTAGTAGGGATTTATAATTTGTTCTATCAAAAAATATTACCTATGTTACTCAGGGATAATGTAGCATTCTAAAGGTCAAATAATTTTTGAAATGGGTAGGGTACTTTTTGAGTTTATTCGTTACATACATATAAAAATACAGATTATTTCAGTATTAGTTCGGTACCCTAGTTTTTTCTAGCCATAAACATAGCCTATGTTACTCAAGAATAACGTAGCATTCTAATCGTGAACGATTTTTTGAAGTCGGTCCAGTACTTTTTGAGTTTATTCGTTACAAACATACAAAAATTTAAATTCTTTAAGTTTTAGTAGGTACCCCTAACTTTTACTAGCAATAAATATACCCTATGTTACTCAGGGATAATGTAGCATTCTAAAGGTAAAAGAATTTTTGAAATCGGTCCAGTAGTTTTTGAGTTTATTCGTTTCAAACATACAAAAATTCAAATTATTTTGGTTTTAGTGGGGATCCCTAATATTTTCTAGCAATAAATATACTCTATGTTACTGAGGGATAATGTAGTATTCGAATGGTGAACGATTTTTTGAAATCGGTCCAGTAGTTTTTGAGTTTCTTCGTTACAAACATACAAAAATTCAAATTATTTAAGTTTTAGTAGGGACCCCTAGTTTTTTCTAGCCATAAACATAGCCTATAATACTCAGGGATAATGCAGTATTCTACTGGTGAAAGATTTTTTGAAATCGGTCCAGTAGTTTTTAAGTTTCTTCGTTACACGCATACAAAAATTCAAATTATTTAAGTTTTAGTAGGCATGCCTAACTTTTTCTAGCAATAAATATAACCTATGTTACTCAGGGATAACGTAGCATTCTGATGGTGAAAGAATTTTTGAAATCCATCCAGTAGTTTTTGAGTTTCTTCGGTTCACACATACAAAAATTCAAATTATTTAAGTTTTAGTAGGGATCGCTAGCTTTTTCTAGCAATAAATATTGCCTATGTTACTCAGGGATTATGTAGTATTCTAAAGGTCAAAGAATTTTTGAAATCGGTCCAGTACGTTTTGAGTTTGTTTGTCACCAACATATAAACATACAAATTATTTAAGTTTTAGTGGGGATCCCTAATTTTTTCAAGCCATAAATATTGCCTATGTTACTCAGGGATAACGTAGCATTCTAATGGTGAAAGAATTTTTGAAATCCATCCAGTAGTTTTTGAGTTTCTTCGGTTCACACATACAAAAATTCAAATTATTTAAGTTTTAGTAGGGATCGCTCACTTTTTCTAGCAATAAATATTGCCTATGTTACTCAGGGATAACGTAGCATTCTAATGGTGAAAGAATTTTTGAAATCCATCCAGTAGTTTTTGAGTTTCTTCGGTTCACACATACAAAAATTCAAATTATTTAAGTTTTAGTAGGGATCCCTAATTTTTTCTAGCAATAAATATAGCCCTTGTTACTCAGAGATAATATAGCATTCCAACGATCGAAGAATTTTTGATATCAGTTCAGTAGTTTTTGAGTTTATTCGTTACAAACATATAAAAATACAAATCATTTAAATTTTAGTAGGGATTTATAATTTGTTCTATCAAAAAATATTACCTATGTTACTCAGGGATAATGTGGCATTCTAAAGGTCAAATAATTTTTGAAATGGGTAGAGTACTTTTTGAGTTTATTCGTTACATACATATAAAAATACAAATTATTTAAGTATTAGTACGGTACCCTAGTTTTTTCTAGCCATAAACATAGCCTATGTTACTCAAGAATAACGTAGCATTCTAATGTTGAAAAAATTTTTGAAATCGGCCCAGTTCTTTTTGAATTTATTCGTTACAAACATAGAAAAATTCAAACTATTTAAGTTTTAGTAGGGATCCCTAACTTTTCCTAGCAATAAATATAGCCTATGTTACTCAAGGATAACGTAGCATTCTAATGGTGAAAAAATTTTTGAAATCGGCCCAGTTCTTTTTGAGTTTATTCGTTACAAACATACAAAAATTCAAATTATTTAAGTTTTAGTAGGGATCCCTAACTTTTTCTAGGAATAAATATACCCTATGTTACTCAGGGATAATGTAGCATTCTAAAGGTAAAAGAATTTTTGTAATCTGTCCAGTAGTTTTTGAGTTTATTCGTTACAAACATACAAAAATTCAAATTATTTTGGTTTTAGTGGGGATGCCTAATATTTTCTAGCAATAAATATACCCTATGTTACTCAGGGATAATGTAGAATTCTAAAGGTAAACGATTTTTTTGAAATCGGTCCAGTAGTTTTTGAGTTTCTTCGTTACAAACATACAAAAATTCAAATTATTTAAGTTTTAGTAGGCATGCCTAACTTTTTCTAGCAATAAATATAACCTATGTTACTCAGGGATAACGTAGCATTCTAATGGTGAAAGAATTTTTGAAATCCATCCAGTAGTTTTTGAGTTTCTTCGGTTCACACATACAAAAATTCAAATTATTTAAGTTTTAGTAGGGATCGCTCACTTTTTCTAGCAATAAATATTGCCTATGTTACTCAGGGATAACGTAGCATTCTAATGGTGAAAGAATTTTTGAAATCCATCCAGTAGTTTTTGAGTTTCTTCGGTTCACACATACAAAAATTCAAATTATTTAAGTTTTAGTAGGGATCCCTAATTTTTTCTAGCAATAAATATAGCCCTTGTTACTCAGAGATAATATAGCATTCCAACGATCGAAGAATTTTTGATATCAGTTCAGTAGTTTTTGAGTTTATTCGTTACAAACATATAAAAATACAAATCATTTAAATTTTAGTAGGGATTTATAATTTGTTCTATCAAAAAATATTACCTATGTTACTCAGGGATAATGTGGCATTCTAAAGGTCAAATAATTTTTGAAATGGGTAGAGTACTTTTTGAGTTTATTCGTTACATACATATAAAAATACAAATTATTTAAGTATTAGTACGGTACCCTAGTTTTTTCTAGCCATAAACATAGCCTATGTTACTCAAGAATAACGTAGCATTCTAATGTTGAAAAAATTTTTGAAATCGGCCCAGTTCTTTTTGAATTTATTCGTTACAAACATACAAAAATTCAAACTATTTAAGTTTTAGTAGGGATCCCTAACTTTTCCTAGCAATAAATATAGCCTATGTTACTCAAGGATAACGTAGCATTCTAATGGTGAAAAAATTTTTGAAATCGGCCCAGTTCTTTTTGAGTTTATTCGTTACAAACATACAAAAATTCAAATTATTTAAGTTTTAGTAGGGATCCCTAACTTTTTCTAGGAATTAATATACCCTATGTTACTCAGGGATAATGTAGCATTCTAAAGGTAAAAGAATTTTTGTAATCTGTCCAGTAGTTTTTGAGTTTATTCGTTACAAACATACAAAAATTCAAATTATTTTGGTTTTAGTGGGCATGCCTAATATTTTCTAGCAATAAATATACCCTATGTTACTCAGGGATAATGTAGTATTCGAATGGTGAACGATTTTTTGAAATCGGTCCAGTAGTTTTTGAGTTTCTTCGTTACAAACATACAAAAATTCAAATTTTTTAAGTTTTAGTAGGGACCCCTAGTTTTTTCTAGCCATAAACATAGCCTATAATACTCAGGGATAATGTAGTATTCCACTGGTGAACGATTTTTTGAAATCTGTCCAGTAGTTTTTGAGTTTCTTCGTTACACGCATACAAAAATTCAAATTATTTAAGTTTTAGTAGGCATGCCTAACTTTTTCTAGCAATAAATATAACCTATGTTACTCAGGGATAACGTAGCATTCTGATGGTGAAAGAATTTTTGAAATCCATCCAGTAGTTTTTGAGTTTCTTCGGTTCACACATACAAAAATTCAAATTATTTAAGTTTTAGTAGGGATCGCTAGCTTTTTCTAGCAATAAATATTGCCTATGTTACTCAGGGATTATGTAGTATTCTAAAGGTCAAAGAATTTTTGAAATCGGTCCAGTACGTTTTGAGTTTGTTTGTCACCAACATATAAACATACAAATTATTTAAGTTTTAGTGGGGATCCCTAATTTTTTCTAGCCATAAATATCTGTTTTGTTCCTCAGGGATTACGTAGCATTCTAACAGTGAAAGAATTGATGAAATCGGTCTTGTAGTTTTTGAGTTTATTCGTTACAAACATACAAAAACTAAAATTATTTAGGTTTCAGTGGGGATCCCTAATATTTTCTAGCAATAAATATACTCTATGTAGCTCATGGATAATGTAGTATTCGAATGGTGAAAGGTTTTTTGAAATCGGTCCAGTAGTTTTTGAGTTTCTTCGTTACAAACATACAAAAATTCAAATTATTTAAGTTTTAGTAGGGACCCCTAGTTTTTTCTAGCCATAAACATAGCCTATAATACTCAGGGATAATGTAGCTTTCTAATGATCAAAGAATTTTTGAAATCGGTAGAGTACTTTTTGAGTTTATTCGTTACATACCTATAAAAATACAAATTATTTAAGTATTAGTAGGGTCCCCTAGTTTTTTCTAGCCATAAACATAGCCTATGTTACTCAAGGATAACGTAGCATTCTAATGGTGAAAGAATTTTTGAAATCCATCCAGTAGTTTTTGAGTTTCTTCGGTTCACACATACAAAAATTCAAATTATTTAAGTTTTAGTAGGGATCCCTAACATTTCCTAGCAATAAATATAGCCTATGTTACTCAAGGATAACGTAGCATTCTAATGGTGAAAAAATTTTTGAAATCGGTCCAGTACTTTTTGAGTTTATTCGTTACAAACATACAAAAATTCAAATTATTTAGGTTTTAGTAGGGATCCCTAATTTTTTCTAGCAATAAATATAGCCCTTGTTACTCAGAGATAATATAGCATTCCAACGATCGAAGAATTTTTGATATCGGTCCAGTAGTTTTTGAGTTTATTCGTTACAAACATATAAAAATACAAATCATTTAAATTTTAGTAGGGATTTATAATTTGTTCTATCAAAAAATATTACCTATGTTACTCAGGGATAATGTAGCATTCTAAAGGTCAAATAATTTTTGAAATGGGTAGGGTACTTTTTGAGTTTATTCGTTACATACATATAAAAATACAAATTATTTCAGTATTAGTACGGTACCCTTGTTTTTTCTAGCCATAAACATAGCCTATGTTACTCAAGAATAACGTAGCATTCTAATGGTGAAAGAATTTTTGAAATTCATCCAGTAGTTTTTGAGTTTCTTCGGTTCACACATACAAAAATTCAAATTATTTAAGTTTTAGTAGGGATCCCTAACTTTCTCTAGCAATAAATATAGGCTATGTTACTCAAGGATAACGTAGCATTCTAATGTTGAAAAAATTTTTGAAATCGGCCCAGTTCTTTTTGAATTTATTCGTTACAAACATACAAAATTTCAAATTATTTAAGTTTTAGTAGGGATCCCTAACTTTTTCTAGGAATAAATATACCCTATGTACCTCAGGGATAATGTAGCATTCTAACGGTAAAATAATTTTTGTAATCTGTCCAGTAGTTTTTGAGTTTATTCGTTACATACCTACAAAAATACAAATTATTTAAGTATTAGTGAGGTCCCCTAGTTTATTCTAGCCACAAATATAGCCTATGTTACTCAAGGATAACGTAGCATTCTAATGGTGAAATATTTTTTGAAATCCATCCAGTAGTTTTTGAGTTTCTTCGGTTCACACATACGAAAATTCCAATTATTTAAGTTTTAGTAGGGATTCCTAATTTTTTCTACCAATAAATATAGCCCTTGTTACTCAGAGATAATATAGCATTCCAACGATCGAAGAATTTTTGATATCGGTCCAGTAGTTTTTGAGTTTATTCGTTACAAAGATATAAAAATACAAATCATTTAAATTTTAGTAGGGATTTATAATTTGTTCTATCAAAAAATATTACCTATGTTACTCAGGGATAATGTAGCATTCTAAAGGTCAAATAATTTTTGAAATGGGTAGGGTACTTTTTGAGTTTATTCGTTACATACATATAAAAATACAGATTATTTCAGTATTAGTTCGGTACCCTAGTTTTTTCTAGCCATAAACATAGCCTATGTTACTCAAGAATAACGTAGCATTCTAATCGTGAACGATTTTTTGAAGTCGGTCCAGTACTTTTTGAGTTTATTCGTTACAAACATACAAAAATTTAAATTCTTTAAGTTTTAGTAGGTACCCCTAACTTTTACTAGCAATAAATATACCCTATGTTACTCAGGGATAATGTAGCATTCTAAAGGTAAAAGAATTTTTGAAATCGGTCCAGTAGTTTTTGAGTTTATTCGTTTCAAACATACAAAAATTCAAATTATTTTGGTTTTAGTGGGGATCCCTAATATTTTCTAGCAATAAATATACTCTATGTTACTGAGGGATAATGTAGTATTCGAATGGTGAACGATTTTTTGAAATCGGTCCAGTAGTTTTTGAGTTTCTTCGTTACAAACATACAAAAATTCAAATTATTTAAGTTTTAGTAGGGACCCCTAGTTTTTTCTAGCCATAAACATAGCCTATAATACTCAGGGATAATGCAGTATTCTACTGGTGAAAGATTTTTTGAAATCGGTCCAGTAGTTTTTAAGTTTCTTCGTTACAAACATACAAAAATTCAAATTTTTTAAGTTTTAGTAGGCATGCCTAACTTTTTCTAGCAATAAATATAACCTATGTTACTCAGGGATAACGTAGCATTCTAATGGTGAAAGAATTTTTGAAATCCATCCAGTAGTTTTTGAGTTTCTTCGGTTCACACATACAAAAATTCAAATTATTTAAGTTTTAGTAGGGATCGCTCACTTTTTCTAGCAATAAATATTGCCTATGTTACTCAGGGATAACGTAGCATTCCAATGGTGAAAGAATTTTTGAAATCCATCCAGTAGTTTTTGAGTTTCTTCGGTTCACACATACAAAAATTCAAATTATTTAAGTTTTAGTAGGGATCCCTAATTTTTTCTAGCAATAAATATAGCCCTTGTTACTCAGCGATAATATAGCATTCCAACGATCGAAGAATTTTTGATATCAGTTCAGTAGTTTTTGAGTTTATTCGTTACAAACATATAAAAATACAAATCATTTAAATTTTAGTAGGGATTTATAATTTGTTCTATCAAAAAATATTACCTATGTTACTCAGGGATAATGTGGCATTCTAAAGGTCAAATAATTTTTGAAATGGGTAGAGTACTTTTTGAGTTTATTCGTTACATACATATAAAAATACAAATTATTTAAGTATTAGTACGGTACCCTAGTTTTTTCTAGCCATAAACATAGCCTATGTTACTCAAGAATAACGTAGCATTCTAATGTTGAAAAAATTTTTGAAATCGGCCCAGTTCTTTTTGAATTTATTCGTTACAAACATACAACAATTCAAACTATTTAAGTTTTAGTAGGGATCCCTAACTTTTCCTAGCAATAAATATAGCCTATGTTACTCAAGGATAACGTAGCATTCTAATGGTGAAAAAATTTTTGAAATCGGCCCAGTTCTTTTTGAGTTTATTCGTTACAAACATACAAAAATTCAAATTATTTAAGTTTTAGTAGGGATCCCTAACTTTTTCTAGGAATAAATATACCCTATGTTACTCAGGGATAATGTAGCATTCTAAAGGTAAAAGAATTTTTGTAATCTGTCCAGTAGTTTTTGAGTTTATTCGTTACAAACATACAAAAATTCAAATTATTTTGGTTTTAGTGGGGATGCCTAATATTTTCTAGCAATAAATATACCCTATGTTACTCAGGGATAATGTAGAATTCTAAAGGTAAAAGATTTTTTTGAAATCGGTCCAGTAGTTTTTGAGTTTCTTCGTTACAAACATACAAAAATTCAAATTATTTAAGTTTTAGTAGGCATGCCTAACTTTTTCTAGCAATAAATATAACCTATGTTACTCAGGGATAACGTAGCATTCTAATGGTGAAAGAATTTTTGAAATCCATCCAGTAGTTTTTGAGTTTCTTCGGTTCACACATACAAAAATTCAAATTATTTAAGTTTTAGTAGGGATCGCTCACTTTTTCTAGCAATAAATATTGCCTATGTTACTCAGGGATAACGTAGCATTCTAATGGTGAAAGAATTTTTGAAATCCATCCAGTAGTTTTTGAGTTTCTTCGGTTCACACATACAAAAATTCAAATTATTTAAGTTTTAGTAGGGATCCCTAATTTTTTCTAGCAATAAATATAGCCCTTGTTACTCAGAGATAATATAGCATTCCAACGATCGAAGAATTTTTGATATCAGTTCAGTAGTTTTTGAGTTTATTCGTTACAAACATATAAAAATACAAATCATTTAAATTTTAGTAGGGATTTATAATTTGTTCTATCAAAAAATATTACCTATGTTACTCAGGGATAATGTGGCATTCTAAAGGTCAAATAATTTTTGAAATGGGTAGAGTACTTTTTGAGTTTATTCGTTACATACATATAAAAATACAAATTATTTAAGTATTAGTACGGTACCCTAGTTTTTTCTAGCCATAAACATAGCCTATGTTACTCAAGAATAACGTAGCATTCTAATGTTGAAAAAATTTTTGAAATCGGCCCAGTTCTTTTTGAATTTATTCGTTACAAACATACAAAAATTCAAACTATTTAAGTTTTAGTAGGGATCCCTAACTTTTCCTAGCAATAAATATAGCCTATGTTACTCAAGGATAACGTAGCATTCTAATGGTGAAAAAATTTTTGAAATCGGCCCAGTTCTTTTTGAGTTTATTCGTTACAAACATACAAAAATTCAAATTATTTAAGTTTTAGTAGGGATCCCTAACTTTTTCTAGGAATAAATATACCATATGTTACTCAGGGATAATGTAGCATTCTAAGGGTAAAAGAATTTTTGTAATCTGTCCAGTAGTTTTTGAGTTTATTCGTTACAAACATACAAAAATTCAAATTATTTTGGTTTTAGTGGGGATGCCTAATATTTTCTAGCAATAAATATACCCTATGTTACTCAGGGATAATGTAGTATTCGAATGGTGAACGATTTTTTGAAATCGGTCCAGTAGTTTTTGAGTTTCTTCGTTACAAACATACAAAAATTCAAATTATTTAAGTTTTAGTAGGGACCCCTAGTTTTTTCTAGCCATAAACATAGCCTATAATACTCAGGGATAATGTAGTATTCCACTGGTGAACGATTTTTTGAAATCTGTCCAGTAGTTTTTGAGTTTCTTCGTTACACGCATACAAAAATTCAAATTATTTAAGTTTTAGTAGGCATGCCTAACTTTTTCTAGCAATAAATATAACCTATGTTACTCAGGGATAACGTAGCATTCTGATGGTGAAAGAATTTTTGAAATCCATCCAGTAGTTTTTGAGTTTCTTCGGTTCACACATACAAAAATTCAAATTATTTAAGTTTTAGTAGGGATCGCTAGCTTTTTCTAGCAATAAATATTGCCTATGTTACTCAGGGATTATGTAGTATTCTAAAGGTCAAAGAATTTTTGAAATCGGTCCAGTACTTTTTGAGTTTGTTTGTCACCAACATATAAACATACAAATTATTTAAGTTTTAGTGGGGATCCCTAATTTTTTCTAGCCATAAATATCTGTTTTGTTACTCAGGGATTACGTAGCATTCTAACAGTGAAAGAATTGATGAAATCGGTCTTGTAGTTTTTGAGTTTATTCGTTACAAACATACAAAAACTCAAATTATTTAGGTTTCAGTGGGGATCCCTAATATTTTCTAGCAATAAATATACTCTATGTAGCTCATGGATAATGTAGTATTCGAATGGTGAAAGGTTTTTTGAAATCGGTCCAGTAGTTTTTGAGTTTCTTCGTTACAAACATACAAAAATTCAAATTATTTAAGTTTTAGTAGCGACCCCTAGTTTTTTCTAGCCATAAACATAGCCTATAATACTCAGGGATAATGTAGCTTTCTAATGGTCAAAGAATTTTTGAAATCGGTAGAGTACTTTTTGAGTTTATTCGTTACATACCTATAAAAATACAAATTATTTAAGTATTAGTAGGGTCCCCTAGTTTTTTCTAGCCATAAACATAGCCTATGTTACTCAAGGATAACGTAGCATTCTAATGGTGAAAGAATTTTTGAAATCCATCCAGTAGTTTTTGAGTTTCTTCGGTTCACACATACAAAAATTCAAATTATTTAAGTTTTAGTAGGGATCCCTAACATTTCCTAGCAATAAATATAGCCTATGTTACTCAAGGATAACGTAGCATTCTAATGGTGAAAAAATTTTTGAAATCGGTCCAGTACTTTTTGAGTTTATTCGTTACAAACATACAAAAATTCAAATTATTTAGGTTTTAGTAGGGATCCCTAATTTTTTCTAGCAATAAATATAGCCCTTGTTACTCAGAGATAATATAGCATTCCAACGATCGAAGAATTTTTGATATCGGTCCAGTAGTTTTTGAGTTTATTCGTTACAAACATATAAAAATACAAATCATTTAAATTTTAGTAGAGATTTATAATTTGTTCTATCAAAAAATATTACCTATGTTACTCAGGGATAATGTAGCATTCTAAAGGTCAAATAATTTTTGAAATGGGTAGGGTACTTTTTGAGTTTATTCGTTACATACATATAAAAATACAAATTATTTCAGTATTAGTACGGTACCCTTGTTTTTTCTAGCCATAAACATAGCCTATGTTACTCAAGAATAACGTAGCATTCTAATGGTGAAAGAATTTTTGAAATTCATCCAGTAGTTTTTGAGTTTCTTCGGTTCACACATACAAAAATTCAAATTATTTAAGTTTTAGTAGGGATCCCTAACTTTCTCTAGCAATAAATATAGGCTATGTTACTCAAGGATAACGTAGCATTCTAATGTTGAAAAAATTTTTGAAATCGGCCCAGTTCTTTTTGAATTTATTCGTTACAAACATACAAAATTTCAAATTATTTAAGTTTTAGTAGGGATCCCTAACTTTTTCTAGGAATAAATATACCCTATGTACCTCAGGGATAATGTAGCATTCTAACGGTAAAATAATTTTTGTAATCTGTCCAGTAGTTTTTGAGTTTATTCGTTACATACCTACAAAAATACAAATTATTTAAGTATTAGTGAGGTCCCCTAGTTTATTCTAGCCACAAATATAGCCTATGTTACTCAAGGATAACGTAGCATTCTAATGGTGAAATATTTTTTGAAATCCATCCAGTAGTTTTTGAGTTTCTTCGGTTCACACATACGAAAATTCCAATTATTTAAGTTTTAGTAGGGATTCCTAATTTTTTCTACCAATAAATATAGCCCTTGTTACTCAGAGATAATATAGCATTCCAACGATCGAAGAATTTTTGATATCGGTCCAGTAGTTTTTGAGTTTATTCGTTACAAAGATATAAAAATACAAATCATTTAAATTTTAGTAGGGATTTATAATTTGTTCTATCAAAAAATATTACCTATGTTACTCAGGGATAATGTAGCATTCTAAAGGTCAAATAATTTTTGAAATGGGTAGGGTACTTTTTGAGTTTATTCGTTACATACATATAAAAATACAAATTATTTCAGTATTAGTTCGGTACCCTAGTTTTTTCTAGCCATAAACATAGCCTATGTTACTCAAGAATAACGTAGCATTCTAATGGTGAACGATTTTTTGAAGTCGGTCCAGTACTTTTTGAGTTTATTCGTTACAAACATACAAAAATTTAAATTCTTTAAGTTTTAGTAGGTACCCCTAACTTTTACTAGCAATAAATATACCCTATGTTACTCAGGGATAATGTAGCATTCTAAAGGTAAAAGAATTTTTGAAATCGGTCCAGTAGTTTTTGAGTTTATTCGTTTCAAACATACAAAAATTCAAATTATTTTGGTTTTAGTGGGGATCCCTAATATTTTCTAGCAATAAATATACTCTATGTTACTGAGGGATAATGTAGTATTCGAATGGTGAACGATTTTTTGAAATCGGTCCAGTAGTTTTTGAGTTTCTTCGTTACACACATACAAAAATTCAAATTATTTAAGTTTTAGTAGGGACCCCTAGTTTTTTCTAGCCATAAACATAGCCTATAATACTCAGGGATAATGCAGTATTCTACTGGTGAAAGATTTTTTGAAATCGGTCCAGTAGTTTTTAAGTTTCTTCGTTACAAACATACAAAAATTCAAATTTTTTAAGTTTTAGTAGGCATGCCTAACTTTTCTAGCAATAAATATAACCTATGTTACTCAGGGATAACGTAGCATTCTAATGGTGAACGATTTTTTGAAATCGGTCCAGTAATTTTTGAGTTTCTTCGTTACAAACATACAAAAATTCAAATTTTTTAAGTTTTAGTAGGCATGCCTAACTTTTTCTAGCAATAAATATAACCTATGTTACTCAGGGATAAAGTAACATTCTAATGGTGAACGATTTTTTGAAATCGGTCCAGTACTTTTTGAGTTTATTCGTTACAAACATACAAAAATTTAAATTCTTTAAGTTTTAGTAGGTACCCCTAACTTTTACTAGCAATATATATACCCTATGTTACTCAGGGATAATGTAGCATTGTAAAGGTAAAAGAATTTTTGAAATCGGTCCAGTAGTTTTTGAGTTTATTCATTACAAACATACAAAAATTCAAATTATTTTAGTTTTAGTGGGGATCCCTAATATTTTCTAGCAATAAATATACCCTATGTTACTCAGGGATAATGTAGCATTCTAATGGTTAACGATTTTTTGAAATCGGTCCAGTAGTTTTTGAGTTTCTTCGTTACAAACATACAAAAATTCAAATTTTTTAAGTTTTAGTAGGCATGCCTAACTTTTTCTAGCAATAAATATAACCTATGTTACTCAGGGATAAAGTAACATTCTAATGGTGAACGATTTTTTGAAATCGGTCCAGTAGTTTTTGAGTTTCTTCGTTAGAAACATACAAAAATTCAAATTATTTAAGTTTTAGTAGGGACCCCTAGTTTTTTCTAGCCATAAACATAGCCTATGTTACTCAAGGATAACGTAGCATTCTAATGGTGAAATATTTTTTGAAATCCATCCAGTAGTTTTTGAGTTTCTTCGGTTCACACATACGAAAATTCCAATTATTTAAGTTTTAGTAGGGATTCCTAATTTTTTCTACCAATAAATATAGCCCTTGTTACTCAGAGATAATATAGCATTCCAACGATCGAAGAATTTTTGATATCGGTCCAGTAGTTTTTGAGTTTATTCGTTACAAAGATATAAAAATACAAATCATTTAAATTTTAGTAGGGATTTATAATTTGTTCTATCAAAAAATATTACCTATGTTACTCAGGGATAATGTAGCATTCTAAAGGTCAAATAATTTTTGAAATGGGTAGGGTACTTTTTGAGTTTATTCGTTACATACATATAAAAATACAAATTATTTCAGTATTAGTTCGGTACCCTAGTTTTTTCTAGCCATAAACATAGCCTATGTTACTCAAGAATAACGTAGCATTCTAATGGTGAACGATTTTTTGAAGTCGGTCCAGTACTTTTTGAGTTTATTCGTTACAAACATACAAAAATTTAAATTCTTTAAGTTTTAGTAGGTACCCCTAACTTTTACTAGCAATAAATATACCCTATGTTACTCAGGGATAATGTAGCATTCTAAAGGTAAAAGAATTTTTGAAATCGGTCCAGTAGTTTTTGAGTTTATTCGTTTCAAACATACAAAAATTCAAATTATTTTGGTTTTAGTGGGGATCCCTAATATTTTCTAGCAATAAATATACTCTATGTTACTGAGGGATAATGTAGTATTCGAATGGTGAACGATTTTTTGAAATCGGTCCAGTAGTTTTTGAGTTTCTTCGTTACACACATACAAAAATTCAAATTATTTAAGTTTTAGTAGGGACCCCTAGTTTTTTCTAGCCATAAACATAGCCTATAATACTCAGGGATAATGCAGTATTCTACTGGTGAAAGATTTTTTGAAATCGGTCCAGTAGTTTTTAAGTTTCTTCGTTACAAACATACAAAAATTCAAATTTTTTAAGTTTTAGTAGGCATGCCTAACTTTTCTAGCAATAAATATAACCTATGTTACTCAGGGATAACGTAGCATTCTAATGGTGAACGATTTTTTGAAATCGGTCCAGTAATTTTTGAGTTTCTTCGTTACAAACATACAAAAATTCAAATTTTTTAAGTTTTAGTAGGCATGCCTAACTTTTTCTAGCAATAAATATAACCTATGTTACTCAGGGATAAAGTAACATTCTAATGGTGAACGATTTTTTGAAATCGGTCCAGTACTTTTTGAGTTTATTCGTTACAAACATACAAAAATTTAAATTCTTTAAGTTTTAGTAGGTACCCCTAACTTTTACTAGCAATATATATACCCTATGTTACTCAGGGATAATGTAGCATTGTAAAGGTAAAAGAATTTTTGAAATCGGTCCAGTAGTTTTTGAGTTTATTCATTACAAACATACAAAAATTCAAATTATTTTAGTTTTAGTGGGGATCCCTAATATTTTCTAGCAATAAATATACCCTATGTTACTCAGGGATAATGTAGCATTCTAATGGTTAACGATTTTTTGAAATCGGTCCAGTAGTTTTTGAGTTTCTTCGTTACAAACATACAAAAATTCAAATTTTTTAAGTTTTAGTAGGCATGCCTAACTTTTTCTAGCAATAAATATAACCTATGTTACTCAGGGATAAAGTAACATTCTAATGGTGAACGATTTTTTGAAATCGGTCCAGTAGTTTTTGAGTTTCTTCGTTAGAAACATACAAAAATTCAAATTATTTAAGTTTTAGTAGGGACCCCTAGTTTTTTCTAGCCATAAACATAGCCTATAATACTCAGGGATAATGTAGTATTCCACTGGTGAACGATTTTATAAAATCGGTCCAGTAGTTTTTGAGTTTCTTCGTTACAAACATACAAAAATTCAAATTATTTAAGTTTTAGTAGGCATGCCTAACTTTTTCTAGCAATAAATATAACTTATGTTACTCAGGGATAACGTAGCATTCTAATGGTGAAAGAATTTTTGAAATCCATCCAGTAGTTTTTGAGTTTCTTCGGTTCACACATACAAAAATTCAAATTATTTAAGTTTTAGTAGGGATCGCTAACTTTTCCTAGCAATAAATATTGCCTATGTTACTCAGGGATAATGTAGCATTCTAAAGATGAAAGAATTTTTGAAATCGGTCCAGTAGTTTTTGAGTTTCTTCGGTTAAAACATACCAAAATACAAATTATTTAAGTTTTGGTAGGGATCCCTAATATTTTCTAGCAATAAATATTGCCTATCTTACTCAGGGATAATGTAGCATTCTAAAGGTGAAAGAATTTTTGAAATCGGTCCAGTATTTTTGAGTTTATTCGTTACAAACCTATAAGAATACAAATTATTTAAGTTTCTCTAGGGTCCCCTAGTTTTTTCTAGCCATAAACATAGCCTATGTTACTCAGGGATTATGAAGCATTCTAAAAGTCAAAGAATTTTTGAAATCGGTCCAGTAGTTTTTGAGTTTCTTCGTTACAAACATACAAAAATTCAAATTGTTTAAGTTTTAGTAGGCATGCCTAACTCTTTCTAGCAATAAATATAAGCTATGATACTCAGGGATAACGTAGCATTCTAATGGTGAACGACTTTTTGAAATCGGTCCAGTACTTTTTGAGTTTATTCGTTACAAACATACAAAAATTTAAATTCTTTAAGTTTTAGTAGGTACCCCGAACTTTTACTGGCAATAAATATACGCTATGTTACTCAGGGATAATGTAGCATTCTAAAGGTAAAAGAATTTTTGAAGTGGGTCCAGTAGTTTTTGAGTTTATTCGTTACAAACATACAAAAATTCAAATTATTTTGGTTTTTGTGGGGATCCCTAATATTTTCTAGCAATAAATATACCCTATGTTACTCAGGGATAATGTAGGATTCTAAAGGTAAAAGATTTTTTGAAATCGGTCCAGTAGTTTTTGAGTTTCTTCGTTACAAACATACAAAAATTTAAATTATTTAAGTTTTAGTAGGGACCCCTAACTTTTTCTAGCAATAAATATACCCTATGTTACTCAGGGATAATGTAGTATTCGAATGGTGAACGATTTTTTGAAATCGGTCCAGTAGTTTTTGAGTTTCTTCGTTACAAACACACAAAAATTCAAATTATTTAAGTTTTAGTAGGGACCCCTAGTTTTTTCTAGCCATAAACATAGCCTATAATACTCAGGGATAATGTAGTATTCCACTGGTGAACGATTTTATGAAATCGGTCCAGTAGTTTTTGAGTTTCTTCGTTACAAACATACAAAAATTCAAATTATTTAAGTTTTAGTAGGCATGCCTAACTTTTTCTAGCAATAAATATAACCTATGTTACTCAGGGATAACGTAGCATTCTAATGGTGAAAGAATTTTTGAAATCGGTCCAGTATTTTTTGAGTTTATTCGTTACAAACCTATAAAAATACAAATTATTTAAGTTTCAGTAGGGTCCCCTAGTTTTTTCTAGCCATAAACATAGCGTATGTTACTCAGGGATAATGTAGCATTCTAAAGGTCAAAGAATTTTTGAAATCGGTCCAGTATTTTTTGAGTTTATTTGTTACCAACATATAAACATGCAAATTCTTTAAGTTTTAGTAGGCATCCTTAATTTTTTCTACCAATTAATATTGCCTATGTTACTCAGGGATAACGTAGCATTCTAATGGTGAACGACTTTTTGAAATCGGTCCAGTACTTTTTGAGTTTATTCGTTACAAACATACAAAAATTTAAATTCTTTAAGTTTTAGTAGGTACCACGAACTTTTACTGGCAATAAATATACCCTATGTTGCTCAGGGATAATGTAGCATTCTAAAGGTAAAAGAATTTTTGAAATCGGTCCAGTAGTTTTTGAGTTTATTCGTTACAAATATACAAAAATTCAAATTATTTTGGTTTTAGTGGGGATCGCTAATATTTTCTAGCAATAAATATACCCTATGTTACACAGGGATAATGTAGCATTCTAAAGGTAAAAGATTTTTTGAAATCGGTCCAGTAGTTTTTGAGTTTCTACGTTACAAACATACAAAAATTTAAATTATTTAAGTTTTAGTAGGGACCCCTAACTTTTTCTAGCAATAAATATACCCTATGTTACTCAGGGATAATGTAGTATTCGAATGGTGAACGATTTTTTGAAATCGGTCCAGTACTTTTTCAGTTTCTTCGTTACAAACATACAAAAATTCAAATTATTTAAGTTTTAGTAGGTACCCCTAGTTTTTTCTAGCCATATACATAGCCTATAATACTCAGCGATAATGTAGTATTCCACTGGTGAACGATTTTATGAAATCGGTCCAGTAGTTTTTGAGTTTCTTCGTTACAAAAGTACAAAAATTCAAATTATTTAAGTTTTAGTAGGCATGCCTAACTTTGTCTAGCAATAAATATAACCTATGTTACTCAGGGATAACGTAGCATTCTAATGGTGAAAGAATTTCTGAAATCCATCCAGTAGTTTTTGAGTTTCTTCGGTTCACACATACAAAAATTCAAATTATTTAAGTTTTAGTAGGGATCGCTAACTTTTTCTAGCAATAAATATTGCCTATGTCACTCAGGGATAAGGTAGCATTCTAAAGATGAAAGAATTTTTGAAATCGGTCCAGTAGTTTTTGAGTTTCTTCGGTTCAAACATACAAAAATACAAATTATTTAAGTTTTGGTAGGGATCCCTAATTTTTTCTAGCAATAAATATCGCCTATCTTACTCAGGGGTAATGTAGCATTCTAAACGTGAAAGAATTTTTGAAATCGGTCCAGTAGTTTTTGAGTTTATTCGTTACAAACCTATAAAAATACAAATTATTTAAGTTTCAGTAGGGTCCCCTAGTTTTTTCTAGCCATAAACATAGCCTATGTTACTCAGGGATAATGTAGCATTCTAAAGGTCAAAGAATTTTTGAAATCGGTCCAGTATTTTTTTAGTTTATTTGTTACCAACATAGAAACATGCAAATTCTTTCAGTTTTAGTAGGGATCCCTAATTTTTTCTACCAACTAATATTGCCTATGTTACTCAGGGATAACGTAGCATTCTAATGGTGAACGACTTTTTGAAATCGGTCCAGTACTTTATGAGTTTATTCGTTACAAACATACAAAAATTTAAATTCTTTAAGTTTTAGTAGGTACCACGAACTTTTACTGGCAATAAATATACCCTATGTTACTCAGGGATAATGTAGCATTCTAAAGGTAAAAGAATTTTTTAAATCGGTCCAGTAGTTTTTGAGTTTATTCGTTACAAACATACAAAAATTCAAATTATTTTGGTTTTAGTGGGGATCCCTAATATTTTCTAGCAATAAATATACCCTATGTTACTCAGGGATAATGTAGCATTCTAAAGGTAAAAGATTTTTTGAAATCGGTCCAGTAGTTTTTGAGTTTCTTCGTTACAAACATACAAAAATTTAAATTATTTAAGTTTTAGTAGGGACCCCTAACTTTTTCTAGCAATAAATATACCCTATGTTACTCAGGGATAATGTAGTCTTCGAATGGTGAACGATTTTTTGAAATCGGTCCAGTAGTTTTTCTGTTTCTTCGTTACAAACATACAAAAATTCAAATTATTTAAGTTTTAGTAGGTACCCCTAGTTTTTTCTTGCCATATACATAGCCTATAATACTCAGGGATAATGTAGTATTCCACTGGTGAACGATTTTATGAAATCGGTCCAGTAGTTTTTGAGTTTCTTCGTTACAAACATACAAAAATTCAAATTATTTAAGTTTTAGTAGGCATGCCTAACTTTTTCTAGCAATAAATATAACCTATGTTACTCAGGGATAACGTAGCATTCTAATGGTGAAAGAATTTTTGAAATCCATCCAGTAGTTTTTGAGTTTCTTCGGTTCACACATACAAAAATTCAAATTATTTAAGTTTTAGTAGGGATCGCTAACTTTTACTAGCAATAAATATTGCCTGTCTTACTCAGGGATAATGTAGCATTCTAAAGGTGAAAGAATTTTTGAAATCGGTCCAGTAGTTTTTGAATTTATTCGTTACAAACCTATAAAAATACAAATTATTTAAGTTTCAGTATGGTCCCCTAGTTTTTTCTAGCCATAAACATAGCCTATGTTACTCAGGGATAATGTAGCATTCTAAAGCTCAAAGAATTTTTGAAATCGGTCCAGTACTTTTTGAGTTTATTCGTTACCAACATATAAACATGCAAATTCTTGAAGTTTTAGTAGGGATCCCTAATTTTTTCTACCAATTAATATTGCCTATGTCACTCAGGGATTATGTAGCATTCTAAAGGTCAAAGAATTTTTGAAATCGGTCCAGTACTTTTTGAGTTTGTTCGTCACCAACATATAAACATACAAATTATTTAAGTTTTAGTACGGATCCCTAATTTTTTCTAGCCATAACTATATCTTGTGTTACTGAGGGATTACGTAGCATTCTAACAGTGAAAGAATTTTTGAAATCGGTCTTGTAGTTTTTGAGTTTATTCGTTACAAACATACAAAAACTCAAATTATTTTGGTTTTAGTGGGGATCCCTAATATTTTCTAGCAATAAATATACTCTATGTTACTCATGGATAATGTAGTATTCGAATGGTGAAAGATTTTTTGAAATCGGTACAGTAGATTTTGAGTTTCTTCGTTACAAACATACAAAAATTCAAATTATTTAAGTTTTAGTAGGGACCCCTAGTTTTTTCTAGCCATAAACATAGCCTATAATACTCAGGGATAATGTAGCATTCTAAAGGTCAAAGAATTTTTGAAATCGGTAGAGTAGTTTTTGAGTTTATTCGTTACATACCTATAAAAATACAAATTATTTAAGTATTAGTAGGGTGTCCTAGTTTTTTCTAGCCCTAAACATAGCCTATCTTACTCAAGGCTAACGTAGTATTCTAATGGTGAACGATTTTTTGAAATCGGTCCAGTAGTTTTTGAGTTTCTTCGTTACAAACATACAAAAATTCAAATTTTTTAAGTTTTAGTAGGCATCCCTAACTTTTTCTAGCAATAAATATAACCTATGTTACTCAGAGATAAAGTAGCATTCTAATGGTGAACGATTTTTTGAAATCGGTCCAGTAGTTTTTGAGTTTATTCGTCACAAACATACAAAAATTCAAATTATTTTAGTTTTAGTGGGGATCCCTAATATTTTCTAGCAATAAATATACCCTATGTTACTCAGGGATAATGTAGCATTCTAAAGGTAAAAGATTTTTTGAAATCGGTCTAGTAGTTTTTGAGTTTCTTCGTTACAAACATACAAAAATTTAAATTATTTAAGTTTAGTAGGGACCCCTAACTTTTTCTAGCAATAAATATACCCTATGTTACTCAGGGATAATGTAGTATTCGAATGGTGAACGATTTTTTGAAATCGGTCCAGTAGTTTTTGAGTTTCTTCGTTACAAACATACAAAAATTCAAATTATTTAAGTTTTAGTAGGGACCCCTAGTTTTTTCTAGCCATAAACATAGCCTATAATACTCAGGGATAATGTAGTATTCCACTGGTGAACGATTTTATAAAATCGGTCCAGTAGTTTTTGAGTTTCTTCGTTACAAACATACAAAAATTCAAATTATTTAAGTTTTAGTAGGCATGCCTAACTTTTTCTAGCAATAAATATAACCTATGTTACTAAGGGATAACGTAGCATTTTAATGGTGAAAGAATTTTTGAAATCCTTCCAGTAGTTTTTGAGTTTCTTCGGTTCACACATACAAAAATTCAAATTATTTAAGTTTTAGTAGGGATCGCTAACTTTTTCTAGCAATAAATATTGCCTATGTCACTCAGGGATAATGTAGCATTCTAAAGATGAAAGAATTTTTGAAATCGGTCCAGTAGTTTTTGAGTTTCTTCGGTTCAAACATACCAAAATACAAATTATTTAAGTTTTGGTAGGGATCCCTAATATTTTCTAGCAATAAATATTGCCTATCTTACTCAGGGATAATGTAGCATTCTAAAGGTGAAAGAATTTTTGAAATCGGTTCAGTATTTTTGAGTTTATTCGTTACAAACCTATAAAAATACAAATTATTTAAGTTTCAGTAGGGTCCCCTAGTTTTTTCTAGCCATAAACATAGCCTATGTTACGCAGGGATAATGAAGCATTCTAAAGGTTAAAGAATTTTTGAAATCGGTCCAGTACTTTTTGAGTTTATTCGTTACCAACATATAAACATGCAAATTCTTTAAATTTTAGTAGGGATTCCTAATTTTTTCTACCAATTAATATTGCCTATGTCACTCAGGGATTATGTAGCATTCTAAAAGTCAAAGAATTTATGAAATCGGTCCAGTAGTTTTTGAGTTTCTTCGTTACAAACATACAAAAATTCAAATTGTTTAAGTTTTAGTAGGCATGCCTAAATCTTTCTAGCAATAAATATAACCTATGTTACTCAGGGATAACGTAGCATTCTAATGGTGAACGACTTTTTGAAATCGGTCCAGCACTTTTTGAGTTTGTTCGTTACAAACATACAAAAATTTAAATTCTTTACGTTTTAGTAGGTACCCCGAACTTTTACTGGCAATAAATATACCCTATGTTACTCAGGGATAATGTAGCATTCTAAAGGTAAAAGAATTTATGAAATCGGTCCAGTAGTTTTTGAGTTTATTCGTTACAAACATACAAAAATTCAAATTAGTTTGGTTTTAGTGGGGATCCCTAATATTTTCTAGCAATAAATATACCCTATGTTACTCAGGGATAATGTAGCATTCTAAGGGTAAAAGATTTTTTGAAATCGGTCCAGTAGTTTTTGAGTTTCTTCGGTTCACACATACAAAAATTCAAATTATTTTAGTTTTAGTAGGGACCCCTAACTTTTTCTAGCAATAAATATACCCTATGTTACTCAGGGATAATGTAGTATTCGAATGGTGAACGATTTTTTGAAATCGGTCCAGTAGTTTTTGAGTTTCTTCGTTACAAACATACAAAAATTCAAATTATTGAAGTTTTAGTAGGGACCCCTAGTTTTTTCTAGCCATAAACATAGCCTATAATACTCAGGGATAATGTAGTATTCCACTGGTGAACGATTTTATGAAATCGGTCCAGTAGTTTTTGAGTTTCTTCGTTACAAACATACAAAAATTCAAATTATTTAAGTTTTAGTAGGCATGCCTAACTTTTTCTAGCAATAAATATAACCTATGTTACTCAGGGATAACGTAGCACTCTAATGGTGAAAGAATTTTTGAAATCCATCCAGTAGTTTTTGAGTTTCTTCGGTTCACACATACAAAAATTCAAATTATTTAAGTTTTAGTAGGGATCGCTAACTTCTTCTAGCAATAAATATTGCCTATCTTACTCAGGGATAATGCAGCATTCTAAAGGTGAAAGAAATTTTGAAATCGGTCCAGTAGTTTTTGAGTTTATTCATTACAAACCTATAAAAATACAAATTATTTAAGTTTCAGTAGGGTCCCCTAGTTTTTTTTAGCCATAAACATAGCCTATGTTACTCAGGGATAATGTAGCATTCTAAAGGTCAAAGAATTTTTGAAATCGGTCCGGTACTTTTTGAGTTTATTCGTTACCAACATATAAACATGCAAATTCTTGAAGTTTTAGTAGGGATCCCTAATTTTTTCTACCAATTAATATTGCCTATGTCACTCTGGGATTATGTAGCATTCCAAAGGTCAAAGAATTTTTGAAATCGGTCCAGTACTTTTTGAGTTTATTCGTTACATACCTATAAAAATACAAATTATTTAAGTATTAGTAGGGTGCCCTAGTTTTTTCTAGCCCTAAACATAGCCTATGTTACTCAAGGATAACGTAGCATTCTAATGGTGAAAGGATTTTTGAAATCCATCCAGTAGTTTTTGAGTTTCTTCGGTTCACACATACAAAAATTCAAATTATTTTAGTTTTAGTAGGGATCCCTAATTCTTTGTACCAATTAATATTGCCTATGTTACTCAGGGATAACGTAGCATTCTAATGGTGAACGACTTTTTGAAATCGGTCCAGTACTTTTTGAGTTTATTCGTTACAAACATACAAAAATTTAAATTATTTAAGTTTTAGTAGGGACCCCTAGTTTTTTCTAGCCATAAACATAGCCTATAATACTCAGGGATAATGTAGCATTCTAAAGGTCAAAGAATTTTTGAAATCGGTAGAGTACTTTTTGAGTTTATTCGTTACATACCTATGAAAATACAAATTATTTAAGTATTAGTAGGGTCCCCTAGTTTTTTCTAGCAATAAATATAGCCCTTGTTACTCAGGGATAATATAGCATTCTAACGATCCAAGAGTTTTTGATATGGGTCCAGTAGTTTTTGAGTTTATTCGTTACAAAATTATAAAAATACAAATCATTTAAATTTCAGTAGCGATTTATAATTTGTTCTATCAATAAATGTAGCCTATGCTACTCAGGGATAATGTAGCATTCTAAAGGCCAAAGAATTTTTGAAATCGGTCCAGTACTTTTTGAATTTATTCTTTACCAACATAGGAACATACAAATTATTTAAATTTTAGTAGGGATCCCAAATTTTTTCTAGCAATAAATATCGTCTATGTTCCTCAGGGATAATGTAGCATTCTAATGGTGAAACATTTTTTAAAATCGGTCCAGTAGTTTTTGAGTTTCTTCGTTACAAACATACAAAATTCAAATAATTTAAGTTTTAGTAGGCATCCCTAACTTTTTCTAGCAATAAATATACCCTATGTTACTCAGGGATAATGTAGCATTCTAAAGGTGAAAAAATTTTTGAAATCGGTCCAGTAGTTTTTGAGTTTATTCGTTAGAAACATACAAAAATTCAAATTATTTTGGTTTTAGTGGGGATCCCTAATATTTTCCAGCAAGAAATATACTCTATGTTACTCAGGGATAATGTAGTATTCGAATGGTGAAAGAGGTTTTGAAATCGGTCCAGTAGTTTTTGAGTTTCTTCGTTACAAACATACAAAAATTCAAATTATTTTGGTTTTAGTGGGGATCCCTAATATTTTCTAGCAATAAATATACCCTGTGTTACTCAGGGATAATGTAGCATTCTAAAGGTGAAAGAATTTTTGTAATCGGTCCAGTATTTTTTGAGTTTATTCGTTACGAACATACAAAAATTCAAATTATTTAAGTTTTAGTAGGCATCCCTAACTTTTTCTAGCCATAAATATACCCTATCTTACTCAGGGATAATGTAGCATTCTAAAGGTCAAAAAATTTTCGAAATCGGTCCTGTAGTTTTTGAGTTTATTCCTTACAAACATATAAAAATACAAATTATTAAAGTTTTTGTAGGAATCCCTAATTTTTTCTGCCAATAAATACAGCCTATCTTACTCACAGATAATGTAGCATTCTAATGGTGAAAGAATTTTTGAAATCGGTCCAGTAGTTTTTGAGTCTATTTGTTACAAACATACAAAAATTCAAATTATCAAAAGTTTTAGTATGGATCCCTAACTTTCTCTAGCAATAAATATAGCCTATGTTACTCAAGGATAACGTAGCATTATAATGGTGAACAAATTTTTGAAATCGGTCCAGTACTTTTTGAGTTTATTCGTTACAAACATACAAAAATTTAAATTATTTAAGTTTTAGTAGGTACCCCTAACTTTTTCTAGCAATAAATATACCCTATGTTACTCAGGGATAATGCAGCATTCTAAAGGTAAAAGAATTTTTGAAATCGGTCCAGTAGTTTTTGAGTTTCTTCGTTACAAAAATACAAAAGTTGAAATTATTTAAGTTTTAGTAGGCATGCCTAACTTTTTCTAGCAATAAATATACCCTATGTTACTCCAGGATAATGTAGCATTCTAAGGGTGAAAGAATTTTTGAAATCGGTCCAGCAGTTTTTGAGTTTATTCCTCACAAACCTATAAAAATACAAATTATTTAAGTTTCAGTAGGGTCCCCTAGTTTTTTCTAGCCATAAGCATAGCCTATAATATTCAGGGATAATGTAGCATTCTAAAGGTCAAAGAATTTTTGAAATCGGTAGAGTACTTTTTGAGTTTATTCGTTACATACCTATAAAAATACAAATTATTTAAGTATTAGTAGGGTGCCCTAGTTTTTTCTAGCCATAAACATAGCCTATGTTACTCAGGGATAATGTAGCATTCTAAAGGTCAAAGAATTTTTGAAATCGGTCCAGTACTTTTTGAGTTTATTCGTTACCAACATATAAACATGCAAATTCTTTAAGTTTTAGTAGGGATCCCTAATTTTTTCTACCAATTAATATTGCCTATGTCACTCAGGGATTATGTAGCATTCTAAGGGTCAAAGAATTTTTGAAATCGGTCTTGTAGTTTTTGAGTTTATTTGTTATAAACATACAAAAACTCAAATTATTTTGGTTTTAGTGGGGATCCCTAATATTTTCTAGCAATAAATATACTCTATGTTACTCATGGATAATGTAGTATTCGAATGGTGAAAGATTTTTTGAAATCGGTCCAGTAGATTTTGAGTTTCTTCGTTACAAACATACAAAAATTCAAATTATTTAAGTTTTAGTAGGGACCCCTAGTTTTTTATAGCCATAAACATAGCCTATAGTACTCAGGGATAATGTAGCATTCTAAAGGTCAAAGAATTTTTGAAATCGGTAGAGTACTTTTTGAGTTTATTCGTTACATACCTATAAAAATACAAATTATTTAAGTATTAGTAGGGTGCACTAGTTTTTTCTAGCCATAAACATAGCCTATGTTACTCAAGGATAACGTAGCATTCTAATGGTGAAAGGATTTTTGAAATCCATCCAGTAGTTGTTGAGTTTCTTCGGTTCACACATACAAAAATTCAAATTATTTAAGTTTTAGCAGGGATCCCTAACTTTTCCTAGCAATAAATATAGCCTATGTTACTCAAGGATAACGTAGCATTCTAATGGTGAAAAAATTTTTGAAATCGGTCCAGTACTTATTGAGTTTATTCGTTACAAACATACAAAAATTCAAATTATTTAGGTTTTAGTAGGGATCCCTAATTTTTTCTAGCAATAAATATAGCCCTTGTTACTCAGAGATAATATAGCATTCTAACGATCCAAGAATTTTTGATATCGGTCCAGTAGTTTTTGAATTTATTAGTTACAAACATATAAAAATACAAATCATTTAAATTTTAATAGGGATTTATAATTTGTTCTATCAAAAAATATAGCCTATGCTACTCAGGGATAATGTAGCATTCTAAAGGCCAAAGAATTTTTGAAATCGGTCCAGTACTTTTTGAATTTATTCTTTACCAACATAGGAACATACAAATTATTTAAATTTTAGTAGGGATCCCAAATTTTTTCTAGCAATAAATATCGCCTATGTTCCTCAGGGATAATGTAGCATTCTAATGGTGAAAGATTTTTTAAAATCGGTCCAGTAGTTTTTGAGTTTCTTCATTACAAACATACAAAAATTCAAATTATTTAAGTTTTAGTAGGCATCCCTAACTTTTTCTAGCAATAAATATACCCTATGTTACTCAGGGATAATGTAGCATTCTAAAGGTGAAAAAATTTTTGAAATCGGTCCAGTAGTTTTTGAGTTTATTCGTTACAAACATACAAAAATTCAAATTATTTTGGTTTTAGTGGGGATCCCTAATATTTTCTAGCAATAAATATACCCTATGTTACTCAGGGATAATGTAGCATTCTAAAGGTGAAAGAATTTTTGTAATCGGTCCAGTATTTTTTGAGTTTATTCGTTACGAACATACAAAAATACAAATTATTAAAGTTTTTGTAGGAATCCCTAATTTTTTCTGCCAATAAATACAGCCTATCTTACTCACAGATAATGTAGCATTCTAATGGTGAAAGAATTTTTGAAATCGGTCCAGTAGTTTTTGAGTCTATTTGTTACAAACATACAAAAATTCAAATTATCAAAAGTTTTAGTATGGATCCCTAACTTTCTCTAGCAATAAATATAGCCTATGTTACTCAATGATAACGTAGCATTCTAATGGTGAAAAAATTTTTGAAATCGGTCCATTACTTTTTGAGTTTATTCGTTACAAACATACAAAAATTTAAATTATTTAAGTTTTAGTAGGTACCCCTAACTTTTTCTAGCAATAAATATACCCTATGTTACTCAGGGATAATGCAGCATTCTATAGGTAAAATAATTTTTGAAATCGGTCCAGTAGTTTTTGAGTTTATTCGTTACAAGCATACAAAAATTCAAATTATTTTGGTTTTAGTGGGGATCCCTATCTTTTTCTAGCAATAAATATACCCTATGTTACTCAGGGATAATGCAGCATTCTAAAGGTAAAAGAATTTTTGAAATCGGTACAGTAGTTTTTGAGTCTATTTGTTACAAACATACAAAAATTCAAATTATCAAAAGTTTTAGTATGGATCCCTAACTTTCTCTAGCAATAAATATAGCCTATGTTACTCAAGGATAACGTAGCATTCTAATGGTGAACAAATTTTTGAAATCGGTCCAGTACTTTTTGAGTTTATTCGTTACAAACATACAAAAATTTAAATTATTTAAGTTTTAGTAGGTACCTGTGGCGAACCCCACTAAAAACACTATATTTAATTTATATAATATTAAATAATTTTATACAATCTAGTGGTAGTAGTACCTGCCTATTATAAAATATCTATTCATTATTTTTTTTATCAAGTTACCTTTTAAAAATTTATTAATTTTTGAGAATTGGAAAAAAACCATTTTTCACTAGAAAACTAAAACTTGAAAAGACGATAACCAATTCAAGAACAAAAATAATTATTAAGTCTTTTTTCAAATAAAAACTTTAATAAAATTATATATTAATTAATTATTATTAATTATATATTAATAAATTCTATTAAAAATATAATTACAAAATAAATTCTATTAAAAATATAATTACAAAATAAATTCTATTAAAAATATAATTACAAAATAATTTCTATTAAAAATATTATTTCTAATATTGTATCATAAATAAATAAAAAACAATTAAACGACTTATGTGTGATTTTGTATTTATGTGTGATTTTGAGTATTCCAAAACCCGCACATAATTGGTGACCCCGACGTGATAAATAAAATAAAGGAAGAAAAATAATAAAGCATATTTTTTTCTGAAGTTCGTGTGTAAAAATCTAAATTGAAAATTAATGGGACCAAGCCATTAATTCTGGTGTGAGCCTGCACCAGACATTTTTTTTCAATTTAGAAATAAACTTAAAAGCTCAAGCATTTCCAACAACAAGAATCCAAAGAAAAGATTTTTTTTATCAGAATTTCGAAAAAGAGCCCATAGAAGAGGCTAAATATTTAAAAAGATTCAAGAGGCCAAAGAAAAGGCTGCTTCAATATCAAGGCGCGAACTTCTAAAACAGCAATTAAAGAACATTTCAACACCGCAAGTAAGAAAGTGACAACATGAAGAAAATAAATTTCAATTTTTAACTTTTTTATTTAAATTTAATTACAATTTTAAGTATGTTCACATAATGTGATTACACACGTATCAGTCAATACGTACTTTCTTTCCAGACATCATAATAACACAATTTAATCAAAATTTTCCCCTTTGCAATTTTTTAACAAAAGTGTTCAAAGTACAGTGAATTATGGCGACGGAAGGACATGCTGGTGATTCCGGCCCAATGATAATCGCAGGCACGGCCATCAAAGTACCACCTTTTTGGTCAAACCGACCAGAAATGTGGTTCTCTCAACTTGAGATGCAGTTTTCTCTTAATAATATCATTCAGGACAACACAAAATATTTTTACGCGGCAGGAGCATTAACGGAAGACATATATAATTCCGTTTATGACATTATAAAAAATCCTCCTGCCACCAGTAAATACGCCAACTTAAAGGAAACTCTTATCTCTAGATTTTCTTTAAGTAGCGAAAAGAAATTAGAGGAACTACTCTCAGGGGTCGATTTAGGAGACCGTAAACCTTCCGACCTTTTACGGGAAATGATTCTAAAGGCTGGTGATTCCGTCAGCCAAGACTTAGTCGTTTCGCTTTGGAAACGCCGTCTCCCGAAAATAGTTTCGGTAGCCTTGTCTTCTAGCCTAGACAATATAGATAGATTCGAACGGAAATTAAATCAGGGAAACATCACAAAATCATCGTAAATGCGACTAATGATGAATTCTATTTAGCTCGTCGCCTTTTTATACAAGATTTAAACTCCAAATTGTGCTTCTTAATTGATACAGGCGCAGACATTTCCATTCTACCACGTCGATTTTTCAAGAATGGTAAAAAAGACTCCACTATTCTTCTTTCTGCTGTAAATGGATCAAACATTAATACTTACGGCAAAAAGTTTTTAAACATTAATTTAGGCTTAAGGCGTGAATTCCCTTTCGTTTTTACTATCGCAGACCTGGATAAACCCATTTTAGGAGCCGATTTTTTAACGAAATTCGGTTTATCTATAGATCTTAAAAACAAACGCTTATTTGATACCGCTACCTCCTTATCCATTAACGCGTATACCGGTAAAGATAATTCTATTTCACCTAAGCTATTCCAAATTTCGAATTGTTACTCTAATATTTTAGCAAATTTTCCGGCTCTCACATCAGAACCAAATTATTCTGCCCCGCTCAAACATACGGCAGTTCATCACATTATTACCAAGGGACATCTGCCTTTTGCCAGACCACGCAAATTGGATAACATCAAATCTAAAATAGCAAAATCAGAATTTGAACAAATGGTCAAGTTGGGTATCTGTCGTCCGTCTTCATCCCCAGCTTCCAGTCCATTACACATGGTTCCCAAGAAAAATTCTAATGACTGGAAACCATGTGGAGATTATCGACAATTAAACGCAATTACTATCCCGGACAGATACCCACTTCCGTTAATACAGAATTTTAACATGAATCATCGAGGTTGTAAGATTTTCTCGAAAATCGATTTAATCCGAGCTTACCATCAAATTCCTATCGCAGAGGAAGACATCTTTAAAACCGCAATCACAACACCTTTCGGGCTTTTCGAATTCCCTCGTATGCCTTTCGGCCTTAGGAATGCAGCTCAAACCTTCCAACGATTTATGAACATCGTGGTAAGTGGTTTAGATTTCGTCTACGTATACCTCGATGATATTCTTGTTGCTAGTAAAAACGAGGAAGAACATATTTCACATCTCATCACTCTTTTTACTCGGCTCGACAATTACGGAATAAACATTAATGTTTCCAAATGCGAATTCGGAGTTTCCCAACTAAAATTTTTAAGTCATTTGTTGTCATCTAAAGGAATTTTACCATCGGAGGATAGAATACAAATTATTAAAGATTTTCCACTCCCCAAAACGCTCAAACAATTACAACGCTTCATTGGAATGATTACTTACTACCATCGCTTCATCCCGAATCTATCTACCGAGTTGGCACCACTTCACACTTTCGTTTCTTCCCTTAATAATTCAAAAACGAAACAAATTCACGAATGGAGCGAAGAAAATATTGAAAAATTTGATTCCATTAAAAATAAGTTGGCACACATTACACTTTTGGCTCACCCTTCGAATAATGGTTACCTGACTATTACTGTAGATGCTTCTTCGGTGGCATTAGGGGCAACCTTAGAGCAGCATGAACATAACCTCTGGGAACCATTGGCACATTTTTCAAAGAAAATGTCTTCTACAGAATCTCGGTACTCTGCCTTTGACAGAGAACTACTCGCCATGTACTCAGCGGTCAAACATTTCAGGCATTTTATCGAGGGTAGGAAATGTATTATATTCACAGACCACAAACTACTAATTACAGCCTTATGTGCTAAAACTGAGAGAAGTCCACGACAATCACGACACATGGAATACATAGCACAATTCACTACAGATATACATCACATAAGTGGAAAATTAAACGTAGTAGCAGACACTCTCTCTAGGCTAGACGACATTTCAGTCGTTACCGCAAAAGAACTCGATATCCAAGAATTTAGCGAAGCTCAAAAATGTGACCCAGAATTACAAGCTATTATTGTTCAAACTAATTCTAAATGTGTACTCCACGAAATTAATATTCCTTTTACTGATTACAAATTATGGTGTAATATGGCCATCTCAGAACCCAGACCATTCGTTCCCCAAATTTTCAGAAAAATAATTTTCGAAAAATTCCATAATATCACCCATCAAGGTATTCGGTCAACCCGGAACTCTATTACATCAAGGTATTTTTGGCCACACATGAAACTATTACGACGGACCAGGGCACACAGTTCGAATCAAAATTATTCTTGGAGCTTATACGTTTTCTGGGATCCCACAAGATTCATACCACCATATACCACCCGCAAAGCAATGGTATGGTGGAAAGACTACACCGGACTTTGAAAACTGCAATAATGGCAAGAGATGGTCGTTTGAATTGGAAAATGGAACTTCCCATAATACTCATGGGAATTCGTTCATCCTTCAAAGATGATCTAAACTGTTCTCCCGCAGAATTGGTATACGGTCAGAATTTTCGACTTCCTGGAGAATTTTTTGAGAGTTCACAAACCACGATAAATACTCCACAAATAATTTTGGAACTAAAGGAATTATTTAACAACCTAAAATCAACCGAACCTCGATCACACGATAACAGTAAAACGTTTATTCACCCCAGTTTGAAAACTTGCTCTCACGTTTTCTTGAGAATTGACCGTCCTCGTCCTAGCTTAACTCCTCCTTACGAGGGACCGTTCAAAGTAATTCGCCGCACTGATGAGCATGTGGGAAGATATTTCCCAACTTGAAATTAATTAAAAGAATTTTACTAAGTTAACCTCTCTCGCCGAGAATCTATATTTTTCTCAAACATTTTTACAATTCTTTTATTTTTTACATTTTTCAAAGGTTACTATTTTAATTTAATCAAAAATATGAAATTTACAATTAAGTAGTTTTAATTTCAAATGCCTACTTACTAACCAAATTCCAACCAAAAATAACATAAGGTGTAGCACTCTACAGTACTCCCCTTTTAGTTGATACTAGGTAGGGTAAATAGTTCAACGTAATATTCATTATGTTATTTTTAATTAAAATTTATATTAAAAAACTTATTCTAAAAAAGTACTTTTCAATTAGGGTTTAATATACACTGGTCTTGAAATCTGACTTGTTTTCTTGATCTGGTATTTGGATAAGCTGATGGCTGTGAAAAGCTGTTGGCTTTTTGTAGCGAAGAATTCTTAACTTCGGTTGGTGAAGTGGTGAAATGAGCTGCTTTTAATCGATCGATAGTTACTGTGACTTCCTTGTTATTAACTAAAAGTTTAAAGAATTTTTCGCCTCGGTGAACAATTTGAAATGGACCATCAAACGGCGGTGTAAGTGAACTACGTACAGTGTCATTACGCAGAAATACATGAGAACACGTTTCTAACTCTTTCTGCACAAAAACTTTTTCTTTACTATTATTTGAAGTAGCTGTTGGACGAATAGATGTCATATGATCTCTTAGCGTCTTGACGAAGTCAGATTGAACAATCTCCATTTTGTCTTCTGTAAAAAATTGACCTGGTAGCATAATTGTAGTTCCATAGACCATTTCAGCTGGTGAACAATTAAGATCTTCCTTAAACGATGTTCGTAAACCTAAAAGTATAGTTGGTAAAATGTCATACCAATCCTTAGTCTGATATGCCATAATTGCTGCCTTTAATACTCTATGCCAGCGTTCTATTAACCCATTTGACTGAGGGTGGTATGCAGTAGTGTGAATGTGTTTAGTTCCAAGGGTCTTCGACAATTCTTTAAATAGTGTAGATTCGAACTGTCTTCCTTGATCTGTTGTTATGCGTAAGGGTACGCCAAAACGGGCTATCCAGCCAGACATGAGTGTTGATGCTACTGTTTCTGCCGTTATATCGACCATTGGAAATGCTTCGGGCCATCTTGTGTAACGGTCAATACAGGTAAGTAGATAACGATAACCCTTAGACACAGGTAATGGACCAACTATATCCACATTAATGTGTTCAAAACGCTTATTAGGAAGCAAGAAAGTAGAAAGTGCCGTTTTGTTATGTTTGTGAATTTTTACTTTTTGACAGGAAATACATCGGCGAACAGTCTCAATACAGTCTTTGTTGATACCTGGCCAAACAAAGCGCTGTGTAATTAATTTAGTTGAGGCTCTACTACCTGGATGCGAAAGCTCGTGAAATTTTAATATTATGTCTTCACGAAATCTTTTTGGTATATAAGGTCGAATAATGTCATTTGTAATGTCACAATAAACCTCTGAAGATGAATCAAACATTTTAAATAATTTTAAATTTAAAGAGTGTTTACCGCTTTTAAGTAAGTCACTTAGCTCCGGATCACTTTGTTGTTCAATAGATATTCCAGGATAATCAATGATGATGTTTTTACCCACAGTACTAATCCTAGACAAAAAATCTGCAACTACGTTGTCTTCTCCCGCTACATAGCGGATGTCATGAGTAAATTGACTCACAAAATCTAAATGTCTTAATTGCCTAGGTGATGCTTTGTCAGATTTTTGATAAAAAGCGAATGTAAGTGGCTTGTGATCAGTATTGACATAGAAATCTCTGCCTTCCAGCATGTGACGAAAGTGTTTAATTCCTAGGTAAATAGCCAATAATTCACGATCATAAGTACTGTATTTATTTTCAGCAGAAGATAATTTCTTGGAAAAGAAACCGAGTGGCTGCTGAACGTTGTCAACGTATTGATGTAAAACAGCACCAACAGCTATATTTGAAGCATCAACTGTTAGGGATAATTGTGCATTCGTTGCAGGGTGAGCCAGAAGCGTCGCATTAGCTAAATCAGCTTTGCATTTTTCGTAAGCTACAACTGCTGCTTCATTCCATGCGATCCTCGTATTGTCATTCTTCTTGTTGCCAGGAATTAAATCTTGTAGGATCATTTGGTTATCGACTGCATGAGGAATAAAGCGACGATAAAAGTTAATCATTGCTAGAAAACGCTTTAATTCCTTAGCTACTGAAGGCTGAGAAACATTGTGAATGGCTTTAACTTTAGTTTCAAGTGGAGAGATGCCGCTCGATGTAATATGGTGTCCTAGAAAATCTAGCTCTGGTTTACCGAATTTACACTTCGAAACGTTGATTGTTAAGGCATGATCTCGAAGACGTTGAAATACTGTTCGCAACTGATGCAAATGTTCTTCAATATCTCTTGAAGCAATAATTATGTCATCTATATAAACAAAAACAAAATCTAAGTCAGCTAAAACCTCATTGATGAAGCGTTGAAATGTTTGGCCCGCGTTTCGAAGCCCAAATGTCATAAACTTGAATTCATACAAGCCAAATGGTGGAATTATAGCCGTCTTCGGAATATCATCTGGGTTAACTGGTATTTGATGAAAAGCCTTATTTAAGTCTAATTTTGAAAATATACTTTTTCCATGTAGGCAATGGGCGAAATCTTGTATAAATGGGATAGGGTATCTATCCGGCACTGTAATAGCATTCAGTCTCCTATAATCACCACATGGACGAAATGAGCCATCAGGTTTTGTAACTAAATGTTATGGACTGGCCCAACAGGAACTAGAAGCTTGACAAATACCCTTCTTAAGTAAATGCCGGAATTCCTCTTGGGCTGCTTTTAGCTTATCTGGCGGTAATCTTCGTGGTCTAGCAAAAACAGGTGGGCCTTTCGTTTCAATAAAATGTGAAATTTTAGACGATTTAGCTGATAGTGTATCAGGATTCAATGTTGTAATTTCTGGAAATTCAGCCAGTAATACTTCGAATTTATTTCGAGAATTATACATCTTTAACGCATCGACGGTAGCAACGGATATTACTTTACATTGTAATGCAAGCTGCGTCTTAGCGTCAATTAGCTTATTACGTTTAATGTCGACTAATAAATCATAATTCCGGAGAAAATCTGCACCCAGAATTGGTATATTAACGTCAGCTACTATGAAAGTCCATTGAAAATTTCGTCGTAATCCCAGATCAACATTGATTGTCTGCTGTCCGTAGGTTTTTATGCGAGTACCATTGGCCGCATACAAATCTATTGGAAAAGAAAATTGTGATGCAATTTGCTGTGTTTTTTGTTTTGCAGATGGTGGAATGGCGGAAATGTCAGCGCCAGTATCGACTAAGAATCGTCTTCCAAATTTTTTCTCGGTAATATAAAGTCGATTCACCATCTGCAAGTTATTTAGTTTTTTGATTCTTGTAAAAATGAACAAGGCTGGTTACACTTAGTGGCATTCTGTCCAAACTTATAGTGATACCAGCATAATGGACGGTTGGTTGCTTCATTAGTTGCATTGTTTGTTGGATTATTAAATTGAGTTGTAGTTCGGCGTCGTGAATTGCTTCTCGCACGAATTTGAGATGACAGTTCCCGAACTAAGGTTGTTAATGATTCAACATCCTTCTTTAGATCAGCTATTGAAGGATCTTGTACAGTTGAAACAGCATTAGTTGATTGTGCTGGAATGGGTTGATTGCTGATGCTAGAAATGTCTGCAACTTCGACAATCCTGTCAGCTAATGTTGCTAAAGCCTTTAAGTCGAGATCACTAACTGACAAAATTGTTCTTGCTTGGAGTGGCAAACACTTTAACCAAATCGCCTTCAATAGCTCCATTCCTACCTTATTGCCACCTAACTTTCTCATTTCATTCAGTAATTGTGTGGGTGTACGGTCGCCCAACTCTATTTCAGAAAGCAGTCTTTTAAGCTTCCTTTGTTCTGATTCCGAAAATCTTTCTATTATCTGTCTTTTTAGATTCTGATACTTATTTTCAACAGGAGGGGTTAAAATTGCTTCACTAACCTGAGTGAGTATCCTACTCTCAATGGCTGCCACCACTGTATTAAATTTTGAAACATCTGTTGTAATTCCTGAATTTGAAAATTGACTCTCCACCTGTGCAAACCAGATCTCAGGAGATTCCTCCCAAAATGGTGGTACTTTCACAGCAATGCGAGTAATCTCAACAGTTTCCTTACTTGGTTCGGTTGACATATTTTTAATTTCTTTACTAAATTAGCACAAAAAGTTCAATGTTTCTGTTTCTATAAATTTTCACACTTTGGTTCACAAAAAATTTTCTTTCCAATATTATATTATAAATATAAATATTATATTTCAGTTTTGTTCACACAAATTTAAATACACACGCGAAACCGTACTAATGTCATTAAATGTAACACATATAGAGAGTTGAAAATTTCTGTTTAGGGAACAAAATATTGCGTAATTCTTTAAAAAACTAATTCTTGTAATTTTCAAATTAGCTAGCAATACAAGAATCAAATATATATTTCTCCAAAAAAAAAAAAAATGGCGTCAAAGTCTCTTTTTTCAGTGTGAAAATCGATTTATTCCGATATAAATTCACTTTTCACTAGATTAATTTTGCCGTAAAAAAGAACAAAAAAGATCGAGAAAAATTAAGACTTTTACACGAAAGAGCTTTTTTTTAAAATTAACGGATTCTTATCGGGGTCACCAATGTGGGAAGATATTTCCCAACTTGAAATTAATTAAAAGAATTTTACTAAGTTAACCTCTCTAGCCGAGAATCTATATTTTTCTAAAAACATTTTTACAATTCTTTTATTTTTTACATTTTTCAAAGGTTACTATTTTAATTTAATCAAAAATATGAAATTTACAATTAAGTAGTTTTAATTTCAAATGCCTACTTACTAACCAAATTCCAACCAAAAATAACATAAGGTGTAGCACTCTACAAGCACATATATATCGAGAGGGCGGGTAAAATCGTTCCGATCCACGTAAATAGAACCAAACCAGCTCACCTCACAAACTCTCCACCCATCGAAATTAATTTGAAGAAAAAGGTGAGTTTCGCAATTAATTTACTGGAAAGGGAGAATTGTGGCGAACCCCACTAAAAACACTATATTTAATTTATATAATATTAAATAATTTTATACAATCTAGTAGTAGTAGTACCTGCCTATTATAAAATATCTATTCATTATTTTTTTATCAAGTTACCTTTTAAAAATTTATTAATTTTTGAGAATTGGAAAAAAACCATTTTTCACTAGAAAACTAAAACTTGAAGAGACGATAACCAATTCAAGAACAAAAATAATTATTAAGTCTTTTTTCAAATAAAAACTTTAATAAAATTATATATTAATTAATTATTATTAATTATATATTCATAAATTCTATTAAAAATATAATTACAAAATAAATTCTATTAAAAATATAATTACAAAATAAATTCTATTAAAAATATAATTACAAAATAATTTCTATTAAAAATATTATTTCTAATATTGTATCATAAATAAATAAAAAACAATTAAACGACTTATGTGTGATTTTGTATTTATGTGTGATTTTGAGTATTTCAAAACCCCCACAGTACCCCTAACTTTTTCTAGCAATAAATATACCCTATGTTACTCCAGGATAATGTAGCATTCCAAGGGTGAAAGAATTTTTGAAATCGGTCCAGCAGTTTTTGAGTTTATTCCTCACAAACCTATGAAAATACAAATTATTTAAGTTTCAGTAGGGTCCCCTAGTTTTTTCTAGCCATAAACATAGGCTATGTTACTCAGGGATAACGTAGCATTCGAATGGTGAAAGAATTTTTGAAATCCATCCAGTAGTTTTTGAGTTTCTTCGATTCACACATACAAAAATTCAAATTATTTAAGTTTTAGTAGGGATCCCTAACTTTTTCTAGCAATAAATATTGCCTATGTTACTCAGGGATAATGTAGCATATTAAAGGAGAAAGAATTTTTGAAATCGATCCAGTAGTTTTTGAGTTTCTTCGGTTCAAACATACAAAAATACAAATTATTTAAGTTTTGGTAGGGATCCCTAATTTCTTCTAGCAATAAATATTGCCTATGTTACTCAGGGATAATGTAGCATTCTAAAGGTGAAAGAATTTTTTAAATCGGTCGAGTAGTTTTTGAGTTTCTTCGGTTCAAACATACAAAAATACAAATTATTTTAGTTTTGGTAGGGATCCCTAATTTTTCTAGCAATAAATATTGCCTATGTTACTCAGGGATACTGTAGCATTCTAAAGGTCAAAGAATTTTTGAAATCGGTCCAGTAGTTTTTGAGTTTATTCGTTACCAACATATAAACATGCAAATTTTTTAAGTTTCAGCAGGGATCCCTAATTTTTTCTACCAATTAATATTGCCTATGTCAGTCAGGGATTATGTAGCATTCTAAAGGTCAAAGAATTTTTGAAATCGGTCCAGTACTTTTTGAGTTTGTTCGTCACCAACATATAAGCATTCAAATTATTTAAATTTTAGTACGGATCCCTAATTTTTTGTAGCCATAAATATATCTTGTGTTACTCAGGGCTTACGTAGCATTCTAGCAGTGAAAGAATATTTGAAATCGGTCCAGTAGTTTTTGAGTTTATTCGTTACCAACATATAAAAATAAAAATTATTAAAGTTTTTGTAGGAATCCCTAATTTTTTCTTCCAACAAATACAGCCTATCTTACACAGAGATAATGTAGCATTCTAATGGTGAAAGAATTTTAGAAATCGGTTCAGTAGTTTTTGAGTCTATTCGTTACAAACATACAAAAATTTTAATTATTTAAGTTTTAGTAGGGACCCCTAACTTTTTCTGGCAATAAATATACCCTATGTTACTCAGGCATAATGTAGCATTCTAAAGGTAAAAGAATTTTTGAAATCGGTCCAGTAGTTTTTGAGGTTATTCGTTACAAACATACAAAAATTCAAATTATTTTGGTTTTAGTACGGACCCCTAACTTTTTCTAGCAATAAATATAGCCTATGTTACTCAAGGATAACGTAGCATTCTAATGGTGAAAAAATTTTTGAAATCGGTCCAGTAGTTTTTGAGTTTCTTCGTCACAAACCTACAAAAATACAAATTATTTAAGTTTCAGTAGGGTCCCCTAGTTTTTTCTAGCCATAAACATAGCCTATAATACTCAGGGATAATGTAGTATTTTAATGGTGAAAGATTTTTTGAAATCGGTCCAGTAGATTTTGAGTTTCTTCGTTACAAACATACAAAAATATAAATTATTTAAGTTTTGGTAGGGATCCCTAATTTTTTCTAGCAATAAATATTGCCTATGTTACTCAGGGATAATGTAACATTCTAAAGGTCAAAGAATTTTTGAAATCGGTCCAGTACTTTTTGAGTTTATTCGTTACCAACATATAAACATGCGAATTATGTAAGTTTTAGTAGGGATCCCTAAGATTTTCTAGCAATAAATATACTCTATGTTACTCAGAGATAATGTAGTAGTCGAATGGTGAACGATTTTTTGAAATCGGTCCAGTAGTTTTTGAATTTCTTCGTTACAAACATACAAAAATTCAAATTATTTAAGTTTTAGTGGAGACCACTAGTTTTTTCTAGCCATAAACATAGCCTATAATACTCAGGGATAATGTAGTATTTTAATGGTGAAAGATGTTTTGAAATCGGTCCAGTAGATTTTGAGTTTCTTCGTTACAAACATACAAAAATTCAAATTATTTAAGTTTTAGTAGGGACCCCTAGTTTTTTCTAGCCATAAACATAGCCTATGTTACTCAAGGATAACGTAGCATTCTAATGGTGAAAGGATTTTTGAAATCCATCCAGTAGTTTTTGAGTTTCTTCGGTTCACACATACAAAAATTCAAATTATTTTGGTTTTAGTAGGGAGCCCTAACTTTTTCTAGCAATAAATATAGCCTATGTTACTCAAGGATAACGTAGCATTCTAATGGTGAAAAAATTTTTGAAATCGGTCCAGTACTTTTTGAGTTTATTCGTTACAAACATACAAAAATTCAAATTATTTAGGTTTTAGTAGGGTCCCCTAGTTTTTTCTAGCAATAAATATAGCCCTTGTTACTCAGGGATAATATAGCATTCTAACGATCCAAGAGTTTTTGATATGGGTCCAGTAGTTTTTGAGTTTATTCGTTACAAAATTATAAAAATACAAATCATTTAAATTTCAGTACGGATTTATAATTTGTTCTATCAATAAATGTAGCCTATGCTACTCAGGGATAATGTAGCATTCTAAAGGCCAAAGAATTTTTGAAATCGGTCCAGTACTTTTCGAATTTATTCTTTACCAACATAGGAACATAAAAATTATTTAAATTTTAGTAGGGATCCCAAATTTTTTCTAGCAATAAATATCGCCTATGTTCCTCAGGGATAATGTAGCATTCTAATGGTGAAAAAATTTTTGAAATCGGTCCAGTAGTTTTTGAGTTTATTCGTTAGAAACATACAAAAATTCAAATTATTTTGGTTTTAGTGGGGATCCCTAATATTTTCTAGCAAGAAATATACTCTATGTTATTCAGGGATAATGTAGTATTCGAATGGTGAAAGAGGTTTTGAAATCGGTCCAGTAGTTTTTGAGTTTCTTCGTTACGAACATACAAAAATTCAAATTATTTTGGTTTTAGCGGGGATCCCTAATATTTTCTAGCAATAAATATACCCTATGTTACTCAGGGATAATGTAGCATTCTAAAGGTGAAAGAATTTTTGTAATCGGTCCAGTATTTTTTGAGTTTATTCGTTACGAACATACAAAAATTCAAATTATTTAAGTTTGAGTAGGCATCCCTAACTTTTTCTAGCAATAAATATACCCTATCTTACTCAGGGATAATGTAGCATTCTAAAGGTAAAAGAATTTTTGAAATCGGTCCAGTAGTTTTTGAGTTTCTTCGTTACAAACATACAAAAATTCAAATTATTTAGGTTTTAGTAGGGTCCCCTAGTTTTTTCTAGCAATAAATATAGCCCTTGTTACTCAGGGATAATATAGCATTCTAACGATCCAAGAGTTTTTGATATGGGTCCAGTAGTTTTTGAGTTTATTCGTTACAAAATTATAAAAATACAAATCATTTAAATTTCAGTAGGGATTTATAATTTGTTCTATCAATAAATGTAGCCTATGCTACTCAGGGATAATGTAGCATTCTAAAGGCCAAAGAATTTTTGAAATCGGTCCAGTACTTTTTGAATTTATTCTTTACCAACATAGGAACATACAAATTATTTAAATTTTAGTAGGGATCCCAAATTTTTTCTAGCAATAAATATCGCCTATGTTCCTCAGGGATAATGTAGCATTCTAATGGTGAAAAAATTTTTGAAATCGGTCCAGTAGTTTTTGAGTTTATTCGTTCGAAACATACAAAAATTTAAATTATTTAAGTTTTCGTAGGTACCCCTAACTTTTTCTAGCAATAAATATACCCTATGTTACTCAGGGATAATGCAGCATTCTAAAGGTAAAATAATTTTTGAAATCGGTCCAGTAGTTTTTGAGTTTATTCGTTACAAACATACAAAAATTCAAATTATTTTGGTTTTAGTGGGGATCCCTAACTTTTTCTAGCAATAAATATACCCTATGTTACTCAGGGATAATGCAGCATTCGAAAGGTAAAAGAATTTTTGAAATCGGTACAGCAGTTTTTGAGTCTATTTGCTACAAACATACAAAAATTTAAATTATTTAAGTTTTAGTAGGTACCCCTAACTTTTTCTAGCAATAAATATACCCTATGTTACTCAGGGATAATGCAGCATTCTAAAGGTAAAAGAATTTTTGAAATCGGTCCAGTAGTTTTTGAGTTTCTTCGTTACAAACATAGAAAAATTCAAATTATTTAAGTTTTAGTAGGCATACCTAACTTTTTCTAGCAATAAATATACCCTATGTTACTCCAGGATAATGTAGCATGCCAAGGGTGAAAGAATTTTTGAAATCGGTCCAGCAGTTTTTGAGTTTATTCCTCAGAAACCTATAAAAATACAAATTATTTAAGTTTCAGTAGGGTCCCCTAGTTTTTTCTAGTCATAAACATAGCCTATAATACTCAGGGATAATGTAGCATTCTAAAGGTCAAAGAATTTTTGAAATCGGTAGAGTACTTTTTGAGTTTATTCGTTACATACCTATAAAAATACAAATTATTTAAGTATTAGTAGGGTGCCCTAGTTTTTTCTAGCCATAAACATAGCCTATGTTACTCAGGGATAATGTAGCATTCTAAAGGTCAAAGAATTTCTGAAATCGGTCCAGTACTTTTTGAGTTTATTCGTTACCAACATATAAACATGCAAATTCTTTAAGTTTTAGTAGGGATCCCTAATTTTTTCTACCAATTAATATTGCCTATGTAACTCAGGGATTATGTAGCATTCTAAGGGTCAAAGAATTTTTGAAATCGGTCCAGTACTTTTTGAGTTTGTTCGTCACCAACATATAAACATACAAATTATTTAAGTTTTAGTACGGATCCCTAATATTTTCTAGCCATAACTATATCTTGTGTTACTCAGGGATTACGTAGCATTCTAACAGTGAAAGAATTTTTGAAATCGGTCTTGTAGTTTTTGAGTTTATTCGTTACAAACATACAAAAACTCAAATTATTTTGGTTTTAGTGGGGATCCCTAATATTTTCTAGCAATAAATATACTCTATGTTACTCATGGATAATGTAGTATTCGAATGGTGAAAGATTTTTTGAAATCGGTCCAGTAGATTTTGAGTTTCTTCGTTACAAACATACAAAAATTCAAATTATTTAAGTTTTAGTAGGGACCCCTAGTTTTTTCTAGCCATAAACATAGCCTATAATACTCAGGGATAATGCAGCATTCTAAAGGTCAAAGAATTTTTGAAATCGGTAGAGTACTTTTTGAGTTTATTCGTTACATACCTATAAAAATACAAATTATTTAAGTTTTAGTAGGGTGCCCTAGTTTTTTCTAGCCATAAACATAGCCTATGTTACTCAAGAATAACGTAGCATTCTAATGGTGAAAGGATTTTTGAAATTGGTCCAGTGGTTTTTGAGTTTCTTCGGTTCACACATACAAAAATTCAAATTATTTAAGTTTTAGCAGGGATCCCTAACTTTTCCTAGCATTAAATATAGCCTATGTTACTCAAGGATGACGTAGCATACTAATGGTGAAAAAATTTTTGAAATCGGTCCAGTACTTTTTGAGTTTATTCGTTACAAACATACAAAAATTCAAGTTATTTAGGTTTTAGTAGGGATCCCTAATTTTTTCTAGCAATAAATATAGCCCTTGTTACTCAGAGATAACATAGCATTCTAACGATCCAAGAATTTTTGATATTGGTCCAGCAGTTTTTGAGTTTATTCGTTACAAACATATAAAAATACAAATCATTTAAATATTAATAGGGGTTTATAATTTGTTCTATCAAAAAAAATTACCTATGTTACTCAGGGATAATGTAGCATTCTAAAGGTCAAATAATTTTTGAAATCGGTAGAGTACTTTTTGAGTTTATTCGTTACATACCTATAAAAATACAAATTATTTAAGTATTAGTAGGGTGCCCTAGTTTTTTCTAGCCATAAACATAGCCTATGTTACTCAAGGATAACGTAGCATTCTAATGGTGAAAAAAATTTTGAAATCGGCCCAGTTCTTTTTGAGTTTATTCGTTACAAACATACAAAAATTCAAATTATTTAAGTTTTAGTAGGGATCCGTAACTTTTTCTAGGAATAAATATACCCTATGTTACTCAGGGATAATGTAGCATTCTAACGGTAAAAGAATTTTTGTAATCTGTCCAGTAGTTTTTGAGTTTATTCGTTACATACCTATGAAAATACAAATTATTTAAGTATTAGTAGGGTCCCCTAGTTTTTTCTAGCAATAAATATAGCCCTTGTTACTCAGGGATAATATAGCATTCTAACGATCCAAGAGTTTTTGATATGGGTCCAGTAGTTTTTGAGTTTATTCGTTACAAAATTATAAAAACACAAATCATTTAAATTTCAGTAGGGATTTATAATTTGTTCTATCAGTAAATGTAGCCTATGCTACTCAGGGATAATGTAGCATTCTAAAGGCCAAAGAATTTTTGAAATCGGTCCAGTACTTTTTGAATTTATTCTTTACCAACATAGGAACATACAAATTATTTAAATTTTAGTAGGGATCCCAAATTTTTTCTAGCAATAAATATCGCCTATGTTCCTCAGGGATAATCTAGCATTCTAATGGTGAAAGATTTTTTAAAATCGGTCCAGTAGTTTTTGAGTTTCTTCGTTACAAACATACAAAAATTCAAATTATTTAAGTTTTAGTAGGCATCCCTAACTTTTTCTAGCAATAAATATACCCTATGTTACTCAGGGATAATGTAGCATTCTAAAGGTGAAAAAAATTTTGAAATCGGTCCAGTAGTTTTTGAGTTTATTCGTTAGAAACATACAAAAATTCAAATTATTTTGGTTTTAGTGGGGATCCCTAATATTTTCTAGCAAGAAATATACTCTATGTTACTCAGGGATAATGTAGTATTCGAATGGTGAAAGAGGGTTTGAAATCGGTCCAGTAGTTTTTGAGTTTCTTCGTTACAAACATACAAAAATTCAAATTATTTTGGTTTTAGTGGGGATCCCTAATATTTTCTAGCAATAAATATACCCTATGTTACTCAGGGATAATGTAGCATTCTAAAGGTGAAAGAATTTTTGTAATCGGTCCAGTATTTTTTGAGTTTATTCGTTACGAACATACAAAAATTTAAATTATTTAAGTTTTAGTAGATACCCCTAACTTTTTCTAGCAATAAATATATCCTATGTTACTCAGGGATAATGCAGCATTCTAAATGTAAAATAATTTTTGAAATCGGTCCAGTAGTTTTTGAGTTTATTCGTTACAAACATACAAAAATTCAAATTATTTTGGTTTTAGTGGCGATCCCTAACTTTTTCTAGCAATAAATATACCCTATGTTACTCAGGGATAATGCAGCATTCTAAAGGTAAAAGAATTTTTGAAATCGGTCCAGTAGTTTTTGAGTCTATTTGTTACAAACATACAAAAATTCAAATTATCAAAAGTTTTAGTATGGATCCCTAACTTTCTCTAGCAATAAATATAGCCTATGTTACTCAAGGATAACGTAGCATTCTAATGGTGAACAAATTTTTGAAATCGGTCCAGTACTTTTTGAGTTTATTCGTTACAAACATACAAAAATTTAAATTATTTAAGTTTTAGTAGGTACCCCTAACTTTTTCTAGCTATAAATATACCCTATGTTACTCAGGGATAATGCAGCATTCTAAAGGTAAAAGAATTTTTGAAATCGGTCCAGTAGTTTTTGAGTTTCTTCGTTACAAACATACAAAAATTCAAATTATTTAAGTTTTAGCAGGATCCCTAACTTTTCCTAGCATTAAATATAGCCTATGTTACTCAAGGATAACGTAGCATACTAATGGTGAAAAAAATTTTGAAATCGGTCCAGTACTTTTTGAGTTTATTCGTTACAAACATACAAAAATTTAAATTATTTAAGTTTTAGTAGGTACCCCTAACTTTTTCTAGCTATAAATATACCCTATGTTACTCAGGGATAATGCAGCATTCTAAAGGTAAAAGAATTTTTGAAATCGGTCCAGTAGTTTTTGAGTTTCTTCGTTACAAACATAAAAAAATTCAAATTATTTAAGTTTTAGCAGGGATCCCTAACTTTCTCTAGCAATAAATATAGCCTATGTTACTCAAGGATAACGTAGCATTCTAATGGTGAACAAATTTTTGAAATCGGTCCAGTACTTTTTGAGTTTATTCGTTACAAACATACAAAAATTTAAATTATTTAAGTTTTAGTAGGTACCCCTAACTTTTTCTAGCAATAAATATACCGTATGTTACTCCAGGATAATGTAGCATTCCAAGGGTGAAAGAATTCTTGAAATCTGTCCAGCTGTTTGTGAGTTTATTCCTCACAAACCTATAAAAATACAAATTATTTAAGTTTCAGTAGGGTCCCCTAGTTTTTTCTAGCCATAAACATAGGCTATGTTACTCAGGGATAACGTAGCATTCTAAAGGTCAAAGAATTTTTGAAATCGGTCCAGTACTTTTTGAGTTTGTTCGTCACCAACATATAAACATACAAATTATTTAAGTTTTAGTACGGATCCCTAATTTTTTCTAGCAATAAATATCGCCTATGTTCCTCAGGGATAATCTAGCATTCTAATGGTGAAAGATTTTTTAAAATCGGTCCAGTAGTTTTTGAGTTTCTCCGTTACAAACATACAAAAATTCAAATTATTTAAGTTTTAGTAGGCATCCCTAACTTTTTCTAGCAATAAATATACCCTATGTTACTCAGGGATAATGTAGCATTCTAAAGGTGAAAAATTTTTTGAAATCGGTCCAGTAGTTTTTGAGTTTATTCGTTAGAAACATACAAAAATTCAAATTATTTTGGTTTTAGTGGGGATCCCTAATATTTTCTAGCAAGAAATATACTCTATGTTACTCAGGGATAATCTAGCATTCTAATAGTGAAAGAATTTTTGAAATCGGTCCAGCTGTTTTTGAGTTTATTCCTCACAAACCTATAAAAATACAAATTATTTAAGTTTTAGTAGGGACCCCTAGTTTTTTCTAGCCATAAACATAGCCTATAATACTCAGGGATAATGCAGCATTCTAAAGGTCAAAGAATTTTTGAAATCGGTAGAGTACTTTTTGAGTTTATTCGTTACATACCTATAAAAATACAAATTATTTAAGTTTTAGTAGGGTGCCCTAGTTTTTTCTAGCCATAAACATAGCCTATGTTACTCAAGAATAACGTAGCATTCTAATGGTGAAAGGATTTTTGAAATCCATCCAGTAGTTTTTGAGTTTCTTCGGTTCACACATACAAAAATTCAAATTATTTAAGTTTTAGCAGGGATCCCTAACTTTTCCTAGCATTAAATATAGCCTATGTTACTCAAGGATAACGTAGCATACTAATGGTGAAAAAATTTTTGAAATCGGTCCAGTACTTTTTGAGTTTATTCGTTACAAACATACAAAAATTCAAATTATTTTGGTTTTAGTGGGGATCCCTAATATTTTCTAGCAAGAAATATACTCTATGTTACTCAGGGATAATGTAGTATTCGAATGGTGAAAGAGGTTTTGAAATCGGTCCAGTAGTTTTTGAGTTTCTTCGTTACAAACATAGAAAAATTCAAATTATTTAAGTTTTAGTAGGCATGCCTAACTTTTTCTAGCAATAAATATACCGTATGTTACTCCAGGATAATGTAGCATTCCAAGGGTGAAAGAATTTTTGAAATCGGTCCAGCTGTTTTTGAGTTTATTCCTCACAAACCTATAAAAATACAAATTATTTAAGTTTTAGTAGGGACCCCTAGTTTTTTCTAGCCATAAACATAGCCTATAATACTCAGGGATAATGCAGCATTCTAAAGGTCAAAGAATTTTTGAAATCGGTAGAGTACTTTTTGAGTTTATTCGTTACATACCTATAAAAATACAAATTATTTAAGTTTTAGTAGGGTGCCCTAGTTTTTTCTAGCCATAAACATAGCCTATGTTACTCAAGAATAACGTAGCATTCTAATGGTGAAAGGATTTTTGAAATCCATCCAGTATTTTTTGAGTTTCTTCGGTTCACACATACAAAAATTCAAATCATTTAAGTTTTAGCAGGGATCCCTAACTTTTCCTAGCATTAAATATAGCCTATGTTACTCAAGGATAACGTAGCATACTAATGGTGAAAAAAATTTTGAAATCGGTCCAGTACTTTTTGAGTTTATTCGTTACAAACATACAAAAATTCAAATTATTTAGGTTTTGGTAGGGATCCCTAATTTTTTCTAGCAATAAATATAGCCCTTGTTACTCAGAGATAATATAGCATTCTAACGATCCAAGAATTTTTGATATCGGTCCAGTAGTTGTTGAGTTTATTCGTTACAAACATATAAAAATACAAATCATTTAAATTTTAATAGGGATTTATAATTTGTTCTATCAAAAAATATTACCTATGTTACTCAGGGATAATGTAGCATTCTAAAGGTCAAATAATTTTTGAAATCGGTACAGTACCTTTTGAGTTTATTCGTTACATATATATAAAAATACAAATTATTTAAGTATTAGTACGGTACCCTAGTTTTTTCTAGCCATAAACATAGCCTATGTTACTCAAGAATAACGTAGCATTCTAATGGTGAAAGAATTTTGGAAATCCATCCAGTAGTTTTTGAGTTTCTTCGGTTCACACATACAAAAATTCAAATTATTCAAGTTTTAGTAGGGATCCCTAACTTTCTCTAGCAATAAATATAGGCTATGTTACTCAAGGATAACGTAGCATTCTAATGGTGAAAAAATTTTTGAAATCGGCCCAGTTCTTTTTGAGTTTATTCGTTACAAACATACAAAAATTCAAATTATTTAAGTTTTAGTAGGGATCCGTAACTTTTTCTAGGAATAAATATACCCTATGTTACTCAGGGATTATGTAGCATTCTAACGGTAAAAGAATTTTTGTAATCTGTCCAGTAGTTTTTGAGTTTATTCGTTACATACCTATGAAAATACAAATTATTTAAGTATTAGTAGGGTCCCCTAGTTTTTTCTAGCAATAAATATAGCCCTTGTTACTCAGGGATAATATAGCATTCTAACGATCCAAGAGTTTTTGATATGGGTCCAGTAGTTTTTGAGTTTATTCGTTACAAAATTATAAAAATACAAATCATTTAAATTTCAGTAGGGATTTATAATTTGTTCTATCAATAAATGTAGCCTATGCTACTCAGGGATAATGTAGCATTCTAAAGGCCAAAGAATTTTTGAAATCGGTCCAGTACTTTTTGAGTTTATTCGTTACCAACATATAAACATGCAAATTCTTTAAGTTTTAGCAGGGATCCCTAACTTTTCCTACCATTAAATATAGCCTATGTTACTCAAGGATAACGTAGCATACTAATTGTGAAAAAAATTTTGAAATCGGTCCAGTACTTTTTGAGTTTATTCGTTACAAACATACAAAAATTCAAATTATTTAGGTTTTAGTAGGGATCCCTAATTTTTTCTAGCAATAAATATAGCCCTTGTTACTCAGAGATAATATAGCATTCTAACGATCCAAGAATTTTTGATATCGGTCCAGTAGTTGTTGAGTTTATTCGTTACAAACATACAAAAATTCAAATTATTTAAGTTTTAGTAGGGACCCCTAGTTTTTTCTAGCCACAAACATAGCCTATAATACTCAGGGATAATGTAGCATTCTAAAGGTCAAAGAATTTTTGAAATCGGTAGAGCACTTTTTGAGTTTATTCGTTACATACCTATAAAAATACAAATTATTTAAGTTTTAGTAGGGTGCCCTAGTTTTTTCTAGCCATAAACATAGCCTATGTTACTCAAGAATAACGTAGCATTCTAATGGTGAAAGGATTTTTGAAATCCATCCAGTAGTTTTTGAGTTTCTTCGGTTCACACATACAAAAATTCAAATTATTTAAGTTTTAGCAGGGATCCCTAACTTTTCCTAGCAATAAATATAGCCTATGTTACTCAAGGATAACGTAGCATACTAATGGTGAAAAAATTTTTGAAATCGGTCCAGTACTTTTTGAGTTTATTCGTTACAAACATACAAAAATTCAAATTATTTAGGTTTTAGTAGGCATGCCTAACTTTTTCTAGCAATAAATATACCCTATGTTACTCCAGGATAATGTAGCATGCCAAGGGTGAAAGAATTTTTGAAATCGGTCCAGCAGTTTTTGAGTTTATTCCTCAGAAACCTATAAAAATACAAATTATTTAAGTTTCAGTAGGGTCCCCTGGTTTTTTCTAGTCATAAACATAGCCTATAATACTCAGGGATAATGTAGCATTCTAAAGGTCAAAGAATTTTTGAAATCGGTAGAGTACTTTTTGAGTTTATTCGTTACATACCTATAAAAATACAAATTATTTAAGTATTAGTAGGGTGCCCTAGTTTTTTCTAGCCATAAACATAGCCTATGTTACTCAGGGATAATGTAGCATTCTAAAGGTCAAAGAATTTTTGAAATCGGTCCAGTACTTTTTGAGTTTATTCGTTACCAACATATAAACATGCAAATTCTTTAAGTTTTAGTAGGGATCCCTAATTTTTTTTACCAATTAATATTGCCTATGTAACTCAGGGATTATGTAGCATTCTAAAGGTCAAAGAATTTTTGAAATCGGTCCAGTACTTTTTGAGTTTGTTCGTCACCAACATATAAACATACAAATTATTTAAGTTTTAGTACGGATCCCTAATATTTTCTAGCCATAACTATATCTTGTGTTACTCAGGGATTACGTAGCATTCTAACAGTGAAAGAATTTTTGAAATCGGTCTTGTAGTTTTTGAGTTTATTCGTTACAAACATACAAAAACTCAAATTATTTTGGTTTTAGTGGGGATCCCTAATATTTTCTAGCAATAAATATACTCTATGTTACTCATGGATAATGTAGTATTCGAATGGTGAAAGATTTTTTGAAATCGGTCCAGTAGATTTTGAGTTTCTTCGTTACAAACATACAAAAATTCAAATTATTTAAGTTTTAGTAGGGACCCCTAGTTTTTTCTAGCCATAAACATAGCCTATAATACTCAGGGATAATGCAGCATTCTAAAGATCAAAGAATTTTTGAAATCGGTAGAGTACTTTTTGAGTTTATTCGTTACATACCTATAAAAATACAAATTATTTAAGTTTTAGTAGGGTGCCCTAGTTTTTTCTAGCCATAAACATAGCCTATGTTACTCAAGAATAACGTAGCATTCTAATGGTGAAAGGATTTTTGAAATCCATCCAGTGGTTTTTGAGTTTCTTCGGTTCACACATACAAAAATTCAAATTATTTAAGTTTTAGCAGGGATCCCTAACTTTTCCTAGCATTAAATATAGCGTATGTTACTCAAGGATAACGTAGCATACTAATGGTGAAAGAATTTTGGAAATCCATCCAGTAGTTTTTGAGTTTCTTCGGTTCACACATACAAAAATACAAATTATTTAAGTTTTAGTAGGGATCCCTAACTTTCTCTAGCAATAAATATAGGCTATGTTACTCAAGGATAACGTAGCATTCTAATGGTGAAAAAAATTTTGAAATCGGCCCAGTTCTTTTTGAGTTTATTCGTTACAAACATACAAAAATTCAAATTATTTAAGTTTTAGTAGGGATCCGTAACTTTTTCTAGGAATAAATATACCCTATGTTACTCAGGGATAATGTAGCATTCTAACGGTAAAAGAATTTTTGTAATCTGTCCAGTAGTTTTTGAGTTTATTCGTTACATACCTATGAAAATACAAATTATTTAAGTATTAGTAGGGTCCCCTAGTTTTTTCTAGCAATAAATATAGCCCTTGTTACTCAGGGATAATATAGCATTCTAACGATCCAAGAGTTTTTGATATGGGTCCAGTAGTTTTTGAGTTTATTCGTTACAAAATTATAAAAATACAAATTATTTAAATTTCAGTAGGGATTTATAATTTGTTCTATCAATAAATGTAGCCTATGCTACTCAGGGATAATGTAGCATTCTAAAGGCCAAAGAATTTTTGAAATCGGTCCAGTACTTTTTGAATTTATTCTTTACCAACATAGGAACATACAAATTATTTAAATTTTAGTAGGGATCCCAAATTTTTTCTAGCAATAAATATCGCCTATGTTCCTCAGGGATAATCTAGCATTCTAATGGTGAAAGATTTTTTAAAATCGGTCCAGTAGTTTTTGAGTTTCTTCGTTACAAACATACAAAAATTCAAATTATTTAAGTTTTAGTAGGCATCCCTAACTTTTTCTAGCAATAAATATACCCTATGTTACTCAGGGAGAATGTAGCATTCTAAAGGTGAAAAAAATTTTGAAATCGGTCCAGTAGTTTTTGAGTTTATTCGGTAGAAACATACAAAAATTCAAATTATTTTGGTTTTAGTGGGGATCCCTAATATTTTCTAGCAAGAAATATACTCTATGTTACTCAGGGATAATGTAGTATTCGAATGGTGAAAGAGGGTTTGAAATCGGTCCAGTAGTTTTTGAGTTTCTTCGTTACAAACATACAAAAATTCAAATTATTTTGGTTTTAGTGGGGATCCCTAATATTTTCTAGCAATAAATATACCCTATGTTACTCAGGGATAATGTAGCATTCTAAAGGTGAAAGAATTTTTGTAATCGGTCCAGTATTTTTTGAGTTTATTCGTTACGAACATACAAAAATTTAAATTATTTAAGTTTTAGTAGATACCCCTAACTTTTTCTAGCAATAAATATATCCTATGTTACTGAGGGATAATGCAGCATTCTAAATGTAAAATAATTTTTGAAATCGGTCGAGTAGTTTTTGAGTTTATTCGTTACAAACATACAAAAATTCAAATTATTTTGGTTTTAGTGGCGATCCCTAACTTTTTCTAGCAATAAATATACCCTATGTTACTCAGGGATAATGCAGCATTCTAAAGGTAAAAGAATTTTTGAAATCGGTACAGTAGTTTTTGAGTCTATTTGTTACAAACATACAAAAATTCAAATTATCAAAAGTTTTAGTATGGATCCCTAACTTTCTCTAGCAATAAATATAGCCTATGTTACTCAAGGATAACGTAGCATTCTAATGGTGAACAAATTTTTGAAATCGGTCCAGTACTTTTTGAGTTTATTCGTTACAAACATACAAAAATTTAAATTATTTAAGTTTTAGTAGGTACCCCTAACTTTTTCTAGCTATAAATATACCCTATGTTACTCAGGGATAATGCAGCATTCTAAAGGTAAAAGAATTTTTGAAATCGGTCCAGTAGTTTTTGAGTTTCTTCGTTACAAACATACAAAAATTCAAATTATTTAAGTTTTAGCAGGGATCCCTAACTTTTCCTAGCATTAAATATAGCCTATGTTACTCAAGGATAACGTAGCATACTAATGGTGAAAAAAATTTTGAAATCGGTCCAGTACTTTTTGAGTTTATTCGTTACAAACATACAAAAATTTAAATTATTTAAGTTTTAGTAGGTACCCCTAACTTTTTCTAGCTATAAATATACCCTATGTTACTCAGGGATAATGCAGCATTCTAAAGGTAAAAGAATTTTTGAAATCGGTCCAGTAGTTTTTGAGTTTCTTCGTTACAAACATACAAAAATTCAAATTATTTAAGTTTTAGCAGGGATCCCTAACTTTCTCTAGCAATAAATATAGCCTATGTTACTCAAGGATAACGTAGCATTCTAATGGTGAACAAATTTTTGAATTCGGTCCAGTACTTTTTGAGTTTATTCGTTACAAACATACAAAAATTTAAATTATTTAAGTTTTAGTAGGTACCCCTAACTTTTTCTAGCAATAAATATACCGTATGTTACTCCAGGATAATGTAGCATTCCAAGGGTGAAAGAATTCTTGAAATCGGTCCAGCTGTTTGTGAGTTTATTCCTCACAAACCTATAAAAATACAAATTATTTAAGTTTCAGTAGGGTCCCCTAGTTTTTTCTAGCCATAAACATAGGCTATGTTACTCAGGGATAACGTAGCATTCTAAAGGTCAAAGAATTTTTGAAATCGGTCCAGTACTTTTTGAGTTTGTTCGTCACCAACATATAAACATACAAATTATTTAAGTTTTAGTACGGATCCCTAATTTTTTCTAGCAATAAATATCGCCTATGTTCCTCAGGGATAATCTAGCATTCTAATGGTGAAAGATTTTTTAAAATCGGTCCAGTAGTTTTTGACTTTCTTCGTTACAAACATACAAAAATTCAAATTATTTAAGTTTTAGTAGGCATCCCTAACTTTTTCTAGCAATAAATATACCCTATGTTACTCAGGGATAATGTAGCATTCTAAAGGTGAAAAATTTTTTGAAATCGGTCCAGTAGTTTTTGAGTTTATTCGTTAGAAACATACAAAAATTCAAATTATTTTGGTTTTAGTGGGGATCCCTAATATTTTCTAGCAAGAAATATACTCTATGTTACTCAGGGATAATGTTGTATTCGAATGGTGAAATAGGTTTTGAAATCGGTCCAGTAGTTTTTGAGTTTCTTCGTTACAAACATACAAAAATTCAAATTATTTTGGTTTTAGTGGGGATCCCTAACATTTTCTAGCAATAAATAAACCCTATGTTACTCAGGGATAATCTAGCATTCTAATGGTGAAAGAATTTTTGAAATCGGTCCAGCTGTTTTTGAGTTTATTCCTCACAAACCTATAAAAATACAAATTATTTAAGTTTTAGTAGGGACCCCTAGTTTTTTCTAGCCATAAACATAGCCTATAATACTCAGGGATAATGCAGCATTCTAAAGGTCAAAGAATTTTTGAAATCGGTAGAGTACTTTTTGAGTTTATTCGTTACATACCTATAAAAATACAAATTATTTAAGTTTTAGTAGGGTGCCCTAGTTTTTTCTAGCCATAAACATAGCCTATGTTACTCAAGAATAACGTAGCATTCTAATGGTGAAAGGATTTTTGAAATCCATCCAGTAGTTTTTGAGTTTCTTCGGTTCACACATACAAAAATTCAAATTATTTAAGTTTTAGCAGGGATCCCTAACTTTTCCTAGCATTAAATATAGCCTATGTTACTCAAGGATAACGTAGCATACTAATGGTGAAAAAATTTTTGAAATCGGTCCAGTACTTTTTGAGTTTATTCGTTACAAACATACAAAAATTCAAATTATTTTGGTTTTAGTGGGGATCCCTAATATTTTCTAGCAAGAAATATACTCTATGTTACTCAGGGATAATGTAGTATTCGAATGGTGAAAGAGGTTTTGAAATCGGTCCAGTAGTTTTTGAGTTTATTCGTTACAAACATACAAAAATTCAAATTATTTAAGTTTTAGTAGGCATGCCTAACTTTTTCTAGCAATAAATATACCGTATGTTACTCCAGGATAATGTAGCATTCCAAGGGTGAAAGAATTTTTGAAATCGGTCCAGCTGTTTTTGAGTTTATTCCTCACAAACCTATAAAAATACAAATTATTTAAGTTTTAGTAGGGACCCCTAGTTTTTTCTAGCCATAAACATAGCCTATAATACTCAGGGATAATGCAGCATTCTAAAGGTCAAAGAATTTTTGAAATCGGTAGAGTACTTTTTGAGTTTATTCGTTACATACCTATAAAAATACAAATTATTTAAGTTTTAGTAGGGTGCCCTAGTTTTTTCTAGCCATAAACATAGCCTATGTTACTCAAGAATAACGTAGCATTCTAATGGTGAAAGGATTTTTGAAATCCATCCAGTATTTTTTGAGTTTCTTCGGTTCACACATACAAAAATTCAAATCATTTAAGTTTTAGCAGGGATCCCTAACTTTTCCTAGCATTAAATATAGCCTATGTTACTCAAGGATAACGTAGCATACTAATGGTGAAAAAAATTTTGAAATCGGTCCAGTACTTTTTGAGTTTATTCGTTACAAACATACAAAAATTCAAATTATTTAGGTTCTGGTAGGGATCCCTAATTTTTTCTAGCAATAAATATAGCCCTTGTTACTCAGAGATAATATACCATTCTAACGATCCAAGAATTTTTGATATCGGTCCAGTAGTTGTTGAGTTTATTCGTTACAAACATATAAAAATACAAATCATTTAAATTTTAATAGGGATTTATAATTTGTTCTATCAAAAAATATTACCTATGTTACTCAGGGATAATGTAGCATTCTAAAGGTCAAATAATTTTTGAAATCGGTAGAGTACCTTTTGAGTTTATTCGTTACATATATATAAAAATACAAATTATTTAAGTATTAGTACGGTACCCTAGTTTTTTCTAGCCATAAACATAGCCTATGTTACTCAAGAATAACGTAGCATTCTAATGGTGAAAGAATTTTGGAAATCCATCCAGTAGTTTTTGAGTTTCTTCGGTTCACACATACAAAAATTCAAATTATTTAAGTTTTAGTAGGGATCCCTAACTTTCTCTAGCAATAAATATAGGCTATGTTACTCAAGGATAACGTAGCATTCTAATGGTGAAAAAATTTTTGAAATCGGCCCAGTTCTTTTTGAGTTTATTCGTTACAAACATACAAAAATTCAAATTATTTAAGTATTAGTAGGGATCCGTAACTTTTTCTAGGAATAAATATACCCTATGTTACTCAGGGATAATGTAGCATTCTAACGGTAAAAGAATTTTTGTAATCTGTCCAGTAGTTTTTGAGTTTATTCGTTACATACCTATGAAAATACAAATTATTTAAGTATTAGTAGGGTCCCCTAGTTTTTTCTAGCAATAAATATAGCCCTTGTTACTCAGGGATAATATAGCATTCTAACGATCCAAGAGTTTTTGATATGGGTCCAGTAGTTTTTGAGTTTATTCGTTACAAAATTATAAAAATACAAATCATTTAAATTTCAGTAGGGATTTATAATTTGTTCTATCAATAAATGTAGCCTATGCTACTCAGGGATAATGTAGCATTCTAAAGGCCAAAGAATTTTTGAAATCGGTCCAGTACTTTTTGAGTTTATTCGTTACCAACATATAAACATGCAAATTCTTTAAGTTTTAGCAGGGATCCCTAACTTTTCCTAGCATTAAATATAGCCTATGTTACTCAAGGATAACGTAGCATACTAATTGTGAAAAAAATTTTGAAATCGGTCCAGTACTTTTTGAGTTTATTCGTTACAAACATACAAAAATTCAAATTATTTAGGTTTTAGTAGGGATCCCTAATTTTTTCTAGCAATAAATATAGCCCTTGTTACTCAGAGATAATATAGCATTCTAACGATCCAAGAATTTTTGATATCGGTCCAGTAGTTGTTGAGTTTATTCGTTACAAACATACAAAAATTCAAATTATTTTAGTTTTAGTAGGGACCCCTAGTTTTTTCTAGCCACAAACATAGCCTATAATACTCAGGGATAATGTAGCATTCTAAAGGTCAAAGAATTTTTGAAATCGGTAGAGCACTTTTTGAATTTATTCGTTACATACCTATAAAAATACAAATTATTTAAGTTTGAGTAGGGTGCCCTAGTTTTTTCTAGCCATAAACATAGCCTATGTTACTCAAGAATAACGTAGCATTCTAATGGTGAAAGGATTTTTGAAATCCATCCAGTAGTTTTTGAGTTTCTTCGGTTCACACATACAAAAATTCAAATTATTTAAGTTTTAGCAGGGATCCCTAACTTTTCCTAGCAATAAATATAGCCTATGTTACTCAAGGATAACGTAGCATACTAATGGTGAAAAAATTTTTGAAATCGGTCCAGTTCTTTTTGAGTTTATTCGTTACAAACATACAAAAATTCAAATTATTTAAGTTTTAGTAGGGATCCGTAACTTTTTCTAGGAATAAATATACCCTATGTTACTCAGGGATAATGTAGCATTCTAACGGTAAAAGAATTTTTGTAATCTGTCCAGTAGTTTTTGAGATTATTCGTTACATACCTATGAAAATACAAATTATTTAAGTATTAGTAGGGTCCCCTAGTTTTTTCTAGCAATAAATATAGCCCTTGTTACTCAGGGATAATATAGCATTCTAACGATCCAAGAGTTTTTGATATGGGTCCAGCAGTTTTTGAGTTTATTCGTTACAAAATTACAAAAATACAAATCATTTAAATTTCAGTAGGGATTTATAATTTGTTCTATCAATAAATGTAGCCTATGCTACTCAGGGATAATCTAGCATTCTAAAGGCCAAAGAATTTTTGAAATCGGTCCTGTAGTTTTTGAGTTTATTTGTTACAAACATACAAAAATTTAAATTATTTAAGTTTTAGTAGGTACCCCTAACTTTTTCTAGCTATAGATATACCCTATGTTACTCAGGGATAACGTAGCATTCTAATGGTGACAACATTTTTGAAATCGGTCCAGTAGTTTTTGAGTTTATTCGTTACAAACATACAAAAATTCAAATTATTTTGGTTTTAGTGGGGATCCCTAATATTTTCTAGCAAGAAATATACTCTATGTTACTCAGGGATAATGTAGTATTCGAATGGTGAAAGAGGTTTTGAAATCGGTCCAGTAGTTTTTGAGTTTCTTCGTTACAAACATACAAAAATTCAAATTATTTTGGTTTTAGTGGGGATCCCTAATATTTTCTAGCAATAAATATACCCTATGTTACTCAGGGATAATGTAGCATTCTAAAGGTGAAAGAATTTTTGTAATCGGTCCAGTATTTTTGAGTTTACTCGTTACGAACATACAAAAATTCAAATTATTTAAGTTTTAGTAGGCATCCCTAACTTTTTCTAGCAATAAATATACCCTATGTTACTCAGGGATAATGTAGCATTCTAAAGGTAAAATAATTTTTGAAATCGGTCCAGTAGTTTTTGAGTTTATTCGTTACAAACATACAAAAATTTAAATTATTTTGGTTTTGGTGGGGATCCCTAATATTTTCTAGCAAGAAATATACTCTATGTTACTCAGGGATAATATAGTATTCGAATGGTGAAAGAGGTTTTGAAATCGGTCCAGTAGTTTTTGAGTTTCTTCGTTACAAACATACAAAAATTCAAATTATTTTGCTTTTAGTGGGGATCCCTAATATTTTCTTGCAAGAAATATACTCTATGTTTCTCAGGGATAATGTAGTATTCGAATGGTGAAAGAGGTTTTGAAATCGGTCCAGTAGTTTTTGAGTTTCTTCGTTACAAACATACAAAAATTCAAATTATTTTGGTTTTAGTGGGGATCCCTAATATTTTCTAGCAATAAATATACCCTATGTTACTCAGGGGTAATGTAGCATTCTAATGGTGAAAGAATTTTTGAAATCGGTCCAGTACTTTTTGAGTTTGTTCGTCACCAACATATAAACATACAGATTATTTAAGTTTTATTACGGATCCCTAATTTTTTCTAGCCATAACTATATCTTGTGTTACTCAGGGATTACGTAGCATTCTAACAGTGAAAGACTTTTTGAAATCGGTCTTGTAGTTTTTGAGTTTATTCGTTACAAACATACAAAAACTCAAATTATTTTGGTTTTAGTGGGGATCCCTAATATTTTCTAGCAATAAATATACTCTATGTTACTCATGGATAATGTAGTATTCGAATGGTGAAAGATTTTTTGAAATCGGTCCAGTAGATTTTGAGTTTCTTCGTTACAAACAAACAAAAATTCAAATTATTTAAGTTTTAGTAGGGACCCCTAGTTTTTTCTAGCCACAAACATAGCCTATAATACTCAGGGATAATGTAGCATTCTAATGGTGAAAGAATTTTTGAAATCGGTCCAGTAGTTTTTGAGTCTATTTGTTACAAACATACAAAAATTCAAATTATCAAAAGTTTTAGTATGGATCCCTAACTTTCTCTAGCAATAAATATAGCCTATGTTACTCAATGATAACGTAGCATTCTAATGGTGAAAAAATTTTTGAAATCGGTCCATTACTTTTTGAGTTTATTCGTTACAAACATACAAAACTTTAAATTATTTAAGTTTTAGTAGGTACCCCTAACTTTTTCTAGCAATAAATATACCCTTTGTTACTCAGGGATAATGCAGCATTCTAAAGGTAAAATAATTTTTGAAATCGGTCAAGTACTTTTTGAGTTTCTTCGTTACAAACATACAAAAATTCAAATTATTTAAGTTTTAGTAGGCATGCCTAACTTTTTCTAGCAATAAATATACCCTATGTTACTCCAGGATAATGTAGCATGCCAAGGGTGAAAGAATTTTTGAAATCGGTCCAGCAGTTTTTGAGTTTATTCCTCACAAACCTATAAAAATTCAAATTATTTAAGTTTCAGTAGGGTCCCCTAGTTTTTTCTAGCCATAAACATAGCCTATAATACTCAGGGATAATGTAGCATTCTAAAGGTCAAAGAATTTTTGAAATCGGTCCAGTAATTTTTGAGTTTATTCGTTACCAACATATAAACATGCAAATTCTTTAAGTTTTAGTAGGGATCCCTAATTTTTTCTACCAATTAATATTGCCTATGTAACTCAGGGATTATGTATCATTCTAAAGGTCAAAGAATTTTTGAAATCGGTCCAGTACTTTTTGAGTTTGTTCGTCACCAACATATAAACATACAGATTATTTAAGTTTTAGTACGGATCCCTAATTTTTTCTAGCCATAACTATATCTTGTGTTACTCAGGGATTACGTAGCATTCTAACAGTGAAAGAATTTTTGAAATCGGTCTTGTAGTTTTTGAGTTTATTCGTTACAAACATTCAAAAACTCAAATTATTTTGGTTTTAATGGGGATCCCTAATATTTTCTAGCAATAAATATACTCTATGTTACTCATGGATAATGTAGTATTCGAATGGTGAAAGATTTTTTGAAATCGGTCCAGTAGATTTTGAGTTTCTTCGTTACAAACATACAAAAATTCAAATTATTTAAGTTTTAGTAGGGACCCCTAGTTTTTTCTAGCCACAAACATAGCCTATAATACTCAGGGATAATGTAGCATTCTAAAGGTCAAAGAATTTTTGAAATCGGTAGAGTATTTTTTGAGTTTATTCGTTACATACCTATAAAAATACAAATTATTTAAGTTTTAGTAGGGTGCCCTAGTTTTTTCTAGCCATAAACATAGCCTACGTTACACAAGAATAACGTAGCATTCTAATGGTGAAAGGATTTTTGAAATCCATCCAGTAGTTTTTGAGTTTCTTCGGTTCACACATACAAAAATTCAAATTATTTAAGTTTTAGCAGGGATCCCTAACTTTTCCTAGCAATAAATATAGCCTATGTTACTCAAGGATAACGTAGCATACTAATGGTGAAAAAATTTTTGAAATCGGTCCAGTACTTTTTGAGTTTATTCGTTACAAACATACAAAAATTCAAATTATTTAGGTTTTAGTAGGGACCCCTAGTTTTTTCTAGCCATAAACATAGCCTATAATACTCAGGGATAATGTAGCATTCTAAAGGTCAAATAATTTTTGAAATCGGTAGAGTACCTTTTGAGTTTATTCGTTACATATATATAAAAATACAAATTATTTAAGTATTAGTACGGTACCCTAGTTTTTTCTAGCCATAAACATAGCCTATGTTACTCTAGAATAACGTAGCATTCTAATGGTGAAAGAATTTTGGAAATCCATCCAGTAGTTTTTGAGTTTCTTCGGTTCACACATACAAAAATTCAAATTATTTAAGTTTTAGTAGGGATCCCTAACTTTCTCTAGCAATAAATATAGGCTATGTTACTCAAGGATAACGTAGCATTCTAATGGTGAAAAAATTTTTGAAATCGGCCCAGTTCTTTTTGAGTTTATTCGTTACAAACATACAAAAATTCAAATTATTTAAGTTTTAGTAGGGATCCGTAACTTTTTCTAGGAATAAATATACCCTATGTTACTCAGGGATAATGTAGCATTCTAACGGTAAAAGAATTTTTATAATCTGTCCAGTAGTTTTTGAGATTATTCGTTACATACCTATGAAAATACAAATTATTTAAGTATTAGTAGGGTCCCCTAGTTTTTTCTAGCAATAAATATAGCCCTTGTTGCTCAGGGATAATATAGCATTCTAACGATCCAAGAGTTTTTGATATGGGTCCAGCAGTTTTTGAGTTTATTCGTTACAAAATTATAAAAATACAAATCATTTAAATTTCAGTAGGGATTTATAATTTGTTCTATCAATAAATGTAGCCTATGCTACTCAGGGATAATGTAGCATTCTAAAGGCCAAAGAATTTTTGAAATCGGTCCTGTAGTTTTTGAGTTTATTTGTTACAAACATACAAAAATTTAAATTATTTAAGTTTTAGTAGGTACCCCTAACTTTTTCTAGCTATAAATATACCCTATGTTACTCAGGGATAACGTAGCATTCTAATGGTGACAACATTTTTGAAATCGGTCCAGTAGTTTTTGAGTTTATTCGTTACAAACATACAAAAATTCAAATTATTTTGGTTTTAGTGGGGATCCCTAATATTTTATAGCAAGAAATATACTCTATGTTACTCAGGGATAATGTAGTATTCGAATGGTGAAAGAGGTTTTGAAATCGGTCCAGTAGTTTTTGAGTTTCTTCGTTACAAACATACAAAAATTCAAATTATTTTGGTTTTAGTGGGGATCCCTAATATTTTCTAGCAATAAATATACCCTATGTTACTCAGGGATAATGTAGCATTCTAAAGGTGAAAGAATTTTTGTAATCGGTCCAGTATTTTTTGAGTTTATTCGTTACGAACATACAAAAATTCAAATTATTTAAGTTTTAGTAGGCATCCCTAACTTTTTCTAGCAATAAATATACCCTATGTTACTCAGGGATAATGTAGCATTCTAAAGGTAAAATAATTTTTGAAATCGGTCCAGTAGTTTTTGAGTTTATTCGTTACAAACATACAAAAATTCAAATTATTTTGGTTTTAGTGGGGATCCCTAATATTTTCTAGCCAGAAATATACTCTATGTTACTCAGGGATAATGTAGTATTCGAATAGTGAAAGAGGTTTTGAAATCGGTCCAGTAGTTTTTGAGTTTCTTCGTTACAAACATACAAAAATTCAAATTATTTTGGTTTTAGTGGGGATCCCTAATATTTTCAAGCAAGAAATATACTCTATATTACTCAGGGATAATGTAGTATTCGAATGGTGAAAGAGGTTTTGAAATCGGTCCAGTAGTTTTTGAGTTTCTTCGTTACAAACATACAAAAATTCAAATTATTTTGGTTTTAGTGGGGATCCCTAATATTTTCTAGCAATAAATATACCCTATGTTACTCAGGGATAATGTAGCATTCTAAAGGTGAAAGAAGTTTTGTAATCGGTCCAGTATTTTTTGAGTTTATTCGATACGAACATACAAAAATTCAAATTATTTAAGTTTTAGTAGGCATCCCTAACTTTTTCTAGCAATAAATATACCCTATCTTACTCAGGGATAATGCAGCATTCTAAAGGTAAAATAATTTTTGAAATCGGTCAAGTAGTTTTTGAGTTTCTTCGTTACAAACATACAAAAATTCAAATTATTTAAGTTTTAGTAGGCATGCCTAACTTTTTCTAGCAATAAATATACCCTATGTTACTCCAGGATAATGTAGCATGCCAAGGGTGAAAGAATTTTTGAAATCGGTCCAGCAGTTTTTGAGTTTATTCCTCACAAACCTATAAAAATACAAATTATTTAAGTTTCAGTAGGGTCCCCTAGTTTTTTCTAGCCATAAACATAGCCTATAATACTCAGGGATAATGTAGCATTCTAAAGGTCAAAGAATTTTTGAAATCGGTAGAGTACTTTTTGAGTTTATTCGTTACATACCTATAATAATACAAATTATTTAAGTATTAGTAGGGTGCCCTAGTTTTTTCTAGCCATAAACATAGCCTATGTTACTCAGGGATAATGTAGCATTCTAAAGGTCAAAGAATTTTTGAAATCGGTCCAGTAATTTTTGAGTTTATTCGTTACCAACATATAAACATGCAAATTCTTTAAGTTTTAGTAGGGATCCCTAATTTTTTCTACCAATTAATATTGCCTATGTAACTCAGGGATTATGTATCATTCTAAAGGTCAAAGAATTTTTGAAATCGGTCCAGTACTTTTTGAGTTTGTTCGTCACCAACATATAAACATACAGATTATTTAAGTTTTAGTACGGATCCCTAATTTTTTCTAGCCATAACTATATCTTGTGTTACTCAGGGATTACGTAGCATTCTAACAGTGAAAGAATTTTTGAAATCGGTCTTGTAGTTTTTGAGTTTACTCGTTACAAACATACAAAAACTCAAATTATTTTGGTTTTAGTGGGGATCCCTAATATTTTCTAGCAATAAATATACTCTATGTTACTCATGGATAATGTAGTATTCGAATGGTGAAAGATTTTTTGAAATCGGTCCAGTAGATTTTGAGTTTCTTCGTTACAAACATACAAAAATTCAAATTATTTAAGTTTTAGTAGGGACCCCTAGTTTTTTCTAGCCACAAACATAGCCTATAATACTCAGGGATAATGTAGCATTCTAAAGGTCAAAGAATTTTTGAAATCGGTAGAGTACTTTTTGAGTTTATTCGTTACATACCTATAAAAATACAAATTATTTAAGTTTTAGTAGGGTGCCCTAGTTTTTTCTAGCCATAAACATAGCCTATGTTACTCAAGAATAACGTAGCATTCTAATGGTGAAAGGATTTTTGAAATCCATCCAGTAGTTTTTGAGTTTCTTCGGTTCACACATACAAAAATTCAAATTATTTAAGTTTTAGCAGGGATCCCTAACTTTTCCTAGCAATAAATATAGCCTATGTTACTCAAGGATAACGTAGCATACTAATGGTGAAAAAATTTTTGAAATCGGCCCAGTACTTTTTGAGTTTATTCGTTACAAACATACAAAAATTCAAATTATTTAGGTTTTAGTAGGGACCCCTAGTTTTTTCTAGCCATAAACATAGCCTATAATACTCAGGGATAATGTAGCATTCTAAAGGTCAAATAATTTTTGAAATCGGTAGAGTACCTTTTGAGTTTATTCGTTACATATATATAAAAATACAAATTATTTAAGTATTAGTACGGTACCCTAGTTTTTTCTAGCCATAAACATAGCCTATGTTACTCTAGAATAACGTGGCATTCTAATGGTGAAAGAATTTTGGAAATCCATCCAGTAGTTTTTGAGTTTCTTCGGTTCACACATACAAAAATTCAAATTATTTAAGTTTTAGTAGGGATCCCTAACTTTCTCTAGCAATAAATATAGGCTATGTTACTCAAGGATAACGTAGCATTCTAATGGTGAAAAAATTTTTGAAATCGGCCCAGTTCTTTTTGAGTTTATTCGTTACAAACATACACAAATTCAAATTATTTAAGTTTTAGTAGGGATCCGTAACTTTTTCTAGGAATAAATATACCCTATGTTACTCAGGGATAATGTAGCATTCTAAAGGTGAAAGAAGTTTTGTAATCGGTCCAGTATTTTTTGAGTTTATTCGTTACGAACATACAAAAATTCAAATTATTTAAGTTTTAGTAGGCATCCCTAACTTTTTCTAGCAATAAATATACCCTATCTTACTCAGGGATAATGTAGCATTCTAAAGGTCAAAAAATTTTTGAAATCGGTCCTGTAGTTTTTGAGTTTATTCCTTACAAACATATAAAAATACAAATTATTAAAGTTTTTGTAGGAATCCCTAATTTTTTCTGCCAATAAATACAGGCTATCTTACTCACAGATAATGTAGCATTCTAATGGTGAAAGAATTTTTGAAATCGGTCCAGTAGTTTTTGAGTCTATTTGTTACAAACATACAAAAATTCAAATTATCAAAAGTTTTAGTTTGGATCCCTAACTTTCTCTAGCAATAAATATAGCCTATGTTACTCAATGATAACGTAGCATTCTAATGGTGAAAAAATTTTTGAAATCGGTCCATTACTTTTTGAGTTTATTCGTTACAAACATACAAAAATTTAAATTATTTAAGTTTTAGTAGGTACCCCTAACTTTTTCTAGCAATAAATATACCCTTTGTTACTCAGGGATAATGCAGCATTCTAAAGGTAAAATAATTTTTGAAATCGGTCCAGTAGTTTTTGAGTTTATTCGTTACAAACATACAAAAATTCAAATTATTTTGGTTTTAGTGGGGATCCCTAACTTTTTCTAGCAATAAATATACCCTATGTTACTCAGGAATAATGCAGCATTGTAAAGGTAAAAGAATTTTTGAAATCGGTACAGTAGTTTTTGAGTCTATTTGTTACAAACATACAAAAATTCAAATTATCAAAAGTTTTAGTATGGATCCCTAACGTTCTCTAGCAATAAATATAGCCTATGTTACTCAAGGATAACGTAGCATTCTAATGGTGAACAAATTTTTGAAATCGGTCCAGTACTTTTTGAGTTTATTCGTTACAAACATACAAAAATTTAAATTATTTAAGTTTTAGTAGGTACCCCTAACTTTTTCTAGCTATAAATATACCCTATGTTACTCAGGGATAATGCAGCATTCTAGAGGTAAAAGAATTTTTGAAATCGGTCCAGTAGTTTTTGAGTTTCTTCGTTACAAACATACAAAAATTCAAATTATTTAAGTATTAGTAGGCATGCCTAACTTTTTCTAGCAATAAATATACCGTATATTACAACAGGATAATGTAGCATTCCAAGGGTGAAAGAATTTTTGAAATCGGTCCAGCTGTTTTTGAGTTTATTCCTCACAAACCTATAAAAATACAAATTATTTAAGTTTCAGTAGGGTCCCCTAGTTTTTTCTAGCCATAAACATAAGGTATGTTACTCAGGGATAACGTAGCATTCTAAAGGTCAAAGAATTTTTGAAATCGGTCCAGTAATTTTTGAGTTTGTTCGTCACCAACATATAAACATACAAATTATTTAAGTTTTAGTACGGATCCCTAATTTTTTCTAGCCATAACTATATCTTGTGTTACTCAGGGATTACGTAGCATTCTAACAGTGAAAGAATTTTTGAAATCGGTCTTGTAGTTTTTGAGTTTATTCGTTACAAACATACAAAAACTCAAATTATTTTGGTTTTAGTGGGGATGCCTAATATTTTCTAGCAATAAATATACTCTATGTTACTCATGGATAATGTAGTATTCGAATGGTGGAAGATTTTTTGAAATCGGTCCAGTAGATTTTGAGTTTCTTCGTTACAAACATACAAAAATTCAAATTATTTAAGTTTTAGTAGGGACCCCTAGTTTTTTCTAGCCATAAACATAGCCTATAATACTCAGGGATAATGTAGCATTCTAAAGGTCAAAGAATTTTTGAAATCGGTAGAGTACTTTTTGAGTTTATTCGTTACATACCTATAAAAATACAAATTATTTAAGTATTAGTAGGGTGCCCTAGTTTTTTCTAGCCATAAACATAGCCTATGTTACTCAAGGATAACGTAGCATTCTAATGGTGAAAGGATTTTTGAAATCCATCCAGTAGTTTTTGAGTTTCTTCGGTTCACACATACAAAAATTCAAATTATTTAAGTTTTAGCAGGGATCCCTAACTTTTCCTAGCAATAAATATAGCCTATGTTACTCAAGAATAACGTAGCATACTAATGGTGAAAAAATTTTTGAAATCGGTCCACTACTTTTTGAGTTTATTCGTTACAAACATACAAAAATTCAAATTATTTAGGTTTTAGTAGGGATCCCTAATTTTTTCTAGCAATAAATATAGCCCTTGTTACTCAGAGATGATATAGCATTCTAACGATCCAAGAATTTTTGATATCGGTCCAGTAGTTTTTGAGTTTATTCGTTACAAACATATAAAAATACAAATCATTTAAATTTTAATAGGGATTTATAATTTGTTCTATCAAAAAATATTACCTATGTTACTCAGGGATAATGTAGCATTCTAAAGGTCAAATAATTTTTGAAATCGGTAGAGTACTTTTTGAGTTTATTCGTTACATACATATAAAAATACAAATTATTTAAGTATTAGTACGGTACCCTAGTTTTTTCTAGCCATAAACAAAGCCTCTGTTACTCAAGAATAACGTAGCATTCTAAAGGTGAAAGAATTTTGTAAATCCATCCAGAAGTTTTTGAGTTTCTTCGGTTCACACATACAAAAATTCAAATTATTTAGGTTTTAGTAGGGATCCCTAACTTTCTCTAGCAATAAATATAGGCTATGTTACTCAAGGATAACGTAGCATTCTAATGGTGAAAAAATGTTTGAAATCGGCCCAGTTCTTTTTGAGTTTATTCGTTACAAACATACAAAAATTCAAATTATTTAAGTTTTAGTAGGGATCCGTAACTTTTTCTAGGAATAAATATACCCTATGTTACTCAGGGATAACGTAGCATACTAATGGTGAAAAAATTTTTGAAATCGGTCCACTACTTTTTGAGTTTATTCGTTACAAACATACAAAAATTCAAATTATTTAGGTTTTAGTAGGGATCCCTAATTTTTTCTAGCAATAAATATAGCCCTTGTTACTCAGAGATGATATAGCATTCTAACGATCCAAGAATTTTTGATATCGGTCCAGTAGTTTTTGAGTTTATTCGTTACAAACATATAAAAATACAAATCATTTAAATTTTAATAGGGATTTATAATTTGTTCTATCAATAAATGTAGCCTATGCTACTCAGGGATAATGTAGCATTCTAAAGGCCAAAGAATTTTTGAAATCGGCCCAGTACTTTTTGAATTTATTCTTTACCAACATAGGAACATACAAATTATTTAAATTTTAGTAGGGATCCCAAATTTTTTCTAGCAATAAATATCGCCTATGTTCCTCAGGGATAATCTAGCATTCTAATGGTGAAAGATTTTTTAAAATCGGTCCAGTAGTTTTTGAGTTTCTTCGTTACAAACATACAAAAATTCAAATTAATTAAGTTTTAGTAGGCATCAATAACTTTTTCTAGCAATAAATATACCCTATGTTACTCAGGGATAATGTAGCATTCTAAAGGTGAAAAAATTTTTGAAATCGTTCCTGTAGTTTTTGAGTTTATTCCTTACAAACATATAAAAATACAAATTATTAAAGTTTTTGTAGGAATCCCTAATTTTTTCTGCCAATAAATACAGCCTATCTTACTCACAGATAATGTAGCATTCTAATGGTGAAAGAATTTTTGAAATCGGTCCAGTAGTTTTTGAGTCTATTTGTTACAAACATACAAAAATTCAAATTATTTTGGTTTTAGTGGGGATCCCTAATATTTTCTAGCAATAAATATACCCTATCTTACTCAGGGATAATGTAGCATTCTAAAGGTCAAAAAATTTTTGAAATCGGTCCATTACTTTTTGAGTTTATTCGTTACAAACATACAAAAATTTAAATTATTTAAGTTTTAGTAGGTGCCCCTAACTTTTTCTAGCAATAAATATACCCTATGTTACTCAGGGATAATGCAGCATTCTAAAGGTAAAATAATTTTTGAAATCGGTCCAGTAGTTTTTGAGTTTATTCGTTACAAACATACAAAAATTCAAATTATTTTGGTTTTAGTGGGGATCCCTAACTTTTTCTAGCAATAAATATACCCTATGTTACTCAGGGATAATGCAGCATTCTAAAGGTAAAAGAATTTTTGAAATCCTACAGTAGTTTTTGAGTCTATTTGTTACAAACATACAAAAATTCAAATTATCAAAACTTTTAGTATGGATCCCTAACTTTCTCTAGCAATAAATATAGCCTATGTTACCCAAGGATAACGTGGCATTCTAATGGTGAACAAATTTTTGAAATCGGTCCAGTACTTTTTGAGTTTATTCGTTACAAACATACAAAAATTTAAATTATTTAAGTTTTAGTAGGTACCCCTAACTTTTTCTAGCAATAAATATACCCTATGTTACTCAGGGATAATGCAGCATTCTAAAGGTAAAATAATCTTTGAAATCGGTCCAGTAGTTTTTGAGTTTATTCGTTACAAACATACAAAAATTTAAATTATTTAAGTTTTAGTAGGTACCCCTAAATTTTCCTAGCAATAAATATACCCTATGTTACTCAGGGATAATGCAGCATTCTAAAGGTAAAATAATTTTTGAAATCGGTCCAGTAGTTTTTGAGTTTATTCGTTACAAACATACAAAAATTCAAATTATTTTGGTTTTAGTGGGGATCCCTAACTTTTTCTAGCAATAAATATACCCTATGTTACTCAGGCATAATGCAGCATTCTAAAGGTAAAAGAATTTTTGAAATCGGTACAGTAGTTTTTGAGACTATTTGTTACAAACATACAAAAATTCAAATTATCAAAAGTTTTAGTATGGATCCCTAACTTTCTCTAGCAATAAATATAGCCTATGTTACCCAAGGATAACGTAGCATTCTAATGGTGAACAAATTTTTGAAATCGGTCCAGTACTTTTTGAGTTTATTCGTTACAAACATACAAAAATTTAAATTATTTAAGTTTTAGTAGGTACCCCTAACTTTTTCTAGCAATAAATATACCCTATGTTACTCAGGGATAATGCAGCATTCTAAAGGTAAAAGAATCTTTGAAATCGGTCCAGTAGTTTTTGAGTTTCTTCGTTACAAACATACAAAAATTCAAATTATTTTGGTTTTAGTGGGGATCCCTAATATTTTCTAGCAATAAATATACCCTATGTTACTCAGGGATAATGTAGCATTCTAAAGGTGAAAGAATTTTTGTAATCGGTCCAGTATTTTTTGAGTTTATTCGTTACAAACATACAAAAATTTAAATTATTTAAGTTTTAGTAGGTACCCCTAACTTTTTCTAGCAATAAATATACCCTATGTTACTCAGGGATAATGCAGCATTCTAAAGGTAAAAGAATCTTTGAAATCGGTCCAGTAGTTTTTGAGTTTCTTCGTTACAAACATACAAAAATTCAAATTATTTAAGTTTTAGTAGGCAGCCCTAACTTTTTCTAGCAATAAATATGCCCTATCTTACTCAGGGATAATGTAGCATTCTAAAGGTCAAAAAATTTTTGAAATCGTTCCTGTAGTTTTTGAGTTTATTCCTTACAAACATATAAAAATACAAATTATTAAAGTTTTTGTAGGAATCCCTAATTTTTTCTGCCAATAAATACAGCCTATCTTACTCACAGATAATGTAGCATTCTAATGGTGAACGAATTTTTGAAATCGGTCCAGTAGTTTTTGAGTCTATTTGTTACAAACATACAAAAATTCAAATTATCAAAAGTTTTAGTATGGATCCCTAACTTTCTCTAGCAATAAATATAGCCTATGTTACTCAATGATAACGTAGCATTCTAATGGTGAAAAATTTTTTGAAATCGGTCCATTACTTTTTGAGTTTATTCGTTACAAACATACAAAAATTTAAATTATTTAAGTTTTAGTAGGTACCCCTAACTTTTTCTAGCAATAAATATACCCTATGTTACTCAGGGATAATGCAGCATTCTAAAGGTAAAATAATTTTTGAAATCGGTCCAGTAGGTTTTGAGTTTATTCGTTACAAACATACAAAAATTCAAATTATTTTGGTTTTAGTGGGGATCCCTAACTTTTTCTAGCAATAAATATACCCTATGTTACTCAGGGATAATGCAGCATTCTAAAGGTAAAAGAATCTTTGAAATGGGTCCAGTAGTTTTTGAGTTTCTTCGTTAAAAACATACAAAAATTCAAATTATTTAAGTTTTAGTAGGCATGCCTAACTTTTTCTAGCAATAAATATACCGTATGTTACTCCAGGATAATGTAGCATTCCAAGGGTGAAAGAATTTTTGAAATCGGTCCAGCAGTCTTTGAGTTTATTCCTCACAAACCTATAAAAATACAAATTATTTAAGTTTCAGTAGGGTCCCCTAGTTTTTTCTAGCCATAAACATAGGCTATGTTACTCAAGGATAACGTAGCATTCTAATGGTGAAAGAATTTTTGAAATCCATCGAGTAGTTTTTGAGTTTCTTCGATTCACACATACAAAAATTCAAATTATTTAAGTTTTAGTAGGGATCCCTAACTTTTTCTAGCAATAAATATTGCCTTTGTTACTCAGGAATAATGTAGCATATTAAAGGTGAAAGAATTTTTGAAATCGATCCAGTAGTTTTTGAGTTTCTTCGGTTCAAACATACAAAAATTCAAATTATTTAAGTTTTGGTAGGGATCCCTAAGTTTTTCTAGCAATAAATATTGCCTATGTTACTCAGGGATAATGTAGCATTCTAAAGGTGAAAGAATTTTTGAAATCGGTCCAGTAGTTTTTGAGTTTCTTCGGTTCAAACATACAAAAATACAAATTATTTAAGTTTTGGTAGGGATCCCTAAGTTGTCTAGCAATAAATATTGCCTATGTTACTCAGGGATACTGTAGCATTCTAAAGGTCAAAGAATTTTTGAAATCGGTCCAGTAGTTTTTGAGCTTATTCGTTACCAACATATAAACATGCAAATTTTTTAAGTTTTAGTAGGGATCCCTAATTTTTTCTGCCAATTAATATTTCCTATGTCAGTCAGGGATTATGTAGTATTCTAAATGTCAAAGAATTTTTGAAATCGGTCCAGTACTTTTTGAGTTTGTTCGTCACCAACATATATGCATTCAAATTATTTAGGTTTTAGTACGGATCCCTAATTTTTTCTAGCCATAAATATATCTTATGTTACTCAGGGGTTACGTAGCATTCTAACAGTGAAAGAATTTTTGAAATCGGTCTTGTAGTTTGTGAGTTTATTCCTTACAAACATATAAAAATACAAATTATTAAAGTTTTTGTAGGAATCCCTAATTTTTTCTTCCAATAAATACAGCCTATCTTACTCAGAGATAATGTAACATGGGGGGTTGCACATATTAGGGATTTCTGTTGAAGGAGCAAATCCCCTGAAGACCTATGTAGCATATCTTCTTCCTTGCGAGGAGAAGATATGAGATGGTGCAACAATGTGAGCAGCTAAAAGGCTGCACGCCTAGCTGATCGCACTAGCTAGCTCGTCGGAGGGGTGGGTCGCTACTCACCACCATCTGCCATCGTGTTACACATAAATTATATGCGTGCAAGATGTATGAAGACGTCGTTAAGACTTTATTGTGATAGCGCGAGCTATCAAGCAAGGAAATTCGGTTTTTCGCGAGAAAAAAAACCGAATAATTGGGATGTTCGTTAATTTGCTGGTCACCGAACTTGACCAGCTATCCGTGAAAGCCTTGCGAGGCATGTCGGGGCCGATTGGCAAAGGTGTTAATGCCAACCGGTCTTTGGGGCACTACCCTCCCACTTGGATCGACAGCAGAATGCCGATCCCCGTATGTCCATGCTCGCCCCTACAAATGAGCATGGACCCTTAATATATTTTTTTTCCTTTATGCTTCTCGCATCCTCCCCTCACATGTCCCTCTCTCTATCCCTTGATTTCCTTATCTGTACTTCATAATGCCTGCTTTAATTTTATTGCCATTTCATATTATTTCGTTTTCTTTCTTCCTTACAGTCCTTCCTACTACATGTGTGAAAAAAAAAATTTAGTATCAAAACAACAACAAAAAAATAGTGTGATCCATCCAAATTTTCTTTCTCCCTTTTCCCTTCTATTTTATATCACGTAGAGTGAGCGCCAATGAAGAAAATTGATCATTAAATGAATGCGAATTTCAAGTATAATTTGGTTTTCTTTCTAATTAGTCGATTTTCCTTTTTTTTTGTGTGCTGATATAGTTAACCGGTAAATGGAATGTTTTGTAAAAATTTGACAAAAAAAGAAAATATAAAAATGTACAAAAATATATAAAAATATATGTATTTTAGTTAAGATAGTGTTTTTTTTTCTCTCCTTTTTTTTTTCTTTTCTTTATAATTGAGTTTTGAATATAATTCCAATTTAAATTTATAATGATTTATTAATTCCTCGTTTTCCCCAATATCAAAATGCGAAGGTCTTCGGCTCGAAGAATGTTGATTCAGTTTTCTGCCATAATCACCATGAAATCATTGTCGCTATCCATAATATCATGCAAAAAAAGAAATACGGTGGTTGGATTCCCGTTGTGCGAGATCTACAAATAGTTTTTCCTTTTGTTTCCTTTTTGTTTTTTTTTTGTTTTTTTTTTTTTTGAGTTTTGATGCATCTGCTGTGTTCTAGATGGGTTCCTTACTTTTTTTCAATATATTGGGACCTATCCACGCTAAAAAAAAATAAATACCAAATCGGTTAACTTGCCTTACTTGTGATGATGATGAGCTTCAGTGCTATGTCTTGCGCTGCAAAGCATCCGGTAACTTCCAGAATCGAGTCCGCGTCAATGTGAGATTTAGCAAACCTCTTTGTTTTCACCGAACTTTCCTTTTTCTTGTGGTTAATTTTTATATTGACGAAAATTATTGAAGATGAGAGGAGAAAAAAAAAAACTCTTTTCCTTTAAAAACATTTACATTGAATTTATTAATTTTTGGGTTTTTTTTTTTGTTCTTTATTCTACACAATTTTGTTTTTGTTGGTTTTTTTTTTTCTTTCTTTCTCACTTTTCCACTTTAATTATACAATAGATTAACATCCTTTTCTCTCTTTTTTTTTGTTTAATTTATTCAATCTTTGTCAAAAAAAAACTAATTTTCAAATTTTTCTTTTTCTTTAATTTAAATTTTCCCAATTGCGTAAAAGAAAAATACAACTAAATTTTACGGTGGTTGGATTCCCGTTGTGCGAGATCTACAAATAGTTTTTCCTTTTGTTTCCTTTTTGTTTTTTTTTTGTTTTTTTTTTTGAGTTTTGATGCATCTGCTGTGTTCTAGATGGGTTCCTTACTTTTTTTCAATATATTGGGACCTATCCACGCTAAAAAAAATAAATACCAAAGCGGTTAACTTGCCTTACTTGTGATGATGATGAGCTTCAGTGCTATGTCTTGCGCTGCAAAGCATCCGGTAACTTCCAGAATCGAGTCCGCGTCAATGTGAGATTTAGCAAACCTCTTTGTTTTCACCGAACTTTCCTTTTTCTTGTGGTTAATTTTTATATTGACGAAAATTATTGAAGATGAGAGTAGAAAAAAAAACTCTTTTCCTTTAAAAACATTTACATTGAATTTATTAATTTTTGGGTTTTTTTTTTTGTTCTTTATTCTACACAATTTTGTTTTTGTTGGTTTTTTTTTTTCTTTCTTTCTCACTTTTCCACTTTAATTATACAATAGATTAACATCCTTTTCTCTCTTTTTTTTTGTTTAATTTATTCAATCTTTGTCAAAAAAAACTAATTTTCAAATTTTTCTTTTTCTTTAATTTAAATTTTCCCAATTGCGTAAAAGAAAAATACAACTAAATTTTCTTCTTTTTTTTTTTTTGAAAAAAAACTACCACTTTTAATTCATTTTTCATTCATTTTTTTTTTTTTTTTTCATTCCATTTGGCTAAATTCCAATAAAAAAATGCGTTTTTATAAAATCACTTTCCTCCATTTTCTTTTCTTTTTTTTTCTTTTTTTTTGTTTTGCTCTAATTCCCCCCAAAAAAAACTCTTTTCTATTTAAAAAAAAAAATTCAGAAAGAATCAAAAGCTCCCATTCCCTCAAATTTTAATTTTTATTATTCATCTTTTTTTTTTCAAACTCTATCACTTTCTTCGTTCGTAATCTTTTCTGAACTCCCCTGTAATAATAATTCCCCTTTTTTTTCTATTTTTAATCTTTTAAACTTTGATCTAAAATCACTTTCCTCCATTCTTACATTTCTTTAGTTTATTTTTTTTTTGTTTTTTTTTTCTTGGTCAACTCAAAACTAGACTTCTTCCCATCACCATTCATACCAGACTGTCTGCAATTTTTTTTTCATTTCCCATCTCCTGTTCGTAAAATTTTTCTGTTTGGGATAAAAAGAACCGGTTTTCTAGTTTTTAATTTTTTTACCCGCCTATCGGAATGCGACACGTTCATTTTTTCCATTTTCCTTTGGTCCATTCTTTCGTTTTCGTTCGCTGGGGGGGGGGGGGGAGGGAAAGGCTCTTTCATCAGCTTATTTCCACCACGGATATGAGGTGGAAAAGAATGTTCTGGAAATAATTTTTGAAGACCATGCGGTTTTCGCAAAAGCTGACCACGCTAATATTTAAATAGGGTTGCCGTGTAGGCTTAAAATTATAAGTAAGTGTGCTGTATTAGTCACACGTTACAACACAGATACGTCAGGGATTGATCTATCAACCCGGACGTAACTGAAAAGCGTGTGGATGGTTGGAGTGGTACGTGAAATCTTGCACTGCCCAACGTGGGGCTCGACCACACCCAAAAGAGTCTCCGTTGCTCTCCGACTGAGCTAGCCGGGTACCAGAAAACGAAAGAAAAGAAAAGAAAATGATCTGTCATAAACCGCGGCAGTGGACGTCGGTTCTTTCCTCACTATTGCCTCAAGTCTTTGGCATGGTAAACCCCTATGGTTCTACCCTGCAAATCCTCGACCTCATAGAGGGAATCGCCAATCGCACGAACAATCCGACGCTTCAGAAATTTACGATTTAGCTTAGCATTGACATTTTTTGCGAAGTCACTAAGCGTGAAATTTCTTCGGTAGACTTCTTGTCCGACAATAAATCTCTTTACTCGGGTTCGACGTTTATAAATCCGCCCATGATGTTGGTGAGCTTTCGACAAATTATTTTTGACGCGTTCGCGAATTAGTTCAAGCTGGTCCTTTTTTGAGGACACAACCAATTCACCATCATTCAAACCATTTAACTTTCGCATCAATTCATAGGTCGAGCCATGTGTGATCATGTGGGAACCGAACACAAGAAAATATGGATCAATCCCCGTAGAAGCATGGATTGTACTCCGAAGAGCACAGCCAATGCTTCCCAAATTCTGATCCCAATCCCTATGATCGGTGCCAACATAAGAGCGGATGGCCGCCAGTAATGAACGGTTTACACGTTCCGATGCGTTAGCTTGTGGTGAGTAGATAGCTGTACGATTGTGTTTCACACCATACGCTTCAACTAATTTGCGAAATTCTTTTGATATAAATTGCGGTCCATTGTCTGAAAATATAATCTCGGGTACGCCGAATAAATTGAAGACGCTTTCCTCCAAGAAATCGGTGATCTGCACGGCAGACGCCTTACGTAGTGTCTTGAACAAAACAAATTTCGAAAATTTGTCCAAAACAACTAGGAGAGTGGTGTTACCATGCTTAGACCGAGGGTAGGGTCCTAACAGGTCAATATATAGGTACTGGAATGGTCTGTCAACTTCAATTTGTTTGCCCATTGGCGGCCCCAACACACTATTTGGAGCCTTAGACTCTTTACATACGATGCAACTCGCGATATATTTATGTACTTCGCTAGCCATACCAGGCCAGAAGTATCTTTGCCGCAAACGATATAAGGTTTTGGTAATACCGCCGTGCGCAGCTTGTGGAGGATCATGCGCCAGGCGAACTAGCTCGTCCGTAAGGCTAGATGGAACCCAAAGCTTCCACGATCGATCTTCCTGAAAGATATTGCCAGTGCTAAGGCTTGTTCTGAAATACACGTAGCCATCTGACACTTGCGTGTCAGGCAGCCTTTCCGCGTTGCTTTGCACTGTATCGATCAGGTCGAGATATTCCTTTGATTTAAAGGCTTCAGAATTCTAGTTTATGCTAGGTGCCGAAACTATTTCCGAAATCGCGTCCACGTGGACACGTGAAAGCGCATCTGGCACCACATTTTCTGAACCTTTCCTATGTTCAATCGCGAAATCAAAGGCTTGAAGCTTTAAGCTCCATCGAGCCAAACGTCCACTCAAGTCGCGCTGACTCATGAGCCATTTTAAACTCGCATGGTCGATGATTATTTTGAACGGCAAACCTTCGACGTAGGCTCTGAACTTTTTAACGCTCAACACCGCAGCGAAACATTCCAGCTCCGTCACGCTGTAGTTGCGTTGTGCAGAGTTCAGCTTTTGAGAAATATAGGCGATGGGTTTCTCATTGCCTTCGTCGTCGCTTTGCAGCAAAACACCTCCGACACCGGTCTTACTCGCGTCGCACTGTATAATAAAGGGTTTGGTGTAATCAGGGTTGGCCAATACCGGGGCCGTAGTTAATGAAGACTTCAAGGCTTCAAACGCTACTTGAGCTTCCGCTGTCCAAACAAACTTGGCGCTTTTCTTTAGGAAGTCAGTAATTGGAGAAGACAAGGAGGCATAATTGGCAATAAACCGCCTATACCATCCTGTCATACCCAAAAATCGACGAACCTGTTTTGGTGTGGTAGCTGCAGGAAAGCCAAAATTGCAGATACCTTATTTGAGTCGGTCTTTAAACATCCGTTTCCAACGATGTAACCCAAATATCTAACTTCTCTCATGCAAAATTTGCTTTTCTCCAAATTTATCGTAAGTCCAGCAGTGGACAAGCAACGTGCAATGGTTGCCAAAAGTTTAACGTGAGAATCGAAATCCTCAGAAACTACTAACAGATCGTCCAAATAGACGAAACAGTTTTCTCTTAACTCGACTGGAATTGTTTTGTCCATCAGTCTACACATTCTTTGAGGAGCATTACAGAGCCCGAATGGCATCACTGTAAACTGGTATAACGGCCTACAAGGCACTGTGAAAGCAGTTTTTTCCCTACTCTGCTTCTCCAACGGTATCTGCCAAAAGGCGTCCTTCAAATCAATGCTTGAAATGAAACACGTCTTCTCAAGTCTACTGAGAAGGCCTTCTATATGTGGGAGTGGGTAAGCGTCTTTCTTTGTAAGGATGTTCACTTTCCTGGAGTCGAGGCAGAGGCGAACCTTTCCAGGTTTGCGCACCAAGACTACAGGAGAGTTCCACGCGCTGAAACTTTCTTCAATGACACCCAATTCCAACATACGGTCCAACTCAGCATACATGAGGGCTTGCACCGCCGGGGAAACAGGGTAGTGGCGTTGCTTTACAGGCTCCGCGTTTTCTACCTCAATAACATGTTCTTCTAAATGTTTTTTTCCTAAACCGACTTGGTTGGAGGAAGGAAATAAAGTTAAGATGCTTTCAAGACGCGCGCGTTGTTCCGAATTTAGCGCGTGTGTTTTGGGATCGTCAATTGACAAACAATCCAAAGTTTCGTTTTTAGAGAATATAGTCGGAGCTATATCGAATTCTTTCCAAAAATCTACACCTAGATATAGATTTTGGGTAAGTCCTGGTACGATGGATAGAGAAAGTGTTTTTGTAATGTTGTTGTATGTAATTGGAATCGCAATTTGCCCGTGTACAGGTTGGGCTTTACCATCAGCCGTTTTGACTGTGGTGGGGCGACCCGTAATTAAAATTTTATGACGTTCGAGGAAATCTAAAGCGCCAGCGCCTAGACAGGACACACTTGCACCACTGTCCAAAAGGCCAAAAAGGGATTCGCCATCGATTTCCACCTTAGCATATGGTCGATCGTCATGTTTACGCTTCACAAAAGCTGATTCCACCGTTTTACCTAACAACTTCTTTTGCTTACATCTTTCTCTAAACCTACTAATTCTACTCGGGTTTAGTAAAGCACCGATTATTCTATTCCTAGCTTCGTCATATTCCATTTGACGTTGATGTAATGTTTTGTTCGACCTTTCCAGTATATTATTATTAGATGGGATTTTAGTTGACGTTTCTCGTTTTAAAATTTTAATGACAGACGGAGAATTTGGTTGTAATAATAGATTCGGACTCAAGGTTGGTTCTATTTTGTTTGGTCCGGGGGCATTATTGGCAACCGGGGATTCCCGTGCGTCTCTCGGTGCCTTTGTGCGTTTCCCGGATTACATTTTGGGCACATCGGTAACGACACATCTTTTCTACCACAACGATAACAAAAGAAGGACCGTTGTGGTATTGTACACTCGAAAAAACCATGACCAATATGGTCACAGTTCCAACCCTTGAACCGTGATCTACCATTTGCAGCTTCCAAATGATCTTGATTTTCGTTTGACCACGTATTTTCGCTCACATACCCTCGAATACTACTATCGATCTCGGCAGGTTGATAAGGTAAACTACTACCGAAATGGGATGAATTAATGTTATAAAGATTCGATACCGGTTCGTGAGGAAAAGATTGGCCACCTCTGGTGTATTGTTGGTGGTTATACGCATAATTTCTTGGGTCACAATCATTTTTATACTCTTGATAAGGGAGATGGGAATTATGTTCTTGTCTGAAGCGAGAGTCTGGCATAAAATTCGTTCTAGCAGGTGAGTTATTTGTACTGAATTCCTGACTGCTTACATTCTGGCGAAAATCAGTGGTGCGCAACATTTCTTTTGTGGGTCTGAAAGCGACTCAGACTCATTGCAGGCATTCCGAAAATAATATTTGCGATCTTATCTTTGACGTTCTCTCTCATAATGTCCGCCAATTCTATTTCCGTCATAGGAATTCTTAACCGATGGTATAAAGACATAACCGAATCGTAAAAATCATCAAAAGTCTCGCTGTTGGATTGCGTCCTTTGTAACATCCGACGCATGATTTCGTGGTCAGTTTCCAGGCTCTTGAATTGATGTCTGAGGGCCGCCTTTAGGCCATGCCAATCGATGTGGTGTTCTCTTTTCAGTAGTCGCCAATACCACTGCTCAGCCTTATCGGAGAGCAGGGTATGGAATTGGGTACAAATGGCGTACCACGAATTATCCCCACGCGATTGCATGGTTTCTATGCGGAATATGAACTCTTCCACAGACATCTCTTGAGCCTTTCCACTGAACCTGAATCCCCATTTGTCGATTCGGGTATCATGTCGTAAACTAGCGTGTCTAACTTCCTGACCATTACGATTCGTGCCTGAGTTAAGATTTCAATTCCTACTTGGGCTACGCCTTTGATTGTTGTTTGGGTTGAAAGGCAGGCGTGGATTCGGATCCTGACTGGGATCGACGTGGTGACTATCGTTTGAAGCTGAGATAGCGTTCACGTTGTAATTAGGATTCTGGTTATTGGCACTATATAAAGGAGGTGGTCTGTTTACATTATGGTTTAATACTGGTTGACTTCGTCTCTGAGGAACGTTCAAACTATAATTTTCGTTCAAAAGATTGAAGTTAGCTGACTGGTCAACGGATTTTGGCAGAGCCACTGAACATTGTGTTTGCGGTGGTGCATTTAAAGTCATTCTTTTAATTTGATTGAGCAACTCACTCTGGATCTTAGCCATCTGACTGCTCACAGCCGCTTCGATCATAGTGCCTATATTTTCAGTTGAGGCACTTGGATCTGACGGAGAGAGGAAAGAGGCGCCATCACTAGAACCCCATCGTGTGATAATTGGGTTTGCTGCACCTCTTCCTCTACCACTACGACTGCGAGTCGTCATTGTAGCTGAAGCCACTGATTTGGACGCTGATATAAAATCCAACGAAAGCTGTGATTGCCCTCGAGTAACTCGAGATTCATCTCGACCTCTCAATACATCCACTGCAGCACCTAAGCATTTGTAGTTGGCTCCGGTGACGCATTTGGTATAACTGTGGAGTTGATTTTAGGCGTTGCACCTGTACTTGTGTCCTCCATTTTGTAAACAACTCGAGATACCAAAATCAAAGTTACAACCGCACAAAATCAAATTCAGTTAAAACAAAGCCAGAAACTCAGCACAATCAAAAGTCAAATCGGGTATTTTGAGAGTTATTCCTTCTCACGGAATCTTTAGGGACTAATAAAAAAAAATCGGACCGAACAAGGACAAAAAAAATGTAATAATAAAGGAAAATGTAATAAAAAAATAGTAATAAAAAAAAATTTTATAAAAAAATAATAATAATGAAAAACTCCCCCCACCAAAATTTAATAAAATGAAAATAATAATAAAAAAAATGTTCGAAATATAATTCCAAAAAAAAAATGATGAAATAATAAATTCAAAAAAAAAATGTATGGCCTAAACCTGAAATGAACTAAACCTAAAATAAAAAAAAATCCCGTAAATAAAAAAAAACCCCAAACCGAAAATAAAAAAACTAGATCAAGAAAACGAAAAAACTGAAATAAACTTAACTAAATAAACTAAACTAGGCTTAACTAAACTTTATTGAAACAAAAATAAATCCTTTCAAAATTACCACCTTTGAAATTCCTTGTGAAAATAATTGAGGAAACTTCCAAAAACAAAATCTTTCAAAGCGAATTCCAAAAAGGAATTTCCGAAACTACTTCTCAAAATCAAACTCTATTCAATTTCCAAAAATTATTTGCGAAAACAAAATTAATATATTATTTCCCAAATTTATCAAACGTATATTTAACGTAAGAGCGGGAGAGAGAGACGAAACAAGTGGACGACACGAAGAAAACATAAACCCGACATGCACTCACGAAACGAAAACTTGGATGTTGATGGGTAACCCGCGAATGGTACCAAGTCGAGTGATCGGACACCTGCAATGGCAACCAAGCCTGTAGCATGTGATCCGATCCAAACGACTGGCACAATCCCGAATCACTATGTTTGATGTGGTTGCATGACTCTCGTGTCCTCACCGCATTATCCATGGGCTTAATTAAGCACGAGAATGTGCGAAAAGGCACACTAAAGCCCATACATCCGCATCTGTTTCATTTCCCGGAGTCTCAACTGCATTGAAACGTGAAGCGTTGCAATGACTACAATATTCATGTAGCACGTAATCCATTTTTCAAACGCTTTTGCGGCAAGCGGAATATTCAATAAAAAAAACCGAAGTACTGCTACTACGCAACCGTAAATAAAATATGACGACAGTTGGACTCAATATAAACGCGCTCACGAATAGCACAAAAAAACGAACATCCGAAATTATGTTCACACCAAAACTTCGTTTAGAAATTTGATGATGTGAACACACCTTCAGAAAAAAAAATTGACTAATAAAAAAAGACTGAAAAATATTTATAGAGTACAGGGTGTTTCGAAAGTTACGAAAAAAAAAGTTTTGAGTCAAATTTTCAAATTTTTCAAAAAAATTTGTTTTTCTGAAAAAACTTGGTTTACCATAAGGTAACAACCAAAACACCATTTTCAAACATCAACTCGTTCGAAAATGTGTCAAAACAATTTTGTTTGAACTCCATTTGTAATTTCGACCGAAGTTGAAAATACAAATGGCAAACAAAATGAAACGAATTCGCCGAGCAAACAACGAATCGTTGGGCGCCATATATGTAATTTAACCGAAGTTAAATTACACCCCTCTCGCGTTGGGCGCCATATATGTAACATGGGGGGTTGCACATATTAGGGATTTCTGTTGAAAGGAGCAAATCCCCTGATGACCTATGTAGCATATCTTCTTCCTTGCGAGGAGAAGATATGAGATGGTGCAGCAATGTGAGCAGCCAAAAGGCTGCACGCCTAGCTGATCGCACTAGCTAGCTCGCCGGAGGGGTGGGTCGCTGCTCACCACCATCTGCCATCGCGTTACACATAAATTATATGCGTGCAAGTTGTATGAAGACGTCGTTAAGACTTTATTGTGATAGCGCGAGCTATCAAGCAAGGAAATTCGGTTTTTCGAGAGAAAAAAAAACCGAATAAGGGGGATGTTCGTTAATTTGCTGGTCAGCGAACTTGACCAGCTATCCGTGAAAGCCTTGCGAGGCATGTCGGGGCCGATTGGCAAAGGTGTTAATGCCAACCGGTCTTTGGGGCACTACCCTCCCACTTGGATCGACAGCAGAATGCCGATCCCCGTATGTCCATGCTCGCCCCTACAAATGAGCATGGACCCTTAATATATTTTTTTTCCTTTATGCTTCTCGCATCCTCCCCTCACATGTCCCTCTCTCTATCCCTTGATTCCCTTATCTGTACTTCATAATGCCTGCTTTAATTTTATTGCCATTTCATATTATTTCGTTTTCTTTCTTCCTTACAGTCCATCCTACTACATGTGTGCCAAAAAAAAATTTAGTATCAAAACAACAACAAAAAAATAGTGTGATCCATCCAAATTTTCTTTCTCCCTTTTCCCTTCTATTTTATATTACGTAGAGTGAGCGCCAATGAAGAAAATTGATCATTAAATGAATGCGAATTTCAAGTATAATTTGGTTTTCTTTCTAATTAGTCGATTTTCCTTTTTTTTTTTGTGTGTGCTGATATAGTTAACCGGTAAATGGAATGTTTTGTAAAAATTTGACTAAAAAAGAAAATATAAAAATGTACAAAAATATATAAAAATATATGTATTTTAGTTAAGATAGTGTTTTTTTTTTCTCTCCTTTTTTTTTTCTTTTCTTTATAATTGAGTTTTGAATATAATTCCAATTTAAATTTATAATGATTTATTAATTCCTCGTTTTCCCCAATATCAAAATGCGAAGGTCTTCGGCTCGAAGAATGTTGATTCAGTTTTCTGCCATAATCACCATGAAATCATTGTCGCTATCCATAATATCATGCAAAAAAAGAAATACGGTGGTTGGATTCCCGTTGTGCGAGATCTACAAATAGTTTTTCCTTTTGTTTCCTTTTTGTTTTTTTTTTTTTTTTTTTTGAGTTTTGATGCATCTGCTGTGTTCTGGATGGGTTCCTTACTTTTTTTCAATATACTGGGACCTATCCACGCTAAAAAAAAATAAATACCAAATCGGTTAACTTGCCTTACTTGTGATGATGATGAGCTTCAGTGCTATGTCTTGCGCTGCAAAGCATCCGGTAACTTCCAGAATCGAGTCCGCGTCAATGTGAGATTTAGCAAACCTCTTTGTTTTCACCGAACTTTCCTGTTTCTTGTGGTTAATTTTTATATTGACGAAAGTTATTGAAGATGAGAGGAGAAAAAAAAACTCTTTTCGTTTAAAAACATTTACATTGAATTTATTAATTTTTGGGTTTTTTTTTTTTTTTTGTTCTTTATTCTACACAATTTTGTTTTTGTTGGTTTTTTTTTTTCTTTCTTTCTCACTTTTCCACTTTAATTATACAATAGATTAACATTCTTTTCTCTCTTTTTTTTTGTTTAATTTATTCAATCTTTGTCAAAAAAAAACTAATTTTCAAATTTTTCTTTTTCTTTAATTTAAATTTTCCCAATTGCGTAAAAGAAAAATACAACTAAATTTTCTTCTTTTTTTTTTTTTTTTTTGAAAAAAAAACTACCACTTTTAATTCATTTTTCATTCATTTTTTTTTTTTTCATTCCATTTGGCTAAATTCCAATAAAAAAATGCGTTTTTATAAAATCACTTTCCTCCATTTTCTTTTCTTTTTTTTCTTTTTTTTTTGTTTTGCTCTAATTCCCCAAAAAAAAACTCTTTTCTATTTAAAAAAAAAATTCAGAAAGAATCAAAAGCTCCCATTCCCTCAAATTTTAATTTTTATTATTCATCTTTTTTTTTTCAAACTCTATCACTTTCTTCGTTCGTAATCTTTTCTGAACTCCCCTGTAATAATAATTCCCCTTTTTTTTCTATTTTTAATCTTTTAAACTTTGATCTAAAATCACTTTCCTCCATTCTTACATTTCTTTAATTTATTTTTTTTTTGTTTTTTTTTTCTTGGTCAACTCAAAACTAGACTTCTTCCCATCACCATTCATACCAGACTGTCTGCAATTTTTTTTTCATTTCTCATCTCCTGTTCGTAAAATTTTTCTGTTTGGGATAAAAAGAACCGGTTTTCTAGTTTTTAATTTTTTTATCCGCCTATCGGAATGCGACACGTTCATTTTTTCCATTTTCCTTTGGTCCATTCTTTCGTTTTCGTTCGCTGGGGGGGGGGGAGGGAAAGGCTCTTTCATCAGCTTATTTCCACCACGGATATGAGGTGGAAAAGAATGTTCTGGAAATAATTTTTGAAGACCATCCGGTTTTCGCAAAAGCTGACCACGCTAATATTTAAATAGGGTTGCCATGTAGGCTTAAAATTATAAGTAAGTGTGCTGTATTAGTCACACGTTAAAATAATGTAATGGTGAAAGAATTTTAGAAATCGGTCCAGTAGTTTTTGAGTCTATTCGTTACAAACATACAAAAATTTTAATTATTTAAGTTTTAGTAGGGACCCCTAACTTTTTCTGGCAATAAATATACCCTATGTTACTCAGGGATAATGTAGCATTCTAAAGGTAAAAGGATTTTTGAAATCGGTCCAGTAGTTTTTGCGTTTATTCGTTACAAACATACAAAAATTCAATTTATTTTGGTTTTAGTAGGGACCCCTAACTTTTTCTAGCAATAAATATAGCCTATGTTACTCAAGGATAACATAGCATTCTAATGTTGAAAAAATTTTTGAAATCGGTCCAGTAGTTTTTGAGTTTCTTCGTCACAAACCTATAAAAATACAAATTATTTAAGTTTCAGTAGGGTGCCTTAGTTTTTTCTAGCCATAAACATAGCCTATGTTACTCAGATATAAAGTAGCATTCTAATGGTGAAAGAATTTTTGAAATCCATCCAGTAGTTTTTGAGTTTCTTCGGTTCAAACATACAAAAATACAAATTATTTAAGTTTTGGTAGGGATCCCTAATTTTTTCTAGCAATAAATATTGCCTATGTTACTCAGGGATAATGTAGCATTCTAAAGGTCAAAGAATTTTTGAAATCGGTCCAGTACTTTTTGAGTTTATTCGTTACCAACATATAAACATGCAAATTATGTAAGTTTTAGTAGGGATCCCTAAGATTTTCTAGCAATAAATATACTCTATGTTACTCAGGGATAATGTAGTATTCGAATGGTGAACGATTTTTTGAAATCGGTCCAGTAGTTTTTGAGTTTCTTCGCTACAAACATACAAAAATTTAAGTTTAAGTAGGCATGCCTAACTTTTTCTAGCAATAAATATAACCTATGTTACTCCGGGATAATGTAGCACTCTAAGGGTGAAAGAATTTTTGAAATCGGTCCAGTAGTTTTTGAGTTTATTCGTCACAAACCTATAAAAATACAAATTATTTAAGTTTCAGTAGGGTCCCCTAGTTTTGTCTAGCCATAAGCATAGCCTATGTTACTCAGGGATATAGTAGCATTCTAATGGTGAAAGAATTTGTGAAATCCATCCAGTAGTTTTTGAGTTTCTTCGGTTCACACATACAAAAATTGTAATTATTTAAGTTTTAGTAGGGATCCCTAACTTTTTCTAGCAATAAATATTGCCTATGTTACTCAGGGATAATGTCGCATTCTAAAGGTCAAAGAATTTTTGAAAAGTACTGGACCGATCCAGTACTTTTTGAGTTTATTCGGTTCAAACATACAAAAATACAAATTATTTAAGTTTTGGTAGGGATCCCTAATTTCTTCTAGCCATAAATATATCTTGTGTTACTCAGGGATTACGTAGCATTCTAACAGTGAAAGAATTGATGAAATCGGTCTTGTAGTTTTTGAGTTTATTCGTTACAAACATACAAAAACTCAAATTATTTAGGTTTCAGTGGGGATCCCTAATATTTTCTAGCAATAAATATACTCTATGTAGCTCATGGATAATGTAGTATTCGAATGGTGAAAGGTTTTTTGAAATCGGCCCAGTAGTTTTTGAGTTTCTTCGGTTCAAACATACAAAAATTCAAATTATTTAAGTTTTAGTAGGGACCCCTAGTTTTTTCTAGCCATAAACATAGCCTATAATACTCAGGGATAATGTAGCATTCTAAAGGTCAAAGAATTTTTGAAATCGGTAGAGTACTTTTTGAGTTTATTCGTTACAAACATATAAAAATACAAATCATTTAAATTTTAGTAGGGATTTATAATTTGTTCTATCAAAAAATATTACCTATGTTACTCAGGGATAATGTAGCATTCTAAAGGTCAAATAATTTTTGAAATGGGTAGAGTACTTTTTGAGTTTATTCGTTACATACATATAAAAATACAAATTATTTAAGTATTAGTACGGTACCCTAGTTTTTTCTAGCCATAAACATAGCCTATGTTACTCAAGAATAACGTAGCATTCTAATAGTGAAAGAATTTTTGAAATCCATCCAGTAGTTTTTGAGTTACTTCGGTTAACACATACAAAAATTCAAATTATTTAAGTTTTAGTAGGGATCCCTAACTTTCTCTAGCAATAAATATAGGCTATGTTACTCAAGGATAACGTAGCATTCTAATGGTGAAAAAATTTTTGAAATCGGCCCAGTTCTTTTTGAGTTTGTTCGTTACAAACATACAAAAATTCGAATTATTTAAGTTTTAGTAGGGATCCCTAACATTTTCTAGGAATAAATATACCCTATGTTACTCAGGGATAATGTAGCATTCTAAAGGTAAAAGAATTTTTGAAATCGGTCCAGTAGTTTTTGAGTTTATCCGTTACAAACTTACAAAAATTCAAATTATTTTGGTTTTAGTGGGGATTCCTAATATTTTCTAGCAATAAATATACTCTATGTTACTCAGCGATAATGTAGTATTCGAATGGTGAACGATTTTTTGAAATCGGTGCAGTAGTTTTTGAGTCTATTCAATACAAACGTACAAAAATTCAAATTATCAAAAGTTTTAGTATGGGTCCCTAACTTTCTCTAGCAATAAATATAGCCTATGTTACTCAAGTATAACGTAGCATTCTAATGGTGACAAAATTTTTGAAATCGGTCCAGTACTTTTTGACTTTATTCGTTACAAACATACAAAAATTTAAATTATATAAGTTTTAGTAGGGACCCCAAACTTTTTCTAGCAATAAATATACCCTATGTTACTCAGGGATAATGTAGTATTCGAATGGTGAACGATTTTTTGAAATCGGTCCAGTAGTTTTTGAGTTACTTCGTTACAAACATACAAAAATTCAAATTATTTAAGTTTTAGTAGGGACCCCTAGTTTTTTCTAGCCATAAATATTGCCTATGTTACTCAGGCATAATGTAGCATTCTAAAGATGAAAGAATTTTTGAAATCGGCCCAGTGGTTTTTGTGTTTCTTCGGTTCAAATGTAACAAGGGGGTTGCACATATTTTTGGGATTTCCGTTGAAAGGAGCAAATCCCCAGATGACCTATATAGCATATCTTCTTCCTTGCGAGGAGAAGATATGAGATGGTGCAGCAATGTGAGCAGCTAGAAGGCTGCACGCCTAGCTGATTGCACTAGCTAGCTCGCCGGAGGGGTGGGTCGCTGCTCACCACCATCTGCCATCGCGTTACACATAAATTATATGCGTGCAAAAGGTATGAAAACGTCGTTAAGACTTTATGGTGATAGCGCGAGCTATCAGGCAAGGAAAATTCGGTTTTCGCGAGATAAAAACCGAATTAGGGGGATGTTCGTTGATTTGCTGGTCACCGAACTTGACCAGCTATTCATGAAAGCCTTGCGAGGCATGTCGGGGCCGATTGGCAAAGGTGTTAATGCCAACCGGTCTTTGGGGCACTACCCTCCCTCTTGGATCGACAGCAGAATGCCGATCCCCGTATGTCCATACTCGCCCCTACAATTAAGTATGGACCCTTATTTATTCATGCCTCTTCACGCCGTGTCACCTAGCCCATCTCTCCCCTAACCCACGTTGTTTATTTTCCTACAGCCATTAGCCCTTCCTCAGATATACCTCCTTCTTCTGTCCGAGGTTATAAAAAAAAAACCCACGAATGAAGCCTTTGTTTTTTTTTTTTTCTTTTTTTTTTCTTTGTTTATCTAAATTTCTTTTTTTTCTTTAATCAAGAAAACCCAAAAGAGAATAAAAAAAAATCATTTTAAATTTGAAATATTCCAGAAACATGATTTATTTACAAATAAAATAAAATCTTTTGTAATTTGCAATATACAGTAGATATTGCAATGTAAATTTTTCACATTTATATATATATATATACGTGGTTGATGTCTAAAATTAATATAGTGCACTATAAAAGAAAAGAAATCAAAAACTTAGAAACTTTATATAGTTGAATTTTTCCTTTAGTTCTATTTTTCTGGGTGTCTTTTTAGTTTTGATAGCTCCTTTTTCTTGCACAGGTGCACTCATTTTAAATAAAAGCATTTTTTTTTTTTTTTTATATATATATATAAATTTTCGTTTTTTTGATTTCCCTCTTTTCTTACCACTAAAACAATATAATTAAATTTCTTTTATTTTTCTTTTTTTCTTTCTCGTTTGACACAGTAGAGATATATATTAATAAGCTTTGATTTCGCCTGTTTTGTTATTTTGTCTTTTTTTTTCTTTTTCTTTTATACACTTATGCGTTTTTTTTTTCTTCTCTTTCATATACATATAAAAACAACTGCATAAGAAAAGCCAATTATATAAAAAAAACAATTATCCTAGTTTTGTCATTAAAACCATTTTAAATTGGTCACAATCCAATCTCATATGATTTCTCCTTATTTTTTTGTTGCGTCGAATAAAAAATTTTTTTTTTTTTTTGTCTAAATTACCTTAGTATTTTGTTTTTTCTGGTTTTTGTCATTTCTCCTCCCTTTTTTTTGTTGAATATTTTCTTTTGTGATACCTAAATGGGGGCCTCAAATAGCAAATAGGTGATGTTCCGAGTTCCAAGATAACGCCGATATAGCTGGAGATTGTTGGTACACCCTATATTTTTTTTTCCTGCCATCGAACGGTTGAGATGACAATTGATGTTGACCACAAATTCTGATAATGCAAAATCACGATCAAAATATGGGCGAATTCTGAAATTTATTAATATCTAATTTTTTATTGATTTCAATATTGATGGCCACAGAATTTCTGGAAAGTCCATTAATTGTGGTATACTGCGTTTTGGTCGATTCGATGAATTCGATAAATCCTTTTTGTTTATATGATTTGTATTCGATATTAAACGAATTTGATTTATAATTATTAAATTTTTGATTTTTATTAGAAAAATTCCAAATTTCTGATTTTTTTTTTTTTTTTTTCTTGGAAAGTGTATTTTCTCACTTTTAAATGCTATGGAATAATTACGTGAATATAAATATGAACCTGTTATATTTTTTTTTTTAAATGATTTTTCTTTTCGTTTTTGAAATCTATTAAATTGAGGTGAAATTAATAAAAAAAAAAAAAAAAAAGCCGCCATAACCTCCTTTTTTTTTTTTGTGTGTAACACTTGTGTGAACACTTCACCAACAAAAGTGAATTTTCTCTTTTTCTTTTTTTTTTCCAATTTTTGATATTAAACTATTTTCTATTTTCTATTTTTCTTATATTTTTTCCAAAAAAACAAACTTTTTTTTTTTTTTCACATAACTGACTGGCTCCAACCTTCAAACCTGACCTTCTTTTTAACATTTCAAACCAGACTGTCTTTTCAAATTTTTGTATTTTCCATCTCCTGTTCCAAAAGAATTGCTGTTTGGGGATAAAAAAAAACCGGTTTTTCTAATTTCATATTTTTTTATCCGCCTATCAGATCATGCCGCGTTCATTTTTTTATTCATTTTCCTTCGATGCAGTTTTTCGTTTCTCGTTCGCGGGGGGGGGGAGAAAGAAGGGAGGAGACTTTTTTTGTCAGCTTATTTTCACCACGGATATGGGGTGAAAAGAAATTTCTAGAAGAATTTTTAGAAAAGACCATGCGGTTTTGTAAAAGCTGACCACGCTATTATTCAAATGGTGTTGCCGTGTAGGCTTAAAATTAAATGTAAGCGTGTTGCATTAGCTGCACGTTACAACACAGATGCGTCAGGGATTGATCCATCAACCCGGACGTAACTGAAAAGCGTGTGGATGGTTGGAGTGGTACGTGAAATCTTGCACTGCCCAACGTGGGGCTCGACCACACCCAAAAGAGTCTCCGTTGCTCTCCGACTGAGCTAGCCGGGCAACAGAAAATGAAAGAAAGAAAAGGAAATGATCCGTCATAACCCGCGGCAGTGGGTGTCGGTTCTTTCCTCCTATTGCCTCAAGTCTTTGGCATGGTAAACCCCTATGGTTCTACCCTGCAAATCCTCGACCTCGTAGAGGGAATCGCCAATCGCACGAACAATCCGACACTTCAGAAATTTACGATTTAGCTTAGCATTGACATTTTTTGCGAAGTCACTAAGCGTGAAATTTCTTCGGTAGACTTCTTGTCCGACAATAAATCTCTTTACCCGGGTTCGACGATTATAGATCCGCTCATGATGTTGGTGAGCTTTCGACAAATTATTTTTGACGCGTTCGCGAATTAGTTCAAGCTGGTCTTTTTTCGAGGACACAACCAATTCACCATCATTCAAACCATTTAACTTCCGCATCAGTTCATAGGTCGAGCCATGTGTGATCATGTGGGAACCGAACACAAGAAAATATGGATCAATCCCCGTAGAAGCATGGATTGTACTCCGAAGAGCACAGCCGATGCTTCCCAAATTTTGATCCCAATCCCTATGATCGGTGCCGACATAAGAGCGGATGGCCGCCAGTAATGAACGGTTTACACGTTCCGATGCGTTAGCTTGTGGTGAGTAGATAGCTGTACGATGGTGTTTCACACCATACGCTTCAACTAATTTGCGAAATTCTTTTGATATAAATTGCGGTCCATTGTCTGAAAATATAATCTCGGGTACGCCGAATAAATTGAAGACGCTTTCCTCCAAGAAATCGGTGATCTGCACGGCAGACGCCTTGCGTAGTGTCTTGAACAAAACAAATTTCGAAAATTTGTCCAAAACAACCAGGAGAGTGGTGTTACCATGCTTAGACCGAGGGTAGGGTCCTAACAGGTCAACATATAGGTACTGGAATGGTCTGTCAACTTCAATTTGTTTGCCCATTGGCGGCCTCAACACACTATTTGGAGCCTTAGACTCTTTACATACGATGCAACTCGCGATATATTTACGTACTTCGCTAGCCATACCAGGCCAGAAGTATCTTTGCCGCAAACGATATAAGGTTTTGGTAATACCGCCGTGCGCAGCTTGTGGAGGATCATGCGCCAGGCGAACTAGCTCGTCCGTAAGGCTAGATGGAACCCAAAGCTTCCACGATCGATCTTCCTGAAAGATATTGCCAGTGCTAAAGCTTGTTCTGAAATACACGTAGCCATCTGACACTTGCGTGTCAGGCAGCCTTTCCGCGTTGCTTTGCACTGTATCGATCAGGTCGAGATATTCCTTTGATTTAAAGGCTTCAGAATTCAAGTTTATGCTAGGTGCCGAAACTATTTCCGAAATCGCGTCCACGTAAACACGTGAAAGCGCATCTGGCACCACATTTTCTGAACCTTTCCTATGTTCAATCGCGAAATCAAAGGCTTGAAGCTTTAAGCTCCATCGAGCCAAACGTCCACTCAAGTCGCGCTGACTCATGAGCCATTTTAAACTCGCATGGTCGGTGATTATTTTGAACGGCAAACCTTCGACGTAGGCTCTGAACTTTTTAATGCTCAACACCGCAGCGAAACATTCCAGCTCCGTCACGCTGTAGTTGCGTTGTGCAGAGTTCAGCTTTTGAGAAATATAGGCGATGGGTTTCTCATTGCCTTCGTCGTCGCATTGCAGCAAAACACCTCCGACACCGGTCTTACTCGCGTCGCACTGTATAATAAAGGGTTTGGTGTAATCAGGGTTGGCCAATACCGGGGCCGTAGTTAATGAAGACTTCAAGGCTTCAAACGCTACTTGAGCTTCCGCTGTCCAAATAAACTTGGCACTCTTCTTTAGGCAGTCAGTGATTGGAGACGACAAGGAAGCATAGTTGGCAATAAACCGCCTATACCATCCTGTCATACCCAAAAATCGACGAACCTGTTTTGGAGTGGTAGGTGCAGGAAAGTCAAATATTGCAGATACTTTATTTGAGTCGGTCTTTAAACATCCGTTTCCAACGATGTAACCCAAATATCTAACTTCTCTCATGCAAAATTTGCTTTTCTCCAAATTTATCGTAAGTCCAGCAGTGGACAAGCAACGTGCAATGGTTGCCAAAAGTTTAACGTGAGAATCGAAATCCTCAGAAACTACTAACAGATCGTCCAAATAGACGAAACAGTTTTCTCTTAACTCGACTGGAATTGTTTTGTCCATCAGTCTACACATTCTTTGAGGAGCATTACAGAGCCCGAATGGCATCACTGTAAACTGGTATAACGGTCTACCAGGCACTGTGAAAGCAGTTTTTTCCCTACTCTGCTTCTCCAACGGTATCTGCCAAAAGGCGTCCTTCAAATCAATACTTGAAATGAAACACGTCTTCTCAAGCCTACTGAGAAGGCCTTCTATATGTGGAAGTGGGTATGCGTCTTTTTTCGTAAGGGTGTTCACCTTCCTGGAGTCGAGGCAGAGGCGAACCTTTCCAGGTTTGCGCACCAAGACTACAGGAGAGTTCCACGCGCTGGCACTTTCTTCGATAACACCCAATTCCAACATACGGTCCAACTCAGCATACATGAGGGCTTGCACCGCAGGGGAAACAGGGTAGTGGCGCTGCTTCACAGGCTCCGCGTTTTCTACCTCAATAACATGTTCTTCTAAATGTGTTTTTCCTAAACCGACTTGGTTGAAGGAAGGAAATAAAGTTAAGATGCTTTCAAGACGCGCGCGTTGTTCCGAATTTAGCGCGTGGGTGTTGGGATCGTCAATTGACAAACAATCTAAAGTTTCGTTTTTAGAAAATATAGTCGGAGCTATATCGAATTCTTTCCAAAAATCTACACCTAGATATAGATTTTGGGTAAGTCCTGGTACGATGTATAGGGAAAGTGCTTTTGTAATGTTGTTGTAGGTAATTGGAATTGCTATTTGCCCATGCACAGGTTGAGCTTTGCCATCAGCCGTTTTGACTGTGGTGGGACGACCAGTAATTAAAATTTTATGACGTTCGAGGAAATCTAAAGCGCCAGCGCCTAGACAGGACACACTTGCGCCACTGTCCAATAGGCCAAAAAGGGATTCGCCATCGATTTCCACCTTAGCATATGGTCGATCGTCATGTTTACGCTTCACAAAAGCAGATTCCACCGTTTTACCTAACAACTTCTTTTGCTTACATTTTTCTCTAAACCTACTGATTCTACTTGGGTTTAGTAGAGCACCGATTATTCTACTCCTAGCTTCGTCATATTCCATTTGACGTTGATGTAATGTTTTGATCGACCTTTCCAGTATATTATTATTCAATGGGAGTTTAGTTGACGTTTCACGTTTTAGAATTTTAATGACAGATGGAGAATTTGGTTGCAATGGTAGATCCGGACTCAGGGTTGGTTCTATTTTGTTTGGTCCGGGGGCATTATTGGCAACCGGGGATTCCCGTGCGTCTCTCGGTGCCTCTGTGCGTTTCCCGGATTACATTTTGGGCACATCGGTAACGACACATCTTTTCTACCACAACGATAGCAAAAGAAGGACCGTTGTGGTATTGTACACTCGAAAAAACCATGACCAATATTGTCACAGTTCCAACACTTGAACCGTGATCTACCATTAGCATCTACAGCCTCTAAAAGATCTTGCATTCCATTTGACCACATATTTTCGCTCACATAACCTCGAATGCTACTATCGATTTCGGTAGGTTGATATGGTAAACTACCACCGAAATGGGATGAATTAATATTATAGCGATTCGATACCGGTTCGTGAGGAAAAGTTTGGCCACCTCTGGTGTATTGTTGGTGGTTATACGCATAGTTTCCTGGGTCACAATCATTTTTATACTCTTGATATGGGAGATGAGGATCATTTTCTTGTCTGAATCGAGAGTCTGGCATAAAGCCTGTTCTAGCAGGTAAGTTATTTGTACCGAATTCCTGACTGTTTACATTCTGACGAAAATCAGTGGTGTGCAATATTTCTTTTGTGGGTCTAAGTTTATCATAGTCCAAGTCAATCCCAGTATTTGCCGAATCAGGTCCATATGAGAGATTACGTTCGTCAAGATCATCCAATTCATGGATGGGCCGTGTTGGGTTTTGCCAAGTTCGTCTTGGTTCTCTGTCAGAAAGATGGCGTTCCGCTTTGCGGCATACTTTCTGAAAGCGACTCAAACTCATTGCAGGCATTCCGAAAATAAGATTTGCAATCTTATCTTTGACGTTCTCTCTCATAATGTCCGCCAATTCTATTTCCGTCATAGGAATTCTTAACCGATGGTATAAAGACATAACCGAATCGTAAAAATCATCAAAAGTCTCGCTGTTGGATTGCGTCCTTTGTAACATCCGACGCATGATTTCGTGGTCAGTTTCCAGGCTCTTGAATTGATGTCTGAGGGCCGCCTTTAGGCCATGCCAATCGATGTGGGGTTCTCTTTTCAGTAGTCGCCAATACCACTGCTCAGCCTTATCGGAGAGCAGGGTATGGAATTGGGTACAAATGGCGTACCACGAATTATCCCCACGCGATTGCATGGTTTCTATGCGGAATATGAACTCTTCCACTGACATCTCTTGAGCCTTTCCACTGAACCTGAATCCCCATTTGTCGATTCGGGTATCATGTCGTAAACTAGCGTGTCGAACTTCCTGAACATTACGATTCGTGCCTGAGTTAAGATTTGAATTCCTACTTGGGCTGCGCCTTTGATTGTTATTTGGGTTAAAATGCGGGCGTGGGTTCGGATCCTGACTGGGGTCGACGTGGTGACCATTGTTTGAAGCTAGGATCGCATTCACATTGTAATTAGGATTTTGGTCATTGGCACCATATAAACGTGGTGGTATGTTTACATTCTGGTTTAATACTGGTTGACTTCGTCTCTGAGGAACGTTCAAACTATAATTTTCGTTCAAAAGATTGAAGTTAGCAGACTGGTCAACGGATTTTGGCGGAGCCACTGAACATTGTGTTTGCGGTGGTGCATTTAAGGTCATTCTTTTAATTTGGTTGAGCAACTCGCTCTGGATTTTAGCCATCTGACTGCTCACAGCCGCTTCGATCATAGTGCCTATATTTTCAGTTGAGGCACTTGGATCTGACGGAGAGAGGAAAGAGGCGCCATCACTAGAACCCCATCGTGTGATAGTTGGGTTTGCCGCACCTCTTCCTCTGCCACTACGACTGCGAGTCGTCATTGTAGCCGAAGCCACTGATTTTGACGCTGATGCAAAATCCAACGAGAGCTGTGATTGCCCTCGAGTAACTCGAGAATCATCTCGACCTGTCAATACATCCATCGCAGCACCCTGAACATTTGTAGGTGGCTCCGGTGACGCATTTGGTACAACTGTGGAGTTGGTCTTAGGCGTTGTACCTGTATTGGTGTTGTCCATTTTGTAACCACACCTTAACTCCCAAAATCAAAATTAATATTGCACAAAGTCAAATTCTCAAAACAAAGCCAGAAACTCAGTATTTCAAAGTCTAATCAGGTATTCAGACATCTATTCCTCTTACGGAATCTTTAGGGACAAAAAAAAAATCGGACCGAACAAGGACTAAAGTAATAATAAAAATGCAATAATAAAAAAAAATAGTGATAATAAAAAAAATTTTTATAAAAAGTAATAATAATAAAAAAAAACTCCCCCACCAAAATATATTTTATAAAAGAAAATGAAAATAATAAAAAAATATGTTCAAATAATAATTAAATCTAATAAACCTAAACCCAATAAACTAATTCGAAAACTTAACCAAAAAATAAAAAAGCTATAACAAACTGAACTAAATAAACCAAACTAAAGCTAATAACTAAAATCAAAAAAAAATCAATCTAAATTTCCCGCAAGAGTGAGGAAAATCAATATCGCATATAAATTCCGCACAAATTAAATTTTTCAAAAAAAAATCAAACGTAATAACGTAAGAGCGAGAGAGAGAGACGAAACAAGCGGACGACACGAAGAAAACATAAACCCGACACGCACTCACAAAACGAAAATTGGATGTTGATTGGTGACCCGCGAATGGTACCAAGTCGAGTGATCGGACCCCTGCAATGGCAACCAAGCCTGTAGCATGTGATCCGATCCAAACGACTGGCACAATCCCGGATCACTATGTCTGATGTGGTTGCATGACTCTCGTGTCCTCACCGCATTATTCATGGGCTTAATTAAGCACGAGAATGTGCGAAAAGGCACACTAAAGCTCATACATCCGCATCTATTTCATTTCCCGGAGTCTCAACTGCATTGAAACGTGAAGCGTTGCAATGACTACAATATTCATGCAGCACGTAATCCATATTTCAAACGCTTTTGCGGCAAGCGGAATATTCAATAAAAAAAACCGAAGTACTGCTACTACGCAACCGTAAATAAATATGACGAAAGTTGGACTCAACATAAACGCAATCACGAATAGCACAAATAAACGAACAACCGAAATTATGTTCACACCAAAACTTCGTTTAAAAATTTTGATGATGTGAACACACCTTCAGAAAAAGAAATTGACTAATAAAAAAAGATTGAAAAATATTTATAGAGTACAGGGTGTTTCGAAAGTTTCGAAAAAAAAGTTTGAGTCAAATTTTCAAATTTTTCTAAAAAATTTGTTTTTCTGAAAAAACTTGGTTTACCATAAGGTAACAACCAAAACACCATTTCCAAACATCAACTCGTTCGAAAATGTGTCTAAAAATTTTGTTTGAGCTCCATTTGTAATTTCAACCGAAGTTGAAAATACAAATGGCAAACAAACTGAAACGTATTCGCCGAGCGAACAACGAATCGTTGGGCGCCATATATGTAATTTAACCGAAGTTAAATTACAACGCGCACAACAAAACATTGGCCGACAAGCGACCGTTGGGCGCCATATATGTAATTTAACCGAAGTTAAATTACACCCCTCTCCCCACGTTGGGCGCCATATATGTAACAAGGGGGTTGCACATATTTTTGGGATTTCCGTTGAAAGGAGCAAATCCCCAGATGACCTATATAGCATATCTTCTTCCTTGCGAGGAGAAGATATGAGATGGTGCAGCAATGTGACCAGCTAGAAGGCTGCACGCCTAGCTGATTGCACTAGCTAGCTCGCCGGAGGGGTGGGTCGCTGCTCACCACCATCTGCCATCGCGTTACACATAAATTATATGCGTGCAAAAGGTATGAAAACGTCGTTAAGACTTTATGGTGATAGCGCGAGCTATCAGGCAAGGAAAATTCGGTTTTCGCGAGATAAAAACCGAATTAGGGGGATGTTCGTTGATTTGCTGGTCACCGAACTTGACCAGCTATTCATGAAAGCCTTGCGAGGCATGTCGGGGCCGATTGGCAAAGGTGTTAATGCCAACCGGTCTTTGGGGCACTACCCTCCCTCTTGGATCGACAGCAGAATGCCGATCCCCGTATGTCCATACTCGCCCCTACAATTGAGTATGGACCCTTATTTATTCATGCCTCTTCACGCCGTGTCACCTAGCCCATCTCTCCCCTAACCCACGTTGTTTATTTTCCTACAGCCATTAGCCCTTCCTCAGATATACCTCCTTCTTCTGTCCGAGGTTATAAAAAAAAAACCCACGAATGAAGCCTTTGTTTTTTTTTTTTCTTTTTTTTTTCTTTGTTTATCTAAATTTCTTTTTTTTCTTTAATCAAGAAAACCCAAAAGAGAATAAAAAAAAATCATTTTAAATTTGAAATATTCCAGAAACATGATTTATTTACAAATAAAATAAAATCTTTTGTAATTTGCAATATACAGTAGATATTGCAATGTAAATTTTTCACATTTATATATATATATATACGTGGTTGATGTCTAAAATTAATATAGTGCACTATAAAAGAAAAGAAATCAAAAACTTAGAAACTTTATATAGTTGAATTTTTCCTTTAGTTCTATTTTTCTGGGTGTCTTTTTAGTTTTGATAGCTCCTTTTTCTTGCACAGGTGCACTCATTTTAAATAAAAGCATTTTTTTTTTTTTTTATATATATATATAAATTTTCGTTTTTTTGATTTCCCTCTTTTCTTACCACTAAAACAATATAATTAAATTTCTTTTATTTTTCTTTTTTTCTTTCTCGTTTGACACAGTAGAGATATATATTAATAAGCTTTGATTTCGCCTGTTTTGTTATTTTGTCTTTTTTTTTCTTTTTCTTTTATACACTTATGCGTTTTTTTTTTCTTCTCTTTCATATACATATAAAAACAACTGCATAAGAAAAGCCAATTATATAAAAAAAACAATTATCCTAGTTTTGTCATTAAAACCATTTTAAATTGGTCACAATCCAATCTCATATGATTTCTCCTTATTTTTTTGTTGCGTCGAATAAAAAATTTTTTTTTTTTTGTCTAAATTACCTTAGTATTTTGTTTTTTCTGGTTTTTGTCATTTCTCCTCCCTTTTTTTTTGTTGAAGATTTTCTTTTGTGATACCTAAATGGGGGCCTCAAATAGCAAATAGGTGATGTTCCGAGTTCCAAGATAACGCCGATATAGCTGGAGATTGTTGGTACACCCTATATTTTTTTTTCCTGCCATCGAACGGTTGAGATGACAATTGATGTTGACCACAAATTCTGATAATGCAAAATCACGATCAAAATATGGGCGAATTCTGAAATTTATTAATATCTAATTTTTTATTGATTTCAATATTGATGGCCACAGAATTTCTGGAAAGTCCATTAATTGTGGTATACTGCGTTTTGGTCGATTCGATGAATTCGATAAATCCTTTTTGTTTATATGATTTGTATTCGATATTAAACGAATTTGATTTATAATTATTAAATTTTTGATTTTTATTAGAAAAATTCCAAAATTTCTGTTTTTTTTTTTTTTTTTTTTCTTGGAAATTGTATTTTCTCACTTTTAAATGCTATGGAATAATTACGTGAATATAAATATGAACCTGTTATATTTTTTTTTTTAAATGATTTTTCTTTTCGTTTTTGAAATCTATTAAATTGAGGTGAAATTAATAAAAAAAAAAAAAAAAAAACCGCCATAACCTCTTTTTTTTTGTGTGTAACACTTGTGTGAACACTTCACCAACAAAAGTGAATTTTCTCTTTTTCTTTTTTTTTCCAATTTTTGATATTAAACTATTTTCTATTTTCTATTTTTCTTATATTTTTTCCCAAAAAACAAACTTTTTTTTTTTTTTCACATAACTGACTGGCTCCAACCTTCAAACCTGACCTTCCTTTTTAACATTTCAAACCAGACTGTCTTTTCAAATTTTTGTATTTTCCATCTCCTGTTCCAAAAGAATTGCTGTTTGGGGATAAAAAAAAACCGGTTTTTCTAATTTCATATTTTTTTATCCGCCTATCAGATCATGCCACGTTCATTTTTTTATTCATTTTCCTTCGATGCAGTTTTTCGTTTCTCGTTCGCGGGGGGGGGGGAGAAAGAAGGGAGGAGACTTTTTTTGTCAGCTTATTTTCACCACGGATATGGGGTGAAAAGAAATTTCTAGAAGAATTTTTAGAAAAGACCATGCGGTTTTGTAAAAGCTGACCACGCTATTATTCAAATGGTGTTGCCGTGTAGGCTTAAAATTAAATGTAAGCGTGTTGCATTAGCTGCACGTTACACAAACCTACAAAAATTCAAATTATTTAAGTTTTAGTAGGGACCCCTAGTTTTTTCTAGCCATAAACATAGCCTATAATACTCAGGGATAATGTAGCATTCTAAAGGTCAAAGAATTTTTGAAATCCGTAGAGTACTTTTTGAGTTTATTCGTTACATACCTATAAAAATACAAATTATTTAAGTATTAGTACGGTACCCAATTTTTTTCTAGCCATAAATATAGCCTATCTTACTCAAGAATAACGTAGCATTCTAATGGTGAAAGAATTTTTGAAATCCATCCAGTAGTTTTTGAGTTTCTTCGGTTGACACATACAAAAATTCAAATTATTTAAGTTTTAGTAGGGATCCTTAACTTTCTCTAGCAATAAATATAGGCTATGTTACTCAAGGATAACGTAGCATTCTAATGGTGAAAAATTTTTTGAAATCGGCCCAGTTCTTTTTGAGTTTATTCGTTACAAACATACAAAAATTCAAATTATTTAAGTTTTAGTAGGGATCCCTAACTTTTTCTAGGAATAAATATACCCTATGTTACTCAGGGATAATGTAGCATTCTAAAGGTAAAAGAATTTTTGAAATCGGTCCAGTAGTTTTTGAGTTTATTCGTTACAAACATACAAAAATTCAAATTATTTGGTTTTAGTGGGGATCCCTAATATTTTCTAGCAATAAATATACTCTATGTTACTCAGGGATAATGTAGTATTCGAATGGTGAACGATTTTTTGAAATCCATCCAGTAGTTTTTGAGTCTATTCGCTACAAACACACAAAAATTCAAATTATCAAAAGTTTTAGTATGGGCCCCTAACTTTCTCTAGCAATAAATATAGCCTATGTTACTCAGGGATAATGTAGCATTCTAAAGGTAAAAGAATTTTTGAAATCGGTCCAGTAGTTTTTGAGTTTATTCGTTACAAACATACAAAAATTCAAATTATTTTGGTTTTAGTGGGGATCCCTAATATTTTCTAGCAATAAATATACTCTATGTTACTCAGGGACAATGTAGTATTCGAATGGTGAACGATTTTTTGAAATCGGTCCAGTAGTTTTTGAGTTTCTTCGTTACAAACATACAAAAATTCAAATTATTTAAGTTTTAGTAGGGACCCCTAGTTTTTTCTAGCCATAAACATAGCCTATAATACTCAGGGATAATGCAGTATTCTTCTGGTGAAAGATTTTTTGAAATCGGTCCAGTAGTTTTTAAGTTTCTTCGTTACAAACATACAAAAATTCAAATTTTTAAGTTTTAGTAGCATGCCTAACTTTTTCTAGCAATAAATATAACCTATGTTACTCAGGGATAACGTAGAATTCTAATAGTGAACGATTTTTTGAAATCGCTCCATTACTTTTTGAGTTTATTCGTTACAAACATACAAAAATTTAAATTATTTAAGTTTTAGTAGGGACCCCTAGTTTTTTCTAGCCATAAGCATATCCTATAATACTCAGGGATAATGTAGTATTCCACTGGTGAACGATTTTTTGAAATCGGTCCAGTAGTTTTTGAGTTTCTTCGTTACAAACATACAAAAATTCAAATTATTTAAGTTTTAGTAGGCATGCCTAACTTTTTCTAGCAATAAATATAACCTATGTTACTCAGGGATAACGTAGCATTCTAATGGTAAAAGAATTTTTGAAATCCATCCAGTAGTTTTTGAATTTCTTCGGTTCACACATAAAAAAATTCAAATTATTTAAGTTTTAGTAGGGATCGCTAACTTTTTCTAGCAATAAATATTGCCTATCTTACACAGGGATAATGTAGCATTCTAAAGATGAAAGAATTTTTGAAATCGGCCCAGTAGTTTTTGAGTTTCTTCGGTTCAAACATACAAAAATACAAATTATTTAAGTTTTGGTAGGGATCCCTAATTTTTTCTAGCAATAAATATTGCCTATCTTACTCAGGGATAATGTAGCATTCCAAAGGTGAAAGAATTTTTGAAATCCATCCAGTAGTTTTTGAGTTTCTTCGGTTCACACATAAAAAAATTCAAATTATTTAAGTTTTAGTAGGGATCGCTAACTTTTTGTAGCAATAAATATTGCCTATGTTACACAGGGATAATGTAGCATTCTAAAGATGAAAGAATTTTTGAAATCGGCCCAGTAGTTTTTGAGTTTCTTCGGTTCAAACATACAAAAATACAAGTTATTTACGTTTTGGTAGGGATCCCTAATTTTTTCTAGCAATGAATATTGCCTATCTTACTGAGGGATAATGTAGCATTCTAAAGGTGAAAGAATTTTTGAAATCGCTCCAGTACTTTTTGAGTTTATTCGTTACAAACATACAAAAATTTAAATTATTTAAGTTTTAGTAGGCATGCCTAACTTTTTCTAGCAATAAATATAACCTATGTTACTCAGGCATAATGTAGCATTCTAAAGATGAAAGAATTTTTGAAATCGGCCCAGTAGTTTTTGAGTTTCTTCGGTTCAAACATACAAAAATTCAAATTATTTAAGTTTTAGTAGGGACCCCTAGTTTTTTCTAGCCATAAACATAGCCTATAATACTCAGGGATAATGTAGCATTCTAAGGATGAAAGAATTTTTGAAATCGGCCCAGTAGTTTTTGAGTTTCTTCGGTTCAAACATACAAAAATACAAATTATTTAAGTTTCAGTAGGGTCCCCTAGTTTTTTCTAGCCATAAACATAGCCTATAATACTCAGGGATAATGTAGTATTCCACTGGTGAACGATTTTTTGAAATGGGTCCTGTAGTTTTTGAGTTTATTCGTTACATACCTATAAAAATACAAATTATTTAAGTATTAGTACGGTACCCTAGTTTTTCTAGCCATAAATATAGCCTATGTTACTCAAGAATAACGTAGCATTCTAATGGTGAAAGAATTTTTGAAATCCATCCAGTAGTTTTTGAGTTTCTTCGGTTGACACATACAAAAATTCAAATTATTTAAGTTTTAGTAGGGATCCTTAACTTTGTCTAGCAATAAATATAGGCTATGTTACTCAAGGATAACGTAGCATTCTAATGGTGAAAAATTTTTTGAAATCGGCTCAGTTCTTTTTGAGTTTATTCGTTACAAACATACAAAAATTCAAATTATTTAAGTTTTAGTAGGGATCCCTAACTTTTTCTAGGAATAAATATACCCTATGTTACTCAGGGATAATGTAGCATTCTAAAGGTAAAAGAATTTTTGAAATCGGTCCAGTAGTTTTTGAGTTTATTCGTTACAAACATACAAAAATTCAAATTATTTGGTTTTAGTGGGGATCCCTAATATTTTCAAGCAATAAATATACTCTATGTTACTCAGGGATAATGTAGTATTCGAATGGTGAACGATTTTTTGAAATCCATCCAGTAGTTTTTGAGTCTATTCGCTACAAACACACAAAAATTCAAATTATCAAAAGTTTTAGTATGGGCCCCTAACTTTCTCTAGCAATAAATATAGCCTATGTTACTCAGGGATAATGTAGCATTCTAAAGGTAAAAGAATTTTTGAAATCGGTCCAGTAGTTTTTGAGTTTATTCGTTACAAACATACAAAAATTCAAATTATTTTGGTTTTAGTGGGGATCCCTAATATTTTCTAGCAATAAATATACTCTATGTTACTCAGGGATAATGTAGTATTCGAATGATGAACGATTTTTTGAAATCGGTCCAGTGGTTTTTGAGTTTCTTCGTTACAAACATACAAAAATTCAAATTATTTATGTTTTAGTAGGGACCCCTAGTTTTTTCTAGCCATAACCATAGTCTATAATACTCAGGGATAATGCAGTATTCTACTGGTGAAAGATTTTTTGAAATCGGTCCCGTAGTTTTTAAGTTTCTTCGTTACAAACATACAAAAATTCAAATTTTTAAGTTTTAGTAGGCATGCCTAACTTTTTCTAGCAATAAATATAACCTATGTTACTCAGGGATAATGTAGTATTCCACTGGTGAACGATTTTTTGAAATCGGTCCAGTAGTTTTTGAGTTTCTTCGTTACAAACATACAAAAATTCAAATTATTTAAGTTTTAGTAGGCATGCCTAACTTTTTCTAGCAATAAATATAACCTATGTTACTCAGGGATAACGTAGCATTCTAATGGTGAAAGAATTTTTGAAATCCATCCAGTAGTTTTTGAGTTTCTTCGGTTCACACATAAAAAAATTCAACTTATTTAAGTTTTAGTAGGAATCTCTAACTTTTTCTAGCAATAAATATTGCCTATGTTACACAGGGATAATGTAGCATTCTAAAGATGAAAGAATTTTTGAAATCGGCTCAGTAGTTTTTGAGTTTCGTCGGTTCAAACATACAAAAATACAAATTATTTAAGTTTTGGTAGGGATCCCTAATTTTTTCTAGCAATAAATATTGCCTATCTTACTCAGGGATAATGTAGCATTCTAAAGGTGAAAGAATTTTTGAAATCGGTTTAGTACTTTTTGAGTTTATTCGTTACAAACATACAAAAATTTAAATTATTTAAGTTTTAGTAGGCATGCCTAACTTTTTCTAGCAATAAATATAACCTATGTTACTCAGGGATAACGTAGCATTCTAATGGTGAAAGAATTTTTGAAATCCATCCAGTAGTTTTTGAGTTTCTTCGGCTCACACATACAAAAATTCAAATTATTTAAGTTTTAGTAGGGATCGCTAACTTTTTCTAGCAATAAATATTGCCTATGTTACTCAGGGATAATGTAGCATTCTAAGGATGAAAGAATTTTTGAAATCGGCCCAGTAGTTTTTGAGTTTCTTCGGTTCAAACATACAAAAATACAAATTATTTAAGTTTCAGTAGGGTCCCCTAGTTTTTTCTAGCCATAAACATAGCCTATAATACTCAGGGATAATGTAGTATTCCACTGGTGAACGATTTTTTGAAATGGGTCCAGTAGTTTTTGAGTTTATTCGTTACATACCTATAAAAATACAAATTATTTAAGTATTAGTACGGTACCCTAGTTTTTTCTAGCCATAAATATAGCCTATGTTACTCAAGAATAACGTAGCATTCTAATGGTGAAAGAATTTTTGAAATCCATCCAGTAGTTTTTGAGTTTCTTCGGTTGACACATACAAAAATTCAAATTAGTTAAGTTTTAGTAGGGATCCTTAACTTTGTCTAGCAATAAATATAGGCTATGTTACTCAAGGATAACGTAGCATTCTAATGGTGAAAAATTTTTTGAAATCGGCTCAGTTCTTTTTGAGTTTATTCGCTACAAACATACAAAAATTCAAATTATTTAAGTTTTAGTAGGGATCCCTAAATTTTCTAGGAATAAATATAGCCTATGTTACTCAGGGATAATGTAGCATTCTAAAGGTAAAAGAATTTTTTAAATCGGTCCAGTAGTTTTTGAGTTTATTCGTTACAAACATACAAAAATTCAAATTATTTTGGTTTTAGTGGGGATCCCTAAAATTTTCTAGCAATAAATATACCCTATGTTACTCAGGGATAATGTAGCATTCTAAAGGTAAAAGATTTTTTGAAATCGGTCCAGTAGTTTTTGAGTTTCTTCGTTACAAACATACAAAAATTTAAATTATTTAAGTTTTGGTAGGGACCGCTAACTTTTTCTTGCAATAAATATACCCTATGTTACTCAGGGATAATGTAGTATTCGAATGGTGAACGATTTTTTGAAATCGGTCCAGTAGTTTTTGAGTTTCTTCTTACAAACATACAAAAATTCAAATTATTTAAGTTTTAGTAGGGACCCCTAGTTTTTTCTAGGCATAAACATAGCCTATAATACTCAGGGATAATGTAGTATTCCACTGGTGAACGATTTTTTGAAATGGGTCCAGTAGTTTTTAAGTTTCTTCGTTACAAACATACAAAAATTCAAATTATTTTGGTTTTAATGGGGATCCCTAATATTTTCTAGCAATAAATATACTCTATGTTACTCATGGATAATGTAGTATTCGAATGGTGAACGATTTTTTGAAATCGGTCCAGTAGTTTTTGAGTTTCTTCGTTACAAACATACAAAAATTCAAATTATTTAAGTTTTAGTAGGGACCCCTAGTTTTTTCTAGCCATAAACATAGGTTATAATACTCAGGGATAATGCAGTATTCTACTGGTGAAAGATTTTTTGAAATCGGTCCAGTAGTTTTTAAGTTTCTTCGTTACAAACATACAAAAATTAAAATTTTTAAGTTTTAGTAGGCATGCCTAACTTTTTCTAGCAATAAATATAACCTATGTTACTCAGGGATAATGTAGTATTCCACTGGTGAACGATTTTTTGAAATCGGTCCAGTAGTTTTTGAGTTTCTTCGTTACAAACATACAAAAATTCAAATTATTTAAGTTTTAGTAGGCATGCCTAACTTTTTCTAGCAATAAATATAACCTATGTTACTCAGGGATAACGTAGCATTCTAATGGTGAAAGAATTTTTGAAGTCCATCCAGTAGTTTTTGAGTTTCTTCGGTTCACACATAAAAAAATTCAAATTATTTAAGTTTTAGTAGGGATCGCTGACTTTTTCTAGCAATAAATATTGCCTATGTTACATAGGTATAATGTAGCATTCTAAAGATGAAAGAATTTTTGAAATCGGCCCAGTAGTTTTTGAGTTTCTTCGGTTCAAACATACAAAAATACAAATTATTTAAGTTTCAGTAGGGTCCCCTACTTTTTCTAGCCATAAAGATAACCTATGTTACTCAGGGATAACGTAGCATTCTAATGGTGAACGGTTTTTTGAAATCGGTCCAGTACTTTTTGAATTTATTCGTTACAAACATACAAAAATTTAAATTCTTTAAGTTTTAGTAGGTACCCCTAACTTTTACTAGCAATAAATATACCCTATGTTACTCAGGGATAATGTAGCATTCTAAAGGTCAAAGAATTTTTTAAATCGGTCCAGTACTTTTTGAGTTTATTCGTTACAAACATACAAAAATTTAAATTATTTAAGTTTTAGTAGGCATGCCTAACTTTTTCTAGCAATAAATATAACCTATGTTACTCAGGGATAATGTAGCATTCTAAAGATGAAAGAATTTTTGAAATCGGCCCAGTAGTTTTTGAGTTTCTTCGGTTCAAACATACAAAAATACAAATTATTTAAGTTTCAGTAGGGTCCCCTACTTTTTCTAGCCATAAAGATAACCTATGTTACTCAGGGATAACGTAGCATTCTAATGGTGAACGGTTTTTTGAAATCGGTCCAGTACTTTTTGAATTTATTCGTTACAAACATACAAAAATTTAAATTCTTTAAGTTTTAGTAGGTACCCCTAACTTTTACTAGCAATAAATATACCCTATGTTACTCAGGGATAATGTAGCATTCTAAAGGTCAAAGAATTTTTTAAATCGGTCCAGTAGTTTTTGAATTTATTCGTTACAAACATACAAAAATTCAAATTATTTTGGTTTTAGTGGGGTTCCCTAATATTTTCTAGCAATAAATATACTCTATGTTACTCAGGGATAATGTAGTATTCGAATGGTGAACGATTTTTGGAAATCGGTCCAGTAGTTTTTGAGTTTCTTCGTTACAAACATACAAAAATTCAAATTATTTAAGTTTTAGTAGGGACCCCTAGTTTTTTCTAGCCATAAACATAGCCTATAATACTCAGGGATAATGTAGTATTCCACTGGTGAACGATTTTTTGAAATCGGTCCAGTAGTTTTTGAGTTTCTTCGTTACAAACATACAAAAATTCTAATTATTTAAGTTTTAGTAGGCATGCCTAACTTTTTCTAGCAATAAATATAACCTATGTTACTCAGGGATAACGTAGCATTCTAATGGTGAAAGAATTTTTGAAATCCATCCAGTAGTTTTTGAGTTTCTTCGGTTCACACATACAAAAATTCAAATTATTTAAGTTTTAGTAGGGATCGCTAACTTTTTCTAGCAATAAATATTGTCTATGTTACTCAAGCATAATGTAGCATTCTAAAGATGAAAGAATTTTTGAAATCGGCCCAGTGGTTTTTGAGTTTCTTCGGTTCAAACATACAAAAATTCAAATTATTTAAGTTTTAGTAGGGACCCCTAGTTTTTTCTAGCCATAAACATAGCCTATAATACTCAGGGATAATGTAGCATTCTAAAGGTCAAAGAATTTTTGAAATCGGTAGAGTACTTTTTGAGTTTATTCGTTACATACCTATAAAAATACAAATTATTTAAGTATTAGTACGGTACCCTAGTTTTTTCTAGCCATAAATATAGCCTATGTTACTCAAGAATAACGTAGCATTCTAATGGTGAAAGAATTTTTGAAATCCATCCAGTAGTTTTTGAGTTTATTCGTTACAAACATACAAAAATTTAAATTATTTAAGTTTTAGTAGGCATGCCTAACTTTTTCTAGCAATAAATATAACCTATGTTACTCAGGGATAACGTAGCATTCTAATGGTGAAAGAATTTTTGAAGTCCATCCAGTAGTTTTTGAGTTTATTCGTTACAAACATACAAAAATTCAAATTATTTAAGTTTTAGTAGGGATCCCTAATATTTTCTAGCAATAAATATACTCTATGTTACTCAGGGATAATGTAGTATTCGAATGGTGAACGATTTTTTGAAATCCATCCAATAGTTTTTGAGTCTATTCGCTACAAACACACAAAAATTCAAATTATCAAAAGTTTTACTATGGGTCCCTAACTTTCTCTAGCAATAAATATAACCTATGTTACTCAGGGATAATGTAGCATTCTAAAGGTAAAAGAATTTTTGAAATCGGTCCAGTAGTTTTTGAGTTTATTCGTTACAAACATACAAAAATTCAAATTATTTTGGTTTCAGTGGGGATCCCTAATATTTTCTAGCAATAAATATACTCTATGTTACTCAGGGATAATGTAGTATTCGAATGGTGAACGATTTTTTGAAATCGGTCCAGTAGTTTTTGAGTTTATTCGTTACAAACATACAAAAATTCAAATTATTTGGTTTTAGTGGGGATCCCTAATATTTTCTAGCAATAAATATACTCTATGTTACTCAGGGATAATGTAGTATTCGAATGGTGAACGATTTTTTGAAATCCATCCAATAGTTTTTGAGTCTATTCGCTACAAACACACAAAAATTCAAATTATCAAAAGTTTTACTATGGGTCCCTAACTTTCTCTAGCAATAAATATAACCTATGTTACTCAGGGATAATGTAGCATTCTAAAGGTGAAAGAATTTTTGAAATCCATCCAGTAGTTTTTGAGTTTATTCGTTACAAACATACAAAAATTCAAATTATTTAAGTTTTAGTAGGGATCCCTAACTTTTTCTAGGAATAAATATACCCTATGTTACTCAGAGATAATGTAGCATTCTAAAGGGAAAAGAATTTTTGAAATCGGTCCAGTAGTTTTTGAGTTTATTCGTTACAAACATACAAAAATTCAAATTATTTGGTTTTAGTGGGGATCCCTAATATTTTCTAGCAATAAATATACTCTATGTTACTCAGGGATAATGTATTATTCGAATGGTGAACGATTTTTTGAAATCCATCCAATAGTTTTTGAGTCTATTCGCTACAAACACACAAAAATTCAAATTATCAAAAGTTTTACTATGGGTCCCTAACTTTCTCTAGCAATAAATATAACCTATGTTACTCAGGGATAATGTAGCATTCTAAAGGTAAAAGAATTTTTGAAATCAGTCCAGTAGTTTTTGAGTTTATTCGTTACAAACATACAAAAATACAAATTATTTAAGTTTCAGTAGGGTCCCCTACTTTTTCTAGCCATAAAGATAACCTATGTTACTCAGGGATAACGTAGCATTCTAATGGTGAACGGTTTTTTGAAATCGGTCCAGTACTTTTTGAATTTATTCGTTACAAACATACAAAAATTTTAATTCTTTAAGTTTTAGTAGGTACCCCTAACTTTTACTAGCAATAAATATACCCTATGTTACTCAGGGATAATGTAGCATTCTAAAGGTCAAAGAATTTTTTAAATCGGTCCAGTAGTTTTTGAATTTATTCGTTACAAACATACAAAAATTCAAATTATTTTGGTTTTAGTGGGGTTCCCTAATATTTTCTAGCAATAAATATACTCTATGTTACTCAGGGATAATGTAGTATTCGAATGGTGAACGATTTTTGGAAATCGGTCCAGTAGTTTTTGAGTTTCTTCGTTACAAACATACAAAAATTCAAATTATTTAAGTTTTAGTAGGGACCCCTAGTTTTTTCTAGCCATAAACATAGCCTATAATACTCAGGGATAATGTAGTATTCCACTGGTGAACGATTTTTTGAAATCGGTCCAGTAGTTTTTGAGTTTCTTCGTTACAAACATACAAAAATTCTAATTATTTAAGTTTTAGTAGGCATGCCTAACTTTTTCTAGCAATAAATATAACCTATGTTACTCAGGGATAACGTAGCATTCTAATGGTGAAAGAATTTTTGAAATCCATCCAGTAGTTTTTGAGTTTCTTCGGTTCACACATACAAAAATTCAAATTATTTAAGTTTTAGTAGGGATCGCTAACTTTTTCTAGCAATAAATATTGTCTATGTTACTCAAGCATAATGTAGCATTCTAAAGATGAAAGAATTTTTGAAATCGGCCCAGTGGTTTTTGAGTTTCTTCGGTTCAAACATACAAAAATTCAAATTATTTAAGTTTTAGTAGGGACCCCTAGTTTTTTCTAGCCATAAACATAGCCTATAATACTCAGGGATAATGTAGCATTCTAAAGGTCAAAGAATTTTTGAAATCGGTAGAGTACTTTTTGAGTTTATTCGTTACGTACCTATAAAAATACAAATTATTTAAGTATTAGTACGGTACCCTAGTTTTTTCTAGCCATAAATATAGCCTATGTTACTCAAGAATAACGTAGCATTCTAATGGTGAAAGAATTTTTGAAATCCATCCAGTAGTTTTTGAGTTTATTCGTTACAAACATACAAAAATTTAAATTATTTAAGTTTTAGTAGGCATGCCTAACTTTTTCTAGCAATAAATATAACCTATGTTACTCAGGGATAACGTAGCATTCTAATGGTGAAAGAATTTTTGAAGTCCATCCAGTAGTTTTTGAGTTTATTCGTTACAAACATACAAAAATTCAAATTATTTAAGTTTTAGTAGGGATCCCTAATATTTTCTAGCAATAAATATACTCTATGTTACTCAGGGATAATGTAGTATTCGAATGGTGAACGATTTTTTGAAATCCATCCAATAGTTTTTGAGTCTATTCGCTACAAACACACAAAAATTCAAATTATCAAAAGTTTTACTATGGGTCCCTAACTTTCTCTAGCAATAAATATAACCTATGTTACTCAGGGATAATGTAGCATTCTAAAGGTAAAAGAATTTTTGAAATCGGTCCAGTAGTTTTTGAGTTTATTCGTTACAAACATACAAAAATTCAAATTATTTTGGTTTCAGTGGGGATCCCTAATATTTTCTAGCAATAAATATACTCTATGTTACTCAGGGATAATGTAGTATTCGAATGGTGAACGATTTTTTGAAATCGGTCCAGTAGTTTTTGAGTTTATTCGTTACAAACATACAAAAATTCAAATTATTTGGTTTTAGTGGGGATCCCTAATATTTTCTAGCAATAAATATACTCTATGTTACTCAGGGATAATGTAGTATTCGAATGGTGAACGATTTTTTGAAATCCATCCAATAGTTTTTGAGTCTATTCGCTACAAACACACAAAAATTCAAATTATCAAAAGTTTTACTATGGGTCCCTAACTTTCTCTAGCAATAAATATAACCTATGTTACTCAGGGATAATGTAGCATTCTAAAGGTGAAAGAATTTTTGAAATCCATCCAGTAGTTTTTGAGTTTATTCGTTACAAACATACAAAAATTCAAATTATTTAAGTTTTAGTAGGGATCCCTAACTTTTTCTAGGAATAAATATACCCTATGTTACTCAGAGATAATGTAGCATTCTAAAGGGAAAAGAATTTTTGAAATCGGTCCAGTAGTTTTTGAGTTTATTCGTTACAAACATACAAAAATTCAAATTATTTGGTTTTAGTGGGGATCCCTAATATTTTCTAGCAATAAATATACTCTATGTTACTCAGGGATAATGTAGTATTCGAATGGTGAACGATTTTTTGAAATCCATCCAATAGTTTTTGAGTCTATTCGCTACAAACACACAAAAATTCAAATTATCAAAAGTTTTACTATGGGTCCCTAACTTTCTCTAGCAATAAATATAACCTATGTTACTCAGGGATAATGTAGCATTCTAAAGGTAAAAGAATTTTTGAAATCGGTCCAGTAGTTTTTGAGTTTATTCGTTACAAACATACAAAAATTCAAATTATTTAAGTTTTAGTAGGGATCCCTAACTTTTTCTAGGAATAAATATACCCTATGTTACTCAGAGATAATGTAGCATTCTAAAGGTAAAAGAATTTTTGAAATCGGTCCAGTAGTTTTTGAGTTTATTCGTTACAAACATACAAAAATTCAAATTATTTGGTTTTAGTGGGGATCCCTAATATTTTCTAGCAATAAATATACTCTATGTTACTCAGGGATAATGTAGTATTCGAATGGTGAACGATTTTTTGAAATCCATCCAATAGTTTTTGAGTCTATTCGCTACAAACACACAAAAATTCAAATTATCAAAAGTTTTACTATGGGTCCCTAACTTTCTCTAGCAATAAATATAACCTATGTTACTCAGGGATAATGTAGCATTCTAAAGGTAAAAGAATTTTTGAAATCGGTCCAGTAGTTTTTGAGTTTATTCGTTACAAACATACAAAAATTCAAATTATTTTGGTTTCAGTGGGGATCCCTAACTTTTTCTAGGAATAAATATACCCTATGTTACTCAGAGATAATGTAGCATTCTAAAGGTAAAAGAATTTTTGAAATCGGTCCAGTAGTTTTTGAGTTTCTTCGGTTCACACGTACAAAAATTCAAATTATTTAAGTTTTAGTAGGGATCGCTAACTTTTTCTAGCAATAAATATAGGCTATGTTACTCAAGGATAACGTAGCATTCTAATGGTGAAAGAATTTTTGAAATCCATCCAGTAGTTTTTGAGTTTATTCGTTACAAACATACAAAAATTCAAATTATTTAAGTTTTAGTAGGGATCCCTAACTTTTTCTAGGAATAAATATACCCTATGTTACTCAGAGATAATGTAGCATTCTAAAGGTAAAAGAATTTTTGAAATCGGTCCAGTAGTTTTTGAGTTTATTCGTTACAAACATACAAAAATTCAAATTATTTGGTTTTAGTGGGGATCCCTAATATTTTCTAGCAATAAATATACTCTATGTTACTCAGGGATAATGTAGTATTCGAATGGTGAACGATTTTTTGAAATCCATCCAATAGTTTTTGAGTCTATTCGCTACAAACACACAAAAATTCAAATTATCAAAAGTTTTACTATGGGTCCCTAACTTTCTCTAGCAATAAATATAACCTATGTTACTCAGGGATAATGTAGCATTCTAAAGGTAAAAGAATTTTTGAAATCGGTCCAGTAGTTTTTGAGTTTATTCGTTACAAACATACAAAAATTCAAATTATTTTGGTTTCAGTGGGGATCCCTAATATTTTCTAGCAATAAATATACTCTATGTTACTCAGGGATAATGTAGTATTCGAATGGTGAACGATTTTTTGAAATCGGGCCAGTAGTTTTTGAGTTTCTTCGTTACAAACATACAAAAATTCAAATTATTTAAGTTTTAATAGGGACCCCTAGTTTTTTCTAGCCATAAACATAGCCTATAATACTCAGGGATAATGCAGTATTCTACTGGTGAAAGATTTTTTGAAATCGGTCCAGTAGGTTTTAAGTTTCTTCGTTACAAACATACAAAAATTCAAATTTTTAAGTTTTAGTAGGCATGCCTAACTTTTTCTAGCAATAAATATAACCTATGTTACTCAGGGATAATGTAGAATTCCACTGGTGAACGATTTTTTGAAATCGGTCCAGTAGTTTTTGAGTTTCTTCGTTACAAACATACAAAAATTCAAATTATTTAAGTTTTAGTAGGCATGCCTAACTTTTTCTAGCAATAAATATAACCTATGTTACTCAGGGATAACGTAGCATTCTAATGGTGAAAGAATTTTTGAAATCCATCCAGTAGTTTTTGAGTTTCTTCGGTTCACACATAAAAAAATTCAAATTATTTAAGTTTTAGTAGGAATCGCTAACTTTTTCTAGCAATAAATATTGCCTATGTTACACAGGGATAATGAAGCATTCTAAAGATGAAAGAATTTTTGAAATCGGCTCAGTAGTTTTTGAGTTTCTTCGGTTCAAACATACAAAAATACAAATTATTTAAGTTTTGGTAGGGATCCCTAATTTTTTCTAGCAATAAATATTCCGTATCTTACTCAGGGATAATGTAGCATTCTAAAGGTGAAAGAATTTTTGAAATCAGTCCAGTACTTTTTGAGTTTATTCGTTACAAACATACAAAAATTTAAATTATTTAAGTTTTAGTAGGCATGCCTAACTTTTTCTAGCAATAAATATAATCTATGTTACTCAGGGATAACGTAGCATTCTAATGGTGAAAGAATTTTTGAAATCCATCCAGTAGTTTTTGAGTTTCTTCGGTTCACACATACAAAAATTCAAATTATTTAAGTTTTAGTAGGGATTGCTAACTTTTTCTAGCAATAAATATTGCCTATGTTACTCAGGGATAATGTAGCATTCTAAGGATGAAAGAATTTTTAAAATCGGCCCAGTAGTTTTTGAGTTTCTTCGGTTCAAACATACAAAAATACAAATTATTTAAGTTTCAGTAGGGTCCCCTAGATTTTTCTAGCCATAAACATAACCTATGTTACTCAGGGATAACGTAGCATTCTAATGGTGAACGGTTTTTTGAAATCGGTCCAGCACTTTTTGAGTTTCTTCGTTACAAACATACAAAAATTCAAATTATTTAAGTTTTAGTAGGGACCGCTAACTTTTTCTAGCAATAAATATACCCTATGTTACTCAGGGATAATGTAGTATTCGAATGGTGAACGATTTTTTGAAATCGGTCCGGTAGTTTTTGAGTTTCTTCGTTACAAACATACAAAAATTCAAATTATTTAAGTTTTAGTATGGACCCCTAGTTTTTTCTAGCCATAAACATAGCCTATAATACTCAGGGATAATGTAGTATTCCACTGGTGAACGATTTTTTGAAATCGGTCCAGTAGTTTTTGAGTTTCTTCGTTACAAACATACAAAAATTCAAATTATTTAAGTTTTAGTAGGCATGCCTAACTTTTTCTAGCAATAAATATAACCTATGTTACTCAGGGATAATGTAGTATTCGAATGGTGAAAGAATTTTTGAAATCGATCCAGTAGTTTTTGAGTTTCTTCGGTTCACACATAAAAAAATTCAAATTATTTAAGTTTTAGTAGGGATCGCTAACTTTTTCTAGCAATAAATATTGCCTATGTTACATAGGGATAATGTAGCATTCTAAAGATGAAAGAATTTTTGAAATCGGCCCAGTAGTTTTTGAGTTTCTTCGGTTCAAACATACAGAAATACGAATTATTTAAGTTTTGGTAGGGATCGCTAATTTTTTCTAGCAATAGATATTGCCTATCTTACTCAGGGATAATGTAGCATTCTAAAGGTGAAAGAATTTTTGAAATCGGTCCAGTACTTTTTGAGTTTATTCGATACAAACATACAAAAATTTAAATTATTTAAGTTTTAGTAGGCATGCCTAACTTTTTCTAGCAATAAATATAACCTATGTTACTCAGGGATAACGTAGCATTCTAATGGTGAAAGAATTTTTGAAATCCATCCAGTAGTTTTTGAGTTTCTTCGGTTCACACGTACAAAAATTCAAATTATTTAAGTTTTAGTAGGGATCGCTAACTTTTTCTAGCAATAAATATTGCCTATGTTACTCAGGGATAATGTAGCATTCTAAGGATGAAAGAATTTTTAAAATCGGCCCAGTAGTTTTTGAGTTTCTTCGGTTCAAACATACAAAAATACAAATTATTTAAGTTTCAGTAGGGTCCCCTAGATTTTTCTAGCCATAAACATAACCTATGTTACTCAGGGATAACGTAGCATTCTAATGGTGAACGGTTTTTTGAAATCGGTCCAGCACTTTTTGAGTTTCTTCGTTACAAACATACAAAAATTCAAATTATTTAAGTTTTAGTAGGGACCGCTAACTTTTTCTAGCAATAAATATACCCTATGTTACTCAGGGATAATGTAGTATTCGAATGGTGAACGATTTTTTGAAATCGGTCCGGTAGTTTTTGAGTTTCTTCGTTACAAACATACAAAAATTCAAATTATTTAAGTTTTAGTATGGACCCCTAGTTTTTTCTAGCCATAAACATAGCCTATAATACTCAGGGATAATGTAGTATTCCACTGGTGAACGATTTTTTGAAATCGGTCCAGTAGTTTTTGAGTTTCTTCGTTACAAACATACAAAAATTCAAATTATTTAAGTTTTAGTAGGCATGCCTAACTTTTTCTAGCAATAAATATAACCTATGTTACTCAGGGATAATGTAGTATTCGAATGGTGAAAGAATTTTTGAAATCCATTAAGTAGTTTTTGAGTTTCTTCGGTTCACACATAAAAAAATTCAAATTATTTAAGTTTTAGTAGGGATCGCTAACTTTTTCTAGCAATAAATATTGCCTATGTTACATAGGGATAATGTAGCATTCTAAAGATGAAAGAATTTTTGAAATCGGCCCAGTAGTTTTTGAGTTTCTTCGGTTCAAACATACAGAAATACGAATTATTTAAGTTTTGGTAGGGATCGCTAATTTTTTCTAGCAATAGATATTGCCTATCTTACTCAGGGATAATGTAGCATTCTAAAGGTGAAAGAATTTTTGAAATCGGTCCAGTACTTTTTGAGTTTATTCGATACAAACATACAAAAATTTAAATTATTTAAGTTTTAGTAGGCATGCCTAACTTTTTCTAGCAATAAATATAACCTATGTTACTCAGGGATAACGTAGCATTCTAATGGTGAAAGAATTTTTGAAATCCATCCAGTAGTTTTTGAGTTTCTTCGGTTCACACGTACAAAAATTCAAATTATTTAAGTTTTAGTAGGGATCGCTAACTTTTTCTAGCAATAAATATTGCCTATGTTACTCAGGGATAATGTAGCATTCTAAAGATGAAAGAATTTTTGAAATCGGCCCAGTAGTTTTTGAGTTTCTTCGGTTCAAACATACAAAAATACAAATTATTTAAGTTTCAGTAGGGTCCCCTAGTTTTTTCTAGCCATAAACATAACCTATATTACTCAGGGATAACGTAGCATTCTAATGGTGAACGGTTTTTTGAAATCGGTCCAGTACTTTTTGAATTTATTCGTTACAAACATACAAAAATTTAAATTCTTTAAGTTTTAGTAGGCACCCCTAACTTTTACTAGCAATAAATATACCCTATGTTACTCAGGGATAATGTAGCATTCTAAAGGTCAAAGAATTTTTTAAATCGGTCCAGTACTTTTTGAGTTTATTCGTTACAAACATACAAAAATTCAAATTATTTTGGTTTTAGTGGGGATCCCTAATATTTTCTAGCAATAAATATACTCTATGTTACTCAGGGATAATGTAGTATTCGAATGGTGAACGATTTTTGGAAATCGGTCCAGTAGTTTTTGAGTTTCTTCGTTACAAACATACAAAAATTCAAATTATTTAAGTTTTAGTAGGGACCCCTAGTTTTTTCTAGCCATAAACATAGCCCATAATACTCAGGGATAATGTAGTATTCCACTGGTGAACGATTTTTTGAAATCGGTCCAGTAGTTTTTGAGTTTCTTCGTTACAAACATACAAAAATTCAAATTATTTAAGTTTTAGTAGGCATGCCTAACTTTTTCTAGCAATAAATATAACCTATGTTACTCAGGGATAACGTAGCATTCTAATGGTGAAAGAATTTTTGAAATCCATCCAGTAGTTTTTGAGTTTCTTCGGTTCACACATACAAAAATTCAAATTATTTAAGTTTTAGTAGGGATCGCTAACTTTTTCTAGCAATAAATATTGCCTATGTTACTCAAGCATAATGTAGCATTCTAAAGATGAAAGAATTTTTGAAATCGGCCCAGTGGTTTTTGAGTTTCTTCGGTTCAAACATACAAAAATTCAAATTATTTAAGTTTTAGTAGGGACCCCTAGTTTTTTCTAGCCATAAACATAGCCTATAATACTCAGGGATAATGTAGCATTCTAAAGGTCAAAGAATTTTTGAAATCGGTAGAGTACTTTTTGAGTTTATTCGTTACATACCTATAAAAATACAAATTATTTAAGTATTAGTACGGTACCCTAGTTTTTTCTAGCCATAAATAGAGCCTATGTTAGTCAAGAATAACGTAGCATTCTAATGGTGAAAGAATTTTTGAAATCCATCCAGTAGTTTTTGAGTTTCTTCGGTTGACACATACAAAAATTCAAATTATTTAAGTTTTAGTAGGGATCCTTAACTTTCTCTAGCAATAAATATAGGCTATGTTGCTCAAGGATAACGTAGCATTCTAATGGTGAAAAATTTTTTGAAATCGGCCCAGTTCTTTTTGAGTTTATTCGTTACAGACATACAAAAATTCAAATTATTTAAGTTTTAGTAGGGATCCCTAACTTTTTCTAGGAATAAATATACCCTATGTTACTCAGGGATAATGTAGCATTCTAAAGGTAAAAGAATTTTTGAAATCGGTCCAGTAGTTTTTGAGTTTATTCGTTACAAACATACAAAAATTCAAATTATTTGGTTTTAGTGGGGATCCCTAATATTTTCTAGCAATAAATATACTCTATGTTACTCAGGGATAATGTAGTATTCGAATGGTGAACGATTTTTTGAAATCCATCCAATAGTTTTTGAGTCTATTCGCTACAAACACACAAAAATTCAAATTATCAAAAGTTTTAGTATGGGTCCCTAACTTTCTCTAGCAATAAATATAACCTATGTTACTCAGGGATAATGTAGCATTCTAAAGGTAAAAGAATTTTTGAAATCGGTCCAGTAGTTTTTGAGTTTATTCGTTACAAACATACAAAAATTCAAATTATTTTGGTTTCAGTGGGGATCCCTAATATTTTCTAGCAATAAATATACTCTATGTTACTCAGGGATAATGTAGTATTCGAATGGTAAACGATTTTTTGAAATCGGTCCAGTAGTTTTTGAGTTTCTTCGTTACAAACATACAAAAATTCAAATTATTTAAGTTTTAATAGGGACCCCTAGTTTTTTCTAGCCATAAACATAGCCTATAATACTCAGGGATAATGCAGTATTCTACTGGTGAAAGATTTTTTGAAATCGGTCCAGTAGGTTTTAAGTTTCTTCGTTACAAACATACAAAAATTCAAATTTTTAAGTTTTAGTAGGCATGCCTAACTTTTTCTAGCAATAAATATAACCTATGTTACTCAGGGATAATGTAGCATTCCACTGGTGAACGATTTTTTGAAATCGGTCCAGTAGTTTTTGAGTTTCTTCGTTACAAACATACAAAAATTCAAATTATTTAAGTTTTAGTAGGCATGCCTAACTTTTTCTAGCAATAAATATAACCTATGTTACTCAGGGATAACGTAGCATTCTAATGGTGAAAGAATTTTTGAAATCCATCCAGTAGTTTTTGAGTTTCTTCGGTTCACACATAAAAAAATTCAAATTATTTAAGTTTTAGTAGGAATCGCTAACTTTTTCTAGCAATAAATATTGCCTATGTTACACAGGGATAAGGTAGCATTCGAAAGATGAAAGAATTTTTGAAATCGGCTCAGTAGTTTTTGAGTTTCTTCGGTTCAAACATACAAAAATACAAATTATTTAAGTTTTGGTAGGGATCCCTAATTTTTTCTAGCAATAAATATTGCCTATCTTACTCAGGGATAATGTAGCATTCTAAAGGTGAAAGAATTTTTGAAATCAGTCCAGTACTTTTTGAGTTTATTCGTTACAAACATACAAAAATTTAAATTATTTAAGTTTTAGTAGGCATGCCTAACTTTTTCTAGCAATAAATATAACCTATGTTACTCAGGGATAACGTAGTATTCTAATGGTGAAAGAATTTTTGAAATCCATCCAGTAGTTTTTGAGTTTCTTCGGTTCACACATACAAAAATTCAAATTATTTAAGTTTTAGTAGGGATTGCTAACTTTTTCTAGCAATAAATAATGCCTATGTTACTCAGGGATAATACAGCAATCTAAGGATGAAAGAATTTTTGAAATCGGCCCAGTAGTTTTTGAGTTTCTTCGGTTCAAACATACAAAAATACAAATTATTTAAGTTTCAGTAGGGTCCCCTAGATTTTTCTAGCCATAAACATAACCTATATTACTCAGGGATAACGTAGCATTCTAATGGTGAACGGTTTTTTGAAATCGGTCCAGCACTTTTTGAGTTTATTCGTTACAAACATACAAAAATTTAAATTCTTTAAGTTTTAGTAGGTACCCCTAACTTTTACTAGCAATAAATATACCCTATGTTACTCAGGGATAATGTAGCATTCTAAAGGTAAAAGAATTTTTTAAATCGGTCCAGTAGTTTTTGAGTTTATTCGTTACAAACATACAAAAATTCAAATTATTTTGGTTTTAGTGGGGATCCCTAATATTTTCTAGCAATAAATATAGCCTATGTTACTCAGGGATAATGTAGCATTCTAAAGGTAAAAGATTTTTTGAAATCGGTCCAGTAGTTTTTGAGTTTCTTCGTTACAAACATACAAAAATTTAAATTATTTAAGTTTTAGTAGGGACCGCTAACTTTTTCTAGCAATAAATATACCCTATGTTACTCAGGGATAATGTAGTATTCGAATGGTGAACGATTTTTTGAAATCGGTCCAGTAGTTTTTGAGTTTCTTCGTTACAAACATACAAAAATTCAAATTATTTAAGTTTTAGTAGGGACCCCTAGTTTTTTCTAGCCATAAACATAGCCTATAATACTCAGGGATAATGTAGTATTCCACTGGTGAACGATTTTTTGAAATGGGTCCAGTAGTTTTTGAGTTTCTTCGTTACAAACATACAAAAATTCAAATTATTTTGGTTTTAATGGGGATCCCTAATATTTTCTAGCAATAAATATACTCTATGTTACTCAGGGATAATGTAGTATTCGAATGGTGAACGATTTTTTGAAATCGGTCCAGTAGTTTTTGAGTTTCTTCGTTACAAACATACAAAAATTCAAATTATTTAAGTTTTAGTAGGGACCCCTAGTTTTTTCTAGCCATAAACATAGCCTATAATACTCAGGGATAATGCAGTATTCTACTGGTGAAAGATTTTTTGAAATCGGTCCAGTAGTTTTTAAGTTTTTTCGTTACAAACATACAAAAATTCAAATTTTTAAGTTTTACTAGGCATGCCTAACTTTTTCTAGCAATAAATATAACCTATGTTACTCAGGGATAATGTGGTATTCCACTGGTGAACGATTTTTTGAAATCGGTCCAGTAGTTTTTGAGTTTCTTCGTTACAAACATACAAAAATTCAAATTATTTAAGTTTTAGTAGGCATGCCTAACTTTTTCTAGCAATAAATATAACCTATGTTACTCAGGGATAACGTAGCATTCTAATGGTGAAAGAATTTTTGAAATCCATCCAGTAGTTTTTGAGTTTCTTCGGTTCACACATAAAAAAATTCAAATTATTTAAGTTTTAGTAGGGATCGCTAACTTTTTCTAGCAATAAATATTGCCTATGTTACATAGGGATAATGTAGCATTCTAAAGATGAAAGAATTTTTGAAATCGGCCCTGTAGTTTTTGAGTTTCTTCGGTTCAAACATACAAAAATACAAATTATTTAAGTTTTGGTAGGGATCCCTAATTTTTTCTAGCAATAAATATTGCCTATCTTACTCAGGGATAATGTAGCATTCTAAAGGTGAAAGAATTTTTGAAATCGGTCCAGTACTTTTTGAGATTATTCGTTACAAACATACAAAAATTTAAATTATTTAAGTTTTAGTAGGCATGCCTAACTTTTTGTAGCAATAAATATAACCTATGTTACTCAGGGATAACGTAGCATTCTAATGGTGAAAGAATTTTTGAAATCCATCCAGTAGTTTTTGAGTTTCTTCGGTTCACACATACAAAAATTCAAATTATTTAAGTTTTAGTAGGGATCGCTAACTTTTTCTAGCAATAAATATTGCCTATGTTACTCAGGGATAATGTAGCATTCTAAAGATGAAAGAATTTTTGAAATCGGCCCAGTAGTTTTTGAGTTTCTTCGGTTCAAACATACAAAAATACAAATTATTTAAGTTTCAGTAGGGTCCCCTAGTTTTTTCTAGCCATAAACATAACCTATGTTACTCAGGGATAACGTAGCATTCTAATGGTGAACGGTTTTTTGAAATCGGTCCAGTACTTTTTGAGTTTATTCGTTACAAATATACAAAAATTTAAATTCTTTAAGTTTTAGTAGGTACCCCTAACTTTTACTAGCAATAAATATACCCTATATTACTCAGGGATAATGTAGCATTCTAAAGGTAAAAGAATTTTTTAAATCGGTCCAGTAGTTTTTGAGTTTATTCGTTACAAACATACAAAAATTCAAATTATTTTGGTTTTAGTGGGGATCCCTAATATTTTCTAGCACTAAGTATACCCTATGTTACTCAGGGATAATGTAGCATTCTAAAGGTAAAAGATTTTTTGAAATCGGTCCAGTAGTTTTTGAGTTTCTTCGTTACAAACATACAAAAATTTAAATTATTTAAATTTTAGTAGGGACCGCTAACTTTTTCTAGCAATAAATATACCCTATGTTACTCAGGGATAATGTAGTATTCGAATGGTGAACGATTTTTTGAAATCGGTCCATTAGTTTTTGAGTTTCTTCGTTACAAACATACAAAAATTCAAATTATTTAAGTTTTAGTAGGGACCCCTAGTTTTTTCTAGCCATAAACATAGCCTATAATACTCAGGGATAATGTAGTATTCCACTGGTGAACGATTTTTTGAAATGGGTCCAGTAGTTTTTGAGTTTCTTCGTTACAAACATACAAAAATTCAAATTATTTAAGTTTTAGTAGGCATGCCTAACTTTTTCTAGCAATAAATATAACCTATATTACTCAGGGATAACGTAGCATTCTGATGGTGAAAGAATTTTTGAAATCCATCCAGTAGTTTTTGAGTTTCTTCGGTTCACACATACAAAAATTCAAATTATTTAAGTTTTAGTAGGAATCGCTAGCTTTTTCTAGCAATAAATATTGCCTATGTTACTCAGGGATAATGTAGCATTCTAAAGATGAAAGAATTTTTGAAATCGGTCCAGTAGTTTTTGAGTTTCTTCGGTTCAAACATACAAAAATTCAAATTATTTAAGTTTTGGTAGGGATCCCTAATTTTTTCTAACAATTAATATTGCGTATGTCACTCAGGGATTATTTAGCATTCTAAAGGTCAAAGAATTTTTGAAATCGGTCCAGTACTTTTTGAGTTTTTTCGTCACCAACATATAAACATACAAATTATTTAAGTTTTAGTACGGATCCCTAATTTTTTCTAGCATAACTATATCTTTTGTTACTCAGGGATTACGTAGCATTCTAACTGTGAAAGAATTTTTGAAATCGGTCTTGTAGTTTTTGAGTTTATTCGTTACAAACATACAAAAACTCAAATTATTTTGGTTTTAGTGGGGATCCCTAACATTTTCTAGCAATAGATATACTCTATGTTACTCATGGATAATGTAGTATTCTAATGGTGAAAGAATTTTTGAAATCCATCCAGTAGTTTTTGAGTTTCCTCGGTTCACACATACAAAAATTTAAATTATTTAAGTTATAGTAGGGACCCCTAACTTTTTCTAGCAATAAATATAACCTATGTTACTCAGGGATAACGTAGCATTCTAATGGTGAACGATTTTTTGAAATCGGTCCAGTACTTTTTGAGTTTCTTCGTTACAAACATACAAAAATTTAAATTATTTAAGTTTTAGTAGGGACCGCTAACTTTTTCTAGCAATAAATATACCCTATGTTACTCAGGGATAATGTAGTATTCGAATGGTGAACGATTTTTTGAAATCGGTCCAGTAGTTTTTGAGTTTCTTCGTTACAAACATACAAAAATTCAAATTATTTAAGTTTTAGTAGGGACCCCTAGTTTTTTCTAGCCATAAACATAGCCTATAATACTCAGGGATAATGTAGTATTCCACTGGTGAACGATTTTTTGAAATGGGTCCAGTAGTTTTTGAGTTTCTTCGTTACGAACATACAAAAATTCAAATTATTTTGGTTTTAATGGGGATCCCTAATATTTTCTAGCAATAAATATACTCTATGTTACTCAGGGATAATGTAGTATTCGAATGGTGAACGATTTTTTGAAATCGGTCCAGTAGTTTTTGAGTTTCTTCGTTACAAACATACAAAAATTCAAATTATTTAAGTTTTAGTAGGGACCCCTAGTTTTTTCTAGCCATAAACATAGCCTATAATACTGAGGGATAATGCAGTATTCTACTGGTGAAAGATTTTTTGAAATCGGTCCAGTAGTTTTTAAGTTTCTTCGTTACAAACATACAAAAATTCAAATATTTAAGTTTTAGTAAGCATGCCTAACTTTTTCTAGCAATAAATATAACCTATGTTACTCAGGGATAATGTGGTATTCCACTGGTGAACGATTTTTTGAAATCGGTCCAGTAGTTTTTGAGTTTCTTCGGTTCAAACATACAAAAATACAAATTATTTAAGTTTTGGTAGGGATCCCTAATTTTTTGTAGCAATAAATATTGCCTATCTTACTCAGGGATAATGTAGCATTCTAAAGGTGAAAGAATTTTTGAAATCGGTCCAGTACTTTTTGAGTTTATTCGTTACAAACATACAAAAATTTAAATTATTTAAGTTTTAGTAGGCATGCCTAACTTTTTGTAGCAATAAATATAACCTATGTTACTCAGGGATAACGTAGCATTCTAATGGTGAAAGAATTTTTGAAATCCATCCAGTAGTTTTTGAGTTTCTTCGGTTCACACGTACAAAAATTCAAATTATTTAAGTTTTAGTAGGGATCGCTAACTTTTTCTAGCAATAAATATTGCCTATGTTACTCAGGGATAATGTAGCATTCTAAAGATGAAAGAATTTTTGAAATCGGCCCAGTAGTTTTTGAGTTTCTTCGGTTCAAACATACAAAAATACAAATTATTTAAGTTTCAGTAGGGTCCCCTAGTTTTTTCTAGCCATAAACATAACCTATATTACTCAGGGATAACGTAGCATTCTAATGGTGAACGGTTTTTTGAAATCGGTCCAGTACTTTTTGAATTTATTCGTTACAAACATACAAAAATTTAAATTCTTTAAGTTTTAGTAGGTACCCCTAACTTTTACTAGCAATAAATATACCCTATGTTACTCAGGGATAATGTAGCATTCTAAAGGTCAAAGAATTTTTTAAATCGGTCCAGTACATTTTGAGTTTATTCGTTACAAACATACAAAAATTCAAATTATTTTGGTTTTAGTGGGGATCCCTAATATTTTCTAGCAATAAATATACTCTATGTTACTCAGGGATAATGTAGTATTCGAATGGTGAACGATTTTTGGAAATCGGTCCAGT